>JAJEKV010000016.1:3909895-4502395 GCA_021234155.1 Isoetes taiwanensis | reverse complement strand
ACATGCTTCTTAAATACGGTTCTTAAGAAAACTAGTCATTGTTTTTTTAATTGTTCTACTCTTCATCATTTTTTTACTTAAATCCATGCTTTTAGTTTACTTGTGCTTCGCATATGTTTTAATATAGCCTTTTGGGAATCGAACCCAAATTGATCCATTCAGGATATCATATTATAACAATCTTACATCATATGCATTGCACCCAACAAATTATTTTCCAAAAGCTAGCTAAAAATTGTGTATCCATCTTGAGCACTCCCATATGTTTATTAGGCATTAAGAACTTTTCCTATCTAAGAAAAAAACTTTTAACTCTAGACTATTTCCACCTAGGAAGGAAGGAAGGAAGGAAGGTATTTTTATATTGTTCTGCTAGACCTAGTTTTACATAACAATAGAACAAAACAGACAAAGGGAGCAGCCAACAGAGGGGGCAAAACTCTCACAGAGCAGCCCCAACGCATCAGCCAAGGAGTTCCTCTGCTACAAACAAAACAAAATTTGCCCTTCAATGTATGAAACAAAGAAAATCAGTGTGTAAGACTTTAAATTTTTTGAACTAGTTCAAATAAATATCAGGAAGAGTACTGTACCCTGAAAGCTTAGAATGAAATATACGGCTAGAGATCTAGGTAGCCTCTTTTACGGCCAAGAAGCTCCTCTGCTGCAAACAAAGAAAAAAACTGTACTTCAATGTATGAAACAAAGAAAATCAGTGTAGAACTTTAAATTTTTTGAACTAGTTCAAACAAATATCAAACAAATATCAGGAAGACTACTCTACCTTGGAAGCTCAGAATCAAATATACGGCCAAAGATGCTAGATTTACAGGGCAAAGCAATGATCTAAGTGCTGGATGTACAGCTGGTCCAAGCCTTCCATTCACACTTCAAACAGATTAAGGTAATCTGGATAAGCTAGAAAAATAACCAAAGCCGCTAGGAAAAACTGCATTAACTTCATCACTCTTGCATCTATGTATTTCTTAACAATTTGTAAAGACTTTTAAACCTATCGATAGTAGAAGCAAGATGATGAATGGCAGAGATCAAGAGTAGTACTGGTAAGTAGATATCGTGTGCCGCCCAGCTCCTTGTTCACAAAAAATCAGAAAGGATTCTCCTAACAATAACTCTGGTTCATAGCAAAAATCAAACACAGATAAAGGAAAGAAAACATGAAAATAACCTTGAAACTCACAAGAATAACAATCAGATGTAAATCAGGGGAGTCGCAAAGAAAAAGAGGGCCGGAGTTGGATCCGCTAAGGAGATGCTGGAGCAGGGAGCCGGAGTTGGATTCGCCAAGGAGATGCTGGAGCAGGGAGCAGGAGATGGATTCGCCATTGGGGCGCATTTGGAGCCAGGCCGGCGGCGGCTGGAGGCGCAGTTCGAAGAGAATAGGGTTTCGATCCAATGAATAATGAATGAATAAAAAAAATAAAGGCATGCCTTTCAAATTTATCCCGCCCATTGGGTGGGAGGCGGGATAATTTAAACTAAAGTTCTTGTAGGCCTATTGCAGCTTCTTTGTGGGAATTTATCATAGTTTGAAAATAGCAATCTAAGTAACTAGAGAAAACGTGGCCTGGCATTTCAGATGACTGGAAAAAACTATTGATAGGGCGTTTTATAGTGTATTTTGCCAGATTTTTTTTCTTTGAAAGCTGGAAAAATGGTCGGAAAATAGTTTGACTTGTCTAGAATTTCTAGAAGTGGGTGGATTTATTGAGATAAACCCCCTATTTTAGAAACATAGCCTCAATTTGCTTCCTAAATTTCACTTTGTTATTCAACTTTGTCACTTGTGATTTGTATGGTTAGTGGCATTGCATAACTTTGTCTAGTCGGAATTTTAAATGCATTTCAATTCTACATGCTTTGAGTTTCGGATATACTTATACCTAGACTTTAGGTGCTTATGGTGCATCCCTATTAGGCCGTTATCCTGGCCCGACTTTGCCACATGCAAACCCAGCCAGAAAATTAGCATTCCCATTATCTTCAACGCATCAAGGTTGTGCTGACGAGTCAAGAAAATCCAACTGTTTCCTTATGGGGATGCACCCTTATAGTACTTGACTTATAGTACTCAAAGGAAACAAATTAAGATACTGCCAAATCCCAAAGGCCTTTATGGACTTTTCAAAAAAAATTCAACGCAAATGCAACTACTATGAGAAATAGTTATAAAAATGTGATGTGTGCCAATGAGTTGCCAAATTATGGTGATAACATGGCAAAACTGGCATGATGATTTGGTAAAGTGTCATTTTGCAATTTCTATAAGGTAAGTGGGAAAATATAATATGATGATGTGGCACTCCAAGTCGGTGACATGTCATGCCAACTAAGCAAGGCCAACGAAGAATGAAGTACATCCTTGATCATTCATGGGGTGGTGTGGCAATGATTGGGCGACATGGTAACATATAGATGATATGGACATGATGACTAAGCATCTTTACAATAAATAGGACAAGTTTTAAAGTTTCATAAAATTTTGGTATATACGTAATAAATCTGTATTCATTGTTCTCTCTGCCACCGTTGACATTAGGACCATATATAAAAGCGGTGGATGCACACCGTTCATTGTTACAAAGGTTGTAAAAAGAAAAAAAAACCATTGTTCATGTGCTCCATGGTCTCTCGAGGCCCAAGTGAGCATTAGATATAAATAAATAAATAAATAAATAAATAAATAAATAAATAAATAAATAAATAAATAAATAAAGAAATTGACAAGGGAATTTATAAAAAACCTACTTATGCCACTAAAAACAAAAACTTTTTCAAAAAATTGGTCTTTTCCTATCTAAAGTGCATAAAATGCTTAGTCATCACGTGACATGCCACACCATCGAAAGAAATGCCATGTCACCATGGAGAAATATGCTTTCTTTAAAAGTTGCCAAATTATCTATGCACATTTTCATTTTTCAACCCCTTCATATTTTGCCACCTCATCAGTCATCTTTGCCACCTCACCATACTCATGCCATGTCAATGGCATCTCTCATAATTTTGGCATGTCAACTTGGAACATGTTCCATGTGAAAGATCACTCCAGAAAAAATTGGGTTGTTAACCCCTATGTGAATGGCTTTTAATGAGTGCATTAATGCCCGTCACATTCTACTCATCAATGATTATATATGCTAACTTTATACCCAAACCATCCAAAGAGTACATTTGCTTGAAACAACCTTCTTTGTGGGCCATTGTTCACTCACCATGGTTGAATTACATTCCATTTAAATACATATTCCGCTTAGATCATAAAGCAAGGTCTCTTTATTTCCAAAATATAGCTTTGCTTCAAATCACATTCGGGCCATGGTTCAATTAAATTCATAAGTTGGATTTTGGTTTATCGTCAAAAAAGACAAACCAAACTTCAAATTTATAAAGTAAATTTCAGACTGTTGGCTATTCATCTTCAGTTGTTTTTTTTGGGTCACATGTGTCTCAGAACATCCTTATCTTGGGGGGGGAGGGAGGGAGGGGGAGGGAGATGAAATGAAATGTTGTATTATTACGCCTCATCGAGACCATCAGTGTCCATCGAGAGAGAGAGAGAGAGAGAGAGAGAGAGAGAGAGAGAGAGAGAGAGAGAGAGAGAGAGAGAGAGAGAGAGAGAGAGAGAGAGAGAGAGAGAGAGAGAGAGAGAGAGAGAGAGAGAAGAAGTGAAGTGTATTAAGTCTTTGGGAGGCCTCAAAGGCCTAAAAGACAACCAAAATTTTACACAATATCATAAAAGAGTAGATGAGTTTCAGAGTCCTCATCTAACTCATCGCTCTCACTCAACATATCTTCATCATCTAAGATACTATTTAATCTTCTCAAACAATTCTCTCTACATCTCAGTAATTCTAATAAGTATTCCCCAATCTTATCTCCTTCCATATTGAAGAAGGTATGAAGATCTTCAGCGTGAACCCCATGTCGTGCCCTCAAAGAATGATATGCACTACAACGAAGCAATGTGTGATCTTCATCTTCTATTTGTTCTTCTCCACAAATCTTGCAATATCTCTCTGCCCTAGGAACAATACGCCCCCATCTCCCAGTTTCCACCCCCAGATGATGTGAACTTAGAGGAATCCTCCCTATTGCATGTCTTTTCTTTATGGAGATATTTTCCTGTAGATATTTCGCCATTTCCAACCCAGGGTTCATGTTTTGCCTGTACATAATCATTTTTGTTTTAGGTTGAGACCACATCTTCTTATATATCTTATCAAAAATCCATTGTCTCAGATTATCCTTTATGAGAAGGGCATCCTGCCAATCAATATCCCATTTCTTTAACCACTTAATCACATCCTGGAACCATCCTTTATCCTTACTACCCAAAAGAGCCCTATGAGGAAGTCGTGTGTTATCCATGGCTGACACCTTTTTCAAGTATCTAATGCATCTGACCAATGCTTCTCCTTCTAAAGGCATAGGCCCACATTCCGTCAACATCATCTGATAAGGGGTTTGAGCTTTTACACCTAATTCAAGGCGTATGAACTTCTTCAAGATCTGCTCCAAATCATCCCATAATCCCTGTGGAAGGCTGGGTCCCCATATCTCACTCCCATATAGTGCTACACTCTGGACAAGTGACACAAAACGTTTCTGTTTGAGCGACCAAGACCATAAGTGAGCTTCCCTGCACAAACTTTGCATAGCATAAAGAGCCCTATGGCTTCCATCAATTCTCTGTTGGATACATGTATTCCATGTATGGTTTCTGTGAAAAATCAGTCCTAAATACTTATATGAATCACAAGTACTCATCTGCTTTTCTTTGTATTGAAATGAGCACTCTTGTTTAAGCGCACCTACTGTCATGAGGTGCAATTATCTGATGCGACCTCTGTGAGCCAGTTACTATATGCGGATGATGTAGCTTTGCTAGCCCACACGACCCAGCCAGATGCAAGAAGCATTTGGATGCCCTCGGTGGGTTCTCGTGGGGCAACGGGAATGACAAAGTGAACTTGCACAAAACTAAGCTTCTCGCGATCCTGTGTCCTCGCAACACCCTATCCCGGGAGTTATATTACTGCGGGGGGGGAAGTGGAGATGGTGCGGAGCTTCAAGTATCCGGGAATTGATTTCACTACTAACATGCCGTGGGATGAGTGTGTGTGGAGAGGAGAGCCGAGGCAGCCGGAAGGCTTTATATGCGCGGCAAAACGCGCGTGTTGCGGATAGATCTCTCGTGGATCGGGGCGAGGAGAGCACACTTGTTTAGGGCTTTGGTCGGCCGGTGTTGCTATATGGGGTGGAGGTTTGGGGCCCAAAGATTAGCAAAAATACGTGGGATAGGTTGGAAAGGGTGCGAAAAGCTTTCTTGACATATAGCTTACCGTGGTCGTGATCGATTTTGTTGTATGAGGCGGGTTCGCCTTTACAAAGATTCGGCTATGCGCAGCATCTTACTTGCTTCCATAAGGTGGATGGGATGGATGAGCATCGCTGCCCCCACAGTCGTGGTTGTTAACGCGCAGGCCCCCCCGGCTGAAGAGGGTATGGCACGAGCAATCGTAAGGGATGGTTTAGGAGGTGGTCTATGGATTACCAACGGATGGTGGCACCGCGCATTCGATCTTGAGAATGGGCAATTGGATGCACGGGCTATCTTTGCCACCGTGGGATGCCTCTACTCTTGCAAAGCCCAAGACAGAAAGCACTATCACGCGCAGATTAATCCCGGCCTTGAGCATGGACCCCATCGGTACTTGAAAGCACACATCTCGGTGAAGAAAGCGGAGAGCTATTGCCGCCATAAGGACGGGCTCCCATTACCTCGTAATTGAAACAGTCATTTGGGGGTGAATGGCGGGCACGGGATCCCTGTGGAGGAAAGGATATGTCGGTGTTGTGAGATGCACGTGATAGAGGATGAGCACCATGCCCTCCAAATGCCCGGCCCAAAGATATGCCCATGTCCGGCAAAGGCACACCGATCTTAGATGCTCCGACACACCGCTATATCGGATTACTCGCGTCACCTATGGTAGCTGACCGGGAGCTTACATCCTGCAGATTTCGCCGTCCGACTTGCTCTTCTCGGGGCATGGTATTTGAGAGCCTACTGTTAGGGTTTTTCCTCCCAAGTGGGGGTTTTTTCATCCCGGTAGTAGGGTTCTACTGTACAGTTACATTGTTTGTTTTTGTGTTGGGGTTTTTGGATTTTTTGCCTGTTCTCTGCATGTACCGTCTCATAGGCCTCTGGCCTCCGTGGACGTTAAAATAAACTTCCTTCCTTCCTTCCTTCCTTCTCTAGGTTCACCTGCATTCCCGTAGCATCACAAAAGTGGGCTAATCCATCCAAATGTTTCTGCATGGAGTCTGGTGATCGAGCAAAAATGACCACGTCATTGGCATACATCAGTAGTTGCACTACATAACCATGAATATCCGTCCCTTCTGGACAACTGTTATATAGCCAGTTCTCAAGACTGTCGATAAATAATCCAAACAGAGTAGGTGACATTGGGCAGCCTTGCTTGACCCCAATGTTACTATCAATATATATGTTATGATGAGAGAGAGAGAGAGCATGTTGGAGCCTAGGTGGCATGGTTGAGCCACCTTGGCATGTTGGATCCTAGGTGGCATGTTGGACCCACCTTGGCATGTCCGAGCCCACATGGCATGTTTGAGACACCTTGGCATGTTTGAGCCCACGAGGCATGTTAGAGTGGGCATGGCATGTTTGAGCCAACTAGGTAGCATGGTGGATCCTCACTCCCCATTACCTGGAAGAGAATCCAGAAGTAGTAACACCAAGGCAATACCTAGTCTTGTTGGTGCGCCACAATAACATATACTAGATAAGTGCCCAATAGCACAAATTTTCTCTCCAAAGCTTACATGACATCTAGACTGTTATAACATCATATTACAAAAGCATGTTAGCTTACACTAGTCACATGATGCAGCATCTAAGGAGAGCACCAAGGAAAGCTAGAAGTGCATTTGGTGTTTTTCGAGAAAGAATTTCTGAGATTCTGCCAAAGAATTCTATCATGTGCCTAATTTGCAGCTTTTGAGGGAACAATGGAGGATATTTTAATTGTTGAAGACATCAAATTTCTCCTTAACCATATGTCTAGTGGAAAAGTCCGATATTCTCTAGATATGGCAATCGAGCTTCTCAAATGGGGTCGGGACATAATTGTTGAGGATAATAGAACTCTTTGATGGTATATTGCAGCATGTCTTTCCCTGAACAATGGTCCCTAAATAGAGTGGTTTTCATCATGATCAACTAACCACGATCATCTAGTCACTTTAAGCATAGTTATGGAAGGATCTAAAGGGGTTGGTAATGCACTATTTTGCTGCTTCATCGATTTTACGAAAGCATTTAACCGAGTCCTGAGGAGCAAATTAGGAGTCATGAGACTATAAAATATTCCACGGTAGCCATACCATTGAACTCTTATATTATGCCAAGGATAGACATGCATGTCAAGTATTTATAAAATAGGTGTGGCAAAATTTACGCGTAACATGATTCTTGCACCGGCCCAAATGGTATAAGTTTTCAACAAATGGTATTTTTTAAGGGTGGGAGATGTTTCGACATATAACATATGGTCCCTAAAGCAACACAGTGAGGTTGTATAATCTCGTCCTGTTCGAAGTCGTGAATTGGATTGTCACTCTAAATCCCTTGATCCATAAGCAACATTTGCGAAGCCCAAACTAACTAAAATGACCTAATAACATGAAACCTACAGTTGAATGCTCAAACGTTGTTCTTTCACATGTTTTTTTAAGTGAACCATTGGATTACAAAACCATTAGATTGGCAAGTTTAAACAATGAATACACATGCATGCATAAATACATGCAGAGATTCAATGCAGACGGAAGTCCTCAATCTGATGACAGATCAACCAGGCAATGAACCCGCTGAAGATCCGCTCCAATCTGCAGTCCGATTTAAACCGCTACACCAGATCATAAGAACCAATAAAGAAGCAGATCAAATCCGGAAGCACAAAAATCACATGCAATCAAATCCGGAAGCACAAAATCGCACGCAAGCAGATCCGGAAGCAAAAGGAAAAACAAAATCACATCCAAGCAAATCTGGAACGAAATTCGAAATAAAAAGTGAAGCAACAATTGAAACTGTCTCTAAACGCCGCCTGCAAACAACCCTGGAAGGAAATTCGAAATAAAAAAGCCAAGCAAGAACCGAAACCATCCCTAAACCCAAAAATCTGTATAAGAAGATATACTGGCCGGGGAGTTGAACCCCGGCAAACCCAAATCAGTGTCATCTCTCCTCCTCAACAAGTGCACTGCCATCGCTCTCTTCCTCACGTCCAGATAAGGACAAGAAACCATCCTCTTCGTCCAACAAAAGCAACGCATGTGACGCCCATGCTTTTGCTAAAAAAAGACCATTAGCCTCCCAAAAAAAAAAACCAAAACCAACCGCTACTCCAAAAAAAAAACCCACACACCTTAAAAAAAAACCCATATGACCTTTTGCAGACCTTATTAGGCAAACTTGAAGCTATGAACCATTTTCTAGATAATTTTCCATATACCATTGAAATATTATATTACGCCAAGAACAAACATGCATGTCAATTACAAAATTGTTCTGGCAAAATTTGAACATAACCTGGTCCTTGGACCCAAATGGTAAAAATGTTGACAAAATGGTGTCTTTTAATGGTATGAGATTTTCCAATTGACAGATAACATATTATTTCTAGAACCAATGGGAGTCAATGCTATGAGGTCATTTATAGTCTTGTCTGAATTGGTGGACTGGATTGTCACTCTAAATCCCTAGGGTGCATTTTGATCCATATGGTCTAGCGGTAACACACTAGTTCTAGCAATTATAGGTTTCGAGTTCGAGACCGCCCAAAATTGCACTCTGAACTGTTGGGCATCAAATCCCACAGATGCAATGTAAAGTGGTTGGGGGCAGAGCCCAACCGAGCAATGTAGTGTGATGTGTGGTCACATGTCCAGTTGGATGCTGCCTAGTGGCGTGACATTAAAACAACTATCTATCTATCTTTCTTGAGGCAAAGTTTTAAAGCTGTATCTAATTTCTAGACAAGTGCAAACATACGTTGCAATAAAAAAGAGGACCACCACAAAGCTCAAACGCGGAAGGAGACTATCACTTTTATGTTCGGCACTTGCCTTCATTGAATTCTACTTTGGGAGTCCATTGAGGGCTATATTTGACATCCAAAAGTTACATTTTGTAAGTTTGTTCACACTTGTTAGGAATTGATGCCAAGGCTCATTTCGTTCATTGATTTAACTACCATACCATTGCCTTATCAAAAAGACACGAGGAGGGACATTGGACGTGTTAGAGCCCTTGAAGTTATTTGTTGCTTTCATTTGTTATTGATGATTCTTCATGTAAATTAAATCATTGACATGTGCTCATTTTGGTTGCTAAATGTAGAAGACCTTATGCTCCATCTTAGCACTAGGGTTCCCTCATAATTGTTCTTTGCATGTCATTAACATGCATATTTAGTATCATGTCATGGCTACTCCAAGGCTAATATCTATTTGATTGTCTAGCAAACCACACAATCACCTAGTTCCTTAAATCAAGAAATCTATTGAAGGCATTATTTTAATATTACCCAAGTGTTCTCATGGATTAACGTCACTTTTCGGTGCATCTTGCACATACATTAAAGGGGACAATCTCGAGATATATTGTTTTAGAATCATTGGGCATACAAAATGTCCCAATTATTTGGAACTTAAAGTAAACTTCATGATCTACTATTAAGATTATGATTGTCGAATGTATTAAACTAAGACAACACTGATCAATTATAGAGGGATTGTCTTAAATGCTTGTAGAAGGTATACTCATAATTCCACAAAATATAAATTTTGTAGCATATATTTAAGTCATAATTTAATTTACATCATGGATTCATAATATCCATTGAAGTTTATGAATAGCAATATGAATAACCACCCTTTTGGTTGGGAATTATAAATAACCACCATGCAAATTAAATTGGTTCAGAAACCCATGCTACGAACCATAATCGATTTTCAGTAGACAATTCTGCAATAGAAAACCATCATGAATAACCACTAGATATTTATATTGGCAGTAAAAAACACCTTGTAAACTACATTAATTTTAATAAACCATACTACAAAAGAAAACCAATGTGGTCGACTTTTAACAGACAATTTCGGCAATAGAAAACCAAAATGAATAACCACTAGGTATTTAAATTGGCAATGGAAACCACCTTGCAAACTATACTAATTTTAGTAAACCATACTACGAAAGAAAACCAATATGGAAAATCATTGTCTAGCATTGAAAAACCATACCATAAACCATTACCAACTTAATAACCCATGTTGGATCAATAAATTAACAAAAAAGCCATGCTAGAAAGCATTATCAATTTAAATAAACCATGTTGCAACAAAAACCAGCATGAAAAACCACATCCTACTTATAAAAACCACTATAATGTGTGGTTTCTATTAAGATTATTATTTTTTGCATAAGTAACCACATGTATAGTGGTTCCTTAGTGGTTAATTATAACAGTTAAATTTTAGGATGCCTTGTGCGGCCGGGGCGGCTCTAGACCGTCGCAAGCACGACGCCTACCGATAACGGGTACTTTGGCCGATAACGGGACCGACATCATCAGATGGGTCTTGGACAACAGGCCGCGAGATGGTTTCCACGCCGCCAGCGCCCTTTGCCCGGACCGACCGCCGGAAGCGGCTCCATCGCCGCAAAACGCCCTTTCCGCGGGCCGGACCGCCCATGGCGAGCATTCTAGGCCCGGCCGCTGCGACGCTCGCGCTGATAACGGGGTACTTGGCTGATAACGGGATCGACACGCCGCGCAGGTCCTGGACGGGCGCGACTGGGATGGTTTCCATGTCGAGTAATGCGCTTCTTGCCCGCAATGGGGACGCCTCGGGCGCTCTAGGTGCGACTCTACGGGCCGATAACGGGGTTTTGGCTGATAATGGGGGTTGACACGTCAAGACGCATCTTAGACGGCGTGCCTAGATGGTTTCCATGTCAGCAATGCGCCCTTGCCCGCCGGGTTCGCGACTTGTTCGCCGGACCGCGGCGCTCTAGGCCCGTCGCACGCGCCTCGGCCGATAACGGGTGTTTTGGCTGATAACGGGGGCCTGACACGTCATCACGGGTCTTGGATGGCGTGCGAGATGGTTTCCACGTCAGCAATGCGCCCTTGTCCTCGCCTGGTCAGCGTTTGCCTCGCGGGGACGTCAGGCGGCGGCTCTAGGCCCGCCGCGCCCGCCATGGCTGATAACGGGGCTATGGCTGATAACGGGGACCTGACGCATCAGCAGAGGCCCTGTGTGACGTGTCGGGATGGCCTGCCACGTCCCCACGGCGACTTGGTGCCGCGATCGATCCGCCGTCACCAAAACCGGACCGCATGCGTGCAGGGGAGGGTCACGCCCGCCTTAGCGGCGCCGGGCTGATAACGGGGGTGCTGACAATAGCGCCTATTTGGCGACGTGGAATGCTCCGATTGGCGGGAGCCTGCCACCTATAAGCTTCCTTTGCGCCCCTTCCTATCCATGCCGTCGTTCAGCGGCTCCGAGCCTCCTTTATGGGGGGGGCCTATTTCTTGACATAAAAGTGTGGGGGGGCATTCACAAACCCTGGGGGATAGTGGAAGGGGGCAGTTTGCATTCGGTCTTGGGCGACTTAGTACAATGGTCGACTTGGAAGCGGTTTGCTCACTCGGTTTTGGCTACCCCACGGGGTTGCTCTAGCCTTTTTTCTCCCCAAAAATAGTAGCTTCAAGTAGCCAGATACTATGGGAGCCTTGCTCTACCTCTTCTCCAAGCATCACCCCATGCGAAACTGCCCTTAATTTTAAAACGTGAACTTGGTTTAGCTATAACTGCATAGAATTCTTCTAGTTCCTAACTATACTTGGCCAAAGTTTCTAAAATAAAGAAGTAAGACATTAGCCAAATCTATAGGAACTTTTGAGATCTTTTGGAAATTTTATAAAAAGTGAACTAAAATTTGTAAAATCTGGCTAAAGTAAGAAAAATACGTTGGAAAATTGTAGATACTTTGACGAATCTTTCAAAACATTTCAAGAGTCTAATTTATACTTGGCTAGAACTTTTTATTTTTTGAGATTTATTAAAACTTGCCAAACCCCAATGGTCAAGTCCAACTTTTAGCCCAATGGCGAAGAATAGCCACTAATTTATACCAGATCCTTCTCCTGATACTGCAGGCGCCTTGTGTTGTATTCATTGGCATCTCACAGTGTATGAATAAGCCTAGTTTCTTCACACATTCTTTGGCATCGATTTAGATTTCTATGCCCTTAACATTGAATTGAAGACTGTTCTAAGGTTAACTTGTGTAATAAGTCGCAATAGACATACCCAACATGTACATTTCCACAACGTAGTTTATTGGCGCACATTTGTCTAAGATATCTTTCCCAAGGCCTTGAAGGGCAAAATTTTTATTTTGGACAAACCATCGTCTTCCCCCTATGGTGCAGTGACACGAGAGGTTTTAAAAATTCCAATTTAAAACCCCCTATGGTGAAAAATCACACGAGGGGTGACATAGGGCAGTGAGAGCCATTTTTCTCCTCCCTCCATTTGTTCAAAACATGCATATCAAATATTTTTAATCCCGACATATAGCATTCTTCAACTTTTGCTATACGATGTACCCCATCTTGTGGGGAATACCTTACAAAAGAGGATCACTACCTACGACCCAAGATGAGGTACAACTCCTCAGTATGCCCATCCAATAGCTCTCGATGCCCGAACACACCTCTTGTGTGAATATGCACCCGCGCGGGAAGTGGGGGGTGTGTTTAAAACAGTAGAGAGTAATGGTACATGTGGACATGGCATAATACATTGGTTGGGATATGAGGCTGATCACAGTTCCAAAACATTAGACCTAGGGGTGTAGCTTGCCATGAAATATGTTCGAGTAACATGTAATATGTTCGAGTTTTATGTTCGAGTAAACAAGACTCTAAGAAATGGCTAAAGCATAAGTTGAAATTTTTTTGGGCATAGGGGTGCAAAATCGGTACTGGATAGCAGAAATCACCGTCCGGACGCCGCTTACAAGTGCTTAAAATCGGCGTGTTTTAAACACGACGTGCATGATTGATTAATTGACATATAGGGTGCGCGCTCGTCAAATGACAGGCTGAGAGAAGGCTGCCATATTCGTGGATGGCGGGCTTACCCATCTTGAATTCAAGCAAAATGGAGGGACTAATTGTTTCCAAGAATTGCCTGAACCGAAATTCAACAATTTGCCCTCACCAATTTTGCAATACACAGAAATCCGGGAGAGATGAAACCCAATTCCTCTCCCCGTTCACTTTACAAAGCCATTGATGCAGCAAGGAAGAGAGATCAGAGGCAGAGATTGTATGCAAAGAAGGTAGCAATGAAGAAGAATTCCCCTTCTAAAGATTCGCCTTCAAAGAAGAATAAGAAATTGAGACTGACGCAGAATAAGAGAAATTTCAGGAGAAATTTTTGAAGTATTCAACCAAATTAGTACAAATGTTGATGACAATGACAAAGGCCGTATCCTTGACAGTCTTCTTTGGAGGGCAAGGGATTTACCAATTGCTTCTATAAACAAATCTAAGCAGGTTACTATGGCCGAGCAAATGGTGAAGAATTTGAAGGAAACAATGCAAGAACATAAGTATGAGAGGAATCATGACATGCTTTCGTGCAAGGAAGTCCACCCGATAATGGCAAAGAACGGTACAAATGGTGTCAAGCCTATGAACCAAACAAGTGTCAGATTGCTCGGCATCCCGGAAAAACAATTTCAAATGCTTTTCAAAAAAGGGTGCAAGCTAACAAAGGGGAAGGACCTTGGTCAATGTTCAGGAGGAGGAAGCGGATGGATAGCATGTTAGATTACAATAGAGAAGTTGTTCTCAAGTTCTGGACAGAGAATACAAGAGTTTCTCCATATAAGAAAGACGTGAGGAGGTATGTATCAAGAGACAGAATAAAGATGGAACATCCAATTCACCTTCTTGAAGTCGACCAAGTAAGTATTCATCCTATATTGTAGGGTTCATTTTGTAGCATTTATTTGGCATTCACACGATTTCCCCTAGATTTGCAATTCTACCTCAGGTTTAGAGAGGAGAATCCTGATATCAAAATTGCATTGCAGACTTTTGAGAGGTTGAAAGGCATACATGTTGTTATCTACCACTTGAAATTTGAATACATCATGCATGGATTGAACATCATGAGAAAATTGGGTGGAGTTCATGACAATTGCAACTGCCACTGTGATATTTGTGGCCCTGGCCCAGAATGTGCAGCCAAGGAGCATACAATCAAGTGCACCAGTGATTTATGGAAACAAGTGGTCTGCAACAAAGGTGATGATGAGGAGTGGTTTGATCATAACTGCTTGATGTTGGCGTGTAAAAAATGTGGGTTAGATAGAATTAGAAAATGTCCATAGGAAATGGATGGCACGGGTTCATTACTAGTTACTTGGAAGACATTTGAAAAGCAACCTGTGGACCAGGTCAGAGAATTCAGGGATCCAAGAAAGGCTTTGAGGTACAAACCTATCTTGATTAGTACAAAAGGAGAGAAGTCCCAAAGAGTTTCAAGAGGATGTGAAGAAGGTAATATCAGATTTTGTTCCACACAATTACATAGTACATTGGCAGGCCAATCAGTTTAAATAGTGTGTGTCATCATTTCCAGACGATACAATTGTATCTGTTATTGACTTTGCAGAAAATTACATCATCAAGATCCAGAATGAGCCCGGTCAATGAATCGCATACAGACCAAGTTTCTATACTTGTTCACATAACATATAGACATGACAAAAGTGCCGATATTCCTGTTCTCATGCGCATTTAAGAAGACAGATCCAAAGAAGAAAAAAAAAAGAATGTAAGATTGGAGCAGATCGGGAATAGACTCAACAATGGTAGGAAGATCATAAAAGAGACTCACTTTTACATTTCGATGATAAAGTGCATGACTCACTATTTGTGGAACACATTGCCTACAAAAGCATCTTCGCATGGCTTAAGGAACAGGGAAATAGAGTATGAGAAGCATTGGGTTTGGAGTGATGGCTGCTCATCACAATTCAAGTCAGCAAAACTTTTTTTTTTCTTAGGGTGTACTTCACAATGAATGACAAGGAAATAGTGTGGAACTACTTTGCCACCGCTCATGGTAAAGGTGAACATGATGGTGCAGTCTTTGTTATCAAAAGGTCGCTAAGTAAGGAACAACTCAAACCCAATAGTGTGCAACTGAGGCATGCTAAAGATGTAAAATTTCTGTCAGTTGATGAAATAGATGAGATCAAAAGATATTTTTGGGAAATTGAACCTGCTGTTGTGGCAAACATACAAGAATATGAAATTGAAACACTTAAAGGCACAAAGAAGATTCATCAGATCGATCCGCCGCCAGGAGTAGACCAAACAGGGCTTGCTCATAGATGCTGTCATGTTTCTCGCTTGTTTTGCATGGATCAGAATTGGGACTCTGCATCAATAAAGGTAGATTTGGAAAGTGGGAGGTAACTGACTTAAAACCAGGAGTTGAGAAGAAAAAAGAGACTCTTGAACAAGCCAATGAATGGATCAGTAATTTGGTAGAGGTAGGTGACAATTTTGCAATTGAATGCCGAGGTAGACAATTCAGAGGGTGTGGACTTCTACATCCTCAAGTGCATGTAACCCAAATGCACACTTGAAGATTCATACAAAGATGGATGGGGCAAAAATTTGGAGTGCATGAGGTTATCTTAAGTAGACAAGATTATCAATTCTTGGGTAATTTCAAGTACATGTTGCTCACTAAACAACCTTGAAGCCTCCGGTACAATGCCCACATGGTAAGATATCCTAAAATTGATATGGACAAAATAGAAGGCACAGACATGTACAAAATTTCACAGGAGACCCATGGAAAAATTATGGCCACTCCCAATAACATTGTAATTGTTTGACACTTAACCAAATTGATTTAATTCTTTGCAAGTGATTTGTTGTTCCAGCACCTAAGCACGTAAGCACACATTTGTATATATATTAATAATAGTGAGGATGCACAAGGGTGGTGTGCATGGACACGTACTTCGAAATGAAGATTGAATTGTTGTTTAAGAATGTACATTTGTGACATTGGAATAACATTCAATTATTTATTTTGGTACCATCACTATCCCAACATTCTTGGAAAAAATATAGTGTCAAGGCATTTCCTCGATGTGACATGTGTCAATTCCAATGGTCATACGAAATATTTAAGCCTGATTGCGAATTAATTGTTCTGGCGCGTGTGAGGTTTTTCGTACACTAACGCGCCTAAGCATAGGATTTAAGCACTAGGCGCCTAATCATAGGATTTAAGCTCTTCTTACAAGCTCACGCTTCTGCCTTAAGCCAGCTTCTTACGCCCAAATCCTCTTCTTCCGGCACCATGGCCTCTGCTAGTTCAACATGCAGCGGAAGAGGAAGAGGAAGAGGAAGAGGAAGAGGAAGAGGAAGAGGAAGAGGAAGAGGAAGAGGAAGAGGAAGAGCCTGAATTGGAGGACGAAAAACAAATGATTTTTGAGAGCTGCTACGAAGACCGCCCGACCAAAAGGCAAAGGAGGAGGGAATTGGAGGAGAACGTTTGGAGTGAGCCCGAATCTGAACCCGAAAGCCCCTGAAAGCCTGAAAGCCTGTCCCCCGAAAGCCCGAAGCCCCTAAAAGCCTCAAGCACAAGCCCGCCTTACGACCCGAAAGCCTGAAGCCTGAAAGCCCCTTAAGCACTGGCCTTATGGCCTTTTTTGTAAAATATTTTGTATATATATGAAGTTTTTGTCTCATCTACTTTGTTCTTTGTTTTTTTTCATTTTTTTTTCTCTATCAAATGTTCTTTTTGTCTATCAAATATATGAAGTTTTTTGTCTCATCTACTTTGTTCTTTGATTATCTCACTTACTTTGTTGTCATCTACTTTGTTCTTTGTTTTGTGTCACAATTTTGTTTTTTCCATTATGTAAAGAATGAATTCATTTGATGTTCTTACTTCTATTATCCATGCAGGTGACAAAACATTGAATTCTTGTACAGTCCAATGGCAAAGAGCAAGCAAGTGAAAATTTAGATTGGAGTATTGAGCACTCAAAAAAGCAATTGCAACATGCAGCCTCCATAATCACGAAAACGTTTTTGGATTTGACAGGTTCGATGTCTACAGACCAGAAGAAAGAAGTATGGCATCTAGTGGAGAACAACAAAGTTATGCAGGTTACAGTGCCTGATAAGGAAAAAATTGTTCACAGTGAAATTGTCGGTAGCATCCAAAAAACCATACAACACGTGAAAGGAGTGGAGTCCAATGACAAATTAGCAGCAAAAAGAGCAGCATTAGTCATGGCACTTGGGAAGGTCAGGCATGGAAGCAGAAGATTAGCTGCCAAGGCTTTAGGAATTCATCCAAGGAATTGTTCCAGAGCTAAGAAGCACCGTGTTGCAATTAGTAATAAAAACACATTGTGGGCTCTTGGGGGAAGGAAGAAGAGAAAGGATTCCCTGAACCAAGAAGTGATTGAAAAAGTTGTGGATTATTGGACAAACTACACCAGAGTTTCGCCTAACTTCAAGGACGTTAGATCTGGTAGAGGAAAACATCCTAAGCATCCAACACATTACCTTGATGTGAGCCAGGTATACTATCTGTAGATCAGTTTTTTACTAAGTCTTTTTTCACGTTTACTAATACTAATATTTTTTATAAGTTTTGAAGTATTGATTCTAATATGATCTGCTAATGGAATTAATCTGCACGTTCTTCTCGTGGTAGCAAGTCTTAGTGCTATTGGTGGTTGATAATGGATCATTTCTTGATATAGTGCTAAGGTTTCTCACATTTATAATGTTGGTGCCACGTTTAGTAATTGTGTTGATGTTAGTGCCACTGTTAGTGATTTTGTAAATGACAGTGCTAATATTACTATTTTCGATAATGTTGTTCCACTGTTAGTAATTTTGTCAATGTTAGCACTAAACTTAATCTTTAGTTAGTGAATCACCACCTACCACTACAGATTAGCAATGCTTTCATCTCAATGTCCTAGCACTGGTTAGTGGTTTGGTTTGCTAAGGGTTATGTTGTAATGCTAATGGAATCAATAATTAGTTCTAAGTTGCTATTCATTAGCAGTTGTTTTTTCTAGTGGTATTAGCATTAGCATTTACTAAGTAGTTTTCTATTCTTATTCTGCAGAGAGAATTCTTCACTAGTTTCAAGCAAGACAATCCAGATGTTCAAATTAAGCAGAGAGCCTTCGAGAAATTAAAGCCTTACTTTGTTGTAAAGCTATCTGAATTCAATACCTGTTGTTGCGTCTATCATGAGAGGATGTCAATGCTGAGGGAAGGGGTGAAGAACATGAGGAAAAAGTCCATGGTGCACGGTGCAGATTGCACCTGTGATTGCAAGATATGTGACCACACGACAGGCCAAGTAGGGTGCAATGCAGCAAGACATGTTTGGCAGTCTAACAGTGACATGTGGAGAAGCATGGTTTGCCCAAAGCCTGAAGGTGAGGAGTGGCACAATGAATCATGCTTGTCAGGAACCTGCAGCGAATGTGGTGTGGACAAAATGGAAAGGTGTCCAAAAGAAGAAACAAAGGACAGTACCTCAAAAATCACTTGGGAGAACATAGACTACATTGAAATTGGTAAGGATAAAAATGGCAAACCCGAAAAAAGAATTGAGCATCAATATTAAACAGACTTCTCCCAATGTTTTGATGGAAACCTTCAGATCTAAAGCAAAGGAGTTTGTGACACATAATTTCAGGTATAAATGGCAGCAAACCATGTTTAGACAACTACTGAACAGGTTTGCTGATGATACTATTGTATTAGTGGTTGACTTTGCAGAGAATTACTCTTTCAAGGAGCAGAATGAAGTCCAGTCCAAGCATTGGCATAATGAGCAGATCACTATTCTTGTGCACCTCACATATAGAAGGGATCCTGAGACACAAGATATGATCAAGGAAGAACATTTTTATATATCTGATGACAGAAAACATGATTCTTTGTTTTGCAAAGATTGCTTTCTCTTACACAATCATTGGATGCAAGAGAAGGAAATCACTTTGAAGAAGCATTATGTCTTTTCAGATGGTGCAGCCTCTCAATTCAAAGGTAAAAAATCATTTTACTTTGATGCTAGATTCAAATCTTTAACAGGTTTAAACATGATGTGGAACTTTTGGTGCTCTGGCCATGGGAAGGGAGAACATGATGGTGCAGGAGCAGTAATAAAGAGGGCTTTGAGAGCAGCACAGTTGAAGGGCAGCAAGATGACCAATGCACACGAGGTGGTGGAATGGCTAAAGCAGTACATGTCAACAGCGGCACCCACAACATATAAAAAGAAGATTCAAACTGTAAGTAGAACTTTTTGGGAGGTTGAAATAGGACAAGTGGACAGAAAAAATCAGTGGGAAGCACGTCCTATTGAAGGATCCAGAAACCTTCATTGTTTCCATGGGTGTTCAAATCACATGACACATTTACAGGTCAGAAACCTCTCTTGCTTTTGCACATATTGTTTAGATTTAAATTGGGAATCTTGCCCCAATGTATCATATACTAAGAAGTTTGAACTAGTTGTGGTACAGCCCATCAAAGCTATTGTTGAAGAAGAAGTACATGATGAAGGAGAAGAAGCATATATTGGCAGCGCTGACTTATGTAGTATGCAAGTATCTATAGGTGATGTCTTTGCAGTGGTGGCTCCAAATAACAATCACGAGAATGTGAAATTCTACCTTATCCTATGTACCAAAGCTAAGTGCTTGGTGTTAGAAGACTTTGTAGATATGCAAGGGCAGAAGTTTGTGAAAGGGGATGAGGTCATAGAAGGGACATACTATGAGAAGTTGGTGAATTGTAAACCCAGCTACAAGTTTTGTAGAGGAAATAAAGTAATTGTTTATGCCACTCAAGTTGCAAAGAACAAAGTCAGGTTGGTTCAAGCAAAGCACGTTGTTAAGCGGGGAGTGGTTTACACTCTAAGTTCCAAAGAAGAAGAAGATATTCTAGAGAGGCTTCCCACGTTGTTGGAATAGTGGAAAGAGCAATTGTATAAAAAATCTTGTATAGGTACTTTTATGAATATAAAGAAGTTTCTGTTTTGCATTCTCATTTTTTATGCTTCAGTTAAAGAAATTTGTACTCGAATGTTGAATGAATTCCAAGGTAAAACTGGATTAAATTGAATTAAACTGAATTAAACTTGCACAAGGCCTGGACTAAACTGAAGGCATAATAAAAAGATATTACAAAACCAATTGATTAAAACAGAAAACAAAATACTTCAGAACAGAATACTTGTAATATTACAACACGTAAAACTGAGAAAGGCACAAGGCCTGTATATATTTAAAAAAGGCACTAAGGCCATCATATATTACAAGGCACTAAGGCCTGTGTTTCAAGTTTAAGGCACTAAGGCCTGTTAGACATATGGGTGAGATCAAAGAAAGGCACTAAGGCCTGTGGTATCTGTTTTTTCAAAAAATAACAAAGGCACAAAAGGCCTGTGGTTGAACTTGATCATAACAAAAAAAAAAAACAGTGGCTTCCTCAGCTCCGGGACTTCAAGCTTCATCTGTAAGAAAAGTAAAGAAAGTTAGAAAGCCTGTAAAAAAGATTGCAAAAAATTGAATTGCATGCTACTTAGTACTTACTCTCCAGCCAATTGTGAAATTCTGCAAATATTTCTTCTTCTTCACTGTCCGGGTCTTCTTCTTCGCTGGTCTCTTCTTCTTCGCTCCAGATGTTGTCTTCGGAATCAACCTCCTCCTCTGAAGAATCTGCATCAGATGAATGAAAATTGGAAGAATCTTCTGAAAGCTCTGAAAGCTATTCAGAGCTTTCAGAAGAGGAGCTGCTGTACTCCTCATGCTGCTTGGGGCTCTCCTCTGAATTGGGGATAGAATTGGTTTCGAGTTCGACATCATCCTGCAAAGGAATCGTCCATGATCCTATGCCATAACTGGCTAGGACCTCTGCCAAAGGCAAGGTAAGCAAGGGGAAGGGGAAGCAGAGCGGGAAGGAGAGTGGCAGCGCTTCGGCATTCTGTTTGGGAGAATTGGACGATGCTTCTCCCTCACGACCATAGCCTATAAAGGCTGGCGTGAAATTAATTTCATAGGCTACGATTTTAGGATTTCGTACCATTAGTATCTTAATCGTAATGATTTAGTAGGATACGAATAATTACCTCGAAATGACCATAATTTTATTTTCTAAAAAAAAAAAATATCTATCCTGAAATGGCATTCTTTTTTGGACACCAATCATATTATGTTGGCTTGGCACTTGTTTAGTAATTTTAGTTATAATTAGCTAGTGTAAATTGATTGTTGACTTCAATTGTTGACTTACGCTTCACCAAACGTGTTGGTCAATGAAAGTCAAACATGTAACAAAGGGGGTGATTCACACTTGTTGACTTGAAAATTGTTGTCTTACACAACAATGCGTTAACATAATGCATAGAATAGCATAGGTTAAAATTGTTAACTTACGCTTTACCAAATGCTTGTGGTTGATTCACACTTGTTGACTTGGAAATTGTTGACTTACACAATTTATGCCTTAACAAAATGCATAGAATGGCATAGGTCAAAATTGTTGACTCATGATTTACCAAATGCTTGGGGATTATTCACACAAGTTGACTTAACAATTTATGCCTTAACATAATGCATAGATTTAATGCAACATTTAATGCATGTGGGATATTTGAGGCCATTACTAAAAAAAAGGGCCATATAAAAGGATTACATCTAGAAAGGTCAAGACACTCTGGCCTGTAACTGAAGATTACAAGCCAGAGAGCCATTGTTGGGATTATCATGTTATATGATTATTCCTTAAGGGAAGTTGATAGCACTTTGCTCATACCTAAGGGTTATCATGTATTCAGGTTGAGGGACAAGCAGAAAGACAGTTTGATCTTCATGAGTAACACAGTTGAAGAATGAAGAATAGAGTTTGCATTAAGTCCAAAGATTACACATGAGGTGACTTAATTATTAAGCTATATTTGTTTCAATGGTTCAATGATTCGAGGGCATAGAATGATTCAAATGCATGTGGGATATTGATATGCAAAAACCCTGTTGACCTCGAAAACGTGAGAACGCCTGTGGGATATTTTGTTGGGCAGAAAACAGAAAATAGCAAGACCAAGAATGCCGTCGTGTCGAGCTGGGTACACCGCCTGATCATGTTTATATAACAGAGATAAGATTGAAGGAGTTGTCATTTGAGCCCACTATAACGGGAACTGCATACCAGAGAATTATAAAGTTCTTTAAACGTTTGTGGTGTTCATAAACACCAAATTACAATAAAAAAGGGATCTAATATTAAAAAGACATACAATAGTTTAGGACAAGTCCATGGTCTTTAGTACCTCCAACACTTTTGTGCTTTTCTCGTCATACTAATTTCGAAAATGCACAGACCTCTGTACATAAGCAATTACGTTCACTTCTGTTATTAGCTTATCCAAGTAAGGTACCATAGTCTTCATCAGGTAATCACTGTCATTTATGTCAGACACGAAGGACCTTGGTGTGATACAGGAATCTGCATTATTCTTAAAATTCACGTACCTGTAAGGATCAATCAGCAAAGTTGTCCTCATGCTAAATTCTGGATATTTCTCATAAACATTTGTGAGTTTTTTGATGTAGCAAGAAGTTTCTCCTTTCATTTTCAAAGGTTGCACCATCCATTTGAAAAGAAACTTATCCACTAAGGACTGAGGCATGAAAGACCTCAGGTGACTAATCATCGAAAGTGATTGGAAGACCATATACCAACAAACAAAATGTTCGTGATTTAATTGCATGAATCAGCGATCGCCCCGGCCCGACAAAGAAGAACCTCTTTTCTTGATGGAAGAAGTTGGACACCTTCCATCACATCAGTCATGCTTCACCTTTTGAAAACCTTTGTATGCGAGGAAATCCTCCTCGCTCAATAACCAAAAGCTTCTTGCCAACAACACTAGCAATCGCGTGCAATGACAACTATTAGAGAAATTATATCAAGATAAATAAAAGAAAGAAACACACTAGAATCACCTTTGTTTCTTAGTTATTGATTTGGATGGAGCTCGTTTGATGGAGAAAACCTGCTTGGAATTATTCTTAGAAGGAGATTCTCCAACTGATGCCAAATCAGTTTCTTCCTCTGTGATTGTCTTCTCCACAACATCAGCAAGTTTGTCCAAATTGGAAACATAATCATTTATATTCTTGCACACTGCTTCACATTCTTCATTTATTACTTGCACAGCATTGTCTTCAATTCTGTTAGAAATGTCAACTATAGAGTTTGAAATATCCAAACTTGAGCCTGCATCATTCAAATTATCAAACTAAATAAGTACTTATAGAAGAAAAATCCAAAGTAGTTATACTTCACAAGAATAACTTACTTTTCAGTCTTTTACAACTATTACTTTATTCAGCATTGTCTCTCTTCAAGTTTGGGCTTGTGGAAGATAATAAAGTGCAATCTTCAATGGATTGCATAACTATATCAGGCTCCTCCAAGTCAGCAGGTGTGCTTAATGATGGATCTTCAGTGCATTCAATGGACTGCACTGCACTATAATTGGGAGCAGATTCTAGTGCAGATCTACATGGAAGTCCAATGGACCTGAACCAATTATGAGGCATCTGGCTCTCACAAGAGGGACAAGTTGATCTCTTTGAGAAACATATGTAAGCGCAAATTGGATGAAAACTGTGCATGCAATGTGATACGAATGCTCTAATCTTCCTGCAAATTCATCAACTAATTAGAAAGCAAAATACCACAGGGTACTCGTTTTGCCACCCAACTGGACCAACTAGAAGAGATATCACCAAGTCAAGCTACTCTGCAAGACTGTATAAGAACAAACTCTTTCTAGCCACCAACCACTGGTGTTACATGAACTCCTTCTAATGATATGATCAAGCAAGGAACAAGAGAAGATACTAGAAGGTAAGGCTAGGCTCATCATCAACATAGGAAGAAGCAGATCTAGCTGTGCAGTCAACTCAGACCCCTATGCACCTTTCTGGGCATAACTTTCAAACCGTAAGGAATCTATGGACAACCAAGCCCAATCTGGAAACTAGACGTCAAGAGCTTTCCAACAAGGTAAGGATCGCCAATTTCTGAGTTGTGGTTGCGGAGATATCACCTCTCAAAGTTGTCCTTTTTTATAGGTAATAATACCTTTTTTGCCTTTTTGCTTCTAAATAAAGGTCAAGGTTTATTTTTAGCTCCCTCTTTGATAATAGCAAGGCTTGGACCTACTGGATGACTTTCTTACTTGATCATATCAATAAATATTGTTCCATGCAAGGCCACTCCCCCGAGCACCATTATTAGTTATTAACCTTAAACCATATCAATTCCTCCCCTTCTCAGGATTGATCGTCCTCGATCAAGAAATTATATGGGAAATTTGACACAACCAAGTCCATGGCTACAACCTGCATAATAAAAAGTTGTCAAGTCCAGCCCTTTAGGCTGAAAATTGCCTCAGTTCATTTAGAGGTCTTTCATTTCACAATGTGCAACAATGGCTGAGACACAAAGTGGGTCAAAGGCATATGTACAGAAAGAACAACTTTGTAATTTTGCAAATGCTACGGTAGAGAATTTTGGATGTTCCAAAAATGGAAGGTTGAGTTGCAGTCCAGACATCTTATTTAGAGATGAAGCTATTTCTTTCAACTTCTCCAGCCTTGGTTGGAGTCTATGTTCTTCGTCTTCTTCCTGTTTAAAAATAAAAAGAATGATGAAGCAGAAAGAAAAATTATTGAGCACTATGTAATTGCAAAGGTCCTTAGCAATTACCCCTTTGTGAATTTCCTCCATACTCTTGTATGCTGTTGTCGCCTCCAAAAGTTCCTTTTCCTTGGAAACCAGCATTGATGACAAGAATGTAATGACACTGGAGTGCTCACACCTGGCCTTTGCTGCTTCAATTTGCTGTTTTGCAGCATCCATCTCGTACCTGCACTTCTTCCATAACTTCCCTTTTTCCTTCATTTCACTGGCTGCACTTTTAACTCTAACATTCAAGTCATCCTTTTGCTTATCTAAGCCAGCAATCAAGGAGTTGATGACACTACACAATGAGGAAATGAGGGCTCATACTCATCTTCTTTCTCAACCTTAGCTGTAACACTTTTCTTCGTTTTAACCACAAATGACTGCCAGTTAATCTTTTGTCCTCTCACATGCAAAGTGAATGCCCGTGCAAAAAACTTCCCAATCTCTCCAACACAAACATCAGTTCTTTGGTAACATCTTCTATAGATGTTCATAAACTGATCCACAAATTGTGGATTCATTCGACTAGACTTATAAATTTGCTTGGTACCCACCAATTTTACCTGTCCAAATATTTTGCTTATCTCCTCCTCAGCCACATCTGCCTTTCTTACATCTGAAGAGGTCATG
The DNA here is from genome assembly GCA_021234155.1 of Isoetes taiwanensis. Lineage (NCBI taxonomy): Eukaryota > Viridiplantae > Streptophyta > Lycopodiopsida > Isoetales > Isoetaceae > Isoetes > Isoetes taiwanensis. The sequence continues at coordinate 4,476,794 of JAJEKV010000016.1, read as the reverse complement.
CCCTCAAAAGGCAACACAGATGTGTCAAACATCCTCCTTGCTTCCTCTTCGTCTATGGTCACTTTAGGTTGAGTTCTCTTTGTTGCCATTCTATTCCTGCACCAGTTTTGAGATTATGTATCACTGGAAGTTCTTCATTGTGTCTGCAAAAAACTAAACCAATCCAAATCATAGCACTAAGTATCCTGAATAGTACTAACTCTAAGAGCTTAGCAATGAACTGCTACTTTTTCCAAATAATTACTAATTGTCATAAAAACACCAATTACCTTGGGCCCTCTTTGTGCGCAAAATAGCAAATGCTTAGCATGTCATGCTAAATAGCAGCTAACTCTTTCTAACTTAGCACCGAACTTCATCTTCTTAGCAACCGCTAATAACAATTTGAGCCACGCAAGTGTAGCACAAAATTAGCGTTCTTAATGTAACTCGCTACTTAGCAAATGTTGCACGCAAATATATACCGAAATCACTAAGTAACTTAAATTTTACAAAGACATACTAACTAGCAAGTACTGCCTGCGAAACATAGTACCAATATAACCTGTTAGCATAATTTGCTAACTGATTGTCTGCAAACATAATACCAAGCCCAAAAAATTCTCCACACCTGGAATGCAATCCTCCACACCTGCTACATTAACCTTTGTCTTCAATATAGAAGCATGAAATATAATAGAATGAAACCATTTCCACAGTATTTACCATTCCCAAAGATTTGTCAACAAAGATTAGATGCTTACCACTAAAACAACTTTTCTTGAGTCTGGGAAATTGTTCAGATGAGCAATTTGATCCGAGCTCTTTACAAAGCAGAGTAATGGGATCTCGATTGTCTGGCAATTGATTGTTTAGAATGGTACAAACAACCGAATTCGATAATTACTGCTGTGGAAGCAGCACAGTCACACCAATTTACTCTGGCCAGTTAACCAAGCAGGGAAATGGGATCGCGATTGGGGATTTTGTTGAATCTAATGACTTGCAATTGTTTAGAATGGTACGGATAATCGGATTCGATAATTATCTTTGTGGGAGCATCTGATCCACAAAGAATTTGATCCGGCCAGTTAACCAAACAATGTACGGGGATCTCGATGGGGAGCAGCTATGTTTCTGAATCCGATCCAAGAAACTCCAAGAAAGTAGGAAAGGGGGAAAGGTTCGACGGTTTAGAATCCCATGGGCGGGATTTAGTGCTAAAATAAAATTTAAAAATTCAGTTAAACCCCCTTAATTAGCGCTATTATTTAGGGCTAAAAATGGCGTCATTTATGCCACCCGTAGCGTGCGAGGACCCATACTGACATGTATGTTTACGCTTCCGCAGCTAGGTAGGCCCTGAGGGAGACGGGGTAAAATGACCCCTTCATTCTTCCCACTGGAACTCATTACGGTTGCAGTGATATGTGGAGGGCCCTGTATCAGCATGGATCTGGTATGGGGGATGAACTCCTGTTTGTATACGGTGAGTGCACCGTATACGAGTAGGGGACGTCAGAATGCCAAACTTGGAGAAGGCCAAAAAGCCCTCGGTTGTATCAAAGAAATGCAATTATTGACTTTTACTTTTGACAAATGCTAAATGTGTGTAACAAGCAAAGACTTATGAGCTTATTGCCTCTATTGTCCCTTGACAATCACTCCCCCTAACGTTCAACCCTAACCGTTGCAACTTTACTTTTAAGGTCAAGCACATTTTAGAACTTTTAATTTGGCCTAAGCAGAGATGCATAGTAATTATGACTAAGCATATTTAATGATACTACTCAATACCCAAAAGCAATTAAATGAATATATATCTGCCATTTTCTATATATCTGCCACTCCTAAATTAACAATATTGTCACAAATGCTTCTTATCTCATATGCCAAAGATATAATTGCATTAAAATTAGAGTTACACACCTTAGCGATGGGCCATGTGATTTCTATCTCATATGTCAAAGATATAATTGCATTAAAATTAGAGTTGCACCCCTTAGCGATGGGGGGTCCATGTGGTTTTGTATGATCGAGTGCTCAAGTCTTGCCATGGCTCCTTATCATGTAGGTTCTCCAAATTGCGAAACAATTATGTAGCAAATTATGTAGCCCATAACGAAACAATTATGTAGCAAATTCCAATAGTTAGATACCACTAGAAGACATATTCTATGTAATACGATGCATAAAAACTATTATTCTTAGAAAAAAATGGAGCTCATCACACTATTTATGGAGAGTAAGAGTTTTATATCTTATAACTCTGATAGCTGATATTTGACACAAATTGCACTTTCCCTTGAATGCCTATTTTGGTAAGAGTAGGTGGTTCATCTTCATGCTAAAGCCAGAGTGCTCATTATATCACCATATATTTGACACAACTTGCACTTGCTCTCCAAGGCCATTTTGGTTACAAAATGTTTTTCAGGTTGGTGCTATGTCTTAATTGTTGCAGACACTGATCCTGCAAATAAGGTATGGCTCATGCACAAGATATAAGAAACACATTGGTATGGCTTATGCACAAGATGTAAGAAGCACAATCCCCTCTTAATTATTGCAGAATTTGATCATGCAGATATGGTATGGCTTATGCACAAGGGAATACCCCCTCTAATTGCAATCAACATGGAAGTTAACCGCACTTAACATTTCACATTTGCATTTGAAGGTTATCAATGTCTTACAACATTGCTAGACAAGATGTTTTTGAATTCAACATTGCTAGACAAGATGTTTTTGAATTCAATGGGCATGATGCAGATACAAACATTTAACAATTATGGAAAGGAGTGGAGGGACCTTGTTATTTCTCCTACCTGATGCACAAATGGCTTCAGCAAACCGAAACTGGATACGATGCAGCATATTTAAATTAGGATGCCTAGCATATGGAGAACTCAGAAAATGGAAAGCTGGAGGCTAGGCAGTAACTGAGCTTATTTGTGTTCCGCTTTAGACTGTCATTTCATGATTAAATTGCTTGAATTAATCGCTAATGAATGCAGAAAGGAGTAATACTATGGATTTATCCTCAGTTAATAACAATCAATCGAGATGCACCTGGACTATCTCAGTCATCGTATCAGTCCATCCTATATGGCCCAGATCATATGTTGGAGCATCTAGGTGCCTCTTGTTTCAATTATGGTCATTTATGAATGGGGGCACCTATGATTTTCAAATATAGAATACAGGTTTGCCTAAGATTTTGGAATATGAAATACAGGGACTCATCTCAATACACGTTCGCGTACGGCTTTAGATTTTCAGATATTGAGACACGAACCTCTACCAAAATAATTCAATGTCTTAATAAGAACATTCTAACCAATGTATCCAACAAACTAATGAACCCTCTAACCAATGTATCCAACAAACTAACTTGCTTATTTATTTTACTGAATCTATATTTTTCTTTTCTTTTTTTCCTTTTTTTTTATAATAACCTATTCAATTGTTTTAAGGGTATGGTCTATGGTCTTAGAGATAATGATTTATGCATTCATATCAAATCACCCTGAAATCCCCTGTTATTGTGCTACCCTGCACTACCTCAGTCGTCAGATATATCCATCCTATAGTCCAGATCGTATGTTGAACAAATGGGGTGCCTCTGGGACCCACCTACAAATATTTGAGAGTGCACTGGGATACTTCCATTCGGCTACAAAAAGCAGGGAGCATGTAATGCAAAATAATAGTCACAGAGAAGACCTTCTTAGCACGGACACTGAGGGATAGTGCCATATCCAATTCTGTTGCAGGAGACAAGTTTTTTGCTTCTTCAGAGGGCGTTCCTTGATCAGCACATCGTCTACTTTTATAACATGTTTAGTATGGACGATGCTCATCTTCCGAACCTGGCTTATACCATGGCGATGGAGCTACAGTGCCTCAAGGCCTGCTGGAAGGAAAATTGAGCTCAATGGCTCGCCAGATGGAATCTATATAAGCGCAGGTGCAAACAGAGACAGATTGCCATAGCTTGAGCTAATACCTTGGTGGCTTGCTTCCTCAGCAAGATCTGGGATGCTAGCACCCATGAATAGGTCAAGACAGCACATTGTGAGAACCACATAAATTCCACATTGGAATGAGGCTCACAACGCTACCTGCATACCCATCTGCCTCAGAAAAGATGTAGACTCTTTGCCTCGCTTCGCAACGATGCACACCTGGGTTGAGACAGGTAGATAGATTGTAAAGCTACGCCAGGACAGGCTTTGTCAATGCTGCCAAATTGCAGCCATTGAAGATGAATGCCATATCTTCCAGAGCTATCCAGCGTATGACAAGACCAGGACATGCTATAAGTTGGTTAGGCCTGGCCAGCCGCTATATATAATACTGGGCACAGCTTTAGTATGGTAGCTGGGATCATACCTTCAGGAGGTCATGGATATGTGGGGTCATACCTTTAGAAGGTCATTTGTCAACTTGCATTTAACAACCTAAATAGAGAACGCATCATAAATACGACAAACTTGAATGCTACTACTGATGGTGCCTAGCATTGCCGAGCTTTAGCAATCATTCATTAGGAAATTCCAAGTCTCTTGTCAGCCATTTTCTACAATATCATAATCATGACTTTATGATAACTAGTAAAGGTGTCCGGCAACAAGGTTAAACACAGTTTCATTAAAATAAAAAATTTCGTGATTCTAACTGGGGATGAATTGTTTTTGAGCATGTTTATGGCCATCGTTTGTGCTATTATGGCATCATTATGTGAAATCATGCATTTGAAGTGCCATTTTTCTGATGCCATTAAAAACATTAACAGTGCAGATAATGGAGCTAAAGAAATATATATTACAATATTAGCAGAATTTGCATATTCATAGTCAAGATTTGACACACTAAGCCAAGACTTGAAAGACTTTATAAAGAAAAGTATTATTGCACATGTGATCAGGTAGGATCAGGTTCTCCAGCTCTAGTACCTTTTAAAATTGCATCTCCTTAACCTAACATGCATTTCTATAATATGATAAATAACCCATCATTAGGAACTTAAATATTAGTCCTTTGAGTGTTCCTCTAACATTTTCATCTAAAGAATTGAATGGGCATGATGGAGGTACAAACCTTTAACAATTATGGAAAGCAGTGGAGGGACTAACACTGTTGCAAATTAAACGGGAGTGTTGCAGCACTCCCGTTTCAAAGATTCCTTTAGAAAAAACACTTCACTTCAAAAACTAGGCTTTTTTAAGAGAGGTTTAAAGTTTCAGGATTATCAATTTTTTTTTGGGCCTGTTTTTGGGCTATTCTTTGGACACGACTTTGGTGTTTTGGAGTTAAGCACGTGAAAATAGCAGAATTGAGACATGAGCATGTAATTTTATAGAGGTGGATGTACAAAAAACACAAATTTAGTAAACATAATAATAATAATTTCATTACTGTTTTTGTGTTATATCAATAATGGCCAATAATGGCAATAAATAGTAAATGTCAATCAGTAGCCACAACAAAAATCCATCAGAGATCTAAATTAAAGTCTTCTTCATTCTTCTTGCTGCTCTCAACTTGATTAGTCTCTTTCGTTTCACCTTTCTCTGGTGACTTAGGCTTTTCTGTGTTGGTGGCTGCTTCAGGTATTGTAGCTAGAGCAACTTCCTTAAGCTCTGCAAATGTAGCTTCGTCTTCCAAAGAGCTTGTGAAAGGAGGCTGTATCTCCGAAGATGTCATCTTAGAATTTGCCCCCAACTCTTGATTCTCGTCTGGTAGAGTTGGTAAGGCAGAAAGTCTCATCTTGATGAACTGTACAGCCTCCTTATCGATGTCAACAACTACACAATTTCGGCCCTTCTTAAGTGCACAAGCAATAGTTGTACCAGAGCCAGAAAATGCGTCGAGCACCCAATCTCCTGGACGTGAAAACATATCCAGAAGATGGTTTATCAGCTTCTGTGGCTTTTGGTAGTGATTTACTATTCTTCCTTGTGCACTAGGGTCCTGCAGCTTCTGCAACACAGCAGGAAACTCCAACACGTTTGAAAAGTTCTGGCAAGCCGTATTTAAGTACAGCCAAAAGAAACGTATTTCGGAATAGAAACTCCTAAGAAGAATTTGAAAATGCTACAGCTATAACTACAAATAAAAGAAGGTATTAAAAACAAGAGGACTTGTGTTTTCCAGAATAAGTGCTCACCAAACAAGATTTTCATAACCAGCTTGCGCAGGCGAACCAAAATGATTCTTAAAGCTGGCTTCCACAAGGCCGGATTGCATGCTAGAGTGAAATACAACCAGCCTCTAATGTTTTGCCGTGGTAATTTGCTTTATACCGTCGACGAAAGCATTGAACTCAGAGTTTTTGAATGGCTGGTCGTCGTAGCGGCTGTCTTTCAGCTTAAACCCATATGGAAGGTCAGCAATTACCAAGGTAAAATCCTGGAGCTTTATTGATTCGGCTAGTTTGGTGCGATCCGGTACTATCTGAGAGCAGGTTGTTTTGGTCGTACATTGTAAACCGTTAAATGTCGGAGGGCTCGGTGTCCAAAACACACCGCTGTCATGGCGTCCTCTCTTTCGCTGGCGTGTCGACCGGATGCATAAAGCCCTCCGGCAGGTCCTTGTTTTTCTTTTTGCTCTGCAAGAAGAAACGTCTTAGTAACACGAGGAACAACAATTTGAAAAACAATTCATCATACCCAGCCTTCAAAATTTGGCGATATTGGACAATCCTTTTCGTCAGAGGTTGCTCTGTGGTAAAGCTCTTTGCACCTTTCCCAATTTATCGACATTTAAGCGCTCCATTAAGCATGTTTGACATGTGATAACATTTTTCTGGCTGTATTATTGTACGAATGTTAGAAGGAGAAAACTAAAAAATAGCAACAAGAATGAATCATTTGAAAAACAGTAACATAAAGTGTATTCCAGAATACACTTGACCCTCCTGCTTGTAAGGCAAAGTGTATTCGGAATACACCCGACCCTCACTTTGTAAGGCAAAGTGTATTCGAATACACTTGGCTCTCACTTTGCAAGGCCATGTGTATTAGGAATACACTTGGCCCTCTGCTTATAAGACAATGTGTATTAGGAATACACGCCGACCCTCACAGTGTAAGGCAAAGTGTATTCTGGAATACACTTTGTCTCTTACGTGAGGGCCAAAGTGTATTCCGGAATACACATTGTCTTTCGTGTGTGACCCACAGTGTATTTCGGAAAACACTTCTTCCTAACAAACAAAAAACCCAAAGTGGCATTCTTACTTGTGGAGCTCTTTGGACATTTCTTCTAATGTGAACTCCTTGTCAACAACCTTTTGCAGTAGCCTTTCTAGTATTTCCATATCTGTGAAGCCCTGCATTTCTCGCCAAACAGTTATAGTCATTTCCTTTTTGGGGACGTCGGATCTTTTTTCTTTTCCGAGACCTTTCCTTTGCTTTTCAAATCACCACGCTCGAACATGGTGAAGATTTCGTTTTGGAGGTCCCAAATCTGCAGAAACAAAAGCGATGTCAATGGGAAAGTTGCAGGTGTATTCCAGAATACAGAACTTACTCTGCCGTCTCTAAAGGCTAGTTGGAACCAGTTGTCATGTGGTATTAGAGACTGCCGTTTGTTAGCCTCGTCGTATTTAAGGCAGCACTCCACAGCACACGCTTCCTTCAGTTCCAGAGAGTATTGTGGTTTCTTCAAATCATCTCCATATTTTTCTTTAAATATTACATATTCCCTGTGCATGAACCTGATTTTGTCCACGAAACTCATTTTAAGCTTATATTCGTTGTCAGCATTGTGCGTGTTGGCAACGATTTTGGCTTCTTCGTCTGTCAGGCCACAGTAAACAGCGCAGAGCACAGAGAGATACCTTGGATTGTGTTTCTCCTTGTACAACTGCCTCCTTGCTTTGAAACTGTGGTTTCCCCCAAGGACATAGTGCATGTAGGTGTCTGCTTTTTCTCTGTCGTAGTCCTTGGGGTCCATGCACTGGGATCTATCAACAAGAACAACAATTGGAGCAACATGGGCATTGGGATTGCTCCTTATTCTATCCTTCAGATTTCTTAAGTGGTCAGCATAACCTGAAGGGGGCGGTGGCAACCTCATGGAAGTTACTGGCAAGTATATAACACCTTGCACATACTTGTTCTGATTAATTTCTTCCATCCTCTCTGAGGTCTTGTCCACCTTTTTTTCTTTAATGGCAACCCCAGGTGCCTTGCCCTTTCCCTTCTTCGTTTTTTGTTGTTCCTCGGGATTTTTTGCCACTTCAAGCTGCTGTACCTTCCGCTTTTTTGGTTCCTTAGCGGCTATGGTGGCTCTTGGCCTGCTAGGTTTCTTTGGCGGCACTGGGGGAACTTCCTCTTCTTGTTCTTGCGACCCTCCATCTGATGATTCCCCGGAAGTACTAGCAGAAGGTGATGATCCCGACCGCCGCAGCATCGAACACTTTCGGACTCAGCGGCGGGGAAAGTCCTCGCTTGTACTCGAACAAACACAATGCGATTAGTGAACACAAGGCTACGTTTGGTCGGTAGTGAAAAAAGAATTTTAATGCACACGTGGTTGCATAATCGACAATTGAGAAAGAATGCGATATCTACAACAATGAAGCCTTGGGAGGTTTTGAAGGATAGCCCGTGACCTCCTTGTCCGGCAACATCTGAGACCTCTTTTATTGTCCCGAGGTTAACGAACTCGGTGTCGGCGTACCTTTTGTTCCCAGCACTTTTTCAGTGTGCTGTATTTTCCGTCCGCACCCCTGGTTATGTACCACTGCGTTTGAAAGTTTTCGTATATTGCAGGCTCGTCCGTGTCAGCTGTTTTTTTCTGGGGGTGTGGGCGCTTCACCTTCAGAATTTTCTTTGGTGCTTTCTTGCTTCCTTCCTCCCTTCCATTGAAATGTTTAAAACAACAATGTTAAGACAGGAAATGGGACGAAAGCTGTATTCCAGAATAAGATTTACTAATCTTGTGCCCTAAACGCCACCAAAAAACAGAAAAACAAGCCTAAATAATGTCGCTACAACACAATTTTTTATGCCTTAATTGGACTAAAAAGTGGTATATTTAACATAAAACGAGTCTGTTTCCGCTAAAAAGTGGTGTGCTTAGGTGCAAAAAAACAAGTGTTTTCAAGAAAATAAGCCAAGTGTATTCCGGAATACACTTTGCCCCTCATGTGAAGTGTAAAGTGTATTCCGGAATACACATTGCATTTCGCATGAAGGGCAAAGTGTATTCGAATACACTTTACACTTCATGATGGGGCAAAGTGTATTCGGAATACACTTTGCTCTTCCATGAAAGGGCAAAGTGTATTCGGAATACACTTTGCACTTAAAGCAGCTCAAAGTGTATTACGGAATACACTTTGGCTTACGAAAGCAAATCAGGAAACACACGAAAGACGTACTATGTACTTTAATTGCTTACCTGTCCATAATTTTCGTTATGTAAATCGGAATACAGCAAATCGATGTAGATCGGAAGGCGGGCCTGGCGACTAAATCTCACGGGGGCGGAATCATGAACCGAGGCTCAATTTTCCTTTTTAAAGGTAGGCCACTGTCAGTTGTGTTTTTCTATGTGATGCGGAATACGTCTTGTCCAAATACTCTGGCAAAGTGTATTCTGGAATAGCATCTGTGCACATACAGCAAATGCTGCACACAAATTAGTATTCCGGAATAGCATTTGTATTCTCGAATATCATTACTCCAATCGACTTGTGAGTTACTAACACGTCCACAATTTTTTGCAGTTGTTTAACATGGTTAACCGGTTCGTGAACAAACTTCCACCACCATTTGTTTGCCCAAGTACCTCTACCTCAGATGGAACACAAGACGGAGACGCTTCTTCAACACCTACCTCGACAAGGTCTTTGTTGCTTCTCGAAGACACTCCGAGTCCAGTAACTAGTAGACTGCTTTCACTTTTCCAACCCTCTCCAAGTCCTGTAGGAAACCGGCTGCCACCACCTTTCCAACCCTCACCTGTTGCACGTAGCAATCTTCCACCACCATTTGTACCATCCCCCGACACTACAAATGCTCGACCTCAGAAAATTTTTCGAAACAGACTACCTCAGCCATTTGTAGTTTCTCCATCTTCACTTCCACAAACAAGGAATACAGCACGTTCTGAAGACTGCGAGATTCTCCACAGCTTCTCCCACCAAGACTTCACTACAAATGAAGGCGACCCGCAAGCATCCACTCCTCTTCACACAAACGTGGTGACACATGGGTTTGCAGAATTTGACCGCTTTCGAGAGACATGTTTGAACGAACTCCTTGTGAAGAAGCCGCAACAACATTTGCTGGTCCATCTCCTTCATATGGTGGCCCATCTCCTTCATTCAACACCGCAGGTACCTCCGCCTTATCAGGAGGGTATAGCTTCACGTGGTTTGTTCTCCTCTACAAGCACACCACTAAGGGCAGAGGAGGTCACCCCCAGAGTAGAACTCTCTTGAGGAAGATGAAGACACCAACGAAGTGCAACGAGATTACACATTCTCTAGCAGGTCCACCAAGAAATTCAAGGTGGATTATGGTTTGAGAGCATGCTCCTCTATAAGAAGAAGAAACCTTATGGACCCGAGCACAAAATGAGAAGACTTTTTAAGAAGTAAATCTTTGCTCATTGGGTTGCATCAACAAATTTAACATGGCTAAATTACGAGCAATTAGAGACAACTACAGTTCAATGACATTGGCTGACCAGAATGCCTACTTGGCCTATCATGTAAGACCAGACCGCAACACCTTCTTGCACTACATTAACCGTTAAGAAGTTTGCCAGAAATGCTTTATGGTTGTCCACCGTTTAGGGTCCACCAGAATGTCCAGAATACATAAAAGACTGGACAAAAATCCAGCAATTGATGATCATTGTGGACCAAGAAGAGTTGTAACCATGCATGCCCTTCCCCGCTGTGGTCATGGATGGAGAAATATTTTAGAGAAACATGTGAGAAGGCGCCTAACAAGTTAACATGTATCGTTTAAGCGATAACATCACCAAAAAGATGTTTTTAATGAGTACAAAGAGACTTGCACCCAACCTGCAAGCACATCTCTTACTCACACTTCACAAGACTGTGGAAAAGTGAATTCGGTTTAGTGAAAATTCCTGGGAGACATAGAATGTCCATTTTGCTCAAGGTGTGCGTAATTAAAGAGTCAACGAGAACTGCAAAGGCAGAGAGGTCGAAAAGAAGTAAGCTCATATTCTCTAATCTCTTACTTGTTTTAAAGAAAATGCTTTGACCTGATTTCTTCTCTGGATATTGTGCAATGAGAACCTTTGCGGACATCGTGAACAACAAGCAGAGAGAAGAAAGCTTGCCAAAACACGGAAAAAAAAGCTCTTGAACGTCCATCGCAATATATGTGCATTTGTGATTGATGGAATGGACCGAGAAAAAAACTACTCTACCGCATTTCTTGAACATTCCTAAAGATGTGCCGGAGGAATGTTTTGTTAAGGTCCACCTTGTAGGAGCAATTACAATTCTTAACAAGGTCCTGTAAATGCGAGCAAGAGCAATTACCACGAGGCTTTTTACGCAACTTGACAATACTACAAGGGAGAACAAGAACCAAACACTCTTTTGCGTCGCGTGCCATGTTAGTGGAGCTAGGGATCTTTAGAAAAGTGAAGAAAATTTGGGGTTTCTTACTTGTAGGCCACACTCATGATCAAATTGACCAAATGTTCAGCCAGATTTTTAAATGCCGCCTCGGAAGGAAGAGGCTTTTTCTCTTCCTACTTTAGTTTGAATTATTGAAGATTCTTACACTCCCCTCCCGATTGATCGATCTCCTTAAAGAGGCTGGCTGATTTAGAGAGTTTATTTTCTCTCAACGTTGAGATGAGAGAACAAGTCGTGGAACAAATTGAATGATCTCACCTTTCAACATCACATCAAGTTCTACTTGAAGGATGGCCAAAGTTTCTTACAGGGGAAAGAAGTATACCACAACTAAGGACTGGAGTCCACTAGAGGGACTACGCTTCCTTAAATATATTCGGACACTTCCTTCATAGAGCGTCTTTGAGCAACTTCCTCTCAAAAATCCTAAGGAGTCCAAGGGAAGAAAAGTACCCCGAGTCATCCTTAAAAGCCATTGAAAATGGAATTTCCTCCTGGCTTTAAGTACTTCTTAATCGGATGTGGTGGAGTAATTTCTTTCTAAGCAGAAAATTGTTGTGAAAAATATAGCTCTAAGACAGTTGCAAGAACCATTTCAATGGCCTAACACCTTCTATCAACCCCAAAGACCAAGCAGTCCAAGCAATGCTACATTAGCACTGCGAGTAGAAGAAGAGCGAGGATCGAGTCATGTACCTCGGACCAAGACGGAGGAATGAGCCTCAAGGTAATATCACGAAATTACCAAGGGTATGCTTATTGCTCTTCAAGCGAGGAGGATGACAAAGGTCGACCTTTACGGATAGCAAAAGTGCTTGACACAGTCAAGGAGGAAGGCTTAGTCACTAAACTCAAGATTCATTGGCTTGCAACACATTTTCAGAAAAATGCTTTTGAAGGTAGATATGAGTTAGAAATGAGAAGCCAAGGAAAAGGGAGAAAGTCCAAGAAGGTGGGTTGTAGGGATGAGCTGATCCTTAATGGCGTGACTATATTGTGCTATGATTTTAAATTGAAATCGACAATCGTCTACGCTGAGGAGGACTATCAATTTGCTTAAAAAGCTTGTAATTCGAAGAAGAGGATGAAGAAGGTGGTGGCAATGCTTCACCATCTGTTGATAGTGATGAGGAAGATAACTCAAGCACTTCCTCTAGTGACAGTGAAAAAAGTGAAGGTGATGAGGATGGCATAAATGAACATGATGACGCCCACGGATCCCCTCTCATCACTCCTCACACTTTTGTACATAAGCGAGTCTTAGAAAAAGATGTAAATTTTGCATGTGAATATGAAGATTCTATCTTCAAATTTTGAGAATACTACTGATTTCGATTTCACGGACTTACTTCAATGTTTTGTTAAATATTTTATCCTCTGAAATTAGAGTTTCTCTCGTAAAATATACTTCAAGGACATTCTATTTGCTAAGAAAAGTGACACTTTAAAAAAGTCAATTCTTTCGTTGCACAAAAAAATTAGTCACTTTGGGGGTCAAAATAGATTTTCATGCATCCTTTTTTTTTAACCTCGTTTTACCCCCTTTTGTAAAAAAAAAGGAATCTTTGAGGAATATTCCTTCCGCTCTCGTTTCGATGATTTGCTCCCGTTTAATACGCAATCTTGTTGACTTTGTTATTTCTTCTACCTAATGCACAAATGGCTTCAGCAAACCAAAACTGGATACGATGCAACACAAGAGTTCTAGCATCATTAGGATGCCTAGCATATGGAGAACTCAAAAAATGGAAAGCTGGAGGCTAGGCAATAACTGAGCTTATTTGTGTTCCAGCTTTAAGACTGTCATTCCATGTTTAAAATGACTTGAAATAGCTAATGAATGGAGCATTCCATTTAGAACACAAAATGCAGAAAGGAGTAATACTATAGATTTATCCTCAGTTAATAATAATCAATCTAGATGCACCCTGGACTACCTCAGTCATCGTATCAGTCCATCCTATGGGCCAGATCGTACGTTGGAGCACCTAGGTGCCTCTTGTTTCAATTATGGTCATTTATGAATGGGGAGGTCTATGATTTTCAAATATAGAATACAGGTTTGCCTAAGATTTTGGAATATGAAATACAGGGACTCATCTCAATACACGTTCGCCTAAGGTTTTAGATTTTCAGATATTGAGACTCGAACCTCTACCAAAATAATTCAATGTCTTGATAAGAATCCTCTAACCAATGTATCCAGCAAACTAACTTGCTTATTTATTTTACTGAATATATATTTTTCTTTTCTTTTTCCTTCTTTTTTTATAGTAACCTATTCAATTGTTTTAAGGGTATGGTCTATGGTCTCAGAGATAGTGATTTATGCATTCATATCAAATCACCCTGAAATCCCCTGTTATTGTGCTACCCTGCACTACCTCAGTCGTCAGATATAAACATCCTATGTTCCAGATTGTATGTTCAACAGATGGGGTGCCTTTTGTTTTAATTATCGTCATTTATGACTGTGGGCGCCTATGATTTTGAAATATGGAATGTAGGTTCGCCCAAGGGTTTGGAGTATGGGGGCAACGGAGCTCACCTCTTGTAGCAGATTACTAGGCAACTGATATATACTAATGATGTGGACCTCCTAGCTTACGCTCTGATAGATATGCAACACTATCTCGATGCACTGGACTCATGCCGACATGTGCGTCAACCTCACCAAGACTAAGGTGGTCCTCGTATCATTCTCACGTCAGTCAAGGGCCCCCCTCCTTCAGTTTCCAGAGGCAAAATGTAGATGTGGCACCCACCTACAAATATTTGGGAGTGCTTTGGGACACTTCCATCCGGGTTACAAAAAGCGGAGCTGAAGACACTATATGTAATGCAAAATACGATTCGTAGAGCATAGGCAGTATGATTGGGCTCATCGGTCCTTTTGTTAGAGACTTGGAGACTCTATACTTTTATACCACGGAGTCACGGAGCCTCGGGGCATCCCTTGCTACTTAGATTAAGTTGGAGGTCGCGAGAAAAAAACCTTCTTAGCACGGGCACTAAGGGTGAAGTCCACGGTGCCATATCAAATTCTGTTGCAAGAGACAAGTTTTCTGCTTCTTCAGAGGGCGACTCTTGATCGACACATTGTCTACTTTTAGAAGATGGTTATTATGGATGATGCTCATCTCCCGAACCTGGCTTATACCATGGCGATGGAGCTACAGTGCCTCAAGGCCTGCTGGAAGGAAAATTGAGCTCAATGGCTCGCCAGATGGAATCTATAGAAGTGCATAGCTGATAAAAATAAGAAGCTCAGAGCTGATAAAAATACCTGGGTTGGAAAGCTATGTTGCTGAATTATGCCACTGAGTATCTTGCAATCTTCTTGATTCATATGTGTCAACTCGATACCATGGCGTTGATGAGAAACCCAAAGCCCAAGATGCACCTCTTCAAGGCTAGCCCAAGTAGATTTGCCATGCATTGAGTTTGAGCTTATTTGCTAGGACTTCTTTGCTAACTATTTGTTGAACTTTGTTACAGTTGGCTTATTACTACCATGGTTTATCCCTCAAGTCGGTCGGGGTTTTTTAGTCATGTGACTTTTATGCAAACTGGCAACGGTGAGCATAAGTCGTCGTATTAATTTGTAATGCGGAATAAATTGTTGTAACTATATTGTTGAAAAAAATAAATAAATAAAATGGAAAGTAAATAAAAATGTTTGTAGGAATGCATAATTAGATAAAGATGTGAACCACTATGATTATACTATCTATACGTCTTTCAATTTGTATGTACTAGTAACAATTGCATGTCGGTGCCAGGAATAAATACAATTCTGTTGTAGACATCCATAAAGTCACAGGCATTTATACAATGCTGAATTTGAAAGAATAAACAATCATTATGGTATTAAAATGCTCATCATGTAAAGCTGCAATGGCATAAAGACATGTTTGTATGGTGTGTTCAATATTGGCCTCTTCATTGGATCAAAGAGTCATCTACTGTTGAAACACAAAAGGATTAGATCATTTGTCAACTTGCATTTGACAACCTAAATAGAGAACGCATCATAAATACGACAAACTTGAATGCTATTAGTGATGGTGCCTGGCATTGCCGAGCTTTACACACTCACCCCGGTTTTTGGTCCACTGTTGAAAACATCAGTTTTGGTAGGTCTACATGTCCTGTTTTCAAAGAATCCTACATGTGGATTTGTGGAGGTATGGTTTTGTTCGATAATGATGTTCTTTTTTCAGTGGACTAAAACATCCACTGTTGTTTTGTAGTTTCTTCTATTGTGACATGTCATTTTATAATAGAATCCACTGTAGGAAAGAATACTTGAATTTCTACATGTCTAATAATTCTATTGTCACATGTCTTTATAGATGTAGGAAAGAATATTTGATTCTCTACATGTCCTATACTTCCATTCACATGTCTTTATAGTAGTAGGACAGAGTACTTTATTTGCTAAGGCATTGTAGGAAATAATACATGAATTACGACATGTGTAATACTTCTATTGTCACATGTCTTTATAGAAGTAGGAAAGAATACTTGATTCTCTACATGTCCTATCCTTCCATATCACGGGTCTTTATAGTGGTAGGACAGAGTACTTGATTTGCTACATGTGATGCACGTGCACGATCACATGTCCTTATACTAGTATTCCATGTAAGATAAGTTACTTCAACTACTTCAATTACTTAACACCTATTTTTGCATAATAAAACCATCAAGAATTTGATTTGTATTCCTTGAGGGAGTGCAAGACCGCTGCAACAAATCCCTAAGCATTAATGTCATAGGACCACGCAAAATCCCAACAATATCCTAACATTTTGGATATTGTTAGAGAAAGACCATTAAACCACGCCTACATTTTTGCATAACAAACCATTAAGAATTGTGAGATGTATTTCTTTATGGAGGATAGGACCATTGCAACAAATCCCCAAGCATTAAAATGGCAAGACCATGCAATATCCTAACATTATTCCCACATTTTGGATATCGTTAGTGGAACACCATTAAACCGTTCCTACATCTTGGTATAATTTAGACCATTAAGAATTTGAGATGTAATTGTTTATGGGGAATAGGACCATTGCAACAAATCCCCAAGCATTAAAAAATGGCAAGACTATGCAATATCCTAACATTATCCCCCCATTTTGTATATCATTAGTGGAACACCATTAAACCATGCCTACATCTAGTTGGTACTAAGGTTCGCTATAAACGATCCAATAGTTATCCACGTCATCCAATGGTTTTAATTGTATCTAATTTATCTTATCCAATGGTTCTTTCTAAGAATGCAATGGTTCTTTGAAAAACAAGATAACTTATTGCACTTAGACGATTTGCACTAAGAACATATCAAACCCTTAAAGTGTCCTGGCATCGGCCAGTGTAGAAACCCAAGTGTTTTGTCGTTCGGGCAGTACAAAGGCTCCGGAATGGAGATTTGACTTCGCCATGTCGTCCGAAACAACGAAATTACCCTAGGGACCAAGTTACACGGTCATTTTTTGCAGCAAAAGAAACACAAACCCTCTACATGGCAGTATTCTGCACCCTCCGCTAAGGCCAATTCACTACGAACGTGTTGGGCATGAGCTACCTTGGCGCTTCCTGGAGCAGGGGTGGTCTTCTGCCCACGAAACTTGGTCTCCAGGGTAATGTCGATGTTTCGAGTCCGTTGGCAGAGTCAGATTACAGTTTTGGGGTGGGAGAGTTGCCCGTCCGTGGCCAAGGACCTTCCAGAGAGGACCTTTTGGGTCGAACTGCTTCTGGAAGGTTTTAGGGCTCCGTCTTCTGGCGTCAACGCCCTCCCACTACCTCATGACATTATGCAAGCTCCTGGTCCAATCTGGCTAGGGTATGGCCTCCAAAACGTAAACCCTGTGCCTTGCCAGGTTATTGTAGGGTTTACGTTATGGAGGTTGGGCTTTGGTCCGTTGCACTTGGGATATGGTCGAGCAGCTGCGTTTGAAAACACGAGGCAGTAGAAATTGCAAGAATGGGGTTTGGATTTATTCTCCTCCTAGTTTTACAATTAAAAGTGTAGAGCCTTATCGCAAGAGCAAAATTGTTTGGGGTCACTTTCGGATTGGCAAATAGATCGAAACTCTGTTATTTCAGTTCTCATGGCTCCCCATGTATGTTTAGAAATGGTCCACCTAGTTATCAAAGAAGTCGACCACGTTTTGGCCTTCAAAACGTAAACCCTGTGCGTTGCTAGGTTATTGTAGGGTTTTGTAGGGTTTACGTTATGGAGGTCGAGTTTTATTCAATTGCACTTGAGACATGGTCGAGAAGCTGCGATTGAAAACAAGCAATAGAAACCCGGCGAAATGGGGTTTGGATTTACCGAGGCGGGCTTTCCTACGGTGCTCCTCGGGAGGGCAAATGCCAATGCCTCCCTTCCGGAGCCAGTTTTCCTATCCGACCATTGAATTCTCCATTCAAGTAACTTGCTTGAGCAGGTTCAAAAAATTCAAGATCTCGTAGGAGAACATATCAAACCCCAAAGTGTCCTGCGATCGGCCGAGTGTAGAAACCCAAGTATTTTGTCGTTCGGGCATTACAAAGGCTCAGGAATGGAGATTTGACTTAGCCATGTCGTCAAAACAAAGCGAAATTACCCTAGAGACCAAGTTACACCGGTCATTTTTTGCGACAAAGAAGCCACGAACCCTCTACATGGCGGTGATACGCACCCTCCGCTAAGGCCAATTCACTCTGAGCGTGTTGGACATGAGCTACTTTGGCGCTTCGAGGGGTGGTCTTACGCCCACGAAACTTGGTCTCCAAGGTAATGTCGATGTTTTCGAGTCGGTTGGCGGTCGGATCACAGTTCGGGGTGGGAGAGTTGCCCGTCCATGGCCAAGGACCTTCCAGAGAGAGGACCTTTTGGGTGAACTGCTTTTGGAAGGTTTTAGTACTTTCAGATCTTCTCGGCGTCCAACGCCCTCCCACTACCTCATGACATTGTGCAAGATCCTGGTCCAATCGACTAGGGCATGGCTTGCAAAGCGTAAACCTTGTGCGTTGCTAGGTTATTATAGGGTTTACGTTATGGAGGTCGAAGTTTTATCGGGTTGCACTTGAGACACGGTCGAAGGCTGCGTTGAAAACAAGAAGCAATGGAAGCCCGGCGAAATGGGGTTTGGATTTACTGAGGCGGGGCTTTCCTACGGTGCTCCTCAGGGAGGGCAAATGCCAATGCCTCCCTTCCCGAGCCCCGGTTTCCCTATCCGGACCGTTGAATTCTCCATTCAAGTAACTTACTTCGAGCAGGTTCAAAAAATTTCAAGATCCGTCCGGGAGAACATATCAAATCGCAAAGTGTCCTGCAGTCGACCGTGTAGAAACCCAAGTGTTTTGTCGTTCGGGCAGTACGAAGGCTCCGGAATGGAGATTTGACTTCGCCATGTCATTGAGAACAGCGAAATTACCCTAGTGACCAAGTTACACGGTCATTTTTTGCAACAAAAGAAACACGAACCCTCTACATGGCAGTATTCTGCATCCTTCGCTAAGGCCAATTCACTACGAACGTGTTGAACATGAGCTACTTTGGCGCTTCCTGGAGCAGGGGTAGTCTTCTGCCCATGAAACTTGGTCTCCAGGGTAATGTCGATGTTTCGAGTCCGTTGGCGAGTCGGATCCGCAGTTCCAGGGTGGGAGAGTTGCCCGTCCGTGGCCAAGGACCTTCCAGAGAGGACCTTTGGGTCGGGCGCTTTCCGGATGGTTTTAGGGCTCTTTCTTCTTACGGCGTCAACGCCCTCCCACTACCTCATGACATTGTGCAAGATCCTGGTCCAATCTGACTAGGGCATGGCTTGCAAAACGTAAACCTTGTGCGTTGCTAGGTTATTGTAGGGTTTACGTTATGGAGGTCGAGTTTTATTCAGTTGCACTTGAGACACGGTCGAGAAGCTGCAGTTGAAAACAAGAAGCAATGGAAACCCGGCGAAATGGGGTTTGGATTTACCGGGTGGCTTTCCTACGGTGCTCCTCCGGGAGGGCAAATGCCAATGCCTCCCTTCCCGAGTCCGGTTTCCCTATCCGGACCGTTGAATTCTCCATTCAAGTAACTTGCCGAGCGGGTTCAAAAAAATTCAAGATCTGTCAGGAGAACATATCAAACCCCAAAGTGTCCTGCGGTCGGCCGTGTAGAAACCCAAGTGTTTTGTCGTTCGGCAAGCGGTTGAAGGCTCCGGAATGGAGATTTGACTTCGCCATGTCGTTGAGAACAGCGAAATTACCCTAGTGACCAAGTTACACGGTCATTTTTGCAACAAAGAAACCACGAACCCTCTACATGGCAGTATTACGCACCCTTAAAGCTAAGGCCAATTCACTCTGAGCGTGTTGGACATGAGCTACTTTGGCTTCTGGGGCGGGGTAGTCTTACGCCCATGAAACTTGGTCTCAGGGTAATGTCGATGTTTCGGATCCGCGATTCGGGGTGGGAGAGTGGCCAAGGATCAGAGAGGACCTTTTCGAGGTGGGAGAGTTTTGCTCCGTCCGTGGCCAAGGACCTCATGAGAGGACCTTTGTATGGCCTCAAAGCGTAAACCATGTGCTTACGGATAGGGTTTTTTAGGGCTCGTTTTCGTTGCACTTGGGACATGGTCGTCGGTTGCGTTTGCCGCGGAATGGGGTTTAGGTTTAATCTCCCACTATGGGGTTTGGACTACCTCATGACATTGTGCAAGATCCTCGGGTTCCAATAGATAGGACTAGGGCATGGCTTTGCATGTTTTAGAAATGGTGCGTTAAAACCGTTTTGCCTGCGTTGCTAGGTTATTGTAGGGTTTACGTTATGGAGGTCGAGTTTTATTGATTGCACTTGAGACACCGCGGCCGAGAAGCTGCAGATTGAAAACAAGAAGCAATGGAAGCGACGAAATGGGGTTTGGATTTAATCGAGGCTTTTCCTACCAAAGTGCTCCTCGGGAGGGCAAATGCCAATGCCTCCCCTTCGAGTCCGGTTTCCCTATTCAAAAAAATTTCGTTGAATTCTCCATTCAAGTTTAACTTGCCCGGCGGGTTCAAAAAAATTCAAGATCTGTCAGGAGAACATATCAAACCGCCAAAGTGTCTGCTATTTTTGCAACAAAAGGACCGTGTAGAAACCCAAGTGTTTTGTCGTTCGGGGGTTCAAAAAGGCAAAGGTCGGAATGGAGATTTGAACAAGCCATGTCGGAGAGAATGGCGTTTGAAATTACCCTAGTGACCAAGTTTACTAGTGAGAAGTCACGATCATTTTTTGCAACAAAAGAAACACGAACCCTCTATATGGCGGATTTACGCACCGCCGCTAAGGCCAATTCACTCTGAAAAACGTGTTGGACATGAGCTACTTTGGCGCTTCTGGGCAGGTGGTCTTACGCCCATGAAACTTGGTCTCCAGGGTAATGTCGATGTTTCGAGTCCGTTGGCAAGTCGGATCACATGTCCGGGGTGGGAGAGTTGCCGTTCAGTGGCCAAGGACCTTCCGAGAGGACCTTTTGGGTCGAATATACGGAAGGTTTTAGGGCTCCGATCACGGCGGCCAACGCCCTCCCACTACCTCATGACATTGTGCAAGATCCTTGTCCAAATGGGGCTAGTGTATGGCCTCCAAAACGTAAACCATGTGCCTTGCCAGGTTATTGTAGGGTTTACATTATGGAGGTCGGGCTCAAATCCGTTGCACTTGGGACATGGTCAGGCTTGCGTTTGAAAAACACGAGGCAATAGAAGCTGCCGGAATGGGGTTTGGATTTAATCTCCTCCTAGTTTTGCAATTAAAAGTCTAGGCCTTTTATGCAAGAGCAAAATTGTTTGGGATCACTTTCGGGTTGGCCAATAGATCGAAACTCTGTTATTTCAGTTCTCATGGCTCCCCATGCATGTTTAGAAATGGTGCACCTAGTTATCAAAGAAGTCGACCCCGTTTTGGCCTCCAAAAGCGTAAACCCCAAGGCGTTGCAAGGTTATTGTAGGGTTTACGTTATGGAGATCGAGTTTTATTCGAGTTGCACTTGAGACATGGTCAAGAAGCTGCGATTGAAAACAAGAAGCAATAAACCTAGACGAAATGGGGTTTGGATTTACCCTCCTCGATTAATGTCGCAATTAGAAGTCAAGAACACATTTTGTAGTAGCAAATTTTTGGAATGATTCGGGATCGCCAATAGATCCAAACTCGTTATTTCAGTTGCCATGGCTCATGCATGCATGTTTGAAAAAGGTACACCAGTCCCAAGTGCAATCGACGACCGTTTTGGCCTCCATAACATAAACCCTACAATAACAAGGGCAAGGCCACGGGGTTTACGTTTTGGAGGCCATACCCCAGCCGATTGGACCGTTAAGGATCTTGCACAATGTCATGAGGTAGTGGGAGGGCGTTGGCGCGGCAACTCCCACCGATGCGGAGCCTAAAACCCAAAAAAACATTACCGGTTCGACCCAAAATGTCCTGGGCTGTGGAAGGTCCAACGGCCATGGGCTGCGCAACTCTCCCACCGACTCTACCAAAAATCTCGCCATGTAGGGGATCTTCGACTCGCCAAAAAAACTCAAAACATCGACATTACCCTCGAGACCACCAAAGCTCCAACATGCCACCCTCCAACATGCCACGTGGGCTCCAACATGCCACATAGGCTCCAACGTGCCACCTAGGCTCCAAGCATGCAAGGTGGCTCAAATATGCCACCTAGGCTCCAACATGCCACCAAGGCTTCAACATGCCACGTAAGGTCCAACATGCCACATGGCTCCAACATGCCAACTAGGCTCCAACATGCCTCGTGAGCTCTAGCATGCCACCTAGGCTCCAACGTGCCACCTAGGCTCCAACATGCCACCTAGGCTCCAACATGCCAAGGTGGCTCCAACATGCCACCTAGGCTCAAGCGTGCCAAGGTGGCTCAAACATGCCACCTAGGCTCCAACATGCCACCTAGCATGCCACCTTGGCTCCAACATGCCACATAGGCTCCAACATGCCACCTGGGCTCCAACATGCCACGTGAGCTCCAACATGCCAAGTTGGCTCCAACATGCCAACTAGGCTCAAGCATGCCAAGGTGGCTCAAGTATGCCACCTAGGCTCCAACATGCCACCTAGGCTCAAGCGCACCCGTGAGCTCCAACATGCCAAGTTGCCTCCAACGTGCCACCTAGGCTCAAGCATGCCAAGGTGGCTCAAATATGCCACCTAGGCTCCAACATGCCACCATGGCTTCAACATGCCACGTAGGCTCCATGGGTCAAACATGCCACCTACGCCCAACATGCCACGTGGGCTCCTACATGCCAACGTGGCTCCAACATGCCACGTGAGCTCCAACATGCCACGTGAGCTCAAGCATGCCACCTAGGCTCCAACGTGCCACCTAGGCTCCAACATGCCACCTAGGCTCCAACATGCCAAGGTGGCTCCAACATGCCAACTAGGCTCAAGCATGCCAAGGTGGCTCAAATATGCCACCATCAGCTCCAACATGCCACGTAGGCTGCAACATGCCACCTGGGCTCCAACATGCCACGTGAGCTCAAACATGCCACCTAGGCTCCAACATGCCACCTACGCTCCAACATGCCACCTAGGCTCCAACATGTCAAGGTGGCTCCAACATGCCACCTAGGCTCCAACATGCCAAGGTGGCTCCAACATGCCACCTAGGCTCCTTGCCAAACTCCTCTACCAAAAAATCCAAAGGTTGTCATATTTCTTGCATAAAGTCCTAGCCATCACGTCCACGTCACCAACATCTCGCCATGTCATCCAAAATTTGCCAATATCACCCAATGAAAAGATAAAAGATGTACCTAGACTCCAACATGCCACCTAGGCTCCAACTTACCACCTAGGTTCAAATATGCCAAGGTGGCTCAAACATGCCACATGGGCCCAAACATGCCACTAGGCTCTAACATGCCAATGTGGCTCAAACATGCCAAGATGGCTCAAACACGCCACCCAAGCTCCAACATGCCACTTAGGCTCAAACATGCCACATGTGCTCCAACATGCCACATAGGCTCAAACATGCCAAGGTGGCTCAAACAAGCCACCTAGGCTCAAAACATGCCACCTTGGCTCCAACATGCCACTTATCCAACATGCCACCTAGGCTCCAACATGCCAAGGTGGCTCAAACATGCCATGCAGGCTCCAACATGCCACCTAGGCTCAAACATGCCAAGATGGCTCAAGCACGCCACCTAGGCTCCAACATGCCAAGATGGCTCAAACATGTCATCTAGACTCCAACATGCCACCTTGGCTTTAACATGCCACCTAGGCTCAAACATGCCAAGGTGGCTCAAACATGCCATGTGGGCTCCAACATGCCACCTGGGCATGCGCCTATAGAGCGGTGCTTGCCTGCCTTGGTTCTATTTTTGAGATCTGAGATGTTTTTTTTTTGCTTCTACTTATGTTCGGCTTGCAGGTTCTGGAACTCGATATTATCTCCAGTTTTAATGCTAGTTTTCATAGGATTGGCAGATCCAGCACAACAGTTGGTCGGGCTTCCAATGTGAGGAGGAGTAATTCCTTCCATGCAAGCTATTATTTTTGGAGCCATATAATCTTCTCCAGAATTTTGTTCTGCATCTATACTCTTTCTGTTACTTTAGGATGGAAATAGTTCTAAACACTCGGCAACTACAGTTTTGGCACTGCCTATGCTATCTGGAGCTGTGCTACCATGCAGGGCCTCTCGATATAAAAACATACTGAGAGTTGTTGAAGCTCTTAGCAATCTCGACCTTTGCTATTGCGGGTTTTATTTCGGGTGTGCATATAACCTTTTCCTTTTATCATTTAAAATTTCGAAGAATGTTTTTTCCTTTCTTAAGAACTTGGGAAAACCGCTGGTAAGCCAGATCAAGCAAAACCAACTCGTGTGCATTGCCCAAGCAGCCAGTTGCAGGCAATTGCAGCCAGATCCACCTAAAGGATCGACTAGAAATAGTTTTCAAGGGCAGTCGCTAGCTACTCTGACATCCCCGAAGAAATATATGGGCACTGGCCATACCTCAAGGGTAGGGAAAGGGTAGGGAGTTGTATATAAAAAGGCGGCGGAGAAAAGAGTGGGGCACAATAGGAGAAACAATAGCCCCCTGTAGTAGGAAAAAAAAGGGGGGATAAAATCTATTATATATATTTAAAAAATATGCATGCAAATGCAAGTAGTATTTTATTAAACCGTCAAGATGGACGGTTGAGATCTTCATCCCCATTTTATTATGTTAGATATTGGCCCTTGAAATTGATGGTCGAGATTGACAGCACGATGAACGGCTAAGATGTTGATCCAAGTCCTCTAATGTGATTGGCCTTGCGCCATGTGTTTCCCTTCGCCCTGTGCTTTCCTCCCTGTGTTTTTCCTCTCTATGGTGCCGCTTGACTATGGCGAATCCGGCAGAGCTCCTTCCTATGGCGCCGCTTGACTATGGCGAATCCGGCAGAGCTCCTTCCTATGCTTTTCCTCTCTCCCTGTGCTTTCCTCCTTGTTTTTTTCCTCTCTACCCCTTGGCTATGGCGCCCCTTGACGATGGCGAATCCGGCAGAGCTCCTCACTTGTGTTTTTCCTCTCTCCCTGTGCTTTCTTCCCTGTTTTTTTCCTCTCTCCCCCTTGGCTATGGCGCCCCTTGGTGATGGCGAATCCGGCCGAGCTCATCCCTGTGTTTTCCTCTCTCCACGTGCTTTCCTCCCCTGTTTTTTTCCTCTCTCCCCTTGGCTATAAGCCCCTTGGCGTTGGCGAATCCGTGAGCTCCTTTGTTTTGGCGATGGCAAAGCTCCTTCTTGATGTAGGTGCTTTGTCGCTGCATCAACTGGTATAAATTGGCCTGTGAAAAAAGACCAGGAAAATATCAAGAACATCAAGGTCTTTACATAGATCCAACGATGGGAGCCCGGAAATGGCTCACGGCGCGCCACGGATGCGAGAAAGGTAGTCAAATGGACATGAGCTGCAATAAATCCGGACAAGACAATCTGGACAGCCTAGATTCTGAATATCCTTGTGCTCAAAGAAATTAATTGTTCTGAGTTTGGAGGTCTGGCTATGGCGGTAGAGGACATAGGAGATATGGCTTGGACTCCAAGGTAACTCCAGCAAAAAGCATATTCAGTCTGCTCTCTTGAACTTGTAAAAATCGAATCTGTTCTTTCAATCACGGATGACCTAGTCCGCCCATCCGAGCTTAGTTCTGCGGATCCTTAAAGATGACTTAATCCAACAGAGTAGACTGGAATGAGGATCGAAGAAGGCTTGGCAGCTCTTGTCACAGGAGGGGGCTCGTGGATCGGTAAATCTTATTCTACTCTCTATTTCCTCCATTGATTGCATATGCCCATGATGTATTTCTAGAAACTACATAGACGGTCTGTTTCTATGAATATGAAACTAGGACGTAGTAAGAATCTTCTGCAAAGCTAATTGTTTTGATATGCCTTTGAAGCTGGAAAAGGACCAACATTGTTGTCTTTCTAAACCAATTTTTTAACATTGTTGTCTTTCTAAACCAATTTTTGAATAAAAGGTTGTGTCCAAAATTTGGCAATGAGCATACGATTGTTCTGTCTACTTTAAAATAAGATCAATTGAGCACTCAATGTTCTATTGTGTTTGTTTTGCAGGAAGAGCATTGGCACTGGCTTTTTCTATGAAGGGGGTGATTGTCACGGTGTTTTATTATGCAGAAGAGAGAGGATTAGAAACTGCAGAAAATGCATTTGGCAGCCCTCCATTTGTAAAGAAACATGTTTACTTGTTAAAGGTTGTTAAAGGGATCTTTCTTTTCTTCAGAATATTTTGGCATAATGAAAGGAAACAGACAGGTTTGCAAGGTGGCAGTGCCATGAAAAGAAGAATATGCATATCATTTACTATGTATCAAATCAGCTCTATGGCAAGAATTTGAATAAAGCAAAATTGAGTTTATACAATATATAAATTTGTGAAAATGTAATCTGTGTTTCAAGGCAAGCTTGATTGAATATATGGAATCAATCAAGATCAAAACTTCAAGGCAAACTTTAGTTCAGTGGAAAATCATTCATTTTTTTTTTTTTGAAAACTTGAGTGCCACGTATCAATATTTGATTGGTTAGACAGCTGTTCCAGAGCGGATCAAACGAGTTGTTTCTCTAAATTTAAATAAAAGCCACATATATTTAATTTCATTAAGACAACAGCTACATTAAGAAACAACGTGTCTACTTCTTAATAGCTACATATCAAATCAAGGAAAACAATGTTCCCTATATGTGGGTTTCTTTAAAACTACGTATTGTTTTTTAAGAAAACAATGACAACTTTTAAAACCAACATGTAAAGAAAAAACATAATACATATAGAAAAAAAGGATGTATCTAATAACTACATATTGTTGTAGTAAAACAACATTTGAAAACAACAATTATTCTAAAATAATACATGTGGATTTCTTAGATATTACATATTTTCTTTTGTGAAAACAATGTTAACTTAAAGAACTACAAGTGGAGAAAACAAAACAACACACATTGAAAAAAAAAAAAAAACTATTCTTTTTCAGTTTTCCACGTATTAATATTCAAACCTACATGTGTTTTTTGGAAGACAAACAACGCGTGGCTCCTCCAAAAAACAACAGTCAAGAAAAAACCACACGTTGACAAAAGTTCGTGAAAAACAATAGTGAAAAAAAAGGACACGTTGATCAAAAACAAAAAAGTCGCGGAAGAAAAACCACAAGTGGAATATTTTTGCCAAAAAACCACTGTCTCTTTGTGCAAATCCGGATAAACGGGCCACGTGGACTTTTGGGGCCATTTTGGTGTTGTTTTTGGCATAAAACAACACTTCCGTACAACTAAAAAACAACTGTGGACCAAAAATTGGGGTCAGTGTGTTAGCAATCATTCATTAGGAAATCCCAAGTCTCTTGTCAGCCATTTTCTACAATGTCATAATCATGACTTTATGATAACTAATAAAGGTGTCCGGCAACAAGGTTAAGCACAGTTTCATTAAAATCAGAAATTTCGTGATTATAACTGGGGATGAATTGTTTTTACGCACGTTTTATGGCCATCGTTTTTGCTATTATGGCATCATTATGTGAAATCATGCATTTGAAGTGCCATTTTTTTGACGCCATTAAAAACATTAACAGTGCAGATAATGGAGCTAAAGAAACATAGATTACAACTAGTAATGGTGCCCAGCATTGCTGGGCATAAGTTGGAAACCTATGTGGATGGAAATCTATTCAGCCCAGTCTTTTTTTTCTCTTCTCTCTTCATCATTTTCCCGCCCTTCCCATTTTTCCTTTTTCTTTTCCCCTTTCTTTTCCTTTCCTTTTTTCCTTTTCCCATGCCTTTTTTTCTTCTCTTTTCCCCACCTTTTCATGTCGCCTTTTTCTTCCTTTCCGACCCTCTTCCTCTTTATCCTGTGCTCTTTTTCCCTTCTCTTTTCCCATTTCCTTCTCCCCTTTTCCTGGTGCCTTTTCTCCCCATCCTCCTCTGCCGTTTCCCTTGTCCTCTTTCCCCTTTTCTCCCTCTTTTTTTTTCCTTACCCATGCTCTTTTTCCCTTCCTTTTTTTCCTTTCCTCATCCTTTCCCTCTTCCCTTTTTTCTCGTCCCCTTTTCCCCTTCCTCTCTTCCTCTTTTTCCATTCCTTGCTCTCCACCCTTCTCCCCCTCCCTTTTCTTCCTTTTCTCGGTGCCTTTTTATCTTTCTTTTCCCCTTCTCTTTTTCTTTTCCCCTTCTCTGTCCCTTTTTCTATGTCATTTTCCCCTTTCCTTCTCCTCTTTCCTCACCTTTTCTCTCTAACCTTTTCCCTTTCTTTCTTCGATGCCCTATTTTGCTTCCCTTTTTCTTTTGCTTCACCCTTTCCCTTTTTCTTTTTTTTGCATGACCTTTCCGCCTTCCCCTTTGCCCTTTTTCTCGTGCCATTTTTCTAGGTTCCCCTTTCCATCTCCCTTTTTTTTTTCCTTTCCCTTTCCCTTTTCCCATGCACTTTGTTCGTCCCCTTCTTCCACCCTTTTCCTGTTCAGCTTTTTCCCCACCTTTTTCTCACCCTTTCCCTATTTCCCTTTTCTCGATGCCTTTTTATCTTCCTTTTTCGCCTCTCTTTTTCTTTTCCCCTTTCCCTTTTTCCATGCCATTTTCGCCTTCCCCTCTCCTCTTTCTTCACCTTTTCTCTCTAGTCTTTTCCCTTTCTTTTTTCGATACTATCTTTTCGCTTCCCTTTTCCTCTTTTCTTCACTATTTTCCTCTATCCTTTTTTCCCATGCCTTTTTCCCCTTCCCTTTTGCCTTTTTCCTCGTGCCTTTTTTCCAGGTTCCCTTTTCCCCATTCAATCTCCCTTTTTCTTTTTTCCTTTCCCTTCCCCTTTTCCCATATGCTTTGTTCGTCCCCTTTTTCCCACCCTTTTCCCTTACATTTTTCTCCTTTTTCCACCCTTCCATTTTTCCTTTCCTTTCTCCCTCTCTATGTCTATTCTTGTTTTCATTTTTTCCATGTCTTGCTCGGTGGATTCAGATGTGTCGTATGCGGGTGCCCTCTATTCGTGCAACATGGATTTAATCAAAGATTGAACAAGATACACTTGGACTTATGGACTGATCATGGAGGTAATTATTTATCCAATGCATTCTCAGATTATTGGCACCAGAGCGCTAACATGCACTTTTATGACGATTTGGCAAGTTCTTCAGCTATAGATAAATTTTGATTGATAGCTTGGCACACCTGGGCATGTTGATGAAAACCAGTTTTTTTTTTTTTTTTTTTTTTTTTTTTTTTTTTTTTTTGCAGGTATTTAATTTTGAAAAGGTCAAGCAAGGCCTACAGGCCAGAGCTCATACCTGCTTGTATCTGGAGCTACTAGGTATCCATTATCTGCCATTCATATTTCTGTGCTTTATCCTATTTGGCATTGTTGTAGGCGAAGCGTTGGATGAGAGGTACTCGACGTAACAGTTTATCTATCGCTCAGCTCCTAGTGTTGACAAGACAAATAGAATATTGAAGTAAGTTCAAGAAGTTAATGCGGATCCGTGGTAACAAACTTTGGCTTTGATAAAATATAATGCAAGTTTTTGCTATGAACTCTTTGTGTTTTACTATGAAAAACTTATGTATTGGAATTGAAACTCTTTTGCAATGAAAAATAACTTTTATCTATAAATATTGAATTTTGTTGATGTGAGACGTGAGTTTGGAATCTAAATACGAAATTTGGACAACTAGCCCATAAAATATGGGTAACCAAAGTTACCGAAAAATATAATTACCAGCTAAATGTAACATACAAACGAGGGAAAGGGGGGATTATGGCTAAATGTAACACGGTATTATTTTGGAAAGGGAGGACTATGGTCAAATGTAACAGGGTATTATCTTACAAATGAAGACGAGGGGATTATGTCCAAATGCAACAGGGTATTATTTTACAAACGAGGAAAGGGGGGATTATGGCCATATATAACAGGGTATTATTTTACAAATGAGGAAAGGTGGGATTATGGCCAAACGTAACAGGGTATTATCTTACAAATAAGGAAAAGGGGGATTATGGCCAAATACCCCGATTCCAAAAATTCATTTTATACCCTATTGTTCTACAAAAAAGGGGGATTCTGTAGTCATTTTTGGGGGGTATTTTTTGGGGTATTAGAGCACTTTTTTCGTTGTGTGAAGCATGGGGCTTCTTTTATATGGGAAGAGATGGACAGGGCGACCCTCTCCAGATTAAACCTTATGCTGTGCCACAGTCTTGAATCAAAACATCGACTAATTTGTCTCTTATAGAGAAGGCGCAAAAAGCTCCTTCTATTTTAGAAGTAACTGTGGGAAGCAATCGTCAAGGAGGTAGACAATGATGAATGAGCCAAAGGTGATTAGGCCTGTGGCTAGAAGAGGAAGATAAAAAAAAATGGACATGCTTGTCGGATTGTTATGGTGCCACTTTCCTCCACATCTGAGGATGATTGATGCACAGAGAACCCCTTCCTGAATAGAGACAAACATGGCGTCTTAAGCTAAAGCCGTCCTGTCTTAAAAAAATTTGCGCACATGCGTCGCACTATAGGGGAGGGTGCCCTTCTTGCATCTACTCCCCTTCAATGGCCCACTTTTTACCCCTTAATAGTTCATTTTTTACCCCTTGATAGCCCACTTTTTAATAGCCCACCTTGGCCCTATTAAAAATTGAGCTATAAATGCATGGTCTATTGATAGGCACTTGTAGTCCAATGAAGGTCAATTTTGAATATTTAGTGGTTCCATTGAAGGGCTTTTGATGGTAGATTGAAGGACATTTGGTGGCCTATTGGTGTCAAAATTACCATACAACTTAAAATCTTTATAGCAACCTTCTAATTTGTCAAAACACTCATGCTTATGCTTAGTATCAATTGAAAGCTAAACTTTAAAATTTCGAAAACAAAAAAACCACATCATAGGAGATTAAAAAAAATGAACCCATCATAATAAAATATTTTTGCTTAAGTAGATAGTTTATGGGCATCCTCCCCTATCCATTCTCAGCACAGAAAAATTTTTTGCATCAAACAAAAAATGCAATCAAACAAAATTTGTATCTGCGTTATATATGTTGTGATAAAATATAGATAGATAGATAGATAGATAGATAGATAGATAGATAGATAGATAGATAGATAGATAGATAGATAGATAGATAGATAGATAGATAGATAGATAGATAGATAGATAGATAGATAGATAGATAGATAGATAGATAGATAGATAGATAGATAGTAGTTTTAACGTCACGCCACTAGGCTGCATCCAACAGTTACCTCAAGGTGTACCATGCAAATGAAGGAAGTAGAAATGAATCGAAGACCTTATTGCAGATCTTTCACCTTCATTACATTTATCATCAAACAGTTACCTCAAGGTGTACCATGCAAATGAAGGAAGTAGAAATGAATCGAAGACCTTATTGCAGATCTTTCACCTTCATTACATTTATCATCAACTTATTAAAATAACTTATTTCAAAGAAGATGACACATTCAAAAGTGCAATGAGAACTTAAGCATGCCTATTCCAACTTATCACTTGGAAAACCTTTTACCACCACCCAACAAACATTTTAACACTATCACTAGCTTCAATTTTTGCCCAGTAAAATAGAGTTTTTGACATCTGTCATGTTTATCTATCTTGATTGCGCAGGTTCTAGACAAAAAATTAGCAATGTTGGGCACTTTTTCTAGTCAAAACATAAGGGTACTTTGTAGTTTTTCCCTTAATGATATTTTACGCCATTGTCAAGTAAAGCATGAATTAAGGCTATGGCCTCATGTGATAATTGCAAAAAGTAATTGTAGAGTCAGTTTGCCTTCAAAGATATTGTCCAAACTGTGGCATCAGTTTGCTCAATTATGCTGCGATCGTACCAAAGTGTGATAATGGGACAATTTCTCATTGACAATGGGACAATTTGCTCAATTATGCTACCAAAGTGAGTCAAATTTGTAGGGTTAGTTTGCCCAATTATACTGGGATTGTACTAAAGTGTGCCAATGGGATAATTTCTCTAAAAGAAAAGACCCATTTGCCTATTTGAGTTCCATTGTCTCACAATTTCTCTGAGCACTCACATGGACTTAACTTCTAAGTGGGACTCACATCGAATAGGACTTCTTCATGAACAAACTCCATGAACAAGAAAGTTATCTTTAGATTTTACAATGTGATCCAATGAACAAAATCAATGTTTCAAAGAGACTGGTTGAGGAAGACTTCATTAGTGTGAACTTCTTTGATCGAACACTTATCTTTATGTCATTGTTGTTATCAAGGCACTATGTAATAGGGAATGAATGCTACTGCACAATAAACTTCATGTTAAGAACCATTCACTCAACAGTTGTTATTAGCAAATAGAAAACTCATATCATAGAAATGTATATGAAATTTAATCTATTTCAATTTTACTACAAAATTGAAAATCCAAAAGATTGTACTTTGACATTAGACGGCATTAGAATGTATTCTTAGCATTTGATTCGATATTTTCTTGCAGTAAATGAATATTGGCCTTTGTACAAACACTGACGTTTGTGACTTTTCTTTTAAGAATCTAGAGTTTTGAGACTTTCTTAGTATATTTCATATGCTAGTTGAGTTATAACTAGCATTGAAATATTTGGAGACTTTCCTAGTATATTTCTTACCTTCTTCTAAATATTTCTTATTTCATTGAATTTTTCTTTCTTTTCTTTTAATAAGAGGAACTATCTTTTTTACATTTAGCGCAAATGGGACCACAAAATGGGCTAATGTATATTTGATTGTATATGAATTTGCATTGCATCTTTTAGAGCTATCAATAAACAAGAGTAAATTTGGCGAGACTTTTTCAACATGAGAGTCCTCCCAATTGGTGTATCACTCTTTTGTTCTGGTTCTCATTCTCGTTCTTGAAATCTAAGTTGAATGTATAACAAGCAGTGAAAAGGTTGCAAGCTAATCACACATTTTTTAGATTATTTGAAATCATTATTTAATAAAATGTCTTCTTTAGATTAGTATTACAAGAAATTTATCGCGGCGGCCAAGGCCACCACGAACATTTCTTTTTCCCAACTTGTGGCAAAGGAGGTTTTGTATTAAGTCAAAAGGATAACTATGGACCTGCAAATTTGAATAAAATGTGTCTAAGTTGGAGAAATCTAACCTCCATATTTTTCCCCAAAAAACTCAAAGCCAATGCAAAAGGATCTCAGCTATTCCATGCAATTGCATCCTTATCAACATTTTGCCAATGGATGTCATAGAAAACACCTAGCTATCTATGCACATTTTGCACATGCAGTATGCCCATTCTTGCTCTAAATCCAACTCAGGTCCACCTCTTCTCCTAGAAAGCGCAATAAACTGTATCCAGATCAATTCGACATTCGATTTACTATTAAAATCACTATAGTATATATAGTACTTTTGTAGTTTCTGGCAGCACGAACTGGGTCGGATTATTGTAGGAAGATCAGGTCGTATTCGAGCCCTTAAGGTGCAAGAACCATTTGGCGTTGGCAGATCCATGTTTTTTAATGGCCAATGTTTCGTAAGTTAACTAAAATGTTACAAAAAAACATGAAACCATTGAACTCATGGGTCCACATGGCTGGACTGGGTTGGTTGGTCCCTTTTTGTGCATTGTGACAGAGGTATGGGAGCCAAATCTGAAAACCCTTTATGTTGGGCGGTGAATCCAGATGGTATTAAGTTGATTTAGCCTGGAGGGTGCTTTATAAGGGATTTCGGTGGTAGGATAATCTGGGCATTTTGAGTACAGGGCGATCTTCTTACGGTCACAGGTGCTCTGTGCTGGTAAATAGTGCAGGGCATTCTCCTAAAGATGATCCTGCACCCTGAAGATCCGGCACCTCTGAAGATTCCAGAAGATCTGGCACCCCTGAAAGCAGGTAGATATGCAGGCAGGTAGATATGCGGATCCGACAGCGCTATGTATTGAGATGTTTTGGAATAGCTCGGAGAATTTGTTAGATGTTTTATCCTTGTTTCAGAAGCCCAAAGATATTTTGCTCTGGTCGAAATAGCGCATAGCAAGCTTCATAACTCTTGAATAACCACAAAACATCGCCATGCCGCTTTGTTATGCATGTTGACATACTTCTGTAGGCATTCATGAGTGCTCATCTAGATGGCCATATACTAAGAATCTCTAGGAAATGACCCTGGTCTTCCAGTTGAAATCGGCAGCCTCAGATTTTACCTAATTTGTTTTTTGCGCAGAGATGATGAGATTGCACAAGGATTGAATCCAATATTTTGGTCTGCGAAATATCATAGAATCAAGAAAATCCAAGCTCTTTTTGCTTTTTTCTCAAATACTACATATTTTTTTAACTGTATCTGTGCTACCACCCAATTCCAGTGCTTCAACCTGCTCTATTTCGACATCACCTGCAGCGCTATATCAGAATTGGAAAGCCCACAACCTAATCCATGATACAAATAGAGCTTTTTGAAGCTCTATCGATGGCAGGGTGTCTACTTTTTTTTCCTTATGGCATTCAAATCCACGACACCAGAGCTGGGTCTTCAACACACAGATCTAGGCTATAAACTGAGGGCATTCAAGCCCATAAGGCATCGATCTCCATCTCTCCGCCAACGCATCTGGATATAAAGCCTTCTCAACAATTCTATGTCGGTATCATATGTGAGAAAGAAGATATTCAAACAGATTGAAAATGAATCAAATGGAAATGAATCAGAAGAACTCCAAGTGATCTCGTATTGAACTGGTGAAAAATAGCCTCTCGGGCTAGAGTTTAAATACAACATAGCACCTAACTTTGTGCCTTGAATTCCTTCATAATATAAGTCCTTAAACTTAGGAACATAACTTAACATAACTTAAGAAAATAACATAAATCAAGGAAATCACTTGCATGATAGATGCTGCTCATTTTAGCAATCCTAACACCCCCACTTAAAATGAGAGCATTTAAGTTTCAAGCATCCCCAACTTCTGTAGAAATTCAGTGAACTTTGGTCTTCCTCATGCTTTTGTCATGATATCTGCAATCACCTCAGATGTGTGACAGTATTCCAGGGTGATTAGCTTCTTTGCCATATGTCCCTGATGAAGTGAAATTTTATATCCACATGTTTCATCCGTTTGTGATATCGGGGATCATTTGAGATTTGTATTGCTCCCTGATTATCCACCATGATTGATCCCTGGATCTGTATGAATTTGAAGCTCAATGGTTAACATTTGAAGCCACAAACCTTCATTGATGGCATGTGCAATGGCATAATATTCAGCCTCTGTGGTTGATTGTGCCACACAGCGTTGTTTGTGACTGCTCCAACTTATTGCCCCTCCTGCTAACATAAAGGTGTATCCAGAAATTGATTTCTTGTCTGCATCTTGGCCCCAATCTGAGTCTGAATAACCAAGTACTTGTTTTCCCCCACTGGCACTATAATGGATTCCAAGCTTCAAAGACCCAGCTATGTAACGGAGGCAGCGTTTAAGTGAGACACAGTGAGACTGTTTAGGGTCTACAAAAAATTGGCTTAGTTTGGATAAGGGAAGGGAAAGATCAGGTCATGTAGATATAGCAGCAAAATTAATGGTACCAAGGATATGACGGTAGTGATCACGAAAATAGGAATATTGAGAAGAACAAGGAGGATCTGCAGGGTGAAGTTTGACACCAAATTCAAGGGGAGTGGAAATGGAATGACAGTTCTGCAGACAAAGGTGAGTGATCAAGTCAGAAAGATATTTTTCCTGATGGATAAACATGGTGCCAAGGTTTTGATCATAGGTAATTTGGAGACCAAGAAAGTGATGGATAGGACCGAGATCTTTCATACGAAAAACTTCTTGAAGCTGAGTTTTAAGAAAAAATTCTGCTTGAATGTAACAGTGCTCTAGCTCAAACACTAAGCACTTTAATTAGTTTCAGTAGTGCTTGTGAGTAAGCATTGGTTAACACGAGCAGTTATGCAACGAACAACTAGCTTTAAAGAGTTATATAGCATAACAGTAAGCATTGCACCTTAACTGCATGACAGTAAGCACTTGATGACATTAACACTTCTGCAATGGCTTTCTAGCGTTAAGCAACTATATACTTAGTAACTGTCACTGCATAACAGTAAGCAGTATCTGACATTAAGACTCGTACCAGACTAGCACTTGCAAGCAATTTTTTTTTTAAGCACTTGATAAGTTTTAAGCACCCCTTGCAGTCAGCATTGAACTAGATATAAACAATATAGCAAAAACTTATAGACAAGTCTGCATTGAACTATATAAATAATATAGCAAAAACATTATTAAATTAATATAAGATAAAGATGGTACATGAAAAGTGTAGGATTCCTTGGCCTAAATAAATGACAATCAGACCAATAATCATAAATGTCTCAGGCTTAATCACAGTTATGGAGGATAACAATCTTCATCATCATAAACCTTCTTCAATTCCTCATTCACAAGGGTGCACAACTGCAATTGTTTTCCAGAAAGTCTTTCCAAGCATAACTTCATAATCTTTCTATCTGTCATAGGCCAGGGCATGCAATTCTGTGTGTTCTTCACCAGTAACTTCATTTTTTCCTCAGTCTTGGCCTGCAGCCTGTCCCCATACAAATAGAAATCTGTCCCTCAAATCTGGACATAGTACTTGCAGCACATCTTCCACATTAGAGAGTTGCATTGATGACCATATACCAACACAACACTTCTGTAACAAAGTCTTCAGGAAGAACACTGCTTCTGATCTGAATATCACTTTCTTTCTGCTAGTGTATATCATTGTCAATCCTGATTCCAAGCGTATGTGTTCATTTGCACCAAACGTTTTTACCAACACACCATTTAAATCCAAGAAAATATGAGTTTATCTTTTGCTGCCAAATCAATATTTAGTACGTTGGAACATCCTGAATACCTACACAATAGGAATTACTACATGAATAAATAGATGAAGATGAAAATGAAAAATGGGTTGAATGTGGAAACCTTTCTGTATCAACAGCAGGATTCTCTGACCTAACAGAATCAACTGGTAATCCTACAATGAATGCAACAAAAGAAATCAATAATATTCAATGTTTTAAGCAACACTAAGTTGTGGCCTTGACCAGCACTTCCCACACTGACTTTCCAGGTTTTGTTAGGGCATCAATCACTTGTTGAAGATCAGGCTCACCTGAAACTTGAGGGCCTGATTCTGCATTTTCTTCAGAAAACACTTTGATAGGTGTGGTGTCATGATTGAGACTGCGCCCTGCATCTTTCACAGTGCTGCTTCTTCTTCTCTTTCTTGTAGCTTGAACAACTTCTTTGCTATCCTCCAGCTTACCCCTCTTTGTTCTTCTGCCCTTTCCTTTTGACAAAAATTCACCCAAGTTGCCCTCATCCAATGGAATACTCCCTCAACTTCCTTAAGTGCTTCAGTGTGTACACTCGGGTCTGTTGTTTTTTCCACAACTAGTGCTGTGTTTACAACTGATGCTGTGTTTACAACTTCTTCTATAGCTTCTTGGACAACTTCTTAGACTGGTGGTGGTGGTTCTGCTGTTACATTCAAATCAGTCACAATTGATTGTACTCCTATAGGACTTTGCAGGTGTTGTGCATCTTCAAATGAAGCCAATGTCCTTCTTTGAACCCTGTAGGGTGAGACCTCAATTGCAGGACGAATTAACACATCCTTTTTTGGTGTACTATTTGAAGCACCTGCAAGATGGCCAAAACCTAGCTCGTCAAATACACTCTCTGGCACCTTTCCAGGGCAACCATGAATACATTGTCCTCCTCTCAACAATGAACAACAAGCTATATGATACTCATGTTGGCAATTCAATGCTAAACTTAACTTGTAAGGTTTAGTGAATTCCAGACCACATGCTGCACATGTATAAAATGGATCTTGCACTAACAACTTATCTCGTATAATAGTAGAGATGTTAAATGTTGCAGGAGTATCCATTTTCAGAGAAATGCAGAAGTGATTGTTCTTCTTCGAGAACTTAACTCCTCCTCAAGTTTGATTTTACATTTGACCTGCTCATTAACAGATGTAGGGTTCATTGCTTTTTGTACCTTGTTCCTGTGCCAAGTTTCCATCTGGACAGTCTGCTCCAAATCTTTAATTTCTGCCTCCAACTCATAGTTTGGATTAAGCTTGAACTCCTCCTGTTTTGTAGCCAAATCATTTGTGGCCTGTCTTAAACTGTTCTCAGCCTCTTCCAACATCATTTTCTGTACTTCAGAGGCCTTCTCATTACCTTTCAACTCACTTCCTACTGCTTCCAGATTCTTTATGATAAGTAAAATTGCTTTTCCAATCTCCTGTACTGCATTCTCTAAGGTTTTTATGTTTTCATCACATGCACTGATCTCATTTGATCCAGCTGCCACCTTTGGCTTTGCCTTCATTTCAGTTTTCTTAACATGTGCTACAACATCTGCCTCTGTTTTTACTTGTCTATTGTTGTGGTATCTTTGGCATTGCACAGCAAATGCAGCCCAGTTTACTTTGTGTTCCTCAGGTGCAACTATTGATCTAGTGCAATTTTCAAACGCAAAAGCAAGGGCCAGTTGCTTTCTTACTTCTTTGTTGTGACAATTCTTGTAGATTTTTTGGCAGAGTGTTTCCAACTTCTCTTGAAGATGCTCCTTTGCACAGTGCCATTTTATCTTTCCCTTGTTCATCTTCTTTGTCCAAACAGATTCCCAATCTCGATCCGTGACATTATTTTTCAATGATCACAAGAAACCTGAACAAAAAATGGACGGAAAGAAAGAAACGAGATCTCTCTCCCTCGAGAAAGGGGGAATCAACCACCCCCCGATATTCTCGTTAATTTTGAATTTCCCTCTTCCCATAATACTAAAAAATAGCGCTAATTTGTGTGGACAAAAGGACACTAATTATGAGACACCGTAACGTGGGAGGACCCGTATACAACATCATCACATATCCACCTCGAAGAGTGCTACATCAATATCTGCATAGACAAAGATCAACACAATACATATGGGTTCCTACCCAAGGCTCAGACTCATGGGGATGACTGACGGCTTAGGTCTCCAGAGTTCATTGCAGACAGAATTCATGACAATGGATTTGGCTGGCATGAGAACATGGCATAGGGTTGTCCACTCCATCCGCCCCTCCTGTGCACACTTTGCAGAGTAGGTTGAAGAGCGTTGGGACCCGACTGTAGCCCGCCGGATGCATAGCCAAAGGGGCTATTCCTGGGTTGCATCTCCCCAGTTCCGATGGGGCAGGTAGGGATCACTCCCTCCAGAGATCTCCATGCTGACTCAAGGTGACTAGAGGGCCACTGCCCTTATTCGACTTGAACCCACTGGAGAGTGACGCATCACTCCACGGGTGTCGAGCCCATGCCTTACCCACACTCAGTGGCAAGCCATTAGACCTAGTCCACAATGATCCTTGGTAGACTTTACACACCAGGGGGATCGGTCAAGAGTCAGAACACGAACCTCCTTCTGAGCCAGTCTGGCCCCTTCACCCACAACCAGGTGTGGTTCTTGTACACAGGCCGAAATTACAGTGTGCTAAGGAGGTTAGCTAGGAGCATCTACTACTAGGCTTTAGGGTCTCTACCCCCCTTCCCAATACAATGAGTCCACAGAGATATATCATCCATATACATCACAGAAGAACTAAAGAATTAGATCTAATCTATATCATAGAGTTAGGTTCTTTAGTTAGGGCTGGTGTCTGGGGATCTACTTGGCTACTAAGGGCAATTTAATAGGCTAAACCTATTGGTTCGATGGCTGGAATACGGTTTAGGCTATTAAATTGACTAAATACCTGGTTCCAGGCTTGCTCCTCTTGATCCGAATGCGTCCATGTCGATGTTGTGCTTGGGGATGCGGTCGGAAAGGGAATCTGACGAGCTAGAGCGCACGGGCAGATACTTTCGCGTCGCTGATCACCGATTTGAAGGTTTTTCGTGCGTTCGCGTGCAGCGGTTTTCTTTGTTTGGCGTCGCGAAAAAAAGGGCGATGACGCTTTCACGTTGTTTTCGCGTACGCAAAAATCTTCCGACGCCGGAATTTTTTTTTGCCGTATTTTTTACGTTTTATACGGCAAATATGTGCCGTATCATACAATTCATCATTATTCGTATAAAGCATTACAACGTATTGACCCTATCCACATTAGGGGACGCCACCCCCGTGGTGTGACAAAATTTTAGAATTCAAACCAGAAAAAAACTAGAATTCATTTGAGGCCTTCATCACTCGTAGCTTTTGAATTTGATCACAATAAAACAAATAGAACATAGGTAAAGGTTATCATAAAGATAGAATAGAATAGAATAGGTTTTTAGCGTCCACGGAGACCAATTGGCCTATGGGACCCAAACAAAAAAGAGAGCAGCAAGCGTATTCTCGCATGAGGATTAAAAACCCCCGCCAGAAGGGTTTTTGAGGGAAAAACCTTAGCGATAATAAGCATCTTTGGCACACTGCACAATTGCATAGGACAGTTCAAGACCGTCAGTGGGACACAAACGAGCCGTGCATCCATAACCTCACGGAGGTATGACCCCAACAAACACTGGCGGACGTCGTAGTCAATGGCTGGTGCAACGGCTGGCCGGGCACTAGTAGTCGAACATACCTCTCTCGGATATGGGAAAATCTGGAGGGTATGACATTCATCCTCAATCGCACCACTGGTGGCAACATCGCAAAGCCTTTGCTCTCGTGCTTCCCAGGAGCCCAACGCCTACGTTTCAATGCGATATGTGCACTGCGATCTTGAATGGAAGCTATAAGTCTCGCGCTTCTTCATGGGCATTTGGGTGTACAAGTATCTTGTGTGGGCCTCTTTGTGAGCCTAGGATTGACTTGCTGGCGATAGTGTGCCGACTTTTAACGTCGTCGAGCCTCTGCATCCAGGCTTGAGCGAGTATGGAAAGTAGCATCTAGGTACGGTTTAAGTGCCTCGCGATCTTTCTTTGTCCCGACTCGACGGCGCATTCGTTTTTGCGACCGCCGGGCCGCGGAGAACCACCGAGCTTGCTTGTCTTTCCAGCCAGGATTTGAGGCGTTGGGGACCCATCGCCGCCAAAAGCAAGATGGGGCAAGCGTGTATCAGCCATAGCGACCACCTTTTGGAAGTAAACGATGTGGCGTTCCAATGCAGCCCCAGGAGGGAAGAAAGCCTCTCACAGGAGTAGGATGCGCTACGGCCCCGTGGACTTCACCCCCGGGGCCCGTGGCCTTACGCACTGCTCGAGGTCATTCCAGTGTGTTGAGGGATATGACCGGACCCCACACTTGCCCCATACAAAGGACCGGCTCAACTAAGGCCGAAACAAATGTGACTAGTGGCCCCAGCGCATAACTCGCCTTGTGGCTGTTGTTACGCATGGCATATAGTGCTTTCAACCCGCCGTGACCCGAACCCGATAGTCGCATCCCAATGGGTGGTAGTTGAGAACTCAATCCCCAAGTACTTGTAGGTCGGAGCCACCTCTACCTCTTGCCCTGGTAAGTGAAGGTGGGAAGCCTCGGTGACGGGGACGATGCAACTAGCAAACACCCTACTTTTGGCCAAGTTAACTTCGCATGCCCGATTGAATTGGCAAAAAGTGTCAAGAGCATCCGGTGATCTTTGCATGTCCTCTGGAGTATAGGCCATGAGGTTGACATCATCAGCATATATGAGTTCTTGGGATTGTGTGATGCATGAGATAATGCCCGCCTCCATGCTCGTGAGCGCCCAATCTTCCAACCGATCAATGTATAGGCCAAAGAGTGGGGGAGGGGGCAACCTGACGCACTCCAATGCTACGCGATTACGGTTGTCTTTGCTGATGTGATACGGCCCCGAGCATGCCTCAGATAGCCTATATCTTTGCATTACGCAAGTCCGGGGTCCCTAGCTGCCGCAATGCGTCCCCGAGCTTGTTGCGGTATCAGGGTCGAACAGCTTTTGCAAAATCAGCGAAACAATAGTACAGGTTCTGCGGCGATTCACCGCTATCCTCAATCAATGTGGGCGCAGTGAAGATATGATCAATGGTGGAATGTCTCCAGGCGGAAACACGCGTGTAGAAAGAGCTCGCACCTCCGTTTGCCCGCCCATATTGTCGGTCATTTGCTCAAGGATGCCAGCCAACGGTTTTGCAAAGAGAGCTGACCATAATAGTACCGGTAGTTGGCGGGCATTGAGGGTCCCCTGCTTTGAATATGGGCACTACTCACGCTAGTGGTCCATTGCGTAGGGAAGCCTTCTCGCCAATGCTTTATTGAACAATGCCGTGAGGGCCGGGCACCGGTGGAGGCCCAGCCCATTTGGAAGTTACGCATGCCATCTAAATCTGCTGCCTTCCCATTAGCGGGCGGCTGCCCAGGCCCATGATAACATCCCCTTACGTGATAACCCGAGCCATGCCTATCGTGGAGGGACGGTGTCCGAGCCCCGGCTGGTCGCATACAAGCTGTTGCAATCTTGCACCCATTGCTCAGAGGTGATGTTCCACGTGGGTCGTAAGTGCGGGCTTGCTCAAGACCCTTCTCCAGAATGTCAGGGTGCGGTCTAGGAGACCAAACATCATTTGCGATGTTCTGCGAGGTATCGACCTTCTTGTTCTTGAGAAAGGAGCGGTATTGGTGATGGCTGGGGGGAGATGGGATCGATGACTTGCTTGGGAGTGTGCGTTTGAGCTCCCGACACTCATCATCAAACCATCATTGCGGGAAAAGGTGGTAGTGCGTGGTTCGCCATGGCGGCCTCTCCCAAAGCATCTTCGGCAGCCGTCAAGCCGGCGGTAGTCATTTCGCCAGATTGCTCTTGAAGTGTGGGGAGTTGCAGCAGTCCCGCCAGATCATGCTCAAGCAGCTCGGCATAGGTCCCTGCACGGTTGTAGTCCAGGCGCAGCTGGGGCACCCGGTGTGCTGAAGCAGCAGGTGCATGGGAAGCCTCCTAATGGAGATGCATGAACAGGGGCCGATGGTCCGAGCAGATTGATCCCATTATTCTGAAAGTCATAAAGTTTGCAACACAAAGAAAACCCCCTGTTATTATGCTACATATTGTTACTTCCGCTACAACTATTTCTCTTTCACAATAACGCCATTTTTTATCAATCTATATGATTTTGGATGCTCCATCTCTAGCTTAAAGGTAATGCATGATTCACCTTATGGTTCGATTAAAGTTCCAAACCTACAATATAAATGCATTCTTGTGGCCACTGTTTGACTGATCTGCGTGACATGGAAAAGGGCGTGGAGTAATCCGCCTGTTGTGTGCATAAGAATCCATTTGTTGATTGAAGCTAAAGGCTGGCTGCTATGAACAATCCGCAGAAATATCCAAGAGTTGGAAGCAAACAGAGGGCCTAAACTCTAAACTCTTTTTGAATCTACAGCAAATTTTAGGAAGGAAACAAAAGGGGGTTTTGCAGCACTACATTGTAGAATCAGGAAACCAATACCTTGTAAAAAAAAACATTATGCTAACTGAAGAAACATTAAAAAACAAATACCTTTGTAAGTGTGAGCAAAAAATCCATCTCGTGGTAGTAAAATCCACTCCGGCAATAAGAATCCAAGACATG
Organism: Isoetes taiwanensis; assembly: GCA_021234155.1. NCBI lineage: Eukaryota > Viridiplantae > Streptophyta > Lycopodiopsida > Isoetales > Isoetaceae > Isoetes > Isoetes taiwanensis. The sequence continues at coordinate 4,433,052 of JAJEKV010000016.1, read as the reverse complement.
CACATGCACACACATATGCACATGCACTTGCACTTGCACATGCACAATACACATGCACATGCACATGAACATGCACATGCATATGCACATGCATACACATCCACAGTGTTCATGCACAGACACATGTAGAGAAAGACAACAACCCTCGGATTGTTCCAACCAACGAAAATCAACGGCCCATAAAGGGTGCACTCTAGAAATACTTTTTAGTACACCTCAACAAATACAACAACGAAATCATAGAAAAACCATATGAAAAAACGTATAAAAATCTAAAAGTAACCCCCTGTTATTGTGCTACATATACCCATTACCATGATTTGTAGCAACTAGAAGAGGCCAACATTGAACACACCATACAAACGTGTCTTTATGCCATTGCAGCTTTACATGATGAGCATTTTAATACCATAATGATTGTTTATTCTTTCAAATTCAGCATTGTTTACAACAGAATGTCTACAACAGAATTGTATTTATGCCCGGCACCGACGTGCAATTGTTACTAGTACATACAAATTGAAAGACATATAGATAGTGTAATCATAGTGGTTCACATCTTTATCTAATTATGCATTCCTAAAGATATTTTTATTTATTTTCTATTTTATTTATTTATTTTTTCAACAATATAGTTACAACAATTTATTATGCAACTGATGCCGCATTACAAATTAATACAACCACAATGACTTATGCTCACCGTTGTCAGTTTGCATAAAAATACAACCACCCCGGACTTGAGGGATAAACCTTGATAGTAATAAGCCAACTGTAATAAACTTCAACAAATAGTAGCAAAGAAGTCCTAGCGAAAAAGCTCAAGCTCAATGGATGGCAAATCTACTTGGGCTAGCCCGTTACCATTTGGGCCTCGAAGCAGGACTTGAAGAGGTGCATCTTGGGCTTTGGGTTTCTCATCCACGCCATGGTATCGAGCTGACACATATGAATAAAGAAGATTGCCAGATACGAAGTGGCATACTTCAGCAACATAGCTTTCCAACCCAGGTATTTTTATCAGATCTGAGCTTCTTATTTCTTTTAAGATTCTCACACAGTCAGCATCCCTTTCCTTGATCATTTGACAGACGATCTCAACACTGGTCTGCATGTCGTGTGACTCATGGTTGAAGCAGACGACAGAAGGAAGATTATCATAGTCTCCACGAGAATACTCATATTTTAGTGACAACAGATCATTGACCCATGAAACCATATCAGTGGCAGCGTCATGCAGTTCAGAAATAAGCGGATGAGATAAAACCTCCTCATCAATTTCTACTCCGAGTGAATACTCCGACATGACGAAGCAAGGAAAACAGGCAGAAGTTTTGCGACGTTGCAGAATGTAGGTTTGCATATCGGGGATGGTGCCCTTTTCCCGGCGGATTATTTGTGATTTCCAAGCATCAACTGAACCTTTGAAGGTTCTAAGGAAGCGTTGCTGCAATGCAGGGGACATATCGGGGTATATTTCAGCCCACCAATCCAATGCTATTGCCACGGACTTACGCCGCAACTGCCCATCAGAATTAGAAGCCTTTGCTTCAAGAGCATCCCCAAGAGCTTGGAATAGCTCCTCCGTGGCCAGGGAATTGTTTCCCACTCCATTATCCATGTTGTCAATAATGTCATCCAAAGCGAACAGCCATGCTACATATTTCCCCACGCATATCACCCTTGACATTTCGCCATTTGCGTATGTTGTCAACGTGAGAAGCGGGAAGCCAGATTGTATCAGAAGTTTTTTCTGATGCTCTGAAGATGGGTTGAACTGAGAGAGCATCCATGAATCAAGCTCCTCTTTGATTTCAGTCTGATTCTTGTGGAATGTGAGTGGCAAGGAACAAACGAGAGGAGGAATGGTGATTAGCTGTGTCTTGCTAAGATAAGCCATGATTGACAAATCCGTGAGCAGAAGCTCGAAGCTTAACTGCTTAAGTAGTCAATTGTAGTGCCGTAAACGATTTTGCTTCTAGACTAGTCCGTACATGGGATGATTGACAAATCCGTGAGCAGAAGCTTGAAGCTTAACTGCTTAAGTAGTCAATTGTAGTGCCGTAAACGATTTTGCTTCTAGACTACTAATTGCAAAATTGTTTACGGCACTACATTAAGCAAAATCGTTTACGGCACTACAATTGACTACTTAAGCAGTTAAGCTTCGAGCTTCTGCTCACAAATTTGTCAATCATGGCTTATCTTATCTTATTTTACTACATATAAAATTACTGGCTCACCTTTCCGGTTCCAAAAATAAACAAAAAAATTCCAAAATGTCCAGATTTGAAACCGGATATTGATTTCCGGCACGAATGCAAGGAACCTTGAATAGCAAGCTCTTTGGGCCGCCCCAAAACACAGCTTGCGACCAGCTTGCCCAGAAGAGACGCCACCGGCCTTCGGAAGCTCGCTCTGGGCGGAGGAAGGATAGAGAGACGAAGGAGCACAAACCATCCAGGTGGGTTCCTGTTCGAATTTATGGTATATTAGCCGAATTTATAGAGGGTCTCCCGAAAATCTCGAAGGGATTTTTCCTTCAAATTTGTTGAAGCAAGGACCAGAAAGGGAATCCCGAGAAAGGGAGAGGTATTTGAAAGATTGGGGCAGAGTTCCTTCAAGTTTGTTGAAGCCGAGGTCCAACCAAACAGTTAGGCAGCTGCAATGAAAAGCCAATTGATTCAAGGACCCGGATAGGGAATTCGAGAAAAGGAGAGATATTTGAGAGATTGGGTCGGGGAATTGTTAGAGCTTCGTAGATATTTCGAGCTTCCAGTCTTGGGACTTAGAGATCCCAAGGCACAGAGTTGCCCCAAACCGAGCCCGCAATGCCCTTCTTGCCTATCATTACAACGATCGAAACCCCCGACTTCCATCACCCAAAGATAAAAAGCAGACATGAATCAAGCCATGCACAACCCGTAATAAAATAGTCTGTCCATCGTGGGTTTAAAAAACAGAGCAGTCCCTATTCTAGCTTGCCCGGAAAAAAATCCCTCAGAACCCCGTAGATTTGCATTCTACGTAAAAACCCCCTATTCAAGCTTGCAGATTATAAAACAAAGAGCCCCTATTCAAGCTGCCGGAGATAAAAAAAAATGCCCTCAGATTTGCATTACCGTAAAGCCCCCGAATCTTTATGCGGATTCTAATCACGCCCATTCTTCTCGTGAGTGCTTTGTAATCGATTTAGGCCATAGGCGCTTTTGTTCTTCTTTGTCGCAGAATCGCAGCGCATTTCGCTTGATTTTTCTTAGTCTTCCTCTTCTATTTTAGCTTCGCTTTGTTGCTCTTTGGTATGATCATCCATGAGATGCTTCCATAGCCCCCACTTCCTTTCGCGTCTCCACATGAATCCTTTCTGAAACGGAACCCGGAAAAAGTTTCACAGTTCAACAAAACAGAAATAGACAATCACTTTTTGTTCTCGGATGCACATTTCAGCCCTAAAATGTGGATTCTTAAACTTAAATATGTAGAAAACATATGTCCGACTTTACGTTCCTTTTTCGTCGGATGATTTTGTAGATTTCTTCACTCCTGCGACAAATTTCCCATGCTTGCGTTTTTTCTCGTGGCATTGTTTGTCGTCGAACCCCAAATAAACGAACTCCTCAATCTGGGCAAGTGCTAGAATTGTGCCCATCGTTTCTACAATGCGAGCGGCGTCTAGCCATAGCCAAATCCCGCGATGCTTAGCTGGAAAAACAGAGCAAGAAGAATTTGAACGGAAGGAGAGAAATCTGGGGCCAAATACACAGGCCAGGAGCTTGAATTGAAGCGGGATTCTCTGAAATGTTGGAATTGAAGGAAAAGTTGAAGGATGAACAGGGCCTAGCACGGCTATGGCGGATGTAGCGGAGCCGGAGTAGAAAACCAAGACAAATAAAAAGGGTAACTTCCAACACTGCAGATTCTGTTGAATCAGATCCCAGCCGTTAAACCCTGACCTTTAGACAGTTAGGATGCACTGCCGGATTTAGACTCTTCACGGATGATTATTTGCTACTGGATATGCCGGTAATGGCTGAATGCCAAGCAATTGCCAAGCATGATCGGGAAAAAAAATTCCGGCAATGAACAGAAAGACTGAATTAAATATCCAAGATACGTTTCCAAGAAAGCCAAGCAGTATTAGGCCATATTTGAATCTAGGAGCAGTATTAGGCCATATTTGAACTGCAAAATCTAGGAGTATTTATGATCAGAGATAAACCATGGACATGGCTTTAATCGACATTTATCTATTAAGAAGATGGATATAAGAAGATGGATATGTGGTGATGGTCGGTTTGTACAGCAGTAGAGTTGCAGTTTTTCTATGAGTTTGTTGTGGAGTGTCGAGGTATCGCTGTCTTTTTGGGGCAGTTCTCCTTCCTCCTCACTTGCTTTGTAACATTACCATTCTTTTAATATATTGATGACACAGTTCTTCAAAAAAAAAATAAGATGCTAACGCATCAATGGGTTGTCCGTTGGAAGACCCATTGATGCATTCACAACTAGGCATCATTATAATCATGATCATCTATGTCCATTAAGAAATGTTGTGTTCACATTCTCAAAAAGCTTCTAAACAGACTAAATTGCCGATTCACAAGCCCTACAAAATATTGCTTCTACACCCCATCCACAAAAATAGTGGCAAGGGCAACCCACAGTGCGTTAGCACCTTATTTAAAGAGAGAATATTCGAGAGATTATGCAATATAACTATGCTTAGATTGGGACGGTGGGCAACGACTTGATCGAGTTAACCTACAAGCGCATGTGGTTAAGGGTGATTTTCCACTAAAGTTGTATCTCATGTTCTAGTCATTTCCATTAGGCCACATACGCAAATAAGAAAAAAATGGTTTTCTGCTATTAAAAAAGACATATCTTATTTAAGTTTGGGTAGGTTCACTTCCTCCTTTACAGGGAATGGAGTCTTGTTTTATATTATGGGATTTCCCCGGTATAAAATAAGACAGTCACGTATGTTAAAAATATCATTGAAATAAGACATGCCTTTTTTTTATGGTTTTCCACTAGCATGGTGCCTTATTTTATGACACCTTATAGTAGAAAAACAACTTCAATTCTATGCATCTACGCAACGTTTGGTGTCATAAAAAGTATCATATCTCAACGTGACACTCATATTTTATGACTATAGTAGAAAATCATCCCAAGACCTGGACCTCTATGACCACCATATCCGGGGTCATAACCATGGGCATATCCTCCACCATACCCTCCATGACCATGCCCATGCCCATACCATATCCTCTATGACCACCATATCCAGGGTCATAACCATGGGGATATCCTCCACCGTACACCCCATGGCCATGCTTATACCATACCATACCATACCTCCCACCATAACCATAAGCATAACCAGGCCATATCCACCATTGTGCAATTATTTCATGCAGCTGTTCTTTTCTTCAAAAAAATATTCAAACTTTGCTAACAATTAGAGAATAGATCCCCTCCTTTCCCCATAGCAGTATTGTTGGAGGATCTTCAGCAACATAGCTCCTCATTTCGATAGAAGAAACTGAATAACATTGCCCTTGCATTGTAGTCAACTAGTGATATCGAGTGTATGCTTCCTATCATAAACTATTACAAATGTTCACCAGCATCTTGTTGACCAATTTTGTAATTCGATGGATTTGAGGAAGCCCGATAAACCTGTTAATTCAATTTAACACACAGCGAATTGTTCTTAGCTCTCGGGTGGTGTTTGCCAATGTGCACTATTGTCATACACATAATTATTGTCCAATGAAGCAACAACTAGCTGGCTTGCTGGTCTGCCCGGCATAAGGGAGCTTCATTATAAAGTTAATAGTTAGGGATTACATTACAAACCTTGCCATTTTGCTAGGGACAGTAATACATTGATGCTGCCTATGATAGTCCTTGTGATAAGTTAACAGTTCATAGCTCACAATGAACCCTTCAAAGAATCCTTTACTAATCAGATCATGTAGTTTTGCGCATGTTTCGGCCTGTAATCATATGATAACATGACGATGGCATTGTACTTAGTCCCCCGAAACGTTTGTTGTAAGTATCCCAAAGTTCCCGCCTGGAGAAGATAAGTATTAGAAAACGAAATAGTGCAACAAGTTTTAAAAACAGTTCTAGGAAAATGAATATAACTTGCAGAATAGAGAAAAACAGAAATGCACACCTCTTACCAATATGCAAGAAAATTATAAGGGGAGCACCGACCATACACCTCAACAATTTGTTCTGCTACATTCTTAAGGTTGCAGTTCAGCCTTTGGTGAACCTAATGGGGTCACATCCCACAGTAAGTACACACTTTCGAAGAAAAGAACATAACCATTGTAGCTTAAGGGCTTATATGCTTCAGGTGTCTGATTGTTTCTGTATCAGTAGGTACAACACGATAGTCACCCATACACATCATAACGTTTGCACTGGCATAAGGGCCAAAACCGTGCAACCTTAGTAATGCAGTCCTCAGTTCCTGGCCTGAATATCCCTCTAAATCTTTTAAGTTAAGAACTCCTGAACATATATCATGTGACAGCTTGACAATACTCTTTGCCCGGTACCCAAGTCCACAATGTTCTGCCAGAACACTAGGATCCAAGTTGGCAAGATCTTCGGGCATTGGACATGGCTCAATTTGAAATGGCTCAGTTTGAAGCGAGAACACGCTTATATTATTTGCGGTCCTTCTAAATATTTGTTCTCTGCAGTTTGCTTCTTCAATCTGAGACAAAGTATTGCTACTCGTGGAAGCTTCTTCAAGCTTTGTACATTCCGAGATAAACTATCAGGAGAACCACTTACAAAGACACCTTCAAGCTTTCTTCTCACACTCTTCCTCCTCCTTTTTCCCATCTGTGAGCTGGCAACAATTTCTTTCTTCCTTCTCTTTGAGTCCTCAATTTGGGGAGTATTTGGCTCAAACACTCCAACCTTGTTATCTACAGAGCAATTTACATCTTCACCTTTTATTTTAGAACTAGTTGGTGTTTCAAGAGGCACGATGGTCTAGAGCTTTGCTTGAAACGTGCATAAAAGTTTTGCCATGCTGAGAGTCCGACCCCAACTGCATGAAGGCATCTATACTCATAAGATTCGATGCTAATAATAAAAGTTCCATGTGACCTGATTTCCAAACAACTAAGAAAAAGAAAGCACTTTGACAGGTTTAACTTAAAGAAGAAACCTAATCTCAACTGTGTAGAGCTAGAAAACTTTTGATGTTTCCCACTCATATTGTTGTCAGCTATCTTGATTGTACGATAACAATGGGCACATCTTCAGCCAAGATCTCCAGTATTTCTAAGCTTTGAAACTAAAAAAGAATACGCTGTTTTTTATTCTTGATATAAAATTCCGGGAGCCATGCCATGTTACAAGACAAAGGATCTCACAATCTGATGAGAGTAATCAAAACTGTTTATCGAAAGACATGAGGACCCCCCAGAAACATAAAAAGCAGAATCAGGACTGAAATTAAAAACAACTTACCCACAGTTACAAAGCAAGAGGCTTTTCACCATGTCTTCAAACAAGGTTGGTGACCGAAACAAATGCCCAAAATTTTCAGCTTTAGCCTGGGGATGTAATGTTTGGAAATGGACAATCTTCTCGTTTTCTTCCTGAGAAATTCTCAGCATTCTCTTCACCTGAACCTGCAAAGTTTATAGCCCTTGCATATGATACCATACGACGCCATTCTTATAGTTTTACCAAAAAAGATTTCTTACAAGAATGCATTCAAGGTCATCAGATTCCAGCTCTTGCCTTCCGGACTTGATATCCACAACCAGTTCAGACCCATCCTGCCAAATCTGCACAAATATTGGTTGTCCATCTCTGAGTCTAAGGGGACGCTCCAACACGCCGGATTGTCTTCCTGGAGCAAGACTGTATCCTCCTGAATAAACTAAAAACTGGTCATGCAAAATGCCTTGTTCTGGACCCATTTCCGGAACCGGCTTTAGGGAAAGATAAGGAAGCATTCGTGCCATCGATCAAGCACATCGCAGGTGAATCCTCACCGTCTAACTGTCACTGGCCCTCACGAAAACCCTAGAAAAAACCAACCCATCGCATCCGGTTACACAGGATATTCCAAGGCATATTATCATCAAAACGAATCCAAGCCTTCAAACCGTCACTCCACCCTCCAACAAGAGGGTTGCCCCCTACGGGCAACCCAAAAAAAAGATGGATATGCATTTTGCAAAAATGGTACCTATTTAGAGCATTGACTTTTGAATGGGCATTTTGGCCATGCGGAGTCAAGGCTCTATAGCGTCCATTTGCAATATAATCTCTATTTAATATGCAAAGAATGAAACAGAATATATAGACTCTCGATATGGCTCTATCCTCTATCTAATTTAAAGCAGAATATCTAGACCATGGATATGGCTATTTTCTATCTACCTTGAAAGAGAATATATAGACCATGCATATGGGTTTAATTGATGGTTACATATTACAAAGATGAATATACATTCCACAAAGTGCTATATATTTAGAGAATCGGCATGTGAATGGGCATGATGCCCATGCCGAGCCAATTAAAATACAAATCTCTATATGACATGCAAAATATGAATTGGCATTGTAAATTGGAATAATTCCTAGTTAGCTGCAAAGAATGAATTGGCATATGCTTTAGATAGATGGTGAAGTAGCGCTCTAAACACACATCTACTTTGATAGACATCGATCTACTTTGATAGACATCGATTTGCATCGAGTTTCAGATTGGTGATCATTCAAGAAAAATGTAAAATGCAACGCAAACTCCCATGATTCGAGTTTGACAGAAACAAGTTATAGCACCTCTAGAATCACATCGATCCGAGCCCTCGGATCGCCATTCTGGGGAGGGACGAGCCATTAGCTTTCTTCCTTGTCCGTTGCTTTCATCTTTGAGCTTTTCCATTCCTCCTCTGTCAGAACCCTTTTCATCTAGATCTTCTTCTCCTCCTCCTCTTTGAGCTTTTTCCCATCCGTATCTTCTGCTAGGAGTTCCTTCTCCACGTCAGGACGATCTTTGGAGTCGATCTCTATCCTTATTCTATTCGCGCACCACTACACTCTGATCTTTTCTTCGAATGATGGTTTTCATCTTGGGGCTGTGCATGTTTCTGATGGGTCACAGCTGGCAGGTACATTTCTTGAAATCCTTTAAATCATTTGATTTATGCTTTTCTGGGTGATTTGCTACTTAGGAATCATCTGGACTATACTGTGAAGATAATCTTTCGGATGAAATCGATGATCCAGAAAGTGTTCGTGAGTGCAATATGATTATCGAACCTTCATACATGCCCTTTCTTTTTCTGCTGGTTTAATCCTTCATGCATGCACATTAATTTTTGATTGCTTCTTGATTATTCTTTGTGCTTCCTTATCACAATTTTTGATGGAGAGTTACTTGTACTTGTGCCCATTGTGCCTGTAGCTTGATCTCGCTAGAATCAGTTTCTGTTATGGGATAGATTCCCTTTGGATAAGTACACGTTAACAGTCATTGCCAGTGGCTTTGGGTTTGTTGCATATGAGCTTATTTAGTCATTTTTGTCATCTTGATATGAGGAATTATTACTCTTCTCTGCGGCTGATTCCTTGGAATAATTGCATTATAGCAATTAGATGTATGTGGATATGGATTATGGGTCAGAGTTTGGCGGAGGATCGTGTTTACAGCTTGATTTGCTAAAGCGGGAAGCTCTCTGGCTAATAAATTATTATCGAAATGGTGGGATTGTGTTTTGTGCCCAGGCTTTTTCTTTGCACATAATTTCTCCTCTTTTGCTACTGTTGTAGGAACAGGAGATATACAGGCTTTCTGAGTTTGATCCCGTAGGATTCTGGGCAGTATCCCAACAATCCAACAGCCCAATCTCCTCTTAGTCTTCAGAAACTTAGAGAATTGGCTGCTTTTTTTATGTTTTGCCCAATCCACGCTTCCCGGGAAAAATCGCTGTTACGATATGTTCTTTGATTCTAATCCACCTCTCTCTGATTTTCGTCCTTCACCTGCAATTCCTAAGCTCCTTTTGCACATCTATAAGCCTTCTGCTTCTCTGATTCATGTGCAATAAAACGTTGTTTCGCCATTGCCTTTTTCTGATTGGTCTCAATTCATAGAGCGTAAGTTCTTTTCTGCACAACCTGTAGTTCAATCAATCGGAAGACTCCTGCAGATCTGCCTTCCAATCTGGATTTTCAATTCAATTTGCATCTACAGTCCCTTTTCTGCTTTTTATCTTTTTCCTTATTCCTTGGCCGCATCTGGCTTTACACCCTTTCCCACATGTGTCAATCGCTCAACAAATCCCATGTTCCTTCGTTCCATAGCAGCCATAGTGCCAGAGATTCCGATTATCTCCGCCTCCTTTCTCCAGCTATGCTTTAGGCTGGCACCACTGTTTCACTGACCTGGTTTTTTAGTTCAGTTATTTCAGTGTTTTCGACTTAAATAGTAAATCAGTATTTTAATCCCATCTCGTGCTTTATCTGCTTGGTGAGGTTGTTTGACTGCAATCATATAGATCCAGGTTTGATTCTTGACTCATGCAATTGTAATCTGTTCTTTTTCTTTGACTCATGCAATTGTAATCTGTTTTTTTTCTTTGCCATCGTACATGTTTATCCTGCAATTGTAACCTTTTCTTTTCTTTGTCATTGTACATGTTTAGGGTACTTGTTTTCTTGCAGTATTGGGTTTTCGATTTCCCAGTTTGCCATCACAGGCATATCGATAATAGTCTTTTCTTTTGCTCTTACACATGCTTATAGTATCAGTTTTGCGGTTTCCAGTTTGCCATCACATGCATATTGGTACTAGTTTCTCGGTGATATTTGCACTGGTTTTCCATGGGATTCTAATAGAGTATGGGGTAAAACTTTGAGCTATGATATACTCGCCATTTTATTGTGAATTAGGATATAACATATGCTTGTCCAATTTTTAGATATTTTTATGAACGTTTTTGGATGTTGTCGATCCCTTTTGTGTGGACTTTGTTTTATTCTTTGGCCTAGGGCAAATTTGTTCGTCGGTATCTTATGCATTTGAATATGTAGCAAAATAACAGGGGGTTCCAGGGGGATTTGATATGGATGTAAAGATAATCCTGCCACATATCCCTAAAACAATTTATGGGTTATAAAAAAAAACATAGATTCAAGATAAAAAATAATCACATCAGCTCAATTGGTATATTGGTTAAAGTAGTCTTATTAAGACATTGAGTTATTTTGATAGAGGTTCGAACTCCCGTATTTCATATTCTGAAATCGTAGACAAAGCTGTATAGAGGTTCGATATTCCCTCAAAACCTTAGGCGAACTCATATTTCATATTTGAAAATCATAGGCGCCTCCAATCATAAATGACTATAAGCGAAACGAGAGGTGGCCAGAGGCCCCAACATACGATCTGAGTCGTAGGATCGACAAATCCGACGATTGTGGTAGTCCAGGACTGTGGTAGTCCTGCAAATGGAATTAAAGGTTACATTGGAATTGTTTTTCCTTGTGAAACTTGCATTTAGGATTTTGTTGGGTCTCTTATCTATGCACTTATTCACACCTGGTATATAGTTTCTTATTGGGATTATATATATATTTTTTGCTATGTTCCTTCATGTGCCCTATTTTGCTAGACGTCTCATCGTTCATGGGGAGATCGTCTTTAAGGTTGAGTTGTCTTTACGTGCCTTTACGGGCAATCTTCCAACCCTTCTGCTAATGTTAGCATATTGTTTAGTTCGAATTATATCCTACCCTTCACCATAACTTCGGTCAATATTGCCTTTGCTTTCCACGTATATAAATTTTCCTTGATATAGCACCTCTCTTCCTTCTGAACCTTAAGTGCCAACTTGCTTGTGATTTTGGCATTGATCTCGATTTTGCCTTGTTCTCACCATTGCTCTCTCCACTCTTGTTCCCACACAGCCATCCAGACCATATCCATCTCCACCCTTCTGTCAACCTAGACCACTTCCTACCAATTTTTCAAAAAGATCCTCTCTCTCTCTCTCTCTCTCTCTCTCTCTCTCTCTCTCTCTCTCTCTCTCTCTCTCTCTCTCTCTCTCTCTCTCTCTCTCTCTCTCTCTCTCTCTCTCTCTCTCTCTCTCTCTCTCTCTCTCTCTCTCTCTCTCTCCCCCCAAAGGAACACCTTACGGTCACATTTATTATACTGTCTTACATTTATTTAGTTAAGGTTTGGCTTCAATGGGTTTAGCTTTTGCTAAGGTGTTCTACGTCTCTCTCTCCCCCTCTCTCTCTCTCAATATGGATATGGATGACTCAAGAATCACTAAAAAGGCTCTACTATCCAGCGAGTTAAAAGGCTTATTGCATGATGTAACAAAGTGGCTTGGAAAGTGGGAAATCCAATGGGAGGAAATAATCCAAGTGGACTCGGATTTGAGACAATGGATAATGCAAAGAGTGCATAGGAAAATGTGGAAGCAACCAAAGACAAAAATGATCTTGTATAGGCAGAATATCAACCCTGACATGGGAGAAGCTAGACACCTGAGGGACAATATATCTATACAGAAGAGACATGCAATTTGCAGGATAGCTCACACCACTTGGGTGTGGAGACTGGGAGATGGGGACACATATTACCTAGACATCTGAGATATTGCAAATTATGTGACACAGCACAAGTAGAAGATGAAGACCATACATTGTTACGATGTGCTTACAAGGAACTCCGAGCAAAATATGGAATTCAGTATGAGGATCTCCCTTCATTCTTTATGCTACATGGTGACATCATAGGGAAGTATCTGATTGAGTTGCTACAAATTAGAGATACATATCTAGAATCTCAACCAGTTGATGTAGATACGGAGATTTTGAGCGAGAGTGATGAGCTAGATGAGGACTCGGAAACTCATCTATTGTTTTATGACATTGTGTAATTTTTGTTGTCTAATAGGCCCTTGAGGCCTCCCAATAGACACAACACATTTTCTTTCTTTTCTTTCTTTCTTTCTTTCTCTCTCTCTCTCTGTGGTCGATCTTTACCATTGACATTCCATTTAGGTGTTTTGAGACATATTTTCTACCGCATGTTATATTTCTTCAACCATCTCTTTATTCTTTTGTGACCAACTTTCCTATAGGTATGTCAAGAATTTGGATTTATGTTTACCTAGATTTGACGAAATTCGGGTTTAGGAAGTTTGTTTTCCTTTTTATCGTAATAGTCATGTATTGAATTGGAAGGCTCTAGCATCGTTGCTTCTTCTAAGCACATATTTTCTTTTCTCTTTTGACATTCTGCATGTGGACTAAGCACACGAAAAGCATTATAATTGTTGGAGATACTTCTCTAATCTTGTTGCTAGTTTGTAGTGGTTTTGCCATCCTTGGGAAGATATGATTTGTGACATGGGCATCTTCATCAGTTGCAAGTTCTGCACATCCTCGGGATGTCACATCTATCATCTACCTTGGGTCAGTTTTTCCTATAGACATGGGGATCTGCCATATGGTGAAACTTGTGGAACTTTTTGCCTTTCAATTTTCGATTTCTTGTTGCATGATATTTATATTCTTGTGCATTGGGATTTGATGCATCCTTTATATAACTTGCCACATTTTTTTCAATGATTATGATGATTTGCATATTGCTATTGTTTTTTTTTTTTTTGGACATATTTTCTTGCATTTTCTTGTTTGAGTTGAGTGATTCTATGGATGGGCATTCTATCTTTAAAACTCAATCCGGGTGAGCTGCATCTTTAGTTTTTGAGTGGGCTATATTTTATATGTTTATATATTTCTTATGAGTTGCAGAATATTTGGATATTTATCACAATATTTATTCATCATTTCCATATGTCTTTGCCCTTTTGTTTTTGAGTTTACATATTCTCAGGATATTGATTCTTTATCATTATGTTGATGTTCTCATTTCATACTATGGTACATTATATTTTCTTTGTGACTTGTCTCTTTACATTTTTATGATTCCTTTGAATCTTCTCTTTGATTTGGCCCTGACATTAGCTGTGTTCTTGATATGATCTCAATCAGCAGCTGCGGCTCGGGGGGTTCCACATGATGCAGCTCGTGCTCACGGTCGCTAGCGCTCCTTTTCTTCTCACTCTCGCTACGTGCTTCGTGACCCGACTCAACATTTGGAGGTTTCGCGGCGGCTGGGCTTATAGTTAGGAAGTTCTCTGGTAGTCGGCCGGTTTTGTGTCTCTTGCGAGTCCCTTCCCAGAATCGCATCGATCCGAGCCCTCGGATCGCCATTCTGGGGAGGGGACGAGCCATTATATAAGGCTCCTCCCCCTTCAGGACTGGTTATCGGCGTCTTCTCACAGCAGCTTTCTTCCTTCTCGTGGCTTCCCTCCCTTCCCGCCCTGCTCAATGGGGACGCGCCTATTTCATTTGTGTTTTTGGGTCATGCACTTTTGTTATTGTTCACTTTGAATTTTGCTAGAATAATGTTTTTTGCGTCAACATCATGTCGTTTTTTTCATATGCTATTTTCCACCCGTTGGGTGACGCTTTCTCCACCTTCCAGGTGATGCTATCTCCACCTGCGGGTGACGGTATTTATTTCCACCTTGAGGGTGATGCTATTTATTTCCACCTTGAGGGTGAAGCTACTTATTTCCACCTTGAGGGTGACACATAGTTTTTTCATGGTTGATTTCCACCCGTTGGGTGATGCTTCTCCACCTTCTGGGTGATGCTCTCTATGTTTCTGATATGATCTTCTTTGCAGGTTTTACTTATTGGTTGTGCGGCTTGCCTCGTCCCTGCCATGGATGTTGGTTTTTCTCTAACCATTCACGAGTATTTTTAGGGTTCTTTTGTGTTGCTGCAGGTTTTCCACCGTCTTTTGGGGTCCTGCTTTTCTTGGCTTCGCCATCGACCCGTCTTCTTCGCATCTCCAGCCGACACATTCAAGGTTGTTGGCGACCATTTCTCATTAGGGTTTTCCTCGAAAACCCGAAAGGGTGCGGTTTTTTTTATCCCGATGAGAAGCGGTCACCATTGCCCTTCTATACTGCCTATGCACATTGCTTTTTCGGGGGTAGCCCGATATTGTTCCTATGGTCGACTACCCCTCTCTAGTCTTCAAACATTGTATACTGCTGCTGTGATGAATGACAAGCCTCAGCCAGTTTTGTGTCTCTTGCGAGTCCCTTCCCAGAATTCATGGAGATTTAGAATATATTCCTGGACCCACAGGATGTTGGCCAGAATACATATCTTTTACGGCATTCATGACGGATTTTGCTACCCTTAATTTCACTAGTGCAACAAAATGTACAATTTGATTGCAGCTCCAACAACCCATGGGCATAGTGTAGTACTAGTTTGCAAGCCCCAAAACAGACCCCTCGTCAATTCACAAGATCTTTATCGTCCTTAGAAAGATATAAAACAGCACCATGATCTTCTCTCGAGCACAGAAACGTGCAAGATTATTGGCACAAAACTCTGTCTTTGTAAGCATAGTCATATTTGGACCTCTTTATACACAACAGAACAAGGGACTTATGATATGTATTGTGTGTATAAATAACCTTAGTGATTTTATCACTAACCTATTCATGTTTGATCTACGCAGATTCTAATTCCGCAAGAAAGCACAATGTCTGAGGAGGAAAGCAAGGGAAGAAGCCGCCCTAGGTACAAATAAATTAGAATGGCTTATTCTCTATTTTATATCTACACATTTATGATGATGCCAAGGGATATCGATATTTAATAGACTTCCAAAAGATAATATCAATGTGTGTTCACTGAAGGTTTCCATACAAATCTGGGTTCGATTCCCAGGGGCGTGCTATGTATACATCCTACCATTCTATCCATTGGACACAACGTGCTTACACACATACCACAACAAAAGCGCTGGCGAATAAGTTTGGTTTTCATCCATTTATATCTATTCCTTTCTTGCTTGAGTTTTTATTCTTACAATTTGTGCAACTTGATTTGTTGAAAATGTCATATAATCTTGCTCTAATAATCTCTCTCTGTCATATACAGAAATTACAACAAGATCCTCTTACGTGCGTAAATGAGTATATGCTTGTTGGATTAGAAATATCATAAATGAACAAGGTAATTATAATTTGTTAAAGATTGATCTTTTTAATTCTTTTTTTAGCAAAGTTCTGAGCGACTGAAAAATTGGTTCTTTTGTTGACTAAAATATTGATTCTTTTACGTACATCATTGTCGTTGGCTGGCTTGATTGCTATTTATATCTCTATTTGAATAACTGGGGATAATGGTTTAACCAAGGTTCGATTCCTCAGTACAAAAAATACCAATTTTTATATATTGGCAAAATTTTCAATAAAATGACCAATATTCTAACTATTGCATTGCCTAATGAACTGACTAAAATCATCATTCAATTAAATTGGGATTATGTCTATTCCAAAATCGCGCCGTATAAGCCTTTTATTGACCATTATATTGAATTAACCACACTTTTGCACTGAGTTCATTTTCGGGCTAGGAAGATGCATTTTATGTTGAAATGCAAAGGCATTCAAATATTCGATGCAAATGACCCATATTATGACAGAATGTTGGCAATATAAAAAGTAGGAAATTGCTTATTAATTCGTACCATCCGGACGACAACGAAATCTAAACATTGAAATTGTAGTGCTTTACGAATAAATAACAACAAGCAAGTTGCTACAAAACAGAGATTTTCGTGGTTCAAATCACGCGTGGCACGATTTTCTTGGCATAAATAACGCATTATAATGGAACATAAACTTAAAAAACTAATCCAATTCATCGTCGACAGGCGCTGCTGAGATCCTGTCGATCATGAACAAACCATGCTCTGGATTCCATATAAGATGGATTACAACATCAAAGGGATCAGGATAGAAGCGGACGGGATTCATAGCAATGACATCAAGCCCGATCCACGAAGTTCTATTTCTAGCTTCGCGGCACTGCAGAGGTCCTCATGGTTCATCTTGCAGGTAATAGAATGTGCCATAATAACAAGCAGAAGGCGGAGGCCGAAGTCGATGGTTTGCCAATTTCATGCATACCTATTTATACACACCTAAATTATTGACGGTATATACATACAAATTATTGCAAGTATAGCAAACCATACACATAATATAAAAAAACAATACGTCGTTGAGAACCAATAATCTTTGCTATAAGAACACAATATATATTCGAAAGAGGTTGGTATAAAGTATATTTCATATTCAAAACTTTTTGGAAAGTGTATTTCCTGTATATATATATATATCAAAAAAGTTCCCTTTCTAGAACGATTTTCTCAAGGTCCCTGTCAATTTCCCCTGTCCGATCAAGTTGCGGGTATAGTGTTTCTATCTCTTCGACCATTTTTTTCACGAAGCTATTTAGGTGCAAGACACTAACAAAGCGGCGGGGAAGTCATCTTTGTCAAAGAGATCAGGATGATAGGATGGCGGATTCAATGACTGTGACTGATTGAAACAATACTTTAGAGCGTCATCATCCACCATGATCATGCCTTCCTTGTCCTCAACACCTAGGGCATCCATCATGTTGTGCAAGCATTTCACAAATATCTTTTTACCTGTCGGTTCTTTTAGGTTTGTGAATGAAGCACGTTTGCTTTGATCCCAGATGGACGCCCAATCTCTATTTAGCTCAGGCACTACTTTCAAAACTTCCTGTATATTTCTATGCTCCATAGATGACCAGATTGCACAATGAAACAGACTGAACGCCTGGTCCAACATCTCCTTCAGATAAGGGCGCGGGTAAACATATTTGGTACGTGTCTTAAATGGTTGTTGCGCATACCATGACTTTTCAAACTGGGCTTTAGGTAATGTTCTACATAGCACACCATTCAAATCAAAGACCAGTACTTTTGGGGAAGCCGAATCATGTCTGTAAGGCAAACAATAACGTATGAGATGATAGAAATGGAAAACGAAAACGCGCCAGACGCGATTTCATTAATGATGCATGTCAACAAAATCTAAAAATATGATTTCTAGGAAACTCTAAATCGCGCCAGGTGCGATTTCTATATGCTTGTCGATAAAAAAAAAAGGAACATTGGCACGATACCTTTCTTCTTCATCATTCCCCTTGGTGTCTTCTTCCGTTGCATCCTTATTCTTAGTTGTCTCCGGTCTGCTAGAAGCACCAACCACACCAGTTGAGATCTGTACAGTTTGAACTATGCTTGATAGTTCATTACTCTTTACACTAACCTGGCTAGTGCTTTCAGATTTGGGGTCTGCTTCATCATCATTATTGTTATTATCATCATCCTTGTTATTTTCATCATGTTCTATATTTTCAAAGTCAAGGATGTTCTCAGGCATGTGGATAGGTATTTGGTGATCTGGCTGCTCTTCGGTGTCATCCATGATGTTTCCAATCAAGAGCTGTCTCATACCCTCCCGTTCTTTAGCCAAATCTGGAGGTATTTCGGCCTTAGAGGTAGAAGCTTTGCTTTTTGCACTGCCGATTGGTCCCCTAGGTGCTTCCTCTAGTACTTTCTCAAAGAAGAGGTCCAAGAAATTTTTGGCTCGATCATCGGAGACGACGCTCTGGCATTTCCTTGCTAACTTCAAAGCTTCTCTACCGATGTAACCTCCAACGTGAAGCTCCCAGCAAGTTGTTCCCAATGGGCAAAATGCTTCAATGAGATAATGGGAAAGGTCCATAGAGAACCCGTTCTTGTTTAGCTTCCCCCTATGTGAAGTTAGGAGCTCATACTTAATGTGGTCCACAAGAACTGGGTCAGCCTGGTTTTCTTCTTCCTCTTCTTCCTCTAACTCTTCCAGGACCTTGACACCCTTCCCCTTCTCAGTGACTTCACAATGGAGGCAAGCATTCAGCCAATACCTCAGCGACTTTACAGTGGAGGCAAGCAGACAAACTCGATATTTACTGCCGCATAAGGTGTCTCTTGACTGCACTGCAATATTTACAAGGGCAATTTTTTGGCAATATTTACAGGACAATTGTTTTGGTAACTGTTTTGGTAGCCTGACTCCCCTTTACTCAAACTATATAACAAGCATCTTTTGCATGATTTAACTGTTCATTTTTGCTATCAAAGCTTTGGAATCGTCTTCGAACAACATGTTATACCAACCATGGAATAATTTAAGGGCTAAACTTAGCTATTTGGCGATTTTTTAGCACATTTTCAAAAAACATTGGCTAAAGTAAATGGAAAAAATTGGAAAAAAAATTATAATTTTAGCTTAATTTTTTTCGGGACTGCATCAACCCTAGAGCTCTTTAGCCAAACGCTAGAAAGTAAGAGAGTGAAATTTTGTATTGTTTAGCTAAACCATAGAAACTTTTAGAATGAATTTCGGGCTAGTTTAGCTAATATCGTTCTAGTTTATAGGAAATATATGATTAATAGTTTAGTTTCTAGCATTATAAATTGATTTAAGTCATAGATTTTGCTAGCTAGCATTATTTTACAATGTTTTCACAAAGAAAATGACTAAAATAAGTGGAAACAATTGAAAAAAAGTATAGTAATTTGGCTTAATATTTTCCGTTGGCCACACCATAGAAATTTTTGGGATGATGTTTGAGTTAGTTTAGCTAAATGCTAGAAAGTATGAGAGGAAAAATATGTAGAGTTTAGCTAAACCACAGAAAGTTTTGGGATTAATATTGCGCGAGTTTAGCCAAAGTCATTCTGGCTAATAAGAAATATGCGATTAGTAATTTATTCCCTGATACCAACGTGAAATTCTTCAAGCGATATGATGTGCTTTTAGGCCACAAACGGAATCGCGACATTTATTCTTTTGGCCAGATTTATGTATTTCTATTTGTATCAGACAATGCATCTTATTTTCAGATGCATTTTGAAGTTACAAATACAGAAAACACCAAGATACTCATTACAATGCTCAGGGCCTTCACAATGGAGGCAGCCGCACATCTATTGGCAGATAAAGTGCCTTTTCAGTTTATTGCAACATTCACATCGCAACATGGCTATTATTTTGCTAATATTTCCTATTTTTTTATTGTCCCATAAGACCTTTCTTTGTTCTATAATTGTGTCAAACAAAATACTGTGCCAATGTTTGACCTTTCTTTGTCCTATAATAGTGTCAAACGAAATATTGTGCCAAGGTTTTGAGTGTTGCAATATGAACATCGTTTTTGCATTTCATGTGCATTTGCTTTTCATGTATGCATGTACTTTATTAGTTGTGGGAGACACAATTTCAAAAAATGTTAAGCTTCGCAGAACCGATAGACATTAGAAAACCATGTGGATAGGTACATTCTCTGAACCAAATTCTTTTTTTTTTTTTTTTTTTTTTTTTTTTTTGAAAGCAAGAGATGGTTTTGTCATTAATTATAAAATCTCAAGAACATAGCATGAATGTGCCTTATAGAGAAGCACATGAGAAAAAGGATAATCAGTATAGAGCTTCATATCAAATTATGAGCTCTAGCACAAAATAAAGGATAGTATGTTAATAACAATGTGCCAATAGACAAAAAGCTCCCAAATATGAACAATTCGACGAGGCTCCGAGTAAATGAAGCTGAAGCTCTGTATAAGCCAAAAACACCTGCAAAAAGTATAGTCCTTCCCAAAAACAAACCAGATGAAGATTAGACAAGAGCAGAGGCATAGTTAGGAAAAGGCTATAGATGTGGGGATCATTGATCAGAGAAGAAGATGTCATTGAAATAGGCATTAAAAGGGTCTGTGGATCCGAAATAGTATTGATTTGGACCCCAATTATTGGAGTAGAAGAGCCGAAATTTGTCCTTGTCCTCCAATAGTATCAGCAGGGAACCATACAGATCAGCTAGGAGTTTGTGATTGTAATACATGGTCCTATACCTGGTCAATTGTCTTTCTGTGAGGATGAAGTTATTATTGGCCAGGAAAGCCCAAAGACAGTGGATCTGAACCACCTCTCTGCAGAATATGGATGCCCAAAGATCTTCACTCTCTTTCAGATATCTGATGTGCCCTTTCTTCATAAGAAAGGATTCCATGGATGTAGCCAAATCATTCTTCATGACCTGATCCTTGGAACCTTGGCTGTATGGCGAGATGTCATCAAATTTCCGAGCTCCTTCTCCACGCAAGAAGTTAAGGTATTCTATTATCATCCGAGAGAAAAGCATTAGAATCCACAACATTTAAATTGGAAGCAAATAAATTATAGTGACCCCTAAAAAGCGCCATGATTCTCCAGTTCTGTCATGGTTAGCTCCAATTTTGTTTTTATGAGCAGTAGCAATAGTTTCAAAGTCAAATTGGAAATTCATCTTAATCCAGAAGATAGAGGGTCTTTTCTTTCCATACAAGACACGGTTTCTAGCTTTCCAAATATTCCAAAGAGCAATGAAAATGACAGTATTTTTAAAACTATCATCATTTTGGATGAGAGAAAGAAAATTTCCATCAAACAAAATACCAAATTTATCAGCAATCCAATTCCAGAAACCAGTCAACTTTTTCGACAAAAATATGAATCATATCTTGACATCATTACATCTTAAAGGACAATCAGCCATGATGTTTGGATATCTATTAGACATAGAATGTAAATTATTAAGGCGCCATTAGCAACAAGCCATATGAAATAGGAAATTTTAGGAGGCGATAAGAGTTCCAAACATTCTTGAAGAGAATTTTAAAAGCTGATCAAGATTAATACCCCACTTAACCAAAGCTTTCTTTGTCAATAGGACCGGATGCTATGGCGGTATACACATTTTTGACTTTATAGTCAAATTTACCATTCAAAGACCAATCTCCTTTTTCGAGTTAGGGAAAGGTTAGATAGAAAGGGCTTGATAAGAGAATAGACCTTTCTATCGGAGGAGGTACCCTTAATAATATTTTTAAACCAGGTCAAGAGATAATTCTATCTCCAACAAAGCAGATCTCGATGAAGTAAAGCCCGACATCATGCCATTTCTTACAAATTTTAGGATGCTTGATGGCGAGGAAAAAGTGGAATTTTGATCAGCTAAGATGGGGTTCCAAAATATAGGCGGAATCACAATGAAGCATATGGGGAGAGATGAACGAAAGTGTTGAGAAATGGAGTTCAAGCTTTAATCATATTGCTCATTAAAGGAGAGATGTTGGGGGCAGTTTTTGAGATGAATGAAAGGCATAATGAGGCAATAAGTGTTGAATAGATGGGTGACCGGAAGGCCGACTTTGATTGATCAAAAATCGACAAATTTGTAGGTGGAGATTGATTTCCATGAATAGCCTTCGGACAAATTTACCCGCAAGAGATTGAGCTTGGAGGAAAAATTTTTACAGCCAAGACCACCCGAAATTTTTGGTTTGCATATAGAGTTCAGTTAACTAGATGACTACCTTTCCAAATGAAATTCGATAATTTTCTCTAGCTCCATATAAACATATTTAGGTGCAACAAGAGCGGTGGAGAAATAAACATGAGAGCTTGCAAGGGCAGAATTTGCTATTATGGTCTGCCCGACTAGAGTGAGGTAATTCTGTAATTATTCAGTTTTTTCTTTATTCTCTGAATAATAGGATCCCAAAGACCCTTTAAGCTGTGATCTAAAGATAAAGGCATCCCCAAGAGTTTAGTAGCTTGACCAGAAGGGAGAACATTAATGCCAAGCAGTTGATGATCAGGAATATCACCTATAATGAGACTTTTGTTGATATTAAGATAGATACCCGAAGCAGCTGAGAATTTATTGATTACATTAAGGAAGCACTCAATATTGGCCAGATCAGCATGAAGAAAAGAGAAGGTGTCATCCGCATATTGGAGCATGGTAAGATAATCATCTAAATTAGGAAGCTTTAGGCCCTTGATTAAGCCATTATCCTGATAATAGGAAATGACTTTGGTTAAAAGATCAGCTGCTACCAGGAAAAGGTATGGAGCAAGAGGGCAGCCTTGCCTAACACCACAAGACAAGGAGAAGAAACCTGAAGGCACACCATTAATAAGAACAGCAGATTTAGATCTCAGATTTAGACCTAGAATAAGATTAATGAGCTTGGGATGAAAACCAAGTTTGGCCATAGCAAACTCTAAGAAATCCCATCTAACTGAATCAAAGGCTCTTTTGAAGTCCAGCTTGAGAAGAATGCAATTTTGATTAGTAATTTTATTCCAGTGCAAACCCTCCATAGCAGCCACATAATTATCAAGAATATATCTATTAGGAAGAAAGGCTGATTGACTTGGACTAATATTTCTTTGTAAGAAAACATTAATTCGAGGGCAATGATTTTGGCACACAACTTATAGGTAGTATTGGTAAGAGAGATGGGCCTCAATCTTGGAAATTCTGAGGGATGATCAACTTTTGGGATCAAAGAGATGAAACCACTAGCAATGGAGGTGCGAAGATAATCATTATTCGAAGTCATGAATCATGGAGGTAAGATCAGATTTGATAATATCCCGAACTTAATATAGAACTTCGGCGGGTAAAGCCATCAGGACCGGAGATTTGCCCTTGCTGAAGGAAGAGAGAGAGAAAAGAATTTCTTGCTGAGTAGGAGGAGTAACCATGGAGTCATTCATAACTTCAGCAGCAGATGGTAGAATATTATTTACTATTTCTTTAAAATCATTTGCCTTTACCAAGTCATTAGGAGGAATAGGTTTATTCTGGAAAATGTCCATATACTTATGCTTGAAAAAAGTGGCAATATCAGAATGAGAAGAATGCTTTGTACCATTGTCATCAATCACCTCAGAAATAGAATTTCTCAACACTCTACTCTTAGCAACCCTAAAGAAGAATTTGGAGCTACCAGAGTCCATCTTATTGGTGTACTTTATCTTACATCTGATAGCAGAACCCTTGGCCTCAACCTCTTCAATGCTTCTAATTTTTCTTTCCAAAATGTCCTCACCTATCTGCAGGTTTAAATTTGTAGGATCCTGCTGAAGTAAGGATCTGATATCTTTCATGAACATAAGAAGTTGATTTTTTTTTTCCTCACAGCAATTAAGTTGCATAGTTTTAGACCATGTTTTGATCCATGATTTCACAGCTTTAATTTTAGAGTAGAAGAGATTCTTTTGCTGCCTATTCCCATTATTAGCAGCCAAGTTATTCATTCTCTCAGTCAGATCCTCATAGAAGGCAACAAATTGAGAGCAGAAGTTCTCATTATCTAAAAGAGAGATATTGAATTTATAAGGAGTACTTCCTTGCCTCTGGATTTTGGTGACATGATAAGTGTGAAGAAACTGAGGTTGGTGATCAGAGATGGAGGTCCCTTCATCACTAGAAACATAGCTATTATCCCAGAAAGAGGTGGCAGAGTTGGACACATAAAATCTATCCAAAGTGCAGTAAACACGGGCTTTGTCTTTCTGTTTATTGGACCAGGTATAAGTAGCAAAGTGGAAGAAGGAATGTAAATCGGACCATTGTCGGTTAAAGAGAATCCCAGGCCAGCTTTTCAGATCTAGACATATTGATCTTATTCCCTAACTTTAATTCCCAGGAGGGAGTGTTATTAAAGTCACCAGCAAGGATCCAATTATCCAGATTTTGAGTGCCTAACCATGAATTAATCTCATTCCAAACAGGTTCTCTATCATTTGGAGAAGTAGGAGCATAGACATTCACAACCCCAAAGATGGAGTTGGAAATGGAGAGAGTGACAGCTTGCCAAGTTTTAGAGGGACCATTATGAATAGAAATATGAGTGATATCAGACTTCCATATTATAGCAAGACCACCACTAGCCCCAAAGAGTCAATCGCAGGAGGAGGAGTTTGGGTAGATCCATTCACCTAGATTGCTACATTCAAAGAAGGCAACTTAATCTCTTGAAGAAGAATTATGTCAAGCATTATATAATTTGATCGAGCAATGGCTCGTCTCCTTTTAAGAGGACCTTTGATGCCTCTAAGATTCGAGGGATAAAATCTTCATATCGAAAAGAGAAAAAGAAAGAGGAAATCAAATTACGGATATTTTAGATTTCTTTTTGCTCCTGGTATTTTGGGCAGGAGTCTTATTCATACCAGATGGGTTCTTCCCTATGTTATTCCTGGCTTTTTTAGCAGATTTCTTGGCAGGAGGATCAATATCAGGTTTAGATAGATTAGCTGTGTTATCTATAAGATAATCCTCCTTGCACCAGTTTTCTTTATCATTCATATAATCTTCACAATCACTATAATCAGAGCAACCACCAGGATAAAAATGAAACATAGAGTTATTATCAAGAGTATTTAATAAGATAGAATCTAATACTTGCCTGGAGTTTTCTTGAAGCTCCATTTGCACTACTGAATCTTGTTTATCCTCTGGAGTCTCAGGAACAAAGTCAGAAGTAGCTATCCCTTTGAGCTCAGTATCTTTAGAGAGACCTTGATCTGTTGTGTCATGAACCATATGCATTTGCAGGGAAGCTAGCTGATCTGCAACCTTACTAGATATTCTTGGAGGACTGAAAGGTTCTTCCACAATTGGAGAATCCAAATCAATAAGGGATGGGAGTGAGGTCTGAATGGGAGGAATGAGTGGAACAGAGTTATGAGCTATGGCAATCTCAGAAGGGTGTGATGATGGAATGACAGGTGAAGGTAAACATTCTCTGCTCTTATCTAAATCTAAATCTAGATTATTGTTTAGGTCAGATAATACCTGAAAAGGATTTTGACAGTCGATATGCAGATCAGTTTGATGTTGAGCCTGATTGTCCTGATGTTGCTGATTATCCATGGAAAAACCTTCATTGGTTTGAATTGTGGGTTTAGTCAAACCCACATCCAAAAGACCAGGAGGCACATAAGAAGATATCTTCAGCTGGGACAGACTTGCTGAATGAGTGGAAGAAGTCTGTGAAGTCCTTGGGGTAAGATTCATCTTTTGCTTAGCTTTGCCTTGAGATTTCATAGTTAAAGACCCATCTTTGCTTATGTTTTTGATGGGGTAGTCCATTAGACTGTAGGAGCATTGACCCTTATCTTGACTTTTGGCATCCTTGATGATATTGGTCAATGTCAAACATAGATCATGAGTGGTATGCTTTACTTTTTCAGGGATGACCCCTTTGACCAGAATTTTTGGTTCTCCAATTGTAATTCCATTACTTCTCTTATATGAGAAGGAATTATCTTCATGCATTTTATCTTTAGCTTTCAACTGTTCCCTTGCTGCTTTTTGTTTTTGAATCCTTTTGTAGCTGCCATTAACCTTTGTCCACTTGAAATTCTCACTTTCTGGTGGTTTCTGAAATGTTTCCAACTCCTTGACCTTTGTTTTCTGAAAGTGACATCCCCATTGGATGTCTTTTCCCTTATTTTACCTCCATTATTGTGAGGGAGGGCCCCTGTTTTTTCACCTGCACTCACATTCAATCTACTATCTTGCTGAAATTCTGCTGAGGATTTGCAGTCTGAGTACCAGAAATGTCTTTGAAAGCATTTTTGGCATTGGGAAGGCAATCCAGACCATCTAAGAGCTAAAGATGATTCTACTCCAAAGGTGTCATTGAAGGGAATTGAGAGAGGGATATCTTTGGACAAGTCTAACTGGACAAAGGCTCTTGGAGGTCTCGAAGGAGAGTATTCAGTAGAGATGTAGGTGCCAATTGAATTGAAGAGAAGCTTGAAGCATTCTTCATCCCAGTATATAGGATTAAGACCGAAAAGGGATGTAGAAGCAATACAAAGATTGTTCAATTGGTCCATATCAAGTTTCGGGTGCCATTTCAGGAAGGTTAGCTGAGAGGTCTCAAAAGTCAAGGGACCATAATTAAGAAAGAAGTTTGCTGATCTGGCATTTCCACATTCAAGCATGATATAAGGAAAGTTTAGCCAGTAAACAGCTTGGATTATGATCCCTTTGTTTAGGTTAAGCAGATAACCCCATAATTTGTCAAGCTTAATACCACATTTTTGAACCTTGACTATGACAGCACTCTGTGACAAAGCACCAATTTTAGAATGGACAATTGGAAGATTGAGAGAAATACCATCATAGAGTCTCATCTTTCTTTGTTGGAGATAGGGATGTCTTGTCCTTTCCAATCTTCCGTCCAGTTCTTCATCCGACCGTATTTCCTGATGTCTTCTTGAAACTCCATATGGACGGGGAACTTGAGTAATTGGGTCGAGAGGATGCAGAATACCCCTATGATCAGGATCAGCAGACAGATTATCCCAGAACGGGACCTTATGCGAGATTGGATCCATTGCAGAGTTGGCTGGAAGCAAATTTTCAAAATTCCCAAAGAGAAGCGGTGTCCACGAGGCTTCTCTTGAAAGGAATTTAAGTTTAGGGAGAGACGAGGCACGCTCTTGAGCGGAAAGTTTGGCGAAAAGAGTGAAGAAAAGCTAAATTTTTAGGGTTTTCCGTGAAATTAAAAGCCATCGCAAAAGCTCAGGGTGATACAACAAAAGTAATTGAACGAAATTGAAAGACGGAAAAGGGGAAAAAAGGCAAACAGGGGAAGAGACGACTAGGAAGAATCACATTTAACTAAAAGAGATCTGATTGCCAAACCAAAAGCCAAGATTGTTCGATTCATGAATCCTTGCAAGAAAACCATTCAAATACTGTAACTTTAAGGAAAGCACTATAACAATTTTCTAATTCTCTGAGTAAACCTTCACAATGATTTTGTCTTCTGCCCAATCACAATTGACTCTGAATATTCCTGTTGCTGAAATCTTGCTGTCACCTATAAATTCCTCCAACCAAGAATTAAGCATCTCTGTTTCAAATTCAACGCAGCTAGGAACGAAGGTATACTCTTGCCGAAATAAGGAATCTGGAAAGAAAGTATTGGTTACTAATGAATTCCATAATTCTGAGGATGATCCTGATAGAAAACCACAGGTAAATCTCGGGCCATGTTTGAGAATTGTGAAAATTTTAACATCCATCAGAAGCTCAGAGCATGGGGAATGTGTTAGTGTTGGCCCTCTACAGGGGCAGCCAGCAGATCTCCTTCAAATTCGATCCAATTCAAGCCAAAATTGGTGAGTTCCAAGGGAGAATTCCCAAGAAAGGTATTTGAACAGAAAAATCCGGGAAAAAGACAAAGAAATCAAGAAAAATGGCGCACGCCATTTTCTCCGTGCCCCACCAGAACTTTAAAACTTCCACTCTGAACCAAATTCCTTATACCAAATTGCTTATATTCTTGCTTCAGATTGCTTTTGCTTACATGAGCAGAAAAGAGGGCAAGGCCCTATTTGAGCCTATGCTTACTCATAAGCATTTGAGATCCATGGCATTTGCTACAATGTCAAAATGAAAGCTTAGATTGAATGGAGTAGAAAATAAAAAAATTTCGATAAAATACACAAACATGTAGTAACATATATTTTTGCCAGTAGCCTCAAATATTAAGCGACATTTTTACTGATTAGAGACATTTCCATTTTCGAGCTCCATGTATAACATTGCAAAAATGAAAATGTAGTGGGGCTTTTTATTATAGATGTGACAAACAAAAATCATCCTCAATTATCATACACTCCTTATATTTGAAAACACAAAACCCAATTTCTCTATTACAAAAATAAGAATTATAGACCAAGCTTATTTTGGGCACGCTTTTTTCATTGCTGCCCAGAACATTTATAGGCTTTCAACATACGCCCAGCAACGCTGGGCACCATTACTAGTAATGTTATATAATATATAATAATCTATAATCTAAAGTTAATAGACTTAAGTAAATGTTATATACTTAAGTAAATAATAATAGATATAATAAACCTTATATAAACCTTAATAAACCTTATTAAACCTTGTAATAATTTTTCACGGCCTAAAATTATGGCGCGGTAAGAATTTTTTAAAGCATTCAATACTTTCAGTTTACAATCCTTTTCCCAATTTTCTGTCTCTTTCGAACTTCTGTTGGCGCTTTTTTTCGAGCTATCTGCTTTTCGAGCTATCTGCTATTCTATCTGCTTTTCTGCTATTTGATATCTGCTTTTCTAGCTTTTCGACAATCTTTGGCTTTTCTGGCGATCAGCTGTTGCGCTTTCAGCTGGTAATCTCTAAAATCTCTCTGGTTTTTTGGCTTCGGCTTGGAATAACAAAATTTTCTGGTTTTTTGGTTTTGGCTTTAAGGTTCTCGGCTTCTCGATTTCCAAATTATCTGCTATTGGCTTCTTCTCGACTCAAATCAACTTTTGTTTTCGATTTTCGGTTTCGGCTAAAAGGCAGAGGCTCAAATCTCGGGTACAGAACGCAAATAGGTTAGTATTTCCTGTTCTTTACTTAAAGTCTGTTATTTATTTATTTATTTATTTATCTTTGCTCGCTCGGGCCAAGAAGGCCATGGAGCCCAAGTACAATGAATCAGATTTTAAGCAGTAGAGAACGATGTTCATCTACAGCCTTAATATATGATCCTACTTTGAACAATTGCAACTGAAACAAAGATCTAAAATCAGCTACATGTATGTTGAATTTCTCTCTAAGTTCTTCATATGCTGGGCATTCGGCAAATACATGATCTTCGTTTTCAATGTCACCTGTATTGCACAAACTGCAGAGCCTCTCGTCCACTGGAGTTTTAGACCACCGACCTGTCTCTATTGCCAATCTATGGGAACTTAATCTATGTTATGGTATTCTTGTTTTTATTCTAGTATTTGAAAGTTCTGTTCTATCTGCTTTATCTGTTCTTTATATGTTATATGAGCTTCAGGGTTAATCAAGGGGAGTGCTTACTGGCCTATATGATCTTGCTCTATGATCTATCTGCTCTATGATCTTGCTTATATGATTTTGCTGTATCTGCTCTTATTCTATTTCACTAGCTCTTCTTCTATCTGCGCTATTTCACTAGCTCTTCTTCTATTTGCTCTAAATAATGAACTAAAACAATGAACTAAATAATGAACTAAACAAGGAGTATTATTATTATATATCTGCTCTATCTGCTCTTATTCTATCTGATCTATGTACTTATTCTGATCTATCTGTACTTATCCTATCTATTCTGATCTATTCTGATCTATGTACTTATTCTATCTGATCTATCTGCTCTTAGCTTTGCTCTATCTATTCCCCTGGCTTCATATTCTATTTTACTGGCTCTTATTCTATTCTACTGCCTTCATATTCACTGGCTTCATATTCTGCAATCTGCATTCTGCATTCTGCATTCTGCTCTCTGCTCTATGATCTTGCCTATATGATCTTGCTCTATGTTCTATCTGCTCTATGATCTTGCTCTTATTCTATTTCACTAGCTCTTCTTCTATCTGCTCTAAATAATGAACTAAAACAATGACCTAAATAATGAACTAAACAACGAGTGTTATTATTATACTAAACTGGCTCTTATTCTATTCTACTACCTTCATATTCTGCATTCTGCATTCTGCATTATGCATTCTGTTAGAATAATATGTTAGAATGGGAGAAATCGCGCTTGGCGCATTTCTATTTTGGCTTCCTATTTTCCACTAGGTTAATCAAAGCGCGCCAGGCGCGTTTTTAGTTTGGCCTTTCTATTTCATACGCGCCAGGCGCGTGTGAAGTAGATCTGTGAAAAAAACAAAGTAAACGCGCCTGGCGCGTTTTGAATTTTGTATGTTTAGAATCGTTTTATGGGGAGAGTAATATCATTTGCTAACTAGTTAATTTCTCTCATTCTAGTGCCATGGCTGCTCCTAGTTCAAATACACTTCCCCTGGACGACCATCAACGTTAGACCCTGTACAAGATACTACTTAATTGTGCTGTTCAAAACATTCAAAGAGAGTTGGACAAGCCATATGACAGTCTGTATTAGGGGCCATGGGAATGCTAACATCGCATCACTGGACATATGCGGCTCCTCATGCTCTTAGTAAGGCTCATGCCAACAAATAAATAAGAGGCATTGATTAGGAGTATCAAGGATCAACGAGACACTCTGATTTAGAGACTCGACATTCGCAGGGAATTTAAGGATGATGTCATATCAGAGTGGTACAGGTGGGACTTTACTCGGTATTGGGCCGATGAAGTGGGCCTATGTGACATTTTGTAGAGATAGAAAGAATTCGCACCTGGCGCATTTTCACAGAAGAAGAAATGTACATATACGTTTTTTGAATATAAATACAAACTCGCGCCTGGCGCAATTTTGCACCTTATATTTTTATGTGTGACTTAGTTTATTATGTTTTTTTATATGCAATGTCGAAAACATTGAATCCTTTGATGCCCTCCAGCCAGTATGACCAACCCCAAGAAACTACACATTTTCATTAATGTGTGGTTTCATGGGGTTGATAAGACTGGCTAAAGAGCATCACAGAATTCAAAATTCACAACATCACGCAGATGTTATGATATATTCATTTTTGTTTTAATATCCTAATATACATACCTTTTTCAGACGTTCTTTTGGCCATGCTACAAATGTGCCCACGCTTTCACCAACTGTATCGCCACCGGGATGTCTTCGTGGAAGAGCCTCATCTTCATAATTGCAGTTTATAATGGAAATCTTACAGAAACTGTTTCCAAGAGGAACACCATGACACATAGAACTTGGATTCAGATCTTCGATTTTACATAATCGTACTCGGCGCTTCAAGTTTGCTGTTAAAAGATAGCATTCTTCTCTGACACTGTTAAAGAACCAGAATGCTAGAATTGGCATTGGAAAAATAGAGGAAAAAGGTGTGCATATTCGGAATGGAAGCACACTCACCTTAGTTCAGCAGACATCGATTGATCTTGGGATTGAAGGCGGCTCGGTCGATTGATCTTGGGCGCCATCGATTGGGCCCTCGGTCGATTGAAGGCGGCTCGGTCGATTGATCTTGGACTCGGTCGATTGATCTTGGGATTGAAGGCGGCTCGGTCGTTTGAGGGCGCTCTGATAGTAGGTGGCCGATTAGGTGGTAAGTAGATTGCCACATATGCATTTCTTGAAAATAATAATTATATGTTTTCTTGAAATTGCACTGGAAAGAAAATCTCATTTTAAATTTGTAAATGAGCGGGACGGGCGGTTAATTCAGGCGGTATAAATTGAAAAGGACGCGAATTTGAATTTACGGTTGTAAATCTGACGGCCTAGATTATGAACGCATACATATAAGTTTAAACCAAAACCCCAGTCTCATATTATCCGCATTTGCAGTTCTATGGCGTCTAGAGGATCTGGCAGCCGCGCCCGAGGCGCAGGTAGAGGTGGGCGACATCCCAAAGCACCAATCCAAAGCCTGGAGCATGCTGAACAAGCGGAAAGCACAAATCCAGCAAGCGCCTCAGGTATGAATCAGTGTTTTTGTTCTGTTAGTGTCCTTTTTGTTAGATTTTTAGGATTTTTTTCTGCTTTTTGTTAGATTTGTAGGAATTTTTTTGTAATAGTAGAGTTATTATCCGATAAGGGTCCATTCCCACTGGCAGTTAGGTTAGGTTAAATGGGGTAAATAACGGAAACTTGCTTTCACACTAGCATTTAAGTTACTACCAGTTAGGTTAGGACTTGGTTAAATTTTAACTATGGTTAACTTAACCAGGTCACTTTCATACTGATAATAGTTAAGTTAAGTTAAGTTAAAACTTTAACTGGACCCCTTATTTTAAACTAGAAGTTAAGTGGCCCAGGAAAGGTACACTTAACTCGGTTAAGAACTAACTTAACCTAACTGTTAAGTGAGAAAGGGGTAACAATCTAGTTAGGTTATTATTATTTTTTTTATATGAAAATGGCTTATTTCATCTCTTTGAACAGCTAGAGTAGCTTGAGGATCAAAAGCTTTTTGGATTTCCTCCGCTCAAGGGACAATTCATTAGAATCGAATTGAATCTAGGGTAGTTTTCGCACCTTAGAGCATATTTGAACATCTAATGACTAGAATTTGTAGTTCTTTTTTCGATAGTGGAAACATTTCTTAGATTATTTTTAGGGAGCGTGTACCTACGGTTTTTCCAATGCCAAGAAAAATGTGACACCCACTAAAAATAATGAGACATCCAAATTAAGGTTAAAAAATAGAGAAATACATAGAGAGAAAAAATAGAGACAGATAAAGAATATCGAAAATATAGAAAGAGAAGAGATCGAAAATAAACCTTGTATCTCTTCATGGATTGTTGGTTTCAACAACTAAGAAATACTTTAGATATCTTTAACTTAATGGCATCTCTTAACTAAAGTATCTCTAACCTAACAAAGCCTCTTAACTACTAGTGTGAAACATCAACTCATTGTAAATGTTAGGTTAAGTTGATTTTTTGAATTTAACCTAAGTGATCCCTAACAAGTCTAGTGGGAATGTATATCTTCATAATCCGTTAAGTTAGTCTTAACTTAACGACCTTAATGGGAAAGCATAATCTCTTTTCGGTTAAGTTAAAGATAACCAACTGGTTAAATTAACTTAACTTAATGGCGAGTGGGAAATGGCCCTAAGAAGCATATGTCCTCTAATATTTGAGTGCATATGTCCCAAAAATGCATGCAAATAAATGCTTAATGTGTGCATGTTGTTTTTTCTTTTAATGTTGTATGTGCTGTTTCAAGCTTGTATATTTAGCTGAACAGTATTAAGTAGTTAGTTGTGTTTTTTATAGTTAGTTGTGTCCTGAGATGAAGATTCAACTCTTTTAGTTGTGGTGTTTACAGTTATTTGTGTCCCTGCCGCAGTTGAATAAGGCATTACATTAGTTTCTATATCTTGAGATGAAGATTGAACTCTTTAAGTTGTGTTTTTTTTTTAGTTAGTTGTGTCCTGAGCATTTTGATTCTGACAAAACGCCCCTGATGCAGTGTAATTAGTCATTCCCTTAGTTCCTTTATCTTTAAGGTCACTTCTAAAACGCGCCTAGCGCGTATTTGTTGCAATTTGATTGGGAAAAAACGCGCCTCGCGCATGGGCCCAATTAAGTAAAGGAACTTGCTCTGTATTCATTTTCAAATCGCGCCAAGCGCGTTTTTGTTGCGTATGTTTCGACTTAGCATATATTTTAGCATTAAAAGATTCACACATGTGCTATAATTTTACAGGATCACAAAAAACAATCAAAAGGAGAACCAAACACACCGAGACCTCTTCAGCCCAGAAAAAGCCAAGGACAGGTAGAACCTCCATGTCCAGAAGAAGATCTTATGGAGGGATCAGAATGGTATGTGGAGATCTTCAAAACTGGTGGGAAGACAGACCTCATATTCATCTCTAGGGTAAGAGAGACTGATCAAATGAAGAAGCAGGGAATTCTTATAACATGCGAAGTACAGGACGATTCTTTCTATTCAGTGCTACTTGAAGTGGGCCAAAAACATAAGAAGAGCCTAAAGAAGATCAATCGATGCAGTTCTAGCTCTTTTAAAGAGACTGCATTAAGATCAGACGACATGGCCGATACCCTCTTTAAATTTGGCTGGACAGTTGGTGAGCCATTGACTCCTAAAAGAATATGCGAGGGGCTTACATCTGTTCGACGAGCCATTAGCACGAGGCCCTCGGGCAGTGTCTACTTACAGGCAGTGAAGGATAAGGAAGAAGCTAGCTCTAAAGGCAAGGAAAGTACAGAAGCGACACCAGGCCTTACAAGTGACGATGACAAGGCCAGGCAGTTGGAGGCAATGAGCAAACTAAAAAAATACGCTGACAAGTATCCGCTGGGCCTGAACTTTACCCATCCAGTCCACGTGGATAGGCTTTTCAGGTCCACTAAAGCCATTTATATCAGCAGAAGGTATGACAAGCAGCACTCCTTGGAGATAGTGAACAGCATGATCGAAAATCCAGGGCAAGTGCCAATGCCTGCAGATGTAGTACCGTACGATACAAGAACGAGGAAGGTAATCATGTAGAGCAAGCTGGAGGACTTCATCGACAATCTAGACATACATTTTATGATAATAGATGGCCAGCATTCAATAGAGGCCCAGAAAGTTCTGATCAAGAAGGCACAGCATACTGGGCATCGGTTCTTCTATAAGCTGTATTCTATCAGAAATTGCCGGTTCCTGGGCGGCTCAACAACACCTGCCGAGCTAGTCGAAATAAGCGCACTCCTCAATGACATGGGAAAAACATTCTTATACAAAAGGTAATTCTCGTCCCTCATTTTTTCGTTTTCGTATTTGCAAATCGCGCCAGGAGCGATTTTATATTAGAAAGCAAATCGCGCCTATCGCGCTAGGCGCGATTTGCCTACTCTAAAAGGATAAGGCTTCCTGGATTGGTAGCCGTTTCTCCTCAAACAAGCAAATCGCGCCTGGCGCGATTTCATATTAGAATGCAAACCGCGTCACGCGCGATTTGCCTAGTCTGAGGAGACTTGGCTATTAGACGGATAGTCGTTTCTCCTCAGGGTAGGCAAATCACGCATGGCGCGTTTATCATTCTAATATGAAATCGTGCCAGGCGCGATTTGCTTGTTTGAGGAGAAACGGCTACCAATCCAGGAAGCCTTATCCTTTTAGAGTAGGCAAATCGCGCCTGACGCGATTTTAAACTAAAAGGATTGTTTGAATTCACGGTCATGAAGCTAACACAGTTATTCCTTGCAGTCCCTATATAGAGCAACTTCGGCATGCTCGGAACCAGTGGATTGAATATGGGAAACCAATGCCGACCAGACAAGGCCAATCCAAAAGTGCTGAATTCAAGTTGCTCTGGAAAGGACACTTAGTCAAACTATAATACAGGACAAAACCAAAGGCACCAAATCAAAGAAAAAAAAAAAAGATGAAAAGGGTGATGCTTCCGAAGAACCAACTGTACCCAAGGATGCCTGCAAGATAGTTTTTTCTTCAGATCCAGTATGGGAGAAATGGAATGAATTCTGGGATGCCTACGTGGAGAAGAAGTTGCCAGATTCACAAGGAAGATTTCCTCATGTTGACACATCAGTTTTTGATATCCATATAACAGAGATGAGGAAGGCCCAGGGATTGGACGATCAAGAACTGATCTCAGTTCTGGATAGGTTAATCAGAAAGGAAATCCTTTACAAGAAAACCTCAGCAACAAAGGCTATGGAATCATTTGAAGATGCATGCGACGAGCTGAAAAATATTAGAGTGCTCAAAAAGGCAGTTGGTGAGGAGTTACAAAGGCTTACAGGAGAGTGGTCGTTGTCGGAGTTAGGACTTATGCAAAAATATAACATCTCCAATGACGACCTAAAGAAGTATGTATTTTGGTCCAAAGACTTTGTCAGGCAGCAGAAGTTGAAGAACGTTGCAAACCTCAAAGGGATTCACACTAAAGTTGCATCTGACTTGAAACGAAAAGTCGCGTTGGTGAAGCAGACCCCGGAGACGGAATCCACGTTTTTTTATCAAGTGTCCACTGGTTTCAAGTGTGCCTTGCCAGAAGTGGGTGCAGGTCCCCATGATATCACACTCTTCGTTCTTGATAGCCAAGGCACCAGATGGTCGCTTGAAGACTATATACGTTCTTCAACATATGCAGTGGTTGCACGACGGAAATGAATTACACAATTGTGACTATATGTCCCTCCGACATGTCCTATGCATACGCTCTAACTGCTGCAAATGACTTAGAATGCGTGAAGGTCATACGCCAGGCCATCCTAATAGATGAAAACAGGGACAGTGACTTCAGCACAGCAAGTAAAATTTCTCATGTGCTTATTATTATGATAGCCATGATGGATGATAAGGAATATGAAAGGCTTAAGGGAAAACCAGATGGAGACAAATTAGCATGGCAGTGCTATCAGTTAGATGAACGCATCCTGCGAAACGTCTTTTATCTGGAGCAAGAAGAATATTGGCTGAATGTAAGGAACGATAATGAAGATGAGGAATAACTTCTTTTCAGCTATTTACAGATTAAGATATGGAGTTTCATTGAGCTAAGACTTGCATTTTCAACATTGAGCCTCATGGAATCATCTGCACAGCTATTGCAAGATGATTTTTCAAATGTCATTTTGCCAAGCAGAACTGCTGGTGTCAACCTGTAGAAACAATTAACAAATGATTAAACCCTAAAAAATAATTTATCCTTCAGATTACATGCTAAGTAAAATTTGCATATATGATAAATAACTTTGAGACATATCCAACAGAATAGAATTAAAGATGATATCTGCTTATTTTAGAAAGCGCACTGCCTGCATATTCATGCAATTGAATACAAAACACAAATTAGTATGCAAGAAAATAATGCCTAGATACCTTGTCCATTGATGTTGTGTCTAAAGTTGGTGCCATGATCTTGAAAATGCCATGATCTTAATAACATGGACAGCTTGAACCTGTTAATAACATAATTAAACTATGTTTGAAACCACCTATATAAGAAAATTGAACTTCTGGTTCAACATGGGTTTTATACCTTCAAATTTGTCAAATCTAGCATTGAGCATTTGATTTTATCAAAGCTATCATTGACATAAAAGAGACAAAATAGACAAATAGAGTGGCATATCTATAAAGTCTCAAGATCCTATGAAGCAAAAGTAATGAGTTGCATGTTCAGGATGGACGGTATCCTATGAAGCAAAAGTTGCATGTTCAGGATGTTTACATGCCATCTCAACACATTTGAATGTGTATAGGTTTGAAAAATAACTGAAAGGTCTTACTGGTGATTTGTACCATTCTGTGGCGTTTCATTGTTTTGCCTCTTAAAGACTTCCGCTTAAAGACCAAATTTATTACATACGTCTTTGTCCATTATCTCGTTCAGACCCTCAAGTAATTTTAGATAATTCCCATCTTTTGTCTTTGTGTAAAAGCCTTCTTGTATTCTGTTTCTCCATAAGTTACTGTGGCAGAGATATAACATGCCTCAATCAATAGTTTTATGGCAAGAACGCGTGTTTAAAGCATATAAGACATAGACCTCTCCATTTAGCATTCGCCAATCAAGATAATTCTGGTAGGTATCCTCATATAAGCTGGTTACAAAAAATATTGCTTATAAAACCAAAGGAAAGGGAAAAGACCGCAAAATTCGTACCTCAAAGTTGATTTATCAATACAAAAGAAAACCTCTGCTCGCAGGGGAGGCAAGAATGGTAAACAATGGCCATGCTAACAGAAAAGGGATTGATTTGTAATGCAATCTACAAAAGCCTTCCTTACCTTCTACGAACAGAGATGGATCCCAAAAATATGATGCTGGAACAATGATTCTTGCAAGAATGTTGCAGAGGTTGAAACTGGCTGCTAATGAGCTTGAATCCATATGCTAATGGGTTTGAAGTGGAAGACATCTTGTTGGAATAGAAGGCATGACATCTTCAGCAAGATAATTCTGTTATTGCGGCTGCAGATGGGCTTCATTTCTCTCTCCACTTAAATAGGGAATGCTAACACTGCTTGCTTTTGATTGCATAGCACAGATTTGAAAGTGCTGAAACCATAGGAGCATGCTTTTTCAATGTCTAATTTAAAGACACAAATCTGTCCCACCAGTGATGCCAAGCATAAATATGTTTGAGATGAACCCAGAAAGTTCAAGGAGCTCACTCCGTTGTCTAAGGGTAATGGCTTCAATAACTGCCGCAACACATCATGGTCCAGCATAAAGGACAATTCCTTTTACAGCGCTTTGGAGGTATGCTTCGTGATCTGCTAATATGAGATATGAGAGCCCCATCTTTGCCCATCTACAATGACATCTACAATCAGAAAGTGCAATGAAAAATAAAGCATACCTGAAACATACTTGTGGACTGGAAATGGATCGAACAATGAGAAAATTGCCTTCTAAAAAATCAGTCCATGTTCTTCGTGGGCAGGATTAAACACGATAGAATGCCGTGCCGATTGGGCTACTTTATTGATGGGATCCAAAATGCGATTCATACTACCATCCTTATTACATTGGAGCATGGGTTCAACTATGAAAACTTGCGTTCTCCAATGCCTCAAAACCCAATTCTTTAGTGTTTCGATCTACCTTGCTAGCCCTGTTTCTGGCTCTGAATCATCCTGGAATAGAGCTTGAGCTTTCAATATCTCTTGTAGTAGGATATGCTTATCATACCATGCATATCTATGATGTTTTGGAAATGGGCAAGCTTTTTGATATTTTCTACAGTGTAAGAAATGGCTGTGAGAAAAGCCATCGTTATTGCTACACCTTCAATGCCTCGAGTCGAGGTCCTTCTGTTGCATCTGCCATAGGTGCCTCCCCATAGATCCACCTTCGATTCTGTCCCCACACATATTTCCTGTTATCTCTGCCGCCATCGCCGATATATCTCCAACCTAAACCCTAACAAAACTTTTTTCTTTTGTTCTCGTGTTTTTTCTGGGGCACGTTGCAGGTCCCGAACCATCCGATGTAAAAGTAGATGACAAAGCACAATCGTAGCCATCCAGATTAGGGCTGGATCCAAATCCAGGAATTAGAGTATAACATTATAATATAGGATAGGTTAACATAATATTATAGGTTAACATAATATTATAGATTATTATAGGTTAACATAATATTATAGATTATTATATATTATATAACATCATAGGTTAACTTATTGTTATTATAGATTAACTTATTATAGGTTATTATTAAGGTTATTATTAAGGTTAGCTTTCATTTAAGAATATGTTAGGGAGATGTTATTTGGATATGCTAACTTACTATATGTTTTTATGTATTTTAG
Organism: Isoetes taiwanensis; assembly: GCA_021234155.1. NCBI lineage: Eukaryota > Viridiplantae > Streptophyta > Lycopodiopsida > Isoetales > Isoetaceae > Isoetes > Isoetes taiwanensis. The sequence goes on along the minus strand of JAJEKV010000016.1, from coordinate 4,393,458 downwards.
GTCAATGGCATGCAAAATGCTAAATCCCCCAAGGCCCCCAATGATGCTGATCAAGGCAAGGAAAAATCCCCAACTAATGAAGATGACAAAGATGATGGCAAAGGAAAGGAAAAGACCAGAAATGAAAAGGATGATGCCAAAGGAAAGGAAATTGTACTTTATACTCGGGTCGATTGGAAAAACAAAAAGGTCAAGATCCTGCATGCATGCAACAGAGAGGCAGTAGGAGTATTGTTCTAGCAGATCCTATCAATGCAGTGAATGATGAAAGATTAGGGGAGGACAGGTTAGGTGTGACAATTTCAAAATTATATGAGAATTGGAAGGAAAAGGGTTCAGGCAAACAAGAATGCCTTGCTTGTGTGAAGCAACTAGAGGTTCCAACTATTGTTGCATGGCCTAGGGACATTATTCAACTGGAGGGGAACTACATGTTTCCTATAGAAGTATAACCATTGTCAATAATGTTCACACAGTGTAGCAAGAGGCCACTTCCAACTTTCAAACCTTATCCCATCAAAAGATACAAGTCAGATTATGATTGTTCTCCTGAAGCCCTGATGGCGGTTAGAGGAAGTGAATGTTGTTGGGCCTCCTGTATTAGAATGTTCACAATAGAGGAGATGGTGGTAGCAAGAGCTACATATCAGGAACATAAGTGTGATAGCAGGAGGAATTTCATGTACACCATATTTGGCTATGCAATTCAGGATGAAAGATCAAATAAGAAAAGATTCCCATTGAACGGAAAGTGGATATGTTCGAAATCATGGATGGCTATACATGGAATTCCAACCTCTTCCTGGCACAACTGGCAAAAGAGACATGAAAATGGAACTAGAATTGCATTGCATGGGAACACTGGCCAGCAAAGACCAACCTCTAGGACTATAGCTACAAAAGAAATATTTGAAACGTATGTGGAGTTCAATGCAGAAAACATGCCACATAAGAGTAAGAAGGATGAACAGGGTAGAGTTGTTGTTGAGAAGAGATTGCCATCCCATTGTACCCAGAAGAGCATACTAGAGGAAATAAATGCATTGCTTCGGGAACTTGGAGTGGCCTCAATATCTCAGCCCAGTTTTAGTAGGCTATGGAATAAGCATTTCAAGCATGTGACCATAGCAACTTCAAACAACTTTGCCAAGTGCAATTTATGTGCTAAGCTGAAGGAGACACTAGATAAGACTGTGCAACCAAGTCTAAGGGCAAAGATAAGGGAACATATGAAGGACCATATGACAGATCAACTATCATGTAGATCAACTTATTGGATATGGAGGACCTTATCTGCAATGGAACCTAATAACTATCTATGTATTATACATGATAAAATGGACCAACAGAAGACTTGTCTTCCACAATTCAAGTACATTCCTAAGTCATGTGGAAGATCATACCCTTTGCTTGATTTCAATGACGGGGCAATATTGCATGGGCAGTCTCGAGACCTACTATGGCCATTTAGGTTTAGAGTTGTGGAGTGATGGTCCAGTTTTTCACATTGGGAGTATCATGAGGTGTTTAAGAAACTATGAGAAGGGTTACAATGGTCACCTCCGGGATCCTACTGACTAGCCGGGCACTACATAGTGCATTGTTGGATGGAACCCTAATAGTATTGAAAAGTTTAGCAAGGCAAGGTTTAGGAGGCATGGACCTAATGAACATGTTGGAGCTTCAACATCTCGTGCTAAACCTCGAGATCTACCCAGAAAGCTCCTCTTGCAACTAGATAATTGTGCTGGTCAAAATAAGAACAGGTGGATGTTTTCTTTCCTATCCTACTTAACAGCTGTGGGTATTTTTGAAAGAGTCAATTTGTGATTCCTAATACCCGGACATACTCATGAGGATGTGGACGCATCGTTTGGAAAATATAGTCATGTATTGAGACAACAGACAGTTACCAACTTTCCCAGGCTATTGGAAATATTTCATGGATGTACAAATCCATCTCCTATAGGATCTCTCATAGAAGAAGTGCCTGATTGGAAGAGTTTTGTGGATAGTTATGCTCTCGACATGGAAGGTCATTCTAGACCTCTTCAATTCACTTTTTGGGTGAGAGAAGGGATTCCGATCATGCAATGGAAAATGAGACCTTCAGAGGAGAAGTGGAGAGGTGGGGCAGAAATTTGGCACAGAGATGCAAATGGCAAGCCTATGATACCTCCTGGTCAACCAAAAGCTCTAAAACCAACTGAAGAAGTCAAGCAATTGGGATTGAGTAAGGATGGCATCAATGACTACATCAAGCATTGGCAAACTAATTCAGATGAGACTAATCGTGCATTGATAGATTATTGGAAGAAGGTGATCAACTTGTTGGATGAGGTAGACACATCCTCAGAAGAGCTGAAAGAAGGGTGGTTTTCTAAAAGTAAGTGGAAAACATTAGCTGGTGCTGACGAAGATGATGGTACCATTAGTAGCATTGTGAAGGCATATGCTTCTCCTCAATCTGATAAACACTATGTTGGTCCTAAGAAGGATAGGCAAAAATATCTAGGCATGGATTGTTATGAACCTTCTACTGACGTGGAGTGCCACCAATTTGTAGTAGTAAAACCAGCAGATCTAGAGACCTATCCAGTGTGGTTGGGATACTCTATCTTGGATATTTGCAAAGAAGAAGGTGATGTTAACTTCAATAAGGTGTGCGTGGAATGGTGGTGTCCAGTACATCAGTTGAGTAATGTCACCGATAAAGAAAGATATTCAGATTGTTGGACAAAGAGGTGGAGGAGAAATCCTAGTGATCCTGATCTTTGGCTAGACATTGAAACCGTATTGTACTCGTGGACTCCAAAAACTATTCCAAGTAAAACAACGAGAGTTACAATACCTCAGGATGTAAGGAATAAGGTTCTCATATCCTTGGGGATGTTGGTGGAAAAATGAAAAACAATTACTATGTATCAATCACATTTAATAAAAGTTGTGTACTACTTGAGTTTCATGATATATGATTTTGTAATTTGAAGTTAAGGTGTGAATTTATATTAAGGTGTGTGATTATATGTTAACGTCTAATCTAGTCTAAGGGCAACATAAAATGAGGTATGTGAATTTAACAAAGTTACTAAAAAAGTGCAATATAAAATTTATCCCAAAATTAAGACATAATCCTAATTTAATTGAATGCTGGTTCTAATACAATGACCAATATTCACACTAACTGACAAACTATCTGACTAACACAATGACGAATTGTTTGACTATTTAAATGACTAATGTTCTGACTATTTAACTGACTAGTCTTCTGACTATGTCTGACTAATGATCTGACGATTATTCTGACGTTAAATAGTCAGATAAAACTCGTCAGTACATTCGTCAGGAATAAGGGCCTGGACAGCTGTCTATTTTATAAAGGCTTTCTGACGATTATTATGACGTTTAACCATCATTCTCTTGTAGTGCTGCAATGACTTCCAGAGGCCCAAGCCGTCAGTCATCCCCTTTGAGTCTGAGCCCTAGGTAGGATTTCCCCCTTTCTGTTATTGTTTATGTTGATGTTGTTATCTCTGTGATGTTTATGATGTGTTCACCCTTCGAGGTGATTGTATTGATATATTGTGTTATGTGCTCATGTTTACTCACGCTTCCGCATATAGGTCGACCCGAAGGGAGATGGGTGAATGACACATCCACTCTTCCCTTGATGGCTCATTCCACTGGGAGTGGAGTCAGGTGGATGGCCCCTGCCAGTTTGGCTGACAGAGGGAATGCTCCGACTTCTGATACGGTGTGTGCACCGTATAGGAAGTAGGTGACGTCACAAACATGCCACCTAGGCTCAAACATGACAAGGTGGCTCAAACATGCCACCTAGCCTCCAACATGCCGTCGTGGCTCTAATATGCCACCTAGGCCCTAACATGCCACCTAGGCTCTAACATGCCACCTAGGCTCTAACATGCCACCTAGGCTCCAACATGCCACCTAGGCTCAAACATGCTAAGATGGCTCACAACATGCCACGTAGGCTCCAACATGCCAAGGTGGCTCAAAAATGCCACCTAGACTCCAATATGCCACCTTGGCTCAAACATGCCAAGGTGGCGCAAACAAGCCAAGATAGCTCAAACATGCCACGCGGGCTCCAACATGCCACATAGGCTCCAACATGCCACGTGGGCTCCAACATGCCAAGGTGGCTCAAACATGCCACCTAGGCTCAAACATGCCAAGGTGGGCTCAAACATGCCACCTAGGCTCCAACATGCCAAGGTGGCTCAGGCATGCCACCTAGGCATCAATATGCCACCTAGGCCACTTGGGCACTCCAAGTGGTGACATGGCATGCCAAGTAAGCAAGGTCAAGTTTTGACTAGGCCAAAAATGAAAAGATGTCCATCTTTGGTCTTTTCATTGGGTGATGTTGGTAAATTTTGGGTGACATGGCTAGATGATGGTGACATGGATATGATGACTGGGACTTTATGCACGAAATATGATAACCTTTGAAATTTTTGGTAGAGGAGTTTGGCAAGGGATAGAATAGAGGGATCTTGAAGAACTTAAAGCGCTGACACCCTTTCCCAAATTGAACCAGGCCAGGACTTTGCGCGGCTTCCTCACTAGAGGGGAGAGGCCAGATCCTAGAAAATGGACCTCAGCAAGGTTGTCAAGGCAGCCTTTCCTGTCAGCGCTCCTCTGGGAGGGTAGATGCCAATGCCCCCTCCCCGGGAGCTCAATTTTCCTATCCGACTATTGAATCCGCCATTCAAGTAACCTGCTTCGAGTAGGCTCAAAAAAATCCAAGATCCGTCCGGGAGAACTTATCAAACCACGAAGCGTCCTGAGGGTTGACTGTGTAGAAAACCAAGTGTTTTGTCTTTCTGGCAGTACAAAAGCTCTGGAATGGAGATTCGACTTCGTCATGTCGTTCGGAATGGCAAAATAACCCCAGGGACCAAGTTACATGGTCATTTTTGGAATGAAAGAAACATGGACCCTTTACATAGCGGTATTCCACAGCCACCTCCTCGGCCAATTGACTACGAACATGTTGGACATATACAACTTTGGCGCTTCTTGGAGAAGGGATAGTCTTCTGCCCACGAAACTTGGTCCCCAGGGTAATGTCCATGTTTTGAGTCCATTGGCAGAGTCAGTTCATAGTTCCGGAGTGGGAGAGTTGCCCGTCCGTGGCCAGGGGCCTTCGGGAGAGGACCTCTGGGGCGAACTGCTTCCGGAAGGTTTTAAGGGTACGTCTTCTAGCATCAACACCCTCCCTCTACGTGATGACATTGTGAAAGATCCTGGTCCAATATGACAAAGATAAGGCCTCTGAAATATAAACCCTGCGTGCTGCTAGGTTATTGAAGGGTTTACGTTATGGAGGTCGAGTTTTAGTCGGTTGGACTTAGGACAAGGTCGAGAAGCTGCAGTTAAAAACACGAAACAATAGGAATTGGCGGAATGGGTTTTGGATTTATCCTCCTCCCAGTGTAGCAACTAGAAGTCAAGAGCGCCTTTTGCAGTAGCAAAATTGTTTGGGATCATTCGGGATGGCCAATAGATCCAAAGTCTGTTATTTCAGTTGCCATGGCTCTGTATGCATCTTTAGAAAAGGTGCACCTAGTTATCTAAGAAAACGACTGTGTTTTGGCCTCTGAAACGTAAACCCTTCAATAACCTAGCAACACATAGGGTTTATATTTCGAAGGCCATATCCTAGTCAGATTCGACCAGGATCTTGCACAATGTCATCACGTAGATGGAGTGTTTTGGCACCAGAAGATGGACCCTTAAAACCTTCCAGAAGTAGTTCGCCCTAAAGGTCCTTTCTCGAAGGCCCCTGGCCACAGACGAGCAACTCTCCCAATCTGGAACTGTGAATTGACTCTGCCAATGGACTCAAAATGTCGACATTATCTTCGAGACCAAGTTTCGTGGGCAGAAGACCACCCCTTCTCCAAGAAGCGCCAAAGTAGCTCATGTCCAACACGTTCTAGTCAATTGACCTAGGGTCCAACACGCCAAGGTGGAACAAACATGCCACGTGGGCTCCCAACATGCCACCTAGGCTCCCAACATGCCAAGGTGGCTCAAACATGCCACTCGGCTCAAACATGCCAAGGTGGTTCAAACATGCCTCCAACATGCCACCTAGGCTCCAACATGCCAAGATGGCTCAAGCATGCCACCTAGGCACCAACATGCCACCTAGGCTCAAACATGCCAAGGTGGCTCAAACATGCCACGTGGGCTCCAACATGCCATCTAGGCTCAACATGCCAAGGTGGCTCAAACATGCCATCTAAGCTCCAACATGCCATCTAGGCTCCAACATGCCAAAGTGGCTCAGGCATGCCAAGGTGGCTCAAACATGCCACCTAGGCTCCAACATGACAAGGTGGCTCAAACATACCAAGGTGGCTCAAACATGCCACCTGGGCTCCAACATGCCACCTAGGCTCCAACATGCCAAGGTGGCTCAAGCATGCCACATGGACCCCAGTATGCCACGTGGGCTCCAACATGCCAATGTGGATCGCACATGCCATCTAGGCTCTAACATGCCACCTAGGCTCAAACATGCCTTTCCTGCCAACACTCCTCTGGGAGGGCAAATGCCAATGCTCCCCCCCCCCCTCCTGGAGCTCGGTTTCCCTATCAGACTGTTGAATCCGACGTTCAAGTAACCTGCTTTGAGCAGGTTCAAAAAAATCCAAGATCAGTCCGGGAGAACTTATCAAACCGCGAAACGTCATGCGGTCGACAGTATCATCCGAAATACCGAAATTACCCTAGAGACCAAGTTATACGGTCGTTTTTGGCAATGAAAGAAACACAAACCCTCTACATGGTAGTATTCCGCAGCCACCTCTTAGGCCAATTGACTACTTTGGCGCTTCTTGGAGAAGTGGTGGCCTTCTGCCCACGAAACTTGGTCTCCAGGGTAATATCAACATTTTGAGTCCAATTGGCAATGTCAATTCACAATTCCGGAGTGGGAGAGTTGCCCGTCCGTGGCCAGGGGCCTTCAAGAGAGGACCTTTGGGGCGAACTGCTTTCGGAAGGTTTTAAAGGTGCTTCTTCTAGCGTCAACACCCTCCCTCTACCTGATGACATTACGCAAGATCATGGTCGAATCTGACTAGGATATGGCCTCCGAAACGTAAACCCTGTGTGTTGCTAGGTTATTGAAGGGTTTACGTTATGGAGTTCGAGTTTTAGTCAGTTGCACTTAGGACATGGTCGAGAAGCTGTAGTTGAAAACTTAAAGCAATAGGAACTGACGGAATGGGGTTTGGATTTATCTTGCTTCCAATGTGGCAATTATAAATCAAGAGTGTCTTTTACATAGCAAAATTGTTTGGGATCATTCGGGATGGTTAATAGATCCAAACTCTGTTATTTCAGTTGACATGTCTCCGTATGCATGTTTAGAAAAGGTGCACCTAGTTATCTAAGAAAACGGCCACGTTTTGGCCTCCGAAACATAAACCCTACAATAACCTAGCAACACACAGGGTTTACGTTTCGGAGGCCAAAACGTGGTCGTTTTCTTGGATAACTAGGTGCATCTTTTCTAAACACGCGGCCAAGGCAACTGAAATAACAGAGTTTAGAACTATTGGCCATCCTGAATGATCCCAAACAATTTTGCTATTGCAAAAGACGCTCTCGACTTCTAATTGCCACCATAAATGCAAACCCCATTTTGTCAGTTCCTATTGTTTCATGTTTTTACTGCAGCTTCTCGACCATGTCGCAAGTGCAACTGACTAAAACTTGACCTCCATAACATAAACCCTTCAATAACCTAGCAACACACAAGGTTTATGTTTCGAAGGCTATATCCTAGTCAGATTCGACCAGGATCTTGCACAATGTCATCACGTAGAGGAAGGGTGTTGATGCCAGAAGATGGACCTTTCAGTTCGCCCCAAAGGTCCTCTCCCGAAGGCCCTGGCCCCGAACAGGCAACTCTCCCACTCCGAAACTGTTTACTGACTCTGCTAATAGACTCAAAATGTCGATATTACCCTGGAGACCAAGTTTCGTGGGCAAAAGACCACTCCTTCTCCAAGAAGTGCCAAAGTCGCTCATGTCCAACATGTTTGTAGTCAATTGGCCTAAGAGGTGGCCGTAGAATACTGCCATGTATAGGGTTCGTGTTTCTTTCGTTGCCAAAAATGACCGTATAACTTGGTCCCTAGGGTAATTTCGGCATTTGGGATGATCTGCCGAAGTCGAATCTCAGTACTGGAGCCTTTATATTGCCTGACCGACAAAACACTTGGGTTTCGCGGGAGGACGCTTTGCAGTTTGATAAGTTCTCCCGGACGGATCTTGAATTTTTGTGAACCTTCTCGAAACAGGTTACTTGAACAGCGGATTCAACGGTCGGATAGGGAAACCGAGCTCCGGGAGGGGGGGGCATTGGCATTTTCCCTCCCGGAGGAGCGCTGGCAGGAAAGGCTGCCTCGGCAACATTTCTGAGGTCCATCTCCTGGGGTCTGGCCTCTTCCCTCTGGTGAGGAAGCCGTGCAAAGTCCTGGCCTGGTTCGATTTGTGGAAGTACGTCAGGCTTTTAAGTTCTTCAAGATCCCTCTATTCTATCCCTTGCCAAACTCCTCTACCAAAAATTCCAAAGGTTATCATATTTCTTGCATAAAGTTCTAGTCATCATGTCCACGTCACCATCATCTAGCCATATGTCACTCAAAATTTGCCAACATCACCCAATCAAAAGACCAAAGATGGATATCTTTTCATTTTTGGCCTAGTCAAAACTTGGCCTTGCTTACTTGGCATGCCATGTCACCACTTGGAGTGCCTAGGTGGCATGCTTGAGCTTAGGTGGCATGCCTGAGCCACCTTGGCATGTTGAGCCTAGGTGGCATGTTGGAGCCCACCTGGCATGTTTGAGCCACCTTGGCATGTTTGAGCCTAGGTAGCATGTTGGAGCCTAGGTGGCATGTTGGAGTCCATGTGGCATGTTTGAGCCACCTTGGCATGTACTTGGAGCTTAGGTGGCATGTTGGAGTCGACGTGGCATGTTTGAGCCACCTAAGCTCCAACCTAGGCTCCAACATGCCACCTAAGCTCATGCCACGTGGTCTCTAACATGCCACCTAGGCTCCAAGATGCCACCTAGGCTCCAACATGCCACCTAGGCTCAAGCATGCCATGCAGGCTCCAACATGCCACCTAGGCACTAACATGCCAAGGTGCCTCAAACATGCCAAGATGGCTAAAACACGCCACCTAGGTTCCAATATGCCACCTAGACTCAAACATGCCATGTGGGTTCCAACATGCCACCTAGGCTCAAACATGCCAAGATGGCTCAAACATGCCACGCGAGATCCAATATGCCAAGGTGGCTCAAGCATGTCGCCTAGGCTCCAACATGCCAAGTTAACTCAAACATGCCACTTAGGCACCAACATGCCAAGGTGGCTCAAACACGCCACCTAGGCTCCAACATGCACCTAGGCTCAAACATGCCAAGGTGGCTCAAATATGCCACATGGGCGCTCTGTCGCCTCCACCTTCTTTTTAATCAAATAATATTTTTATGCACGCGTGGTAAACTGTATTTTACTCAATGGTCAAAATGAACGGTAGAGATCTTGATCCATGTCCTATGCTCTTATTGGCTCTGAAACTTAATGGTTGAGATTGAGGGCACAGATCAATGGCACAGATTGAAGGCTTAGAATGAGTTTTGGCGCCTAGTTTTTGCCCTTGTAAATTGCGCCTAATTGTTGCCCTTGGGTATCTGTGCCCAGAGGCCTGCTTCGTATGGAAGCCCCTCTTGCCTTGGCACATACGCTCAACAGAACAGAGCATCTCCTTGTCGCCCCGCGGTGGGATGAAGCTGCTCCGATTGACGCGGGCACTTGAGAAGTAATCTGGAAGCTCAGAAAGGAGGGCAATCACTCAAGTTTGAGACCAAATCCAGTATGACATCACTACATTTATTAGGTTCTATTACTGCTTGTAGACACGTGTCACCACCAAATAGCTTCAAACAAAATAGCAGCAAATAAATACCTTCAAACAAAAAATAAAACTGAATTATATATGAGTGATAACCATATAACCATTAACCATATATAACCATTCATATATAATATAACCATTAACCATATATAACCATTAACCTTTAACATTATTTTATACTTTTAGGTAACCATATAACTATTAACCATACAAGAAATTTATCGCGGCGGCCAAGGCCGCCACGAACATTCCTTTGGCTCTAAACCTCCCCAGTAGTAAATCACTACTAATGTCTTAACATTTGATAAATTTCTAAACTAGATTTGCACATGGAGTGGTTTGTAGGTACCCAAAAGTTATAGTGAAACCATAGAGATGGAGATAGTTCTACTGTTTTCATTTGATGGATGTGAATCGAAAAGGTTTGCTCTTAGAGATAGATAAAAAGATTGCATAGATCATTGGATAAATAGATGGGATTTGATATCAATTTGGAAGAGTTTAATAAGCCTATGTATGCACCACAAGGAAAATGGAGATTCACAAGAGGGCAAGACATCGCCCCAAGAAAGAAGGGTCAAATATGAAAATAGAGAAAAGAAGCTTTAAGAGCTTGGAAATAAAGATCAAGATAACCAAGACCAAGATAGAAGAGGATGAACTAGAATTTTTAAAGCTATCATGGAGAAGTTGCAGATTTCCTGATAAACCATGCCCTATGCCGTATTAGCCTAAGTCTTCTATGTGGCTTTTCAATTGATAGTTAGCATTCAGAAGGGGTATTACAAAATAACCTAACCTAATGTGCGTGGGACGTCGCAGCCGCTATTTTGTGCTTTGTTGAGTTAGCTTTTGTTGAGTTAGCTTTGTACAATGTCTGGGTGTTATTTCCATCACGTTACTTCTTCTAATAGCACGTTATATAACATATGATATCTGAAAAAACTTACCTTATTAGCTTGCTCTTCAAGGTTAAGATTTATTTCTTGCTTCGAAAGTTGAGAATGGCAAGCCAGAGCCAATGACATCAGTCTAGCTGTCAAAGAGTCCCTGTTTTCTTCTATTTCTCCATATGGTCTCTCTTGCTTAAAAATTTGTGTCTCTAGCAATCTCACCACTGCCTTGAGGCTATGCTACAGTGATATTTCTCTGTTACCAACTTCAATAGGTTGTGCAATATTTTTAATCTCCTAGCACCTTGCATTTTCAAGCTTGTGAGCTGAAATACTTCTCTCTTTTGATTTTACAACATAATCCGCCAAAGACAAAGACAACGAGGGCTTAATTTTTTCCTTAACTATCTCATCAGAGGGCTTAATTTTATCCTCAACTATCTCATCATCATCTCCAGAGGTGGGAGACAAAAACTTTCTTATTAGTGGGAAATAAGCTACCTTTAGACACCCAATCCCTATTTTGCAATGCCAAGTTTATCAATTTTTCAGATTTTGTTATACTTCTTCACGAAGACAAAAATAATCCTTTCGAAATAGTGCTAAGAAGCCGAGATGAATTCATGGAGCTTATATTTATATATAAAAGGAACTGGATAAGCAAAGAAATGACGTACCTATGCTCCCCTGGGGACCGGACTTCAGGCAGCTTATATTTATACATAAAAGGCACTGTGTAAGCAAGGAAATGATGTACCTATGCTTCCTTGGGGAGGAATGAAGAAGCTTGACTATACGAAAGATGTGAACTTATTAGAAGTTTGTAAAATACAATGATATATTATTAGAAGTTTGTAAAATACATTGCAATATATATATCACTTATATTTTTACAGTTCCTTACCACATGTTTTACAAATATACAACAGCCACAGTCATGGTAAACAATTATGTACTTTGAACAATGAATGTTGTATCTGTATTCATTGCAGAAAACCTGCGCTTCAACTTCATACCGCTTCATATTGAACAAATGGGTTCAAGCGAGCCTACTGAGGGCACTCACTCTGAGAAAGAATCTCCAAGCTTGACCATAAAGTGCGAAGAGAGGATATTCATGTTCAAGTTCGACTTGAGGAATCCCTACCGCCAAAGATGCAAGCTAGATTGTGAAGTCATTTGAGTTGAATCCCAGAAGGCTCAAGAACCTTGCAGATGCAACATCATCTACAGATCTTGCTTTTCTCATTGAAAGAAAACATTGTCTCCATATCTCTCAAAGACATGTCTTACACGGGCGTCCGTATATCGAGTCCGGGATCCGGTGTTTCTGGACAATTTGCCTCTGGTGTTTCTGGACGTCCAGAAACACCCAATGCATGCCCATGCACTGGTCCATGGATGCATCGATGCCCAGGACGCCCGAGGATCCATGCATCCCGGCCATCTTCAACCGCGCAACTGAACCGCGCGGTTTTTTGTCCAGAAACACCACTGATGTTTTTTGAAGGCAGTTGGACAGTTGGACGTGACACTTTTTTTGACTTGTAACTGTGGCAGTGTCCCCTGTACTTATTTGTACAGGTGCATTTAATGAATGTGGTGGTGGTATTTTCATCCCAAGGTTGGTGGGGTGTTTCCGGCCCAATTCAAACGGAATTGGGGATCTTTTTGTTACCACGTAAAACGGTCCGCCGCCCCCGCTCAAAAGATCCATTGGATTGGAACTCGGGCGGGCCGCATGGAGGCAGAGGATAATGGCATCCAGGTAGAACAGGTAAGGTTATATAGAGGTGGACATTGGGTTTAGTTTTAGCAGTGTGCCAAATCTTTGTAACTTAGTAATTTTTGTCTTCCAGACTTTTACATCTCCTAGTTCAAGATCCCCCCATCGGTGTATTTTCGAGACTGCAATTGCAATGGGAGATAGAGCAAAGATTCTCACAGTTGTGCAAGTAACCTACTGGACACCAAACTATTCCGGTGCATGCATGCTATATCCCCACAAACGTGGTGCAAGATTTCGTGGAAGGGGAGCAGAATTTGCTGTGGTGCAACACCAACCGGGGAAGCATGGATCTCGGGGTAGAGAAGAGGGATCTGCCAAGAAAAGAGTCGACCAAAATGCCCACCTTAAAATAACCAAGTAAGTGAATTGATTTGTCATTCAGTTTCATTTGGATTCATGGAATTTCAAGTGAAGTGAACCGGGAACTGTTATTTCTCAGCTGTAACTTAGCTTTATTCTTGAGACTTATTGCTTAGGTTTGTAACTGAACAACTATTTCTCAATTGTAGCTACTGGTGCAGCTATGGCCCTGAAGATTATCGTGAACGTTCTCGGGAGGTCAAAGTTAAAATAACCCGAGCTCTAATTGCTGAAGAAAAGAAGAAGAATCCTTCCTACTCAAGGAGACAGAGAAGAGGAATGAGTATTCGGCGAGGTTGCAGGTGCCACTTTCAGGTGAAGCAGTTGTATTTGAGGCCTGAGATATGTAAAATTACATACTATGAGATGAGGCACATTGATAATGAAGAGAAAGTCTGCCATGGATTTGAGGATCCCCAATGTGCAAGAACAAGGCATGATGTAGCTCCATGGCTATCAAAGGGTAAGAAGGCTTGGGCCTACCAACAGTTGCTCCATAACCACACTCCCCAAGAGGTTTTCCGTCAACACGAGGAACAATGGGAGATAGAAAAGAGGATGGATCCCAATGCCCCCAAGAACAGAGATGCATTCTTAGCCATCGATGATTTATATAATTTGTCCTGCAAGCTGGCTGCTGACACGTGGATGCTGCACAAGAATGTGGCCACAAGTGTTAGGATGTGGGTTGATTTACATCCAGAATATGTGTTCATGTATCAGGAGGGAGTCCCTTTCACATTGGGCATCATCACACCGTTTCAAATGAAGATCCTGTTAGAGCATGGAAGGGGGAATGCTGTAGCCTTGGATTCAACCTTCAAGACCAATGACCACTACTACAGCCTTTATACCTTGCTAGTTTATGACACGCATGGAAACGGTGTCCCTGTTGCTTGGGTTCTATCCTCTAGTGCCACCAAGGAGGACATCCATCCTTGGCTGATTGCAATGAAGAACCGCATACATAGTGAAGACCCAACTTGGGAACCTGCATGCTTCATTGTAGATGATGCACAGGCTGAGATCAATGCCTTGAAGGATGTTTGGCCCGAAACGAAAATTCAGTTGTGTATTTGGCATGTTCGAAGAAACTGGATGAAATTGCTTTTAAAACACGTGAAGAACAAGAAAGTTAGGGGGGAAATGTTTAAGGAGCTCGGTCGTATTATGTATGACACTAAAGTAGATATTGACCCAAGAAGGACTAGTGATTATGTGGAAGCATGCACCAAAGAGGCCAAGAAGTTGTTGGAAGAATTCAAGGAAAAGTACAAGATGTGGAAGAGGGTTGTGAGGTATATGAATAGAGTTTGGACCAATAACATCACACATTGGATAATTGCCACAAGGATGTATCCACACGCTAATCAAGAGACTAATGCTGGTATAGAGTCCTACCATTCACACATGAAGAGGAGATTAGGGGTATCCAAGCATGCCTTGAGAGGAGGGAGAATAGATTGGCTCATTTACATGCTTACAGGTACATTACAAACTCACTTGTCCTTTGATAGGTTCATGAAGGATTCGGGTTTTAAAGCCAACAAGAGACAGGAGCACATAGTTGAGACTGCCATCATAGGTGCTCGAGAACTTCCAGATGTAGCTGTTAGATGGCTGAACTTCAAGGAGGGGAGAGCCGAGGTGTGGAGTCAAAACATGGACAACTGGGATGATAACCGAGAGGCTTTGCCTTACTTAGTGGAGGTTGCACATGAACATTGGTCATCATGTGATTGTCCATGGGGTATGAAAGGGAATATGTGCAAGCATCAAGTTAAGGTGATTAGGATGATGTCCAAGTACAAAGAGAAAGACATTCTAAGGTTTTGTGGTACTTTACATGGTTCTCAGGCTGGCGGGCTGTCCAATCTAAGGTCCTTTGCCGAGGCATATGATGACACCATGCCTTCTTGGGAAGAGGGGCCATGCACAGGAGTTGCATCCGATGATGAAGAATTGGATTGTAAAATTGGGGCTCGTTTGAGTGAAAACCCCAAGGTGTTACAGAGCATAGAGGAGACAATGGCAGGTCTCAAGGAGACCATTGCTAGGAGCCCCCAGATATGGAATCAAGCTAGGTTCCTTTTAGCTGAACTTAGCAATAAGCTGGCAAGGCTAAGTGAAAGTAGAAATGTCAATACCATGGCACCGAGTCTAGCCATGGTACAAGACTTCAATGGGAACACCATTGCTAGACCAGTACCTTTCGTGGAGAGCCACAAGAAGAGGAAGAAGAGGATTTCACTTAGCGTTTTCTCGAAGGAATGCGAAGATCATATCACACGATGTTAAGATATTGCAATAATTCTAACACTCTCTTTGAAATTATTTCCTCTACTTGCGGATAGTAATGTTAAGTGGTAAATGCCATGTTGCTCTTAGGTGATGGTGGAGGCAATGCCAAGGGGGTCTGACCATGGATGCTGCAGTTAGCATAAAGGGGTATATTGCTTGAATATTGCACTATTAAGATCATTAGTCATATGTGTGCTCCATGTTTTGATGACTTCTGATAATTTGAAAGATACTATAGTTGCTCCTTTTGGATACATATGGATACATATGGATTTTCAATCCAATTTTGCTGTTAAGTAATCTTGCTGTTAAGTAACTTATGTTAAGTAACCATGCTTATGTCCAGAAACACCAAGACTTGGCCAGAAACACCACTGGCTTGGCTAGAAACACCACTCAATTGGCCAGAAACACCACTCAAATTGGCCAGAAACACCACCAAAATGGCCAGAAACATCACTACCTTAAACACCACTCAATGTTTTACATGTTGTACTCTTGTGGCCAGAAACACCATGGATGTGGCACTCATATTTCTGCAAGGGGTTGCACTCACTTGTTGAAAGTTGCAATTCAAGGTTTTAGATATTGTATTGCAACCACTCTTCTCAATGTTTTAGATATTGTATTCCATTTAGAGGTCTCAATGTTCTATATATTGTATTCCAATTATCCTTCTCAATGTTCTAGATATTGTATTCTAATTGGAGGTTGCAAATATGTGCTCACAACACTTGCCCAGAAACACCACTCAATTGGCCAGAAACACCACTCAAATTGGCCAGAAACACAACTTGCCTGGCCAGAAACACCACTCAATTGGCCAGAAACACCACCTAAATGGCCAGAAACACCACCTAAATGGCAAACACCACTCAATGTTTTACATGTTCTATTCTTGTGGCCAGAAACACCAAGGATGTGGCTTGAAACACCACTTTTCTGGCCAGAAACACCAAAGGTGTGGCCAGAAACACCACCTAAAAGGCCAGAAACACCAAGAATATGGCCAGAAACACCACTAACTTGGCCAGAAACACCAAGATGTCTGGCAAAAATAGCAGGTGTTTCTGGTCATATACTTGGTGTTTCTGGTCAAAGAGACACCATCCATAACAGTTGCAGAATGATGTACAGGTCTTCTGTGACATAGTTATGCAATAACTTATGCTGTAAATCATGGAATAATTTAAGGGCTAAACTTAGCTATTTGGCGATTTTTTAGCACATTTTCAAAAAAAAATTGGCTAAAGTAAATGGAAAAAATTGGGAAAAAAATAATAATTTTAGCTTAACTTTTTTCGGGACTACACCAATCCTGGAGCTCTTTAGCCAAACGTTAGAAAGTAAGAGAGTGAAATTTTGTATTGTTTAGCGAAGCCATAGAAACTTTTAGAATGAATTTCGGGCTAGTTTAGCTGACATCACTCTAGTTTACTAGTCATGGTGCCCAGCGTTGCTGGGCATGATTTGGAATCTACAAATGTTGGGACGCCTTCAAAACATTGCATTTGACGACATTGCATTGTTGGAACTTTGCACTTCCCTTCAGCTACATCCCTTATAAATTGTCTATATCACCATTGAAATTGATATTCGAAATCACAAACCCAAAATTACATGCTTATAATCTGAAATTTGGAAAAGGTAATAAACATCATTTAGCAAAGGCCTAAAACATTAGAAAAGGGACTCTGAAACCAACTTTAAATGCAAATTGTCAAGAGATGGAAAAAATGTCGTTGTGGAAATTATGTCTTAATTATATCTTATGCGCCATGCTGAAAATTAAACACTTAAACAGAGAAGAAATCATGATGAACCTATTTACCAATCATTATAATGTGCAGCCAATGAAGACATTTTTTGGCCAAAGTTTAGAATCATGAATAAGGGGTACATGCTCTATGGGAGCTGCATTTACATATGCATAGACCTTCTAAATAAAACTGCAATAAATACTGCATTATTAGACGTTGCTTTATAGCAAGGAAAACCAATTTTATAGATATTACGATGTGTTACAAAGCCAGAAAATATAGAAATATGGAACAACATTTTTTGACAGGAAAAGGGTTCTTTTAGTCTGATCAAATTGCATCCTTTTAAACGTCCCCACTTGTTCTTGCATGTAATGCTTGTCTTCATCAATGGTACACCAGAATGTAAAAGCACGAAGAAATAGACCAACTAATATCCCACGTGGCTCCACCTTTTTATCATAATTACATTGCTGCCAAAGCAACCTAGAGTGAAATGCTCAGTCTATGAAATAAACCAAATGATGCTTAAAGTTGAATGAGAAAGAAGTATAAAAGACTTCCTTTTGCTTCCAAAATTCCTGAATAGAGATAGCAAACAAAGCCATATTCAAGACTACTTTAACTAAGGTCTTGAACTATGCAATACCATACCTTGGCTAGAATGCCTTGGAATCACTCAGATTTGAGCATCTACTCCAACCATATGGAGGATTGAAAAAAATCTTAGTGATACAAATGGGACTGTTTAGAATATTTTGATGCATCTTTCTTATCATTCCACTTTCTTCCATGGGACATTTTCCTAGAACGCTGTCAAAAGCAATCCTTATTAGTTTTATTGTAATAAGTCACTGAACCGAAACATAAAGCTTAGCTTAAGGAAGATCGTGCACATCCAGAATAGAATGGTCGCCAGAGAAGCTTAAGTCTGGCAGATATTAATCCCTACTCAAAATCTTCCAATGCGTTTGAGAAAAATCTGCATTGCACGAAATAAGCAAAAAGTTAAGAGATTGCCCACATATACAGATACCAAATGATTAAAGGCCCTTAACATGTCCCGTTGGTGATCTAGAAGGATGCAAAATGGCGTGCAGATGGTAGATTGATGCAATTTGGCTTGCAAGGGTGATCCTGCAGACTGGCCCCTGAACTTCCTATATGTGATGAGTTCTTATAGCATGATATTATGTCCTGGTAATCTTCTTAGATACTTTGTTTGTATCCCTCAAGGATTTAATTCTATGCAGACCCATAACTATTATAGGCCAAACATGGAGACTCCAAGATTTTTCAACTACCATGCAGATTCTTGAAGAGCATATCAGCATATATACATCTTTGAAAGTTGCCATTGGATCCAGTATCCGTATCAAGTTTCAGAAGACCTAAACTACATTTCAAAATAGTGATTCTTGATGGTAAAAAGATTGAGCAGAACAGGGGAAAGCTTAATGTTAAGAAATAATAGAGGGGAGAGTATATGTAAATCAAAAAATAGATTAATACCGGATTGCAATTGCCGTAGCTTGCCGAATTAGAGCTTGCCTAAATGATTTGCTGTGAATCAAACAAAGAGAAAATTAGTTAAAGTCTCGTGGGTCAATAAAACAACAATTCTCTGATGAATCTTACTCTGTTGATGTGCTGAATTAAGCCCAGCTGCCATGAAGCATCGCCGAATCTGCTCCAAGGATCTACTTGGCGGGAGCTTGGTCACCATAAGTCTTGAGAAAAAATGGAGCTAGGCCGCCAAAGCATTCATGCTTTAGAAGATTATGGTAAAGCAGGCAGGTCTGGAGGTTGGCTTTTAACTATGCAAAGGCTCTCATGTTAGTTTTTAGTAGAATCCGAAAGCTATGCCATATGAATTGCATGCTCTCGTATCAGATGTTCCAAGTAGTGATAGCTTTGATGACCAAAAAGGCCCCCTATGGAGTTATCTATGTTATCTTTCCGTATTTTCATAAACAGTGGTGCCTTCCTTTCCTTGTCTGCTGTAGGTCATCATTCATGTTCAGTTCTTGCTAGTTCTATTTATGCAGAATTCATTTTATAAGGAATCTAATAAATCCAGTATTTCTGTGATTTGTTTTTACCAATTTCCTAAATGTCTTCTACAATCACAACTTTATGGATTGAACGTTGGTGCTGCAGATGTTAAAATTCATCCAGCAATATACCGTTCAAGGAAAAGCTCAGCTTGCTGGGAATTCTGTCTACACTGATTTACTCTCCATGCGAGTACTGCAATCTGGCTCTGAATTAGTTCCTCGTTGGCAAGAACTTTGTGCTTGTCACTATTATCACATTTGGAGCCTATGTCCAATATGCAATAGTTTCGTTTTCAATGGGTGATAATATATGTTCATGGTTTGCTGCTCACAGAAGTACATGCCAACTCTTGCATCTCATTTCTCACATGTGCTTGTGGATGTTAGCACGGTGCAGATGGTTTCCAAAAGGTATGAGCTTTTTCGTTTCAATTAGGGAAAGAAAGATATTGAATGCGTTCACTTCCAGATGCATCAAAATTGCCTGCAAAGCAGAATAAACATCGGGCTCTAGAAGACATTAAAGAGAGCATAGCGGAATTGAAATATCTTCGGAAGGCCATATTCAAAGATCCTCAAAAAGCAGTTTGTAGGTCTTGGATATCATCGATTAACCATATTTTCACAAGGTATCTTAATTGATGTGGACCTAATAAATCATTATCTGTTCACCTCCACTGCTCGCTCCTCCGGTCCTCGAGCAAGCACAGGGGATCTGATGAACAGGGGCCAATTTTTCCGAATATAGGCTTGGCTTTGGCGATGAAGCAAAGCAGTGCAGTGCAGCGCATGCTCTTGAAGCTTCAGGTAACTGCAAAGAAAGTAGAGCAAAAAAAAACTGAGAAACTGTTACCTCAAGAAGCTGCAGCTCGCCAACATCGGGGCTCTGCTTAAATCTGCCTTCCTTTCCTTGAAATCAACTACCCTAAATCTGCCTGCCTTTTCCTTGAAATCGGCTATTCTAGTATTTACGTGCCCCTTTTTTTTATTTTTTGGACGTCACTTTTTAAGCCCTTTTTTTTACGTGATTTTTTAACCCTAAGATCGGATCATGAAATCTCGACCGTCTAATTTAGGGCGTGGTCCATTACTTGCACTAAAACATTATAATATAAGATTTTCAATTTTGATTAGTGAATGCTGACGTCTGTCGATGATTTCTTGTCACTACAAGGGACCGTCGACCTTGAACGATGTCTGCACATTGATAAACGACGTTATGACATCTATGAACGAAGACAATGTCGTTAAATGACGTAAACGTCGTTGAACGACGCAAATCAGAGTTGACGTGACGCGTCGGCTTGCGTGGCCTAGTGCTGTTGCCAAGCTGGCCGGCCTGCGTGTCATGACACGTTAGCGAGACGTCGTTCAACGATGCCGGTCAACGCCGACGGCGTGTCAGCGTCGACTTTGCATGGCTGGCGTGGCCCGCGACGGCCGGCTTTGCGTGTCACCAAACGTCGTTGAACGACGTCTGTTTAGTCGGCGTGCCACGGTGCTGCATTGGCTTGGCCGGGCTTGCCGGTCGGCGGGTCAGATGTGATGACACATCAGAGTAGACGTCGTTCAACGACGCGTCTGACTGAAATGTCGTTGAACGACGTGTATGATGAATACGAAATTATTTTTGTATACCAAATATGAACCCTAACCCTAACCCTAATACGAACCCTAACCCTAACCCTAACCCTAACCCTCAGTAGCTCGTGTTATTCTTTTCTTTTGAGTGTTCTTGCCCATCTTGCTATAATGGTGCGGTTTGAAGACCACCTTCGCGATATGTTCCATCTAGTAGCAATCCCCCTCCTCCTCCTCCTCTAAGGGACACCTCCAGCAATCCCCCTGCTTCTCCCGCTGAGAACCCTCCCTTCACCATCGTGGCAAAGATGAGTGAAAGGGAGCTTCTGATTGCACTAACATCTGGAGTTCCCTGCGAGGAACGATTGGTAGAATGGCTCACCGAGCCAAACAAAGAGAAAGTGACGTTAATGGTGCATATAATGATGCAAGTTCCTCGGGATGGACATAAATAATGTATAATCTTTTTTTTATGAATGGAAACAATAAGTTTGTTTATCTATTTGTGTTGTTTGTATTTTATGTTGTTTGTCTTATGGGGAACGTGCTAGAATTGTTACATACAATTTCTTATAGAAATAAAACCAACTAGCAAGTTTCTACAAATCAAACAAGCACCGTACGTAGTTTAACGACGCAGAAGACGTCGTTAAACTACGTCATGGGCATCTGACGGGGCAGAGCTGATGTGTGGGAGCTGACGTGGCACGCCTGGGAGCTGTCGTGTGCGAGATGACGTGTGCGAGCTGACGTGTCAAGCCACGTCGGCCACATGTCGTTCAAGCGGCGACCTAGGATCCGGCGTGGCATCGGCGGGGCATCGGCGCCCTCGAGCTGACGTGGCATGCCTGGGTGTCAAGCCACGTCAGCTTGTTGTCGTTGAACGACGTCAAGGACGTCGTTTATCGACGTCCAATTATGGCGGGAATGCGCTCGGTTTATTTTTCCATTCCATTGTTATTTTGTCCCATTCCCTTTGGAGCTTTTGGCGCCCGTGGGTTTTGTCTATCTTCATAAGATAGGATCTTTGCTATTTTGTTAATCTTTGTGGTTTTGGAGTTAAACACCTCCAAATGCTAATAGATTAGAAGATTGAATCTTTAAAGTATGTTAAAAACTTGAGGGATGCATGATCAAAGATGCATTTGGGCTCCATCCCGAATGGAGAGGACTAGATGTATCGGGTTTATGCACCCTAGAATAGAAGTTTTAATCTTCATAGATTACAAATGATTTGAAGGGTTGCGTGAATAAGGTACTGGTCGACTTTATCCCAAATGGAGAGGACTAGATGTATCGGGTTCAGGCACCCTAGAACAGAAGTTTCAATCTTCATAGATTACAAATGATTTGAAGGGTTGCATGAATAAGGTACTAGTCGACTCCATCTCAAATGGAGAGGATTATATGTATCGGGTTCAGGCACCCTTCTATCAAATGCTTTCTAAATATCATAAACGTTGTATCAATCTAAATCTTAAGAAGAAAAATTTGATAAAATCTATAAAATAAACATGGATATTTATATTTATTATATTATTACATGTTTTTCTTATTAATATTTTTATTGTTTACTAGCAAAAAACAACACATGGGCCCGAACGTCAAAAGGAATATGAAAACTGAAACAGAAAGCTTTGAGAATGTTACATGGCGACTTGCGCAAGGATGTTACCCCAATAATTGCCACAAATCGTCCAATTAGACCCAGTGGACTGAGTCTTCCCAGAGGCTTTGGTGGTGTGCATGAAATGAATGCCGCCGATGTATGTACCATAAACATGTTTCGAATGATTAGTTAACTTTATATGTTGATGTTACTTCTTTTTTTTTGCAGTTGTACTTGACAGAGCGGTTATATTGCAATCGTTCGATGTGTAAAAGACAAATAAAATGGATGAGAAAGACTATCCTCGACCATGTTGATAAATATGGTGAATGGCTGATAAATCCAGTGCTCTCGGACGCACATGTGGGGTATTCAAACGAGGTATAATACAGAATCTCATAAACTCGAATCAACTACTCTCATGTACTTGAATCGACGTCTTAACTTAGTTTGCTCGTATTTTGTTAGGAAGAAATTGAGAATGAAGTGAGCTCGAAGCAGTATATAGATTTTGGGGTTATGTTGTCATTGGAAGTAGATGATGTTGATACTATGAATGCATTCATAGAAAATCCTACAAAAAGAAAGCCATCAACTTCCGCAAAGAGTATCCCATTATGTGATAGAACTCGTCGTGCAATGGCCATCACCAAGATTGGAGGGAATGACAATGTTCATCAAAATTGGAATGTACTAGATCATGTAGAAGAAAATAATCTTCCATCTTCACTAGTCCATTTGGTCCAGCCCTTTACAGACAAAGATCGTAAGAAATTCAGTGCATGGCCTAGGGGCAAGCCAATTATTTATGGGGAGCAATTTACATATTGGAGTAGGCAGTACATGAGTACATTTGTCCAGAATTCTGTATAGTAGATTCTTCTAGTAAATATTGAGGTTAACATGACTTATGAACACTCCAAAAAATCATGAAATTATAGCTAGTATCGTTGGCAATTCATGGCCACAATAATTAAGTCAAAACTGGTTATAATGGAAGAGAATAATTTTTGAACCTCAAGCAACTTTTTTGACCAAAATAGGGTTCAGCAACTTCCATTGATGTCAAATGATAGCAAGAAAACATGGGAACAAAAAATTCAATATGCTCTATGATCAACACTCGAATCTGTTGGTTCTTCTTATCAGCCTGTTTCCAGTCGGTTCGGCATGAACTTAGCTTAATTCTATCCACGTTCGTTCTTTTGTCACCATTTCATTTGGCCGAGTTCTATTTTCCATCAACCAATAACTAACTCCCAAATCATTAAGCCTTATCACTTAATGTATCCAATGGTCTCTATATCCAATGGTCTCAACCTCCTTCATATATAAGGTTTTACCCTTTTAACCTAGTTCACAAACTTGAAATTGGAGACATTGATTCATGATAGACTAACTTTCATTCCCCCTTAACGAATCAATATCAGACTGTATTTGAGGCAAGCATGAATCAATATTAAACTGTATTTGAGGCAAGAAATCCTTTCACTTTCTCATGTTCTTTATACTTGATTCTGATTCATACTGCAGTAGACTTCGTTCAATGCTTTAATTAATTCTTTACAGTACTGCTGTCTGCAAACTTAAAACATTACACCTTTTCACAATGGTTATGATATCTGTAAACCTAAGGTACTAAGGCATCACACCTTTACTGCATGGATTCCCAATACCCCTTGCAACTTCTGAAACTTTGTGATAGTGATTGCTTTAGTCAAGATATCAGCAATCTAATCATCTGTATGAATATATTCCACTGTGATAAGTCCAGAAGCAACCATTTCCCTAATGTAATGAACATGCAATTCGATGTGTTTCGTTCTTTCATGCAACACTGGATTTCTTGTGATTTAAATACAACTCATATTGTCTGAAAACAGACTGGTTGGTTGTGTTTGTGGTATACCCAGCTCTTCAAAAGTCTTCTAACCCATATGATCTCTCGTGAAGCTAATGATGCCGCCTTATATTCTGCTTCAGCCGTAGACATAGCTATACTTTCTTGCTTCTTACTTCTCCAAGATATATATGCTCCTTCAAGTATCAGCGCAAATCCTGAGGTTGATTTGCATGTATCTATATTTCCAGCCCAATCAGCATCAGAGTATGCTACTAAGTTCAGATTATTGTTACAATAAGTAATGCCATAATTCTGAGTTCCTTTCAAAAATCTCAGGATCATTTTGGCTGCCTGCCAATGTTGTCTCCCTGGATTATTCAGAAACCTGCTGCCTCCCAAATGAGATATCTGGCCTTGTGCAACTTGATACATATAACAAACATCCAATGGTTTCTCTATAAGGCGTTTGCCATTTGTTCTACTTACTCGCTTCGGTTGAAGGACATGAATCGAAGGCGAAGTTTACGTCCCTTGGAGGTGTATTATTTGCATTGCATAAGATCATGCCAAATCGTCTTATCATTTCTTCTATGTTTTCCTTTTGAGTCTAGACAAGTCTTCCTTTTTCTATGTCTCTAGTTACCTCTATTCCCAAGAATTTTTGCAACATTCCCAAATCTGTCATCTCAAATCTATCTTTCAAAACTGTTTTGCATTTGTTCAAGCATTCCATTCTGTTTGAGACCATAATGCACTCATCTACGTACAAGGCTATAATGCAAAAATTATCCTCATACCTGTATTTGTACAAATTCCCTTCATTTTTCAGTTTTGCGTATCCATGCTCCTTTAAAAAATTGTCTATGCACAAGTACCATTGCCTAGGTGACTGTCTTAGCCCATATACGGCTCGATCTAACTTCCAGACCTTGTCACCTTCTATTTCAAAGCCTTTAGCTTGCTGCATAAATATTTCCTCCTCTAGTTTTGCATTCAAAAAGGCAGTTTTCACATCCATATGATGTATTTCTAGATTAAAAGCATTTGCATATGCTAACAGGGTTCGTATGCTTGTCAATTTAACCAGGGGCAAAAAGGTATCTTCAAAATCAATGCCTCTTTTCTGAGTGAAGCCTTGAGCTACTAATCTGGCCTTGTACTTCTTTTGGTCATCATTTCCTTTCTTAAGTTTAAATATCCACTTGCTTCCTACAATGTTTTTTCCTTTAGGCTTGTCTACTATCTTATATGTGTTCGTCCTTTTAAATGAATCTCAGCACATCCTCATACGACTGTGGCACATCCGGTTCCACAATAGCAAGCACAACAAGAATGTCCTTCTCTTCTAACCTTTTACTTCTTCCCCCTTCTTGTCTCCCAAACCTAGTTGTATCAAAGTTTATTCCTCTCTTCAATTGTTCAAATTCTGTTTTTTCTTTTGGTTTTGTTCCTCTTACTTTATTTTCTGTTTTAACCTCAACAGTTTGCTCTAATTCAGAATTGTGGTCTTGTTCCACGGTTTCCATTATTTCTTCTTCCATGTCACTGTACTCTTCAATGTACTGATCTATCTGAGCACTCTTTTCTCTTGTTTTCTCTTCTACTTCTTCCTTTTTCTCTTCATTTTCAGTTTTATGTTTTCCAATTAATACATCTCTGTCCTTGAACAGCACATTTTCGTCAAAGCTCACATCCCTACAAATCATGGAAAAAATTAGTGGCTATTAATAGCCAAATGGCAAATTTTTAGGGGGTATAGACAATTTTTGCGGCCAATTTTATGAAGAGAGATTTCTTTTAAAAAAATAAAAAATAGCCACAGTTAAAACAAGTACTCCATTGTTTTTTTAGAATTAGCTAAACTATTTTGCCCCTTTTCCCTAAAGAAAAAGGGATTAACCTTTCTTTATATTACAATAATTATGTATTAAATCATTAATAGCCAAAGAAAAATAAATTCCTGGTATAGACTTTTACACATCCCCAATTACCATCATCAGTGATATAGTTTTTCAAACTATGAATTTCTATTACATATATCACATATGCATCTTCAAAAAGGAATTGTAAGAGCTGGGCAAAATCCCTCTAGATGCCTGAGTTGCTTGCATAAGATCTTCCTTCAAGGGTTAGAGATAAGTGCAATTTGATCATCATATCTAGAAGGTGTCGATACATTGAATATAGTTCAGACTATGGATATTATAAGCTATGTTCGAAGCTTACATTAAAAAGTTTAATATTATTGTATCTTCCTTCATTGTTGATTGTTATTCGTAATTGTAGTACAATATATCTAAAGCTACAGAACTTATATTTTTTACTTTTTCCAGTTATAAAAAATAGCCAAGTGAATGTTTATAGTACTTAATTCAAAAGTTTTGCCAAGTCCAAACACATATAAATGTAATGATAATAATATCTATAGCCAAATGTATATCATAAAATACTGTAAAATTTTGAAAAATAGGCAAAACATTTTTTATGAAAAAATATATAGTATGCTTAATTTTTTCCCTGCTACAAATGATTATTCTTTTATTCTCATGATCATATAGCTGATAGACTTTAGATGTTTCATCATTCCCAATTAAGAAACTCATTATTGCTTTGTCATCTAACTTTTTTTCCTAATTCTTCTGGAATATGTGCAAATGCAACACATCCATAGGCTCTGAATTTTTCAAAGCTCACTTCTCTATTTGTCCATATCTCCTCTGCCATTTTCCCATTTAGACTTGCCAGAGGTATTCTATTTTGTATATGCACAGCTGTGAGTACTGCCTCTTCCCATAGGTAGTTTGGAAGTCCAGCGTGCTTTAACATAGCTCTAACTGCGTCCAAGATAGTTCTGTTCTTCGTTTCGCAACACCATTTTCTTTGAGGAGAGTATCTACATGTCAACTGCCCTTTGATTCCCTTTTCTGAGCAGTACCTTTTGAATTCATGAGATAAATATTCTCCACCATGATCTGATCTAATGCACTTTATTTTCCTATTAGTTTCTCTTTCCACATCTGCCTCAAACCTTTTAAAAACATCAAATGCTTGATCTTACTTTTAAGTGTATAACATTTCGCTCTTCTAGAATAATCCCATCGATCCGAGACATCGGATTGTCATTCTAGAATGGGGCGAGCATGTATGTCTTGCATGCATGCATGCTGCGATGCATGCCCTTTTACGGTTGGGAGATCGCTATTTTGGCGGTTACGCATCAGCGTCTCATCGGCGCTTCCTCTTCTCTCTCGGCCCGGTACCTTATTCTCTTTTCTTTGAACTTATAAAGGGAGGGGCTTCTCCTTGCTTGGTTTTGGCCAATTTGGCGTTTCTTTCATCTTTGTGGCATGTCCTTTTCGGCTTTGACTCTTCTTTAGCCTTCATCCCGTGACCTTCGTCCTCGATTCGGTTTTGTTAAGGAAGTCCTTTGCTATTGGGCGGTTTGTTGGTTTCATGCGAGCCCCATTCTAGAATCCCATCGATCCAAGACATCGGATCGCCATTCTAGGATAGGCGAGCATGCATATCTCTTGCATGCGCATGCGGGCATGCCCTTTCGGTTGGGAGATCGCTCTTTTAGGGCGGTTTGCATCAACGTCTCATCGGCGCTTCCTCTTTCTCTCGGGAGTACCTTATTCTCTTTTCTTTGAACCCACCCTCCCCCTTCTTTGTTTAATGTATTTATCGCCCGCACGCGCGGACCAGCCCCTCTATTTTGAAGAGGTTTTTGTTTTATTGTCGCGTGGCACGCCATCATCAGCCCCTCCACTCTGGGAGGTTTATTTTGTCACGTTTTTTGTGTTGGTGATGTGCAGGTACAGGTTGGCGAGCGGCAACTATTTTGACTTCATTCGTGGGTTTTGGGAGCGATTTCCCTGCCTTATGTTTGTCCAAGCCCCTTGCTGAAGGCTTATCACTAGGGTTTTTCCTCGAAAACCCGAAAGGGCCGGGTTTTTTAATCCCGGTGATAAGCTTTGGCGGTACACAAGCCAAACATCTATTAGCATTGTATTTTATGGGGTCCAAATTATATAATTGGATATTCCCTTTATTTTTCATGGGTAGTTAGCATGTGTATGCGACTACCCACTATCCACCATTGTAGAAAATCTGGCCGAGATGAATGAGAAGCCTAGTCTAGCTGGGCGGTTTGTTGGTTTCATGCGAGCCCCATTCTAGAATCATTAACAAATGTTATAAAGTACCTTTTACCATGAAGACTCCTTACGTTCAAAGGACCACAAAGGTCTGAATGTATCAAGTCCAGAATTCCTTTTGCTCTCTTCTTGATTTACGGAAAGGTAGACGAGTGTGCTTACCAAGTTTGCAGCCCAAACATGTAAATTCTTCAATGTTATCATCTGAAGCTATTATTCCCCTTTTGATGAATTTAACATTATTTTGATGAGTATGTCCCAGCCTTTCATGCCACGGTAGTGCAGATGGTAATGATACAACATTAATACTTTCCGAAACATCCTTATTTGAAAAGCCAAACAAATTTCCCACTCGTTTTGCCAAAAACTTGATTTCATTATTATAAAACACTTTACAATATTTCTTCTCAAAGCACACCTTATATCCCAAATCAACTAACTGACTTATGGATCAAGTTTTTGACAATTGAAGGTACGCATAAGACATTTTCTAGATTCACTACATTTCCATCTAGATCATATAGCTCCAGCCAGCCAGCTTCTTCCACCTTCTGAAGTACCACATTCCCCATCTGTACATGATATGAGGTCTTCATTTTCCTATTTCTGAGTTTATTTGCTGACTTGACTATGCTTCTCTTAGCTATCTAGCACATATAATTCAGTATTAGATTCATTTTCTAAAGTACTCAAAGCATTATCAATAGTTACCTCAGCCTCTGTGTCAGATTCTCCATTATCAGCATCTTTTGCTATATTTACCGATGCAAATTCTCTGTTGCCAGTTCCTCTACCTCTCCCTTTTGCAGTTCTTGTGCCTCGTCATACGAAGGTGGGAAACGTCTAGCCAATCGTGTAGGATTTTTAGGATTTAAATTGCTTATTTAGAGCTTTTCGTTTCAAGAAAGACACATTTGTCTTGTGGACGTTAAATTATCATGAGAATATTGTATGACTTTGACTTAAGAATTTTCTAGTCGTGGAACCTCCCCCCCTCCCCCCTTTCCCCTTTTTTTATCTACAACTTGCATTTTTAAGTTGATGTTGTATCTTGTCTATTAATAATAGATGGTCAATCTCTAGTCTATTATAGATCCTAGGAACTAGGAATACCCTATTGCATATTTCAAGATACAATGATTTAAACCACAATTCCATTATTTTGAAACTAGAAAAAGTGCCCAGCGTTGCTGGGCCTTCTTTTGGGAAATTTAAAGGTAATAAAGATATTGTTAAGAACGTTAGTTGATATATATTATATGGTTGTTTGTTATAAAGTTTTATTTTTTTGTAGAGCTTAAAGAATTAACATATGCCATTTTAAGATATTCATAGAATTTCCATCTTGCATTCATCACAGAGGTATGATAGTCTCATGGATCAGAAAGAACAGTCGACTGAAGTTTATGCTCTCCCCCGCGCAGTTTGAAGCTTGGTTTCTTGGCCACAAAACCATTTTTTTGGCCTCATTAACACCTGGCTGATATCGGATGGCCAAATTAACAAGTGGTTAATGTGGCCCCGGCCACATTAACCACATTAACCACTATTTTTTTGCCAAAACCATTGCCCACTCGAAAAATACAGAGTTCAACATATTGCATATTTTCAATTTTGATTAGTGAATGCTGACGTCTGTCGATGATTTCTTGTCACTACAAGGGACCGTCGACCTTGAACGATGTCTGCACATTGATAAACGACGTTATGACATCTATGAACGAAGACAATGTCGTTAAATGACGTAAACGTCGTTGAACGACGCAAATCAGAGTTGACGTGACGCGTCGGCTTGCGTGGCCTAGTGCTGTTGCCAAGCTGGCCGGCCTGCGTGTCATGACACGTTAGCGAGACGTCGTTCAACGATGCCGGTCAACGCTGACGTGTCGCGTCGACTTGCATGGCCCGCTGCTGTGGCCACGACGGCCAGCTTGCGTGTCACCAAACGTCGTTGAACGACGTCTGTTTAGTCTGACGTGCCTTGGGTGCCTGCGTGGTTTGCTGGCTTGCCAGGCTGGCGGGCCAGATGTCATGACACATCAGAGTAGACGTCGTTCAACGACGCGTCTGACTGAAATGTCGTTGAACGACGTGTATGATGAATACGAAATTATTTTTGTATACCAAATACGAACCCTAACCCTAACCCTAATACGAACCCTAAGCCTAACCCTAACCCTCAGTAGCTCGTGTTATTCTTTTCTTTTGAGTGTTCTTGCCCATCTTGCTATAATGGTCTGGCAGTTGAAGACCACCTTCGCGCGATATGTTCCATCTAGTAGTAATCCCCCTCCTCCTCCTCTAAGGGACACCTCCAGCAATCCCCCTGCTTCTCCCGCTGAGAACCCTCCCTTCACCATCGTGGCAAAGATGAGTGAAAGGGAGCTTCTGATTGCACTAACATCTGGCGTTCCCTGCGAGGAACGATTGGTAGAATGGCTCACCGAGCCAAACAAAGAGAAAATGACGTTAATGGTGCATATAATGATGCAAGTTCCTCGGGATGGACATAAATAATGTATAATCTTTTTTTATGAATGGAAACAATAAGTTTGTTTATCTATTTGTGTTGTTTGTATTTTATGTTGTTTGTCTTATGGGGAACGTGCTAGAATTGTTACATACAATTTCTTATAGAAATAAAACCAACTAGCAAGTTTCTACAAATAAAACAAGCAATCAGACGCCGTTTAATCCACGCAGAAGACGTCGTTAAACCACGTCATGGGCATCGGACGGGGCGAGCTGATGTGTGGGGGCTGGCGGCACGCTGGGGCTGCGTGCAGCGCGAGATGGCGTGTCGCGCCGGCGCGGTCAAGCCACGTCGGCCACATGTCGTTCAACGACGACCTAGGATCTGAGGTGGCATCTGACGGGGCATCTGACGCCCTCGAGCTGACGTGGCATGCCTGGGTGTCAAGCCACGCCGGCTTGTCGTTGAACGACGTCAAGGACGTCGTTTATCGACGTCCAATTATGGCGGGAATGCGCTCGGTTTATTTTTCCATTCCATTGTTATTTTGTCCCATTCCCTTTGGAGCTTTTGGCGCCCGTGGGTTTTGTCTATCTTCATAAGATAGGATCTTTGCTATTTTGTTAATCTTTGTGGTTTTGGAGTTAAACACCTCCAAATGCTAATAGATTAGAAGATTGAATCTTTAAAGTATGTTAAAAACTTGAGGGATGCATGATCAAGGTATACGAGTGGGCTCCATCCCGAATGGAGAGGACTAGATGTATCGGGTTTATGCACCCTAGAATAGAAGTTTTAATCTTCATAGATTACAAATGATTTGAAGGGTTGCGTGAATAAGGTACTGGTCGACTTTATCCCAAATGGAGAGGACTAGATGTATCGGGTTCAGGCACCCTAGAACAGAAGTTTCAATCTTCATAGATTACAAATGATTTGAAGGGTTGCATGAATAAGGTACTAGTCGACTCCATCTCAAATGGAGAGGATTATATGTATCGGGTTCAGGCACCCTTCTATCAAATGCTTTCTAAATATCATAAACGTTGTATCAATCTAAATCTTAAGAAGAAACATTTGATAAAATCTATAAAATAAACATGGATATTTATATTTATTATATTATTACATGTTTTCTTATTAATATTTTTTATTGTTTACTAGCAAAAACAACATGGACGAACGTCAAAAGGAATATGAAAACTGAAACAGAAAGCTTTGAGAATGTTACATGGCGACTTGCGCAAGGATGTTACCCCAATAATTGCCACAAATCGTCCAATTAGACCCAGTGGACCGAGTCTTCCCAGAGGCTTTGGTGGTGTGCATGAAATGAATGCCGCCGATGTATGTACCATAAACATGTTTCGAATGATTAGTTAACTTTATATGTTGATGTTACTTCTTTTTTTTTGCAGTTGTACTTGACAGAGCGGTTATATTGCAATCGTTCGATGTGTAAAAGACAAATAAAATGGATGAGAAAGACTATCCTCGACCATGTTGATAAATATGGTGAATGGCTGATAAATCCAGTGCTCTCGGACGCACATGTGGGGTATTCAAACGAGGTATAATACAGAATCTCATAAACTCGAATCAACTACTCTCATGTACTTGAATCGACGTCTTAACTTAGTTTGCTCGTATTTTGTTAGGAAGAAATTGAGAATGAAGTGAGCTCGAAGCAGTATATAGATTTTGGGGTTATGTTGTCATTGGAAGTAGATGATGTTGATACTATGAATGCATTCATAGAAAATCCTACAAAAAGAAAGCCATCAACTTCCGCAAAGAGTATCCCATTATGTGATAGAACTCGTCGTGCAATGGCCATCACCAAGATTGGAGGGAATGACAATGTTCATCAAAATTGGAATGTACTAGATCATGTAGAAGAAAATAATCTTCCATCTTCACTAGTCCATTTGGTCCAGCCCTTCTGAGACAAAGATAAGTAAGAAATTGATTGCATGGCCTAGGGGCAAGCCAATTATTTATGGGGAGCAATTTACATATTGGAGTAGGGCGTTACATGAGTACATTTGTCCGAATGCAGTATAGTAGATTCTTCTAGTAAATATTGAGGTTAACATGACTTATGAACACTCCAAAAATCATGAAATTATAGCTAGTATCGTTGGCAATTCATGGCCACAATAATTAAGTCAAACTGGTTATAATGGAAGAGAATAATTTTTGAACCTCAAGCAACTTTTTGACCAAAATAGGGTTCAAAGAACTTCCATTGATGTCAAATGATAGCAAGAAAACATGGGAACAAAAAATTCAATATGCTCTATGATCAACACTCGAATCTGTTGGTTCTTCTTATCAGCCTGTTTCCAGTCGGTTCGGCATGAACTTAGCTTAATTCTATCCACGTTCGTTCTTTTGTCACCATTTCATTTGGCCGAGTTCTATTTTCCATCAACCAATAACTAACTCCCAAATCATTAAGCCTTATCACTTAATGTATCCAATGGTCTCTATATCCAATGGTCTCAACCTCCTTCATATATAAGGTTTTACCCTTTTAACCTAGTTCACAAACTTGAAATTGGAGACATTGATTCATGATACACTAACTTTCATTCCCCCTTAACGAATCAATATCAGACTGTATTTGAGGCAAGCATGAATCAATATTAAACTGTATTTGAGGCAAGAAATCCTTTCACTTTCTCATGTTCTTTATACTTGATTCTGATTCATACTGCAGTAGACTTCATTCAATGCTTTAATTACTTCTTTACAGTACTGCTGTCTGCAAACTTAAAACATTACGCCTTTTCACAATGGTTATGATATCTGTAAACCTAAGGCATTACTAAGGCATCACACCTTTACTGCATGGATTCCCAATACCCCTTGCAACTTCTGAAACTTTGTGATAGTGATTGCTTTAGTCAAGATATCAGCAATCTAATCATCTGTATGAATATATTCCACTGTGATAAGTCCAGAAGCAACCATTTCCCTAATGTAATGAACATGCAATTCGATGTGTTTCGTTCTTTCATGCAACACTGGATTTCTTGTGATTTAAATACAACTCATATTGTCTGAAAACAGACTGGTTGGTTGTGTTTGTGGTATACTGACTCTTCAAAAGTCTTCTAACCCATATGATCTCTCGTGAAGCTAATGATGCCGCCTTATATTCTGCTTCAGCCGTAGACATAGCTATACTTTCTTGCTTCTTACTTCTCCAAGATATATATGCTCCTTCAAGTATCAGCGCAAATCCTGAGGTTGATTTGCATGTATCTATATTTCCAGCCCAATCAGCATCAGAGTATGCTACTAAGTTCAGATTATTGTTACAATAAGTAATGCCATAATTCTGAGTTCCTTTCAAAAATCTCAGGATCATTTTGGCTGCCTGCCAATGTTGTCTCCCTGGATTATTCAGAAACCTGCTGCCTCCCAAATGAGATATCTGGCCTTGTGCAACTTGATACATATAACAAACATCTAATCAGTTCTCTATAAGGCACGTTTGCCATTTGTTCTACTTCTGCTTCAGTTGAAGGACATGAATCAGAACTGAGTTTCTGTCCTTGGACCAGAGGTGTATTCGCTGCATTGCATAAGGTCATGCCAAATCGTCTTATCATTTTTTCTATGTTTTCCTTTTGAGTCCAGACAAGTCTTCCTTTTTCTATGTCTCTAGTTACCTCTATTCCCAAGAATTTTTGCAACATTCCCAAATTTGTCATCTCAAATCTATCTTTCAAAACTGTTTTGCATTTGTTCAAGCATTCCATTCTGTTTGAGACCATAATGCACTCATCTACGTACAAGGCTATAATGCAAAAATTATCCTCATACCTGTATTTGTACAAATTCCCTTCATTTTTCAGTTTTGCGTATCCATGCTCCTTTAAAAAATTGTCTATGCACAAGTACCATTGCCTAGGTGACTGTCTTAGCCCATATACGGCTCGATCTAACTTCCAGACCTTGTCACCTTCTATTTCAAAGCCTTTAGCTTGCTGCATAAATATTTCCTCCTCTAGTTTTGCATTCAGAAAGGCGGTTTTCACATCCATATGATGTATTTCTAGATTAAAAGCATTTGCATATGCTAACAGGGTTCGTATGCTTGTCAATTTAACCAGGGGCAAAAAGGTATCTTCAAAATCAATGCCTCTTTTCTGAGTGAAGCCTTGAGCTACTAATCTGGCCTTGTACTTCTTTTGGTCATCATTTCCTTTCTTAAGTTTAAATATCCACTTGCTTCCTACAATGTTTTTTCCTTTAGGCTTGTCTACTATCTTATATGTGTTCGTCCTTTTAAATGAACTAATTTCTTCCATCATGGCCCTTTTCCATTTCTCAGCATCTTTAGACTCTAAAGCATCCTCATACGACTGTGGCACATCCGGTTCCACAATAGCAAGCACAACAAGAATGTCCTTCTCTTCTAACCTTTTACTTCTTCCCCCTTCTTGTCTCCCAAACCTAGTTGTATCAAAGTTTATTCCTCTCTTCAATTGTTCAAATTCTGTTTTTTCTTTTGGTTTTGTTCCTCTTACTTTATTTTCTGTTTTAACCTCAACAGTTTGCTCTAATTCAGAATTGTGGTCTTGTTCCACGGTTTCCATTATTTCTTCTTCCATGTCACTGTACTCTTCAATGTACTGATCTATCTGAGCACTCTTTTCTCTTGTTTTCTCTTCTACTTCTTCCTTTTTCTCTTCATTTTCAGTTTTATGTTTTCCAATTAATACATCTCTGTCCTTGAACAGCACATTTTCGTCAAAGCCCGGGGACTTCACCATTAAGAACCCGTATAGACCAACATCGTGACTGGTAGGGGGTTTTTTAATAGGCAAAGGGGTCCGTAGACGGGCGGGTTGGTTGTACGAAAAACCAAGTTGTAGCAGTACTCAAAACGTTAGGGGTGGTGGGCGGGAAATGGCGCTCCCGCATGGATCCGGGTAGGGGTATAGGGCATTCGTCTGCGCCGTTACACCCTTCTGCAGTCGTCAAGGCTCCAGAATGGCTCCAGAATGATAGAACCAAGAAGCAAAACTTTCTGGCATTCCGACATAGGGTTTCAATCAGCAGGGGAGTCAGAATCTCTGATGCAGAGAGGAGTCGTGAAGGAAAGAAAGCCTAAGGTAGAATCTTTTCCTTTGAGCACGATTTTTAACCTCAAAACTTGGATCTCTAATACAACTTTGGATTTCTTTGTCTCATATGACTCTTGATCTGCTTAAAAGCTGGCAAATTCCAAATGGGTTTAATCTAAATCTCTGATATCTAACGTGGATTTGGGGAACTGCCTGTGGACGGTTCCTTTGGATGGGTGGTGATGGTTTTGATTGCCAACTGCATCCTAAACGGTTGGATGGCATACCAGGTTTTCAAAGCAAGGAAGAAGTACGTCTTCTGCCTTAATTTATAAGCTAATTACATAGTCTTTTCTGCTTGCTTCCTCCTTCTGCCTGGAAATGTAGTTCTCCTGCTCTAACATGTTTAGGGCAAAAGTTTGAGACCTAATTTCTTACTTCTCCATTTGGTGCAGATATAAAGTTTGTTACCCTGCATTATATGCCAATGAAAATGAGAACAAAGATGCCAAGGTCTTCAACTGTATTCAAGTGAGTCTGCAAGAACAAGGGTAAATCAGAGCTCTGTTTTGCCACTTTTGAGTGAATTATTGTGTTTTTTAATAACGGAGGGGACATCAGAATTGTCTGGAGTTCATGGCTATGTTCTTTGCTCTCTTGCTGCTAGGAGGTGTGCAGGTATGTTAAACGACATCTGTTAATTGTTATATCATCTCTAAAAGGCTCTTGTCTTAAAGATTCTGTGTTGTTTTCTGTTTTACAGCATCCAATTGCTGCGAGTTTATTTGGCACTATGTATATCGTTGCTCGATATTCATACGTCATTTCATATTCCAAGGGAGACCCCAGGAAGAGATTTGAAACTTTGGGGTATGCATGTAAATTTGCTTGTTTGGTAATTTGTTCTGTCCTTATTGACCAGTTCTCGGTTTGGCAGAGGGTTTTCATTTGCTATTAAACTAAGTAGTGTCTATAAAGCATACGCATACTGCAATTGTAATTTCTGTTAGAAGGAAAAGAAAACATGCTGAAATTAAACAGTTACTTTATGATGTATATAATGTTTTGATAATGGTATGCCTTTGTGCAAATAAGCAGTAAACCTGGTTTCTTGCACTCCGGGTGATATAGAATGTGAGAGTAGAATGTAAAAGCTCCTTACCTAAGATATGCAGCTCATGGACACGTTATGTCTTTTCACAGAATGTAAATAAAACCTAACAATGTTATTAAGTTTTGTAGGCAAACTGAGCTGCAGATATAATTTGGTTGAATGGTCTATCTGGGATGTGTTTCTCTAATTTGGTTGTCTTATTTGCAGGTGAGGCAAACATGTGTTCCATTCTTGCGGATGCTTAGCTATGTGCATTAAACATGACATTGCGTCTAAAGACACAGGATTGGAGTTATGCAAAGGAAGGAAAGGCATGAAAACTATGAGGCTGATGCGCATCCTTCACAAGTGAGTTAGTGCAAGCTTATAGACCATGAAACAGCAACTGTGGCAATATGGTAAAGGTAAAACACATATTTATCAGTTTTTTATATCAATCATTAGAGTGTTGGTTGATGCTATCTTTTTATATCAATCATTGGAGCGTTGTTGATGCTATATTGCAACCATATACATGCATTAGAATATTTGGAAGTTTGGATGAGACTAAATCTTTGTGCTATCTTCTCTTCCCTAAATGCCGTTGGAATAGTTCATCTCTTATAGCCATCCTTTATTTGCAAGGAAATATGTTATGTATCCTATGTTTTAAAGATGGTGTATGTAATAGATTGTATAATTTTCTCTGTTGGTATTCTGTTCTTTGCAGCTTTGTACAAAGATAGTTTGCTTGCACTCAACTTCTAATTTGAAGTTTCTTTCTTTATTGTTTTGAATGTTAAGTTTTTGAAGTTTCTTTCTTTGCTGTGTAGATGTTAAGTTTTGCTATTTGAACAGGTGATGTTCATAAGTTTCAACTTTTATGAGATGGAAGTCCATAAGCTTAGGGCATTATTGAGCATTCTAAAATAATTCAGGAGCAACAAACTAATTCAATGCAAAGTGTACTTTTTGGAATATTTTCATGCACACTTGAAATTATATGGATTTCTTCTAGCAACCTTTTACAAATTAAAATGTACTGTCGAGTTATATTGCCTTACAATTTGTTGAATGCGCCTTCAAACTAACAAAATGAATGCGCCTTCATTGTGCAATGAGCTTAGAATATACTTGGTTGAATATAAAAACATCTACTAATCACGTCAAAGCACCATTCTTTTCTAATTTCTACTGTTTACCTATAAGTCCATTCTAGACTTTTAATAAGTTCTACTAAGTCCATTAATCTTGGAGTTTTATTAAGACAATCATATTCTACTTCAAAATTCATTCTCATATAAACACATCCTTCACTTATCCGCGGCCACACATTTATTAATGTTATAAAATTGACAAACGTTGCCTTGCTAATATCAGCATGTTGCTGTCGAAATAGCATATATGCATGATAAAGGGCGAGTAAAAATACATGTCAGGACACATTAGCCCGGCAATGCCGGGCACACGTTTACTCCCTAATCAACTTAGATCCCCCTTTTAACCTTGCATTATGATGTTAATCCCCCTTTTAACCTTGCATTTAATATGGGCTTCTATTTGAATAATCAAACTCCAAACCCCTACAACAAACTAGCTTAGCTAGCTCTTGTAATGACTAAAAAAATATTCAAAAAATGATGTGTTACCATATGTGCTACAAGGGCTAAGACTTTTCTTATGGTGTCCAGTATATGTATGGGAAAGGGTATATGGATTGCTAGTTGGAACTGGAGTACATGTACGGATAAGGGGCCAAAAATTAAAATTCATATGTACGTATGGTTGGGGGGTTTCGCCCGCAAAAAGCCGTATACAGGGGGGTTTCAGTCGACCCCTTGCACGCACATGCCATATGCTCTATATAAAGGGGTGAAGCCCCCGGGCGTCAAAGCTCACATCCCTACAAATCATGGAAAAAATTAGTGGCTATTAATAGCCAAATGGCAAATTTTTAGGGGGTATAGACAATTTTTGCGGCCAATTTTATGAAGAGAGATTTCTTTTAAAAAAAATAAAAAATAGCCACAGTTAAAACAAGTACTCCATTGTTTTTTTAGAATTAGCTAAACTATTTTGCCCCTTTTCCCTAAAGAAAAAGGGATTAGCCTTTCTTTATATTACAATAATTATGTATTAAATCATTAATAGCCAAAGAAAAATAAATTCCTGGTATAGACTTTTACACATCCCCAACTACCATCATCAGTGATATAGTTTTTCAAACTATGAATTTCTATTACATATATCACATATGCATCTTCAAAAAGGAATTGTAAGAGCTGGGCAAAATCCCTCTAGATGCCTGAGTTGCTTGCATAAGATCTTCCTTCAAGGGTTAGAGATAAGTGCAATTTGATCATCATATCTAGAAGGTGTCGATACATTGAATATAGTTCAGACTATGGATATTATAAGCTATGTTCTGAGCTTCTGTTAAAAGTTTAATATTATTGTATCTTCCTTCATTGTTGATTGTTATTCGTAATTGTAGTACAATATATCTAAAGCTACAGAACTTATATTTTTTACTTTTTCCAGTTATAAAAAAATAGCCAAGTGAATGTTTATAGTACTTAATTCAAAAGTTTTGCCAAGTCCAAACACATATAAATGTAATGATAATAATATCTATAGCCAAATGTATATCATAAAATACTGTAAAATTTTGAAAAATAGCCAAAACATTTTTTATGAAAAAATATATAGTATGCTTAATTTTTTCCCTGCTACAAATGATTATTCTTTTATTCTCATGATCATATAGCTGATAGACTTTAGATGTTTCATCATTCCCAATCAAGAAACTCATTATTGCTTTGTCATCTAACTTTTTTTCTTAATTCTTCTGGAATATGTGCAAATGCAACACATCCATAGGCTCTGAATTTTTCAAAGCTCACTTCTCTATTTGTCCATATCTCCTCTGCCATTTTCCCATTTAGACTTGCCAGAGGTATTCTATTTTGTATATGCACAGCTGTGAGTACTGCCTCTTCCCATAGGTAGTTTGGAAGTCCAGTGTGCTTTAACATAGCTCTAACTGCGTCCAGGATAGTTCTGTTCTTACGTTCTGCAACACCATTTTGCTGAGGAGAGTATCTACATGTCAACTGCCCTTTGATTCCCTTTTCTGAGCAGTACCTTTTGAATTCATGAGATAAATATTCTCCACCATGATCTGATCTAATGCACTTTATTTTCCTATTAGTTTCTCTTTCCACATCTGCCTCAAACCTTTTAAAAACATCAAATGCTTGATCTTACTTTTAAGTGTATAACATTTCGTTCTTCTAGAATAATCCCATCGATCCGAGACATCGGATTGTCATTCTAGAATGGGGCGAGCATGTATGTCTTGCATGCATGCATGCTGCGCATGCCCTTTCTGGTTGGGAGATCGCTATTTTAGGCGCGGTTCTGCAT
The DNA here is from genome assembly GCA_021234155.1 of Isoetes taiwanensis. Classification (NCBI taxonomy): domain Eukaryota; kingdom Viridiplantae; phylum Streptophyta; class Lycopodiopsida; order Isoetales; family Isoetaceae; genus Isoetes; species Isoetes taiwanensis. The sequence goes on along the minus strand of JAJEKV010000016.1, from coordinate 4,353,063 downwards.
CAACGTCTCATCGGCGCTTCCTCTTCTCTCTCATCAGTACCTTATTCTCTTATCTTTGAACCTATAAAGGGGAGGGGCTTCTCCTTGCTTGGTTTGGCCAATTTGGCGTTTCTTTCATGCTGTGGCATGTCCTTTCTCGGCTTTGACTCTTCTTTAGCCTTCATCCTGTGACCTTCGTCCTCGATTCCAGTTTTGTTAAGGAAGTCCTTTGCTATTCGGGCGGTTTGTTGGTTTCATGCGAGTCCCATTCTAGAATCCCATCGATCCAAGACATCGGATCGCCATTCTAGGATGGGGCGAGCATGCATGTCTTGCATGCACGCATGCGGGGCATGCCCTTTCTGGTTGGGAGATCGCTATTTTAGGGGCGGTTCTGCATCAACGTCTCATCGGCGCTTCCTCTTCTCTCTCAGCAGTACCTTATTCTCTTTTCTTTGAACCCACCCTCCCCCCCTTCTTTGTTTAATGTATTTATCGCCTGGCACGCGTGACCAGCCCCTCTATTTTGAAGAGGTTTTTGTTTTATTGTCGCGTGGCACGCGTCATCAGCCCCTCCACTCTGGGAGGTTTATTTTGTCACGTTTTTTGTGTTGGTGATGTGCAGGTACAGGTTGGCGAGCGGCAACTATTTTGACTTCTCCATTCGTGGGTTTTGGGAGCGATTTCCCTGCCTTATGTTTGTCCAAGCCCCTTGCTGAAGGCTTATCACTAGGGTTTTTCCTCGAAAACCCGAAAGGGCAGGGTTTTTTAATCCCGGTGATAAGCTTTCGGCAGGTACACAAGCCAAACATCTATTAGCATTGTATTTTATGGGGTCCAAATTATATAATTGGATATTCCCTTTATTTTTCATGGGTAGTTCGCATGTGTACGACTACCCACTATCCACCATTGTAGAAAATCTGCTGAGATGAATGAGAAGCCTAGTCTAGCGGGCAGTTTGTTGGTTTCATGCGAGCCCCATTCTAGAATCATTAACAAATGTTATAAAGTACCTTTTACCATGAAGACTCCTTACGTTCAAAGGACCACAAAGGTCTGAATGTATCAAGTCCAGAATTCCTTTTGCTCTCTTCTTCGATTTCTGGAAAGGTAGACGAGTGTGCTTACCAAGTTTGCAGCCCAAACATGTAAATTCTTCAATGTTATCATCTGAAGCTATTATTCCCCTTTTGATGAATTTAACATTATTTTGATGAGTATGTCCCAGCCTTTCATGCCACGGTAGTGCAGATGGTAATGATACAACATTAATACTTTCCGAAACATCCTTATTTGAAAAGCCAAACAAATTTCCCACTCGTTTTGCCAAAAACTTGATTTCATTATTATAAAACACTTTACAATATTTCTTCTCAAAGCACACCTTATATCCCAAATCAACTAACTGACTTATGGATCAAGTTTTTGACAATTGAAGGTACGCATAAGACATTTTCTAGATTCACTACATTTCCATCTAGATCATATAGCTCCAGCCAGCCAGCTTCTTCCACCTTCTGAAGTACCCCATTCCCCATCTGTACATGATATGAGGTCTTCATTTTCCTATTTATGAGTTTATTTGCTGACTTGACTATGCTTCTCTTAGCTATCTAGCACATATAATTCAGTATTAGATTCATTTTCTAAAGTACTCAAAGCATTATCAATAGTTACCTCAGCCTCTGTGTCAGATTCTCCATTATCAGCATCTTTTGCTATATTTACCGATGCAAATTCTCTGTTGCCAGTTCCTCTACCTCTCCCTTTTGCAGTTCTTGTGCCTCTCCTACTATTAGTAAGGTTTCTGGAAGTCCAACTCTAAAGCTTCCTCGTCATACGAAGGTGGGAAACGTCTAGCCAATCGTGTAGGATTTTTAGGATTTAAATTGCTTATATAGAGCTTTTCGTTTCAAGAAAGACACATTTGTCTTGTGGACGTTAAATTATCATGAGAATATTGTATGACTTTGACTTAAGAATTTTCTAGTCGTGGAACCCCTCCCCCCCTCCCCTCCCCTTTTTTTTTTTTATCTACAACTTGCATTTTTAAGTTGATGTTGTATCTTGTCTATTAATAATAGATGGTCAATCTCTAGTCTATTATAGATCCTAGGAACTAGGAATACCCTATTGCATATTCCAAGATACAATGATTTAAACCACAATTCCATTATTTTGAAACTAGAAAAAGTGCCCAGCGTTGCTGGGCCTTGTTTTGGGAAATTTAAAGGTAATAAAGATATTGTTAAGAACGTTAGTTGATATATATTATATGGTTGTTTGTTATAAAGTTTTATTTTTTTGTAGAGCTTAAAGAATTAACATATGCCATTTTAAGATATTCATAGAATTTCCATCTTGCATTCATCACAGAGGTATGATAGTCTCATGGATCAGAAAGAACAGTCGACTGAAGTTTATGCTCTCCCCCGCGCAGTTTGAAGCTTGGTTTCTTGGCCACAAAACCATTTTTTTGGCCTCATTAACACCTGGCTGATATCGGATGGCCAAATTAACAAGTGGTTAATGTGGCCCCGGCCACATTAACCACATTAACCACTATTTTTTTGCCAAAACCATTGCCCACTCGAAAAATACAGAGTTCAACATATTGCATATTTTCAATTTTGATTAGTGAATGCTGACGGCTGTCGATGATTTCTTGTCACTACAAGGGATCGTCGACCTTGAACGATGTCTGCACATTGATAAACGACGTCATGACGTCTATGAACGATGACAACGTCGTTAAACGACGTAAACGTCGTTGAATGACGCAAATCAGAGCTGATGTGTCGCGTTGGCTTGCGTGGCCTGGTGTTGTTGCCAAGCTGGCCAGCCTGCATGTCATGACACGTCAGCGAGACGTCGTTCAACGACGCCAGTCAACGCTGACGTGTCGCGTCGACTTGCGTGGCCCGGCCGCCGCGGGCCACGGCGGCCGGCTTTGCGTGTCACCAAACGTCGTTGAACGGCGCACTTTTAGTCCGACGTGCCTTGGGTCTCGCTGCGTGGTTTGCCGGCTTGCCGTCGGCGGGGGGCAGATGTCATGACACGTCAGAGTGGACGTCCTTCAACGACGCGGCTGACTGAGACGTCGTTGAACGACGTGTATGATGAATACGAAATTATTTTCGTATGCCAAATAACCCTAACCCTAACCCTAATAATGAACCCTAAGCCTAACCCTAACCCTCGGTGGCTCGTGTTATTCTTTTCTTTTGAGTGTTCTTGCCCATCTTGCTATAATGGTCCGACAGTTGAAGACCACCTTCGCGCGATATGTTCCGTCTAGTAGTAATCCTCCTCCTCCTCCTCTTCCTCCAAGGGACACCTCCAGCAATCCCCCTGCTTCTCCCGCTGAGAACCCTCCCTTCACCATCGTGGCAAAGATGAGTGAAAGGGAGCTTCTGATTGCACTAACATCCGGGCGTTCTCGCGAGGAACGATTGGTAGAATGGCTCACCGAGCCAAACAAAGAGAAAATGACGTTAATGGTGCATATAATGATGCAAGTTCCTCGGGATGGACATAAATAATGTATAATCTTTTTTTATGAATGGAAACAATAAGTTTGTTTATCTATTTGTGTTGTTTGTATTTTATGTTGTTTGTCTTATGGGGAACGTGCTAGAATTGTTACATACAATTTCTTATAGAAATAAAACCAACTAGCAAGTTTCTACAAATCAAACAAAACCGACGCCGCTTCGTCCACGCAGAAGACGTCGTTAAACTACGTCATGGGCATCTGACGGGGCAGAGCTGATGTGTGGGAGCTGACGTGGCACGCCTGGGAGCTGTCGTGTGCGAGATGACGTGTGCGAGCTGACGTGTCAAGCCACGTCGGCCACATGTCGTTCAACGACGACCTAGGATCTGACGTGGCATCTGACGGGGCATCTGACGCCCTCGAGCTGACGTGGCATGCCTGGGTGTCAAGCCACGTCAGCTTGTTGTCGTTGAACGACGTCAAGGACGTCGTTTATCGACGTCCAATTATGGCGGGAATGCGCTCGGTTTATTTTTCCATTCCATTGTTATTTTGTCCCATTCCCTTTGGAGCTTTTGGCGCCCGTGGGTTTTGTCTATCTTCATAAGATAGGATCTTTGCTATTTTGTTAATCTTTGTGGTTTTGGAGTTAAACACCTCCAAATGCTAATAGATTAGAAGATTGAATCTTTAAAGTATGTTAAAAACTTGAGGGATGCATGATCAAGGTACGACTGGGCTCCATCCCGAATGGAGAGGACTAGATGTATCGGGTTTATGCACCCTAGAATAGAAGTTTTAATCTTCATAGATTACAAATGATTTGAAGGGTTGCGTGAATAAGGTACTGGTCGACTTTATCCCAAATGGAGAGGACTAGATGTATCGGGTTCAGGCACCCTAGAACAGAAGTTTCAATCTTCATAGATTACAAATGATTTGAAGGGTTGCATGAATAAGGTACTAGTCGACTCCATCTCAAATGGAGAGGATTATATGTATCGGGTTCAGGCACCCTTCTATCAAATGCTTTCTAAATATCATAAACGTTGTATCAATCTAAATCTTAAGAAGAAACATTTGATAAAATCTATAAAATAAACATGGATATTTATATTTATTATATTATTACATGTTTTCTTATTAATATTTTTTATTGTTTACTAGCAAAAACAACATGGACGAACGTCAAAAGGAATATGAAAACTGAAACAGAAAGCTTTGAGAATGTTACATGGCGACTTGCGCAAGGATGTTACCCCAATAATTGCGCAAGGATGTAAACACAAGAACCAGGGCGCTTATTAGACTCCCATCCCTTTTAGCAAAAAATACGTTAGAAATTTGCGGGAAATTGAAATGGGGGACCAAAAAATTTGTTCAAAAATTTCTAGCGGCCGCCTACTGATGTGGCAATGCTGCGAGTGGGGTGGTAGTGCTATCCGTGGCTTTGCCACTCGTGACCTGCCACGTCAGCAGGCAGCCGCCAGAAAATTTCTTCACGAAATTTTTTGGTCCTGAAAATTACTCTTTCGAAAAACCCACAACAATTGGATTACCTAAATGCTCCATGGAGGTGATTTGGGAGGGGGGAGGAAGGGGACTGGGGAGGGGGATGGAGGGGCTTGGGAGGAGGAGGGTGGTGTTTGGAGAGGATGGACCATTTATGACCTCTTTGTACGATGGAAACAAAATCATGAAGCAAATCACAACCGAATCTGTTGTCCCCGTCTAATTCACCCCTAAACACATCAAAAGTCAATTGCTCGTGTATAATTGCAGCTGGATTAATCCTGATCTCGGGCTAATCCACATTCGACCCAGGAGAAGAAGAAGCATGCAGGTATTTACTCGACATATGTAGGGCTTTTCGAAGGGGGTGGGGGGAGGACAACTCGATCCATGCGAGCTCTGCACGGTAGCAGGGACCCTATACACTGCGATCCCTTGCCTCTATTGACCACGATAGGAGCCACAAGAATGTTACATGGCTACATAATGCCATGGAGGACGAACTAATCGCCTATCAGAGGTGGCGCCTTGACACCCCTACCTTAATGTCCCGGTCCTCATCCTTTTGCTCTAGGAATTAATCTCAGCCATTCTTTCTAAAGTACTATATCCAGTAACATTATTGTGGACCAATTTGTTATGGCCATAACAAGATGTTATGGCCATAACAAGCATAAAGGATGCAAAAAGGATCGCCGGATTTGAGGCCTGGTTCTGTGTCGCTGGATTTAAAACAAGTTTTGTATACCATAAGGTCGGATCGACAGCTCATCATGAAAACTGGCCACAAAAAATGCCTGGCTTGGGCGCACGTGGCCAGGCGAGGTTGGGTCCAGAACCCGCTCATAAAGACGTGTCTTATTTTTTATGGTTTTCCACTAGCATTTTGATGGTGTCTTTATAGTGGGAAAACAACTTCATTTCTATGTGTCATATTTTTTTATTCGGAGTCATAAATAGTGTCATATCTCAATGTGGCAGTCCTATTTTAAGACTAGAGTAGAAAATCACCCTAAGTGCACGAAATGGTGCGACCCTCCCCTACCCTAATTCTAACATGCGCTAAAAAATTAAAGGATCTTGTTTATTCACTAGAAGCCACCATGGCGAATGTGTGTGCAATGTGCAGAGAAGACAAGGGCAATTTATAAAAATACCCCTATTTTTTTGCAACATTTGAAAATGCCCCTGTTTTTGGGGGTATTTTTGATAAAATGACTACAACATTTTTCTGATGATCTAAATAGGAATGTGTCATCCATATAAATTATAAATGAGATGACATCTTTCAACAAAGCTAAAATCATCTGAATCAGAGTTTGGAATCACGTGTTATATTATTTCATAGACACAAAATAAATCGTAACTATAACTTAAGATTATGGACTCCGATTCAGATAATTTTAGCTTTGTTGGGAAGGTTTCATTCTCTGCTATAATTCATTGAAAGGGCACATTCCTATTTGGATCAGCAGGAAAAAGTTAGTCATTTTATCACAGACACCCTTAAAAGGACACATTCCTATTTAGATCAGCAGGAAAGAGTGAGTCATTTTATCACAAACAACCTTAAAACAAGGCAAAAATTCACAATTTTGCAAAAAAATAGGGGTATTTTTCTAAACATATATTATTCTTATACAATGATGCATTAGAATATTCGTGTCATAATCGTGGCCGTCGATTCTTGAAGGTGTTGATTTTAGCCGAGAAGCTTTGGTTTGAAGCAACCGAGGGATTCTTGAGCACCACCAAAATCAGATAATCCAAAGTTGGCTGCCTTTCAAGGCAAGTAACCGTAATCGACACCAGATTCATGTGAACACTGGTAGGATTTATTTGCCAAGCCCAACAGCTCCTCTTTAGAGTCTGTGGACTAATTTGCCTGTCGCCAATGCTCCGATGGAGGCTGTGGATGGTAGGCGGCCGCCGCCATAACCCAGGCAACAAAAAAATTCGTGTTTTTTGTGCTGCATCTCTCTGGCTATGGCGTTCAGCCCTTTTTGAAGCAAGTCATAGCTTTCTATTGTGGTTTTTCGGCCCTTGCCTTTTAAGCGACTTTCTGCTGTGCAAAGTGATGGAAGGTCGCCACCGGATGCTCCAAGCTCAGATCCTGTAGGGCCGGATTTTCTGCATGCACCATAATAGGTGGCTGCTTAAACTTTCCCCTCCTTCCACTTATGTTTTTTCTCCCCTTTTTCTACGTCTTCATCAATGTATATTCTGTCAGATATTCTTGATTCACCTTCTCCATAGCTTGCCGGACTTGGCCGTTTGCTTCACCTTCTCCATAGTTGCCGGACTTGACCTATGAGCTCTTAATACTCCTGAAAACTTCATGAACATAGCTGTAATAGGTCTCAATCCATCTGTCATGCTGGCCTCCTTACATTTAAACCTAAATCCTTTAAATCAATATAATAATGGGGCATTTATATTGATATTGTTTTGTGGGAAGAGAATTGTCTCTTCTAGAATTGTTAAGAGTTTATGTTAAAATCCTTTGATATTACATCAGCAAAGCAGGGATTTGTCTCTGCCATCAAAGATTTCAGTCTACAGAGTTAGTAGACTGGCACCATCACAAATAGCTCTTTTTGCATCGTCCCATTTGTTGAAACTTTCATAGCAGGTACTATATCATGGAACGAGCTTTGTATTTAACCTTTTGTGTGATCTGATCTGATAGAACAAGCTGTAGCTTACCTTGAAGAGCTGAAGTGGTTGCTAAAGCGATCTTGCTAATGGCAAATGGCTGCAACATTTTCCACCTTTTGTTGCCTGTTTCAATTATTATATCTAGTGAACCCAGTGCTTTAGGGAGAGGAGAAATTCTAGTTTTGAGAAATGAAGAGAACAATATAGAAAAAGTGTAGTTTTGAGAGATGAACAATATAGGAAAACGATCTGACAAAGTAGTTATACCTTCTATTTAACATGTTTGTTTAATGGGATGGTGATATATTGATCCAGCAACAAAAGCTCTATATAAATAGCTTTTATCATCTTGCAATTATGTTAACAAGTGATATGTCTTCCACACAGGTAGATGTTGAGCAAAAATGTATTTGTCTAGGATTTTCGTTGCTCAGGAAGGTGTTGGTAAATTCTGATATTGGTTAAGAAGATATGATCTATGCTATAAATTGGATATGTCAGGGTCTTTTTCTAAGTTTTTGACAATTATGCTTATTTCAAGTTAGAATAAGAACTTTAAATGGTTAGAAAGAGCATTCTACAACCCCATAAAAAGCTTGGCTTTTCACGATGAATCTTTGCTCAAGGCATTGAAGGTATACGAAGTATGTGCTTCAACTATCAGGCAAGGTGCTACTTGACCTCATGCTCTAGATTCTGTTTTCTTGGTGATGTAAAATCATGACATATTCATTCCAAGGTTGGCTCACAGATGTGTAAATGGTCAATTTTTATCTTCTGACAGATTAATCTTGTTATACTATTCTTTTAAACAAATAGGATGTCATTATTTTTATGATTACGTGAGAAAGCAGTGCTTTTTTAAAAAATAGCATAGTCCTAGCATGATTTATTTTTAAGCAAATAAATCTGACTAAAATGCCTGTGCTCTTGCTGCATTCTACAACCCCATAAAAAGCTTGGCTTTTCACGATGAATCTGTACTCAAGGCATGAAGGTATACGAAGTATGTGCTTCGGCTATTCGGCAAGGTGCTACTTGACCTCATGCTTTAGATTATGTTTTCTTGGCGATGTAAAATCATGAAGGATTCATCCACGGTTGGCTCAAAGATGTGTAAATGGTCAATTTTTATCTTCTAACAGATTAATCTGGTTATATTTGTTCCTTTAAGCAAATGGGATGTCATTATATTTATGATTACGTGAGCAAGCATAACGGTTCTACTGTTTTAGAATACTTCATTTTGGCTTATTTATGCAATAGTTATATGTGCTTAATGTTTGAACCAACGCCCACTTTATTGGCTCCCGAAACTAACTTGTCAGACCAAGCGGGTTCGCCCAGGCGAACCCCAAAAATTCGCCCAGGCGAACCCGCAAACGACGTGGCGGGACGGTCGCGGGCGCGAGATGCCTGCGTGGCATTGCTATCGAGTTCGCTTGGGCGAACCTAAACCAGGGTCAGACTCAGGCGTGTGGCAATGGCGATCTCGCATTGAATGCGTTGCTACCGGGTTCGCTTGGGCGAACCCACCGGCCGTACGGGGACAGGGCGGTACAGGGCGGTCAGAACGCTCATATCTGGAATTTGGCCTGTGATTTTGTTCTCGCTTAGGTTTAGAATTGCTAGATCTGTTAGCTTTCCAATTGAGGCTGGAATTGCGCCTGTGATCTTATTGTGGCTGACTAGCTGCTTCAGATTTGTTAAACTGCCCAATTCGTCAGGAATCTTACCTTCCAGACCATTTTGTAAAAGAACAATCCGTTCTAGATGGGTCAGATTAGAAATTTGTGCCGGAATTGAGCCCACCAGAGCAGAATTGAACAAAAATGCAAGATGCTGCAGCGACGGGGCCAGATCAGAAATCTGGTGCGGAATTTGAACCTGGGCACCTGTAAAACACTGGAAGATGAAGAGCTTCTTCAGATGGGCGAATTTGAAGAGCGAAGGATGGAAGGTAGCATTTTTGGTGCAGATCGGATTGTTTACTGCTTCAGAAATATAACCCAGATTGATTTCTACAATGTGCATCTTCTGTGTATTGTTTTGATTCGAAAAAACATCGCAATTATGCCGTGCGGTGCCCAGTGCAGAAATCGCCTGGAAATAGAGTTCTCCAATCCACTGTGTCATCGCACGAAGAACATCGAAGATCGCATTTGTTTTGGACAAATCAGTGACCGAAAAATCATCTGCTGCAACATTTTTGCTGCAGAATGCGCACAAATCTAACGCCTGCCGGTGGGTTCGCTTGGGCGAACCCAGGAGGGCGCAATTATTGCTCTGCCGATCTACTCTGCCTGCCACTCGATTCTGCCACCCGACCCCGCCGATGGGTTCGCTAGGGCGAACTCGGCAGGGCAGCGATTACCTAGTACTGCCACTGCCACCACTGCCATCACACGTACTGCCATCACACGTACTACCAAACCCGGGTTTGGGTTCGCTTGGGTGAACCCGGTAGCTAATGCCACACAGGTCCTGCCCCCGCGACGCTCCCGCCACGTCAGGCGTGCGGGAATTTTTGGGGTTCGCTTGGGCGAACCCAGTTGGCCGTTGGAGTTACTTTCGGGAGCCGATCGAAGCACCGGCTTTACAATATTTAATAAATGTGTTTGAGAGTCCATTTCTCTTTAAGGGTATAGTTATGTAGAAGTTCATGCCTTCTCTTTGAGTGGTATGGATTTTTGAGTTGTTTTGAGGGTTGATGTTGTTTGTAGGTTAACAATACATAATGATAGTGATTCAAAGTAATGCAAATACATATTAATGAAAAAACCATTCCGTATGGGGGGACGGAAACAGGGGAGATGATTCCAGGGGGTCCCGCGACCGGCGGCAGCCGAGAGCGGGTCCTGGAATCAGCGACCCTGTTTCGTCCCCCCACAACATGGCAACTGGGGAGGATGCAAAATTTGATCCATTTTACCTGTTCTTCACCTGTTGAGCGGAATCAAGCCCGCCGCTTTCCATTCCGGAGGCTGAATGGGCTCCCCAGTTTCCATGTTGTATTATCATGTTTATCGTTATTCAAATTTATAAATGCAAACAAGTTATAAGCACAAGTAACATGATTTTTTTTGCATCTATTTAGTGCTCTTATCTACTTACTTAAAAAGTTTTTGGGCTTTCTCTCTCACGCCGGTGTGCCCTTTCCGGCGTTACTTTTGGAAGCCAAAAACGCGTTTTCCGGCAAAACTTCTTCCACCAACATATTTTTTTTGTTTCTTTTTATTTTTCCGGCAGCAACTTTATCTCTCTTGGTTGTGGGCGGTGTCCGTCGGTTAACGCAGCATGGCGGCCAGAGTTCGCCAAAGCTTGGATTTTGCAAGGCCACCGGTTCCCTCTTTGCTGGGTGGGCCGTGTCTATGGCGTTATAGTGGGCATGGCATTTCCAACCCTGTGCATGGAGAGGCGATGGCATTTCCAACTCTGTGCATGGAGCAGGTAACGCATAAATCCTTCCAAAGATCCAGGATGCCTCCATTGCCTTCTATTTCATGGAAACAGGCAGCGACAAGGGTAGCTGCATCGGATTCGTTGCAAACAACGTTTCTTCTGTAGTTTTGGCGTTGCTTACAGATGGGCTCTGTTGTTGGAGTCCAGATAAGAGAAGGCTAGAGTTCCAACCGGCTGGAGCTTCAGGTAAATTAGTTTTTGCATCCCTTTTCTAGGTCCTATTTCCACTTCCTTGGAAGCAATTACGAGAAGGCATATGCTCCTGTAAGATTCAAATAATCCAAAAGAGGGTTCTATTATTTACATTGTTCTGTTGTGGTTGTCCGATCTTCATAATGCTCATCTCAAGTGCCCTTTTTTTTGTCCAGTAGGAAACCGAAACACAAATGATCTGGGTATATCGAAGCAACAGATGCATCTTGCTGATGCATGCAAAAACGAGGTACACTCCATTTAAATAAATCGTTTGTGGTTTTATGTTTTGTTTTCTCTGTTTATGTAATCCATTGTATGTTTATATATTTAGGTTTTTATTGCTCATGTTGCATCCAAAAATCCAAGCTCGATGCCTCACTGAAATTGGAAGAGTATTTTTTATCGAGGGAAAAATGCGATATGTGTCAACTGTTGTGAATAAAGATAATATTTTTGCTTGGTCACATTTAAATTTGGAATTAAGCTACCTTTTCGTGGTGATTGCTTGCTTTCACCTTTATTTAGGTTCCGATTGTTGTTTCTGGCTCACACATGAATTTACATGCCAAAGAAGCCATGGACAAGGTACGGTAGACTTCTGTACGGTCTACCCATAGAAGGCAAGGTATGGTACATTTGCAGATCCCATCAAATCATTGATAGTCATTTATTTGCTTTCGGATTACAATGTCACTGGATATGCAGCATCATGTTTGGTGCAATTAAGGTATTTCCACCACAGATATTATCCTATTCTTCATATTTTTTAATCTGAAATTTTGAGAGGCAGAGCAAACTCTTTATAACATAACATTGTTTGGACCCGCATGTGAAATGGGTCTACGAGCTTGAGCAGTATTTCTTACCACCAATGGAGCACTTTATCTGGGGAGCCTTCTTTGATTTGTTGGAAATTCTAAGCTCAAAAACACATCGCAAATGAAGAAGAGATAGTGGAGTGGAGTGATAAAATGTGGACAACAGATGCTGGAGATAAACTTTGCAGCAACACTGGACACTAAGTGGCGCAGAAGATTAAGAAGAGGATGTAAGATGGTCCAAATACAAATCTCCCCTTTAGGGTAAGGTCCTAGATATGTCCGGTGCGGGTAAATACCTTTTCCAAGATCCTTGAATTCAGTGGACCAGCGGTTTATGCTTGCTCATCTTCAAAGTTTGCGACTGTATCAAGCCAAACTTTAAATCCATTTCCATGCTGAGGGCTTTTAAATAAGTTTCAGCAAGCTTTCTGCACATCTAGCGGCGTGATGGCGGGAACGAAATCTGGCCAAAATACCTTCAGCCATATGGTGAAATTTAGGTGGTTCAGATATCTGCATGCTTAGTTTTGGTCATTCTACTGTAGGCAAGGCTCCGGCATGGGCATTTAGACCGATTTACACAGGTCGATTTGCATCAGGTAACATCTTCTTTGTTATAGTTTTGGTGTTATACTCCAGGAATGTTAACAGCAGATCTACAGGAAGCAAGCACATTTTTGAACTTGGTTCTGAAGAAGAAAAAAAATCGAGGTACAAATCTTTCCTGTTATGTCCACAAAGCAAATCACTTGGTTGCCTTTACTTTTTGCCCCTTTAATCTGGGATGGTTATCCTCTACTTCCCTGTAATTTTTAGCTCCGAAAATCTTCTGTCGTTGCTCAGGCGAAGGCGATGGTTTAGGGGATCCTTTAGGGTTCGTGAAGAGATATAAGAAAAGAAGCAGGATACTCTAACAGCAGAACTACATGAAGCAAAAGCATTTTTGAACTTGGTTGCAGAAAATATCAGAAGAAGAAAAAAATTGAGGTACAAGTCTCCTGTTATGTCCACAAAGCAAATTACTTGGTTGCCTTTACTTTTTGCCCCTTTAATCTGGGATGGTTATCCTCTACTTCCCTATAAATTTTAGCTCCGGAAATCTTTTGTCGCTGCTCTATGCACCTCTAGCTTGAAGTAAAAACTTCTGAATCAGTCCCAACGGAATGCTTCTATGCTTTTGTGTTGAAGGTTTTTTTGGTGCAGGCTTCTTGCAAGAAAAGCTTTCTGGCTGCTGGTTGAATCACGTAAACTATCATTCTGTAACCTTTCAATAATTATTTGCTTTGGTCTGGAAATTTAAATCCTAAATCGCAGGGCACGTCGGTGGAACCATGGAACTTGGAGCATTTAGTTTCTCCTCTTTGGCTTCTGTCTTGACATGCCAGACATAACGGGATGGTAATCTTTTCTAATATAATGTTCCTTCTTTTTTATTGTATGTATTTTTTATGCTTCGGAGTATCTGGTGTTTTCATAGCTGCAGGAGGTAAATATGAAGATGAGAATATGAAGGAGGTAAATTTAACATTGTTTTATGTTTTATTTTATACACTTTGGTATGACTATCATATCCATGAATTGTTGCCCAATCTATAGTGAATCTATATTGGTAACAAGAAATTGACTTTGCTGAATAAATGTATGCGAATAGCACAAATACATATGTTTTTGCAAAGTACTTCAAAGTTGATTTTACTGTTTTGATTTTATTGTTTGAAAATTGTGAATGCAGTTGAATGGTAATCTGTATGGTCGAGACACATACATGCAACATGTGAGAACTATAGTAGCTCTGGTAAGCATGTGACACATAATCACGTAGAATGCACACATAGAGCTCTTCTTCTTGCCTACAAAGTGCTCTCAATCATCTATGTTTTTGCAAAGTAGCACAATGAATTAATGCAAGGTGCAACCCCATTGGTTTTGAATTTCGTGGACGTAATATATAGAGTTATATCGGGGGAGCTTTTGGAGCGATCCGCGGATAGAGTGGGAGAAACCAAGAGCGACTAAGTATAAACCCATGTTTAGAAACCCTTTTTGTGATAGTATATTGCTATAATGTAAATCTCTACTTCCTCTAGACAAATGTACTATGTCATCACTGTAGTCGGATTTGTGTCCAGCACAAGTGCTTCATGAGCTCAAGGTAGAATATTCAATGATAACATGAGCTCAAGGCAGAATATATTCAATGTTAACATGAGCTCAAGGCAGAATATTCAATGATAACATGTTTTTCAATTGTAGAATGTTCTCATAGCATATGGCTATTTTTAGTAGTATGATGAATGGAACTTAGTTCTATGATTAATCGACTTGATTTTTAAGGAAACTTAAACTAAGGAATCTTTAACCGATATTCCTTCCGACTTTGAAGATTGGTTTTTGTGTATTGATATGTTCCTCTAGATTACCCAGATTGTCGATTGTTATTGTGCTCATCTTCATAATAATATCAACATGTGAGGTTGTCAAATGCTTGGCTCCGCAACTTACTCCAAGCATCCGGATAAATAGCCAGAAGCACTTGCTGACTTGTCAATGTCACATGAAAAAGAGAAAGCAGCCAGGACCAAATAGGCTGGAGATGAACACATAAAAAGAAACAATGCTCAATGGTCTCGTCCCTTTGTTTGCACAGTGGGCAGAGTGCTGACACTCGAGGATCAAATCTGTGAACAAGCACGTTCACACGAGGGCATCTGTGAAGAATCTGCCACCAAAGCACCGCCACCTTAGGATGGAGTAACTTATCCCAAGCCCAAGTCCACATATGTCTCCATTCAGGAGGTGAAAGCTGAAGGGACCACCTAGTGGGTGGCGGAAGGATGGTTGTTGTGGTCCATCTGGAAGCGCAGAAGACTTGTGTATCTTTCAGGGTTTAGATATTCCTCCTGCAGTTGTCCTCCAGGACGCACAAGCTAGAATCGCTAAGGCATACCATTGTTCTTCGCTTGCTCCTGCCAAGCGACAGTTGATATTTGAGTCCTATTTGAGTGTGCTGTCTTATGCATTGGCTGGTGGTTCTACTCAGTGGATCATGATTATCCTCTGAGACTTTATTCCTGCATCTGCATTTTGTATTTTGTTTTTGGCTTGGAGTTTCAATAAAGTTTGTCGTTCTTCAAAAAAAAAAAAAACATGTGAGTTTGTCGAAAGTTGCACACATATGGATGTTAAAGGCTGAGTAAAAACACATGCTAGGACGTTAGCCCGGCAACGCCAGGCACACGTTTACTAGTCTATTTACTTAAAAAGTTTTTGGGCTTTCTCTCTCACGCCGGTGTGCCCTTTCCGGCGTTACTTTTGGAAGCCAAAAACGCGTTTTCCGGCAAAACTTTTTCCACCAACATATTTTTTTTGTTTCTTTTTATTTTTTCGGCAGCAACTTTATCTCTCTTGGTTGTGGGCGGTGCCCGTCGGTTAACGCAGCATGGCGCGCGGCCAGAGCTCGCCAAAGCTTGGATTTTGCAAGGCCACCGGTTCCGCAGGCTATAAACGGCAACATATTTCTGCTACGTCCCGAAGAGCAGGTCTAGGTCCCCGAAAAACTCTGCTCAGGATGTTCGGAGATATTATCCTTCCCAGAGAATGGGCGGATAGAGAGAAACAGGATGATTCGATCTATTAAGTTTCAAAGTGGAGTTCGTTGAGACAAACGGCTGAAGCAGTCGTGCTAGCAGAATGGAGATTTGAGGTATTGTGCTTCAGGCAGAATGCCGGATTTGGGTCTAAAAAGAAAAGCGGATCACAGGGTTGTAATCACGGTTCACAGTGTTTTCAAATTCTGTGGTCATAATCACGGGATTTTTTAAAGGTGCCGTACTATATTGGGGTCACTTCTAGTTTGCGCTTCCCTCGGTGAAGCGGGGCCGGGCTGCAGCGGTGAATAAGACAAACAGCCTAAAAAGACAAAAAACACAGCGACGAACAGCTTAAAGAAGACAAACAATACAGTTATTGATTCCCACGGATCAACCAATCAACCACCAATCAACCCCAACAACCCCAATCAACCCAAAAAAACAATCAACCCAAACTTTGACTGTCATGTTTAATGACGGGGGGCCATAAACTAGAAACTAGCCCTATATTGGGATTGTTTAGAATGTAAGATCTGAAAATACTGCTTAGCCACAGAATGGGCCGACCATTGCATTTTTGCAGGCCATTCTTGCATGCTGCATGCAAGGTACACTTCTGGAACTATTCATATTTTAGAGCTTTCCATGTTTATTTTAGAGCTTGAAAATAGCTGAAGCAAATATAGCCCGGAGTCCTCATATGCAACACCATATTCATCCGGCATCAACATATGCTGACGTTGGTGGCATTTTTCTAGCATCTTTATGCAAGAGAGGCTTTTGGTTTCTGCTATTCTAAAATGCTTAGCCCTTGCAATATATCATGATCACCATTTTCTTGCTGCAGAAGGACGTTTTTGCAGAGTCTTTCAAATTTGTGATAGGCAGCATGTACTACGGTTTGTTGATGCAGGAGAACTTTATACAGTCCAACGTTGAGATTAACTCTGCAGGGAAACTCTGTTCAAGGAAACTGTGTTCAAACGAAGCTTGCTGCAAGTATTATAGCATCATTTCGTCTTTTTCGTAGAGGCGGTGAGACCAAAGGAATGAGAAGGTGGATCTGCGCCTGACAAGCTATCTAAATCATCATTCTCTCTGTAAGTTTCTTCACTAATTTGCAGGTTGCAGGCTTACCTGATATCTTAAATTTGTTTAGTCTTTTAGATGTAGTGGAGATTTGGCCAATTCATACTCATACTCTGTATTATTTTTTTTCCCTTTCCATTTGCTTGAAGCGCTATGTGTTTGTATTGTCAATCCCTTTTCCAGTCGAATTTATAAGCCATGTGCTAGTTTAAACACTACCTGGTCGTGATCCAGAGCCACCATTAGACTACAAATCCATTTTATGACTCATTATGATATTCATCTTAAAAAGGGTTGCATTTATATGAACTTCTTGAGTAGGATGTTCAGATTTTAAGCATCTTCAAACATTTCAAGAAGTTTGCAATAAACTTAGTCTATCTTCTTTATTTTTGAATGTCCATTTAACTTATGATCTTACCTCAGATTTTGGCACCACCATATTTTTTTACTTCCAAGAAGCACTCAGGACTGCGAACAAGAGAATATTCTCAACATGTTTGTGGACCGAATATTTGGCCAAGTATTTTATAAGGTACTGCTAGACTTACCATGTGATAGCATTTTGCAATATGAATTCTACATAATACTAAACAATAACTTACCAACCAGTAGAGTCCCAATAACAGCAGCAGCAAACATAATGGAATCATACTAATTCCCTTGAGCAATGCTGTAGTTCAATCATTTTAAGTCGGATTTTAAATTTAACGTCTTGGCATACCAATGCATCCTTCATGCAATGCTCAACAAGGAAACGTTCAGCTTGGCCAAACTTTATTCTCAGGTTTTCTTCTCAAGGAACTGTTGCTGATAGGGTTGCAGGTGTCATTTCCTTAATTGCCATATGAGTTGTTTTTAAAGCTTGGCATACCTAATTTTAAGTTCATTCAAGATGTCATTTAACGTTGAAACAGTGATCTCTTCTAACTTGCTTTTGAGATGAAAAAAAAACATGCCTTTTATAGTTGTGACATGTTTTTTAACCATGAACCAAATCGTTATATTGTACAGTCAAGAATACGTTTAAGATTTTCTCAGCACAACTGTCCAATATGCAGGGTTATGAGACGCCTTTGTCATTGTAGGTTTATAAAGTTTTAATACAACAAAATCAACTATAGAACAGTTCCAATCTTTGTCTTTGTAGTTTTATAAGATCAGCTGAAGAACATTCTGAAATCTCCAACTTCCTTCTGATCAACAAACATAGGCATTTGTTAAGTGCATCGTGGTTTAATTAACCATCTACAAAGGAGGAAAAAATTAACATTGCAATTTCAAATAATCAAAGTGTTCTATTCGGTGGTTTGGGTGATGTGTAAGTATCATCATCACTTAATTATGCATATGCATGTGAAACATATTCTAGATAAATCACACATTTTGGGTTTACAGTAAGTCATTTATCCTATCATGAATTCGAAAAAACTTGGAGCATGGAGCAAGCATAGATGGCTCATGCGAAGCTATCAACCATACGATTACATTGTGAATTTAGGGCTTAAATTTAAAGTTTGTGTGTTTATGTAGGATATCACGAATATGTATCAAGTATATGTACAACCTTTGAAGATGGAGACAATTCCAAAGGATTGATTTACCAAGTTCTATTTTGTCTATGTCACAAATTTTATAAGCATAAATTTTGTATGAAACAAAATACATCAATGCATGCTTTTACTAAGACAGGCCAACGTTGCAAGGCCAATGGCAACCATTGTGTTGCAACATCTGATAGCATGATCCACTTCGATTGCAATCATGTTTGACTACGTACCGACATGATTACATCTAGAACTTTTTGATCCATCTACAAATTCTTTGATGTCTACCTATTACATATGACAAGGACTAATGCCCGGCATCGCCCGGCACACGTTTCTAGTTGCTTGTAATCTCAATAATTTTTCTTAGATCTTCTCATAATTGTTGCACTCTACTTAATTTTTCTTCTACAAGGTTGTGTCGTTCAATGACAGTGGATGTTGATTCATGAATTCACTCATATGATTTTAAAAGACATTTTAGTAGTTTGTTTGCCTTCAACTCTTTCTAAAAATTCGAAACTTCATATCTTGATGGTTTGCCACACTTCCTTTTTAGATATACATACCGCTTATCTCATAATGTCTGCTGGTTGAAATGTCGTATGTTTCTTACATAAGATTTATAAAGGTTTTTGGAATGTATTTGTATTAAAACCGTATAAATACTGATAAAATACCTGAGTTTGGCCGAGGAAGGGTATTTTAGGGTTTAGTTTTATTTCGATGGTTCCTTTCTTGCCTTCCTATTTTCTTTGGAGGGAGGCGCAATTTGGGCGATTCTAAATTTGGCGCAGAGGATAGGCATGGAGCCGATGATCTTGCTCACATATCTTCATCGGCCCCTGAAGGTAGCGCTGCGCCATCCCCATTTCTTCTTTTTTTTCTTTGTCTTGGTCCCTTGTTCTTGTTGCCATGTCCTGCGTCGGCGTCCAGAAGTGGTCGGCTTGCTAGAAGCCAGGCTGATGCTTCCTTCCCATCTGGCCCAGGCCAGGCAACCCAGTCTGTTCCACTTGTGGATTTGAATATGAATCTGGATTGGCTTGATGTTTACATCACATTTGGGTCTTTTCGGCCAAGATGTGCCAAGATCATTTTATGATGGCCTTGTTTTGTTACGCAACTCTAAATGCCGGCCGGTGGTCGTGGCATTAGAAAGAGGGTCCTCACCGACCATCCGCATGTCTGGGCCGTTTTAAGATGTCGTTTTAGAAATCCAAAGAGCGTGAATGAGGCTATTAAATCGCTTTTAACTGGAAGCCCAAGCCCCGAGGCGTAGTTTTGATCTGCAAGGCCTTAAAAACACCAAGCTCCATTGTTTTGAGGGCATGGTGGGTATTGTATGAAGGATATCGGCAAAGTGCATTATACTTGTCATCGTACAATGTATCCAGGGAATGGTTGAAAGGGGTAAAGATCTATACCTTAGATGGGGGGCGGTGATACTAAAGGATTGTGTGTTCTTGATACTTAATCGATGAATAAAGGCCGCTCACTTTGTTTTTACCATGGCGGACGGAGGCATACACCTAGTCTAACTTATCTTGTATGTAAGATGTTGAGGTCTTCTAAATATATTTCAGTGACTCTGGATCATCCTTCTAATTACGCTCATATTAATGAGCATAGAGTAAGGGTTTTGCTTGGCGTGTACTTACGAATCCTTCCTCTTGTTTGCCATCGGATGTCATTTGTTCTTTGGTGTGAGTGGGATCGATCCCCTGCGACCCGCTTGACTTGCGGTTTTATGTTAACTTTTACGTTCTTCTTTCTTGGCGGTTTGTGGTAGATGAATGATATTGACATCTTTTTGATTTTATTCAAATGTATCTTGTTCTTGGCGCTACCTTTTCGACTTTAGAGGGCTTTGGCCCCTTGCATAACGAGGCTCCACTCTGTGAAGCCTCTTTATGCTTGGTTGAGTAATGGCTAGTAACTGAGGTTCAATTCCTCAGACTCCTAGTTTCTGTACAGGTATTTGAGTTCAGGTTCAGGTTTAACTGGGGTTCGATTCCCCAGGTCCTCTTTAACATGTATAATAATACGGGATTTGTATTTCTTGCCATAATACAGCATGGTCTGATGTATATTGTGTGTATTTTATGTGCAGGTCAAACACCCCAAGTTTGACCTGTAAAAGACTCAGAATCGACGCACAGGATTGCAGGAGAGAGCATCTTGACTTGTGCACCATTGAATTTTTTTTTAAAAACACTTAATCTAACGGTTAAGAAGCGATAATACACACTTAAGGATCAAATCTAACTAAGAGCACGATTTCAATTTAAAATAGAATCTTTTTTTGACAAAATGTTTAGAAAAGAGAAATGTTTTCAATTTAAAATAGAATTTTTAGAAAAGAGAAATGTTTGCAGCCGCGGTGATAAATTTATTGTATAATTTACCCCTTCTCATTTCGGGGATGATCTAAACCGTCAAAATCTTAAATCCCAAACAGTTTAGATATGGTAGTGTTGTGTAATAACAGAGACTGAGATGGCAGCTGGGGGTACCAGAACCACTTTGAAGATTACATTTTCTGCGTCACCGACTCCATCAGCCCAAATTTCTAATACCCATTTTGTCATTCGCCCAACAGTTGCCTTTAGAAACTCGCTCTTCATTCCACGTCCTCAAATATTTTGTTCTTCAACCCGGCCATGGAGTTCATGGTCGTCATCCTTTTTCCTAGATTCTGGTGCTCCATGTAGACATTGGAAGGATGACCAGTTCGTTATTGCTAGAAGACTTGGGTCCGTTGCTGAAAAAAGTAGCTCAGCATCGCCGGAATTAGGGATTGATGTTGAGGAATTGGCATCTTATGCTCTTCCTGTTCCCCCATTAAAAAAAAGATTGCGAATTGCAGATATCAAAGGGTCTCCTGATGGGGGACTTGGAAGGGTCGGGAAGCAGCTTGTTCTTCGAGGCTGGGTGCGGACTTGCAGGCTTCAAAAGAGCTTCAGTTTTATTGAGGTTTTTGCCATTACTTAGTGTACAATGTGTCCCTTTGTATTTAGGATTGTTTGTTTGAATTAAACTAGATAAATTTTCTTGCTTACGATGTTTTTAATTTTTGTGGTAGCAGATAAACGATGGTTCCTGTTTTTCAAACTTGCAGTCAGTTTTGGTATCAGATATTGAAGGTTATGAATTGGTATATTTTCTATGAAGTGAGACGATTTGTTTACCTTCGAATGGAATTACTGTTTAACCATAGGTTTGACACTTGAAGTCAATAAGTTCCTTGTTGTTTTAGATTAGAACATTTTATGGACGAAATTAAGATTCAAATACATGGACATGATCTGTGGGGTAGTAAAAATAAAATTTGATTAACATAAAAGTTGTTGAGTATTATGTTTTTTGCTAAGTTCGTGAGAGTATAGCCTAGTACTTTAACTAACCATAGGAACATTCAAAAAATTGAGGAATCTTGCTGATAGATTATTCTTGGCAGATTGAGTCTGGTCAAATTGCTACAGGTGCATCTGTTGTCATAGAAGGCGTGATTGTTGAAAGCCAAGGTTCTAAGCAAAAAGTTGAGTTGAAAGCAGCCAAACTGGTTCTGGTATGTTAGTTTGTTCTTCTTTACCATAAGGATGCTAATGTGATGAAATACCTGAGATTATCATTGTTTTGCAGGTAGTAGGTAGTGATGGAGCTACTTTTCCCGTGCAAACGAAGAAAATAACCAGGGAGTTTTTGAGAATGATTGCGCATCTACGACCACGGACAAATACCTTTGGGGCTGTATGACATTCTTTTCTGAAGCATCTACATATTTGTAAAATAATTTTTTGGATTATGTTGGCTCAGCTTGGATAGACTACTAGATTTAGATTTTTGTCTGGTCCTTTGTCCAAGTTTAATACCAAGTTTACCAATCTAATAAATCCTTGGGAATCACCTTATGTCTCTATTAAGATTTCTTAAATTGACAGAGTTAAACTAGTTATATGAGCATCGGATATCTGGTATGACTCTGATGGGATTGTACCCAGGTTGCTCGAGTCAGAAATGCATTAGCTTTTGCAATCCTCCAATTCTTTCAAGAGCGTGGCTTTATCTGGGTTGCAAGTCCTATGATAATCAGACTGTGAAGGTGCTGGAGAGCAGTTTTGTGTAACCACTTTGGTAAAAAGCAGGGTAGGCTTTTGATTACCGAGTTAGTCTGAGATATACTCTGATATAGAGCCATTAGCATTACAGATTCCAAATTCCAGTGTAGATTCTGGTGCCCCCATTGCTCAATTTTGACGGATTGAGATAGGGTGAAGTGTCAAGTGTTTGGTGAATGGGTCTGCTACCTCATGGACTGTAGAATGGTATTAGAGGTCAATTGGGCCAGACTCTACCTTCTCAAGAACATGATGTAGTGTGTCAGTCAATGTGCTTTGCTGTGTTTATGGAAGGCAAGGTTTGCTGCCACTTTGTCTGATTGTCACACTTGAGAAGTATGCCTATGAGGCCTTTATGTGCCCTTGGATTGCAAAATCACAATGTGATCTTTTCTGTTAAGCATTGAACTCCATGCATAAAATTAAGAATAGTTTGATTGAAACAAAAACGTCACTATCATGGAGATGATGAGTTTGGTTCCAAGAGAGAATTTTACTTAGAGAAACTACTGTTGATAATACAAGATTGACTATTAAAATTCAGTTGCGAACCAACAGCACTGTCAGATTGTATCATTGTCTTTTGTTTTTTTGCTTATTGGGCAGCCTGCAGCTTCAAATATGTGAAAGTCAGTTAGGGGGTGTTCCTGTATGCTCAATAGCGATTCTTGTTCATTATTATAAAGAAAATGTGTTCATATTCTTGACATTTTGCTCTCTTATAGGCAGAGGGAGAAATGTATAAGACGTCGGTATTTAATCAATACTGTAGTATTATGCATCTCTTATCAGCAGAAGTGGTTAAATGTTACTTATGCAGAAGAAATGGATAAAGGGGCACAAAATGAAAATAATCCCCTCTTTGAAGGAATTCTTTCATTATTTGAGACTACTGAGCTCAGCAAAAGTGGAAGGAAGTTACCAAAGAGCTACTTGAAGAGTGCCAGGGAACTGGTTAAAAGCCTTAGTGCATCCATAAACGAGGACAGAAATGATGTTGATAAATTTAGAAAAAGTGCTGATGCTGCAAAGGATGCTATTCGAGACTACCTATCCAATTGGAAGGGCTCATCAGCAGTTAATGAAGAAGTAAGTAAGACTATCATTTACAAGCCTTTGTCTTAAGTATATTGTTTTATGTTGGTATTTGCAGTATCATAAAGAACGTTGAACACTTAAATTTGGCTTAATGCTTAGTGTGAGATAGGAACGAGTTGATAACACTATGTAAGTTGTTTCTTAATTGCACTGGTTTTGCAGGATTCTTATCGATCCTTGGAGAAGGCGTTGCGAGTTCTTGGGAATTTTTATAGGAAATCAGGACCAAGGGCCATCTTAACAGATGATGTAAAATCCCAGATACTTGAGGAACTTAAGAATGCTGATGAAAAACTATAAGAAGTCTTCATATAACTATATTGTACATTGGCATTTATTTGAAGTTACAAGTAGATAATAGAACGCTTGAAAACAATTTCGTCTTCTACTTTCTAGTAGATAATATGTTATAAAGTATACACAATTAGTTTTGTATTGTTCTAGGGTATTTTTCCTAAGTTTAGTACCAAGATTGTTGGTCGATATGCTTTTTGGTTTTGCCACGTTTTTAGGTTTAGTTGCATCGTTTTTGGGCTTAGGTTAGAGCTTGGTTGCATGATTTTGCAGTTTAGCTGTATGTTTTCTGGGCTTAATTTAGCTTGATTGCAGTATCGCAGAATAGAAATCCGGACTGCACGGATGTGAAGCCATGAAGCTTGCTCATGAGCCGATGGAGAAGATCAGATAATTGCGGAGGCGGATTTTTTAAAATGGCGAGCTACCATTGAGGAGCAAGGCGGTTTCTTTTTGTATTAACTTTGTTTTTGTTGCGAATCGTTTTGCTTGTACAATAGCGAGGTAGTTTCTTCTTCAATTGGCTTGCATGGTCTTGAATAGTTTCTTTGTCAATGGGCTTGCATGGTCTTGAATAGGTTCTTCTTCAATCGGCTTGCATGGTCTTGAATAGGCAGATCCTCTAGCACTTTGGGTGTTCCCATAAACTTCCAATGTTTGAGTTTGGTATTGTGGAGGGCCTTCTGGCAATGGTTAGGACTAAGATTCTTGGTGCGTATTGTATGTCAAACCGTATAATTTAGCATGTTTGAGCAGCTTGTTTGCATTTAGCGGTCTAGTTTCTAATTTTCTAATTTTGATGTGTTTGCAAGTTTATTGTTGCCATGGTTGGCTATTTTTCATGCTAAATTGTAGGGCGTGGATAGCGTTTCAGGTCACTTCCTTTTTCGAGCCTGGGTTGTCTAATTTTGCAGGTGCTGCGGAGCAGAGATGCTCAGAGGGACGATTGAATGGAAACTACGTCTCCTTGTTCCGCTATAGATAATTCGACTTAGATTTTGCGCAAGCAAGTTCAAGCAGAAAAAGTATGGAGTTCAAGCAGATTTTGTGCCGGGCTTTGGCAGTGGCTGCCGAGTTTTGTTGTCGTACTATTGTTCTGTTTTTTCTTTAGGTTGTTGAGAGGCCATAGAAAGGCCAGCTGACTGTGTCCATTCATTTCGTTTAAAGACCCTGAATATCATTCTGCAGACCAGCCAGCTTTCTGCATTCTTGTTCGTTTTTTTTTTGGCAGACGAACAGGATTGTTCTCTTACTCTTTTGGCCGCCATGTAGATATTCTGATGCTGCATGCCAGGCCATCTTCTGTCCTTTCCCGCCATCTTCCGACCATGCAATAGTAATCCGGCAGCATGTTGTTCAGGAATCAGAGCTGCGATAGTCATTGGGGCGGCTACAATTTGGGTTTTTATTTGGTCGAATTTAGTCATGGTGAATTTAAATGTCTCCATGTTGGAAATCGACCTTAGGAAGTGGCGAAGCATTTTTTGAGAAAAAAGATGTGAGCCATTGATTTGGTATGATCCTGGGGATATGCTCAAAATCAATGGTTCATGTTGAATGTTAAAAACAAATCCCATAAACCCTTGAAAAAGAGTTATATTCTAGTTACCCTTGGGTGTTCCCATATGCAAGGTGGGTGATCCTGACTGCCAAGTGAATTACCGCACTATCATGGTCAGCTCGCTCTTTACAAATTGCTGGCCGACATTCTCGAGCAACAGTTGACGATGTGGACATGCGAGCTCTTACACAGACATGATTCAGGACCCCACACTCCATCATTTATCATATATTTACTTTGTAGACCTTGGTTGAAGATAGCAGGAATCGCCGCCAAGACTTATACTACTGCTTTGTTGATTTGCAAAAGCTTTTGACATTGTGTCGCAGGATAAGTTGTGGGATAAATTGAGGCAATTAGGGCCCATATAGAATTGCAAAATGTGATATATATGAGGCAATGCTCAGGCCGAATAAGCACAATTTCATTAAAATGAGAAATTTCGTGATTCCAATTAGGGATGAAAATCCTTTTTAATCCATTTTATGACGATTTTTTGAGCAATTATGGCGCCATTTAGCAAAAAAAATGCATCTAAAGTGCCATTTATTGCGCCATATCGGGGGACAACAAAAAAAAAATACTGCAACTTAAGTTAGCAAGTTTTACCTATTTTACAGGAAGAAGGGCATCATTAACTTCTGAAATTGACAAATTTACACATCAAGAAAATTTGTTTATGAAGCTAAATCACGAAATTTGTTCTTTGAATTAAATCAACGCCATTAGTAGGATCATGCTTTTCTTTGCCAACATTCATAAGAATGTCAAATCCCCCACTAAATGCCTCTTCGTCAAAGTTGTAAGCGCATTTTGAATCTCATCGTGACTAAAATCTTCGGTGGTACCAAAATTTGGATGAAGGTGACTCCACAACAAATCTCCGGCGGCATACGAGCGTGCATTTGCTATAGCAGACCAAATGCATGCTGGTGAATGCATCCTCAACATATTTTTTTTGCATTCACTTATTTTTTTTGCATGCTAGTGAATGCAAATGGCGCCATGGCGCCATTTGCATTCCTCAGCATGCTTGGAAATGGCACCTTGAGGATGCAACATGGTGCCATTTACACCCCCGATACCAAAAAAAATCCCCACCCCAAAAAATGGGTGTTGGGGTGCAAATGGCGCCATTTCCAAACATGATGAGGCATCCACAGCATGCATTTGAATATGTAGCATAATAACAGGGGGTTTTCTTTGTGTTTTTGTACGCTTTTCACTAAGGTTTTCCTATGATTTCGTGATGTATTCAAATGGATGTACTAATGGTACATCTAGAGTGCACCATTTTACGAGCCATTGATTTTAGCCTTTTTTTTTCAATGGTCAACAACCAATGGCTCACACAACAAAGTCCTTTTTGTGCGTGTGGTGCATAATGGTCAACAACCAATGGCTCACAACAAAAGCCCTCTTTTTTGTGTGTGTGGTGCATAATGGGCGCTTGAAGGGCGCATGAAGGGCTTGAAGGGCACATGTAATGCGGTTTCCGCCAAAGAAACACATTTCTTATCATAACTTTTGATCGAGCTCGCTTTTCAGATGATTTTTATTGCGTTGGAAAGCTCTCTCCGAGATCTTTTTGATAATGTACAATATGGATATGTTTGGTTAAGTTATCTATGCTAAAACAGCAATTTTTCGGCCGGGTTGGGCACATGAAGGGCTTGAAGGGAAAATGTAGTGCGTTTTCCCCACCCAAGCAACACATTTCTTATTATAACTTTTGATCCGAGCTCTGTTTCAGATGATTTTTATTGCGTTGGAAAGCTCTCTCCGAGATCTTTTTGATAATGTATGATATAGATATGTTTGGTTAAGTAGTTATCTATGCTAAAACAGCAATTTTTCGGCCGGGTTTGATAGGCTTTCACATCTTACCAGCTGATTAATACAGGATTGCGCTATTGGATATTGTTTTATGGCTCATTCCGAATGAAGCTTGCAAAAAATTACCATGCATTTTTATATTTTGAGGCAGTTATTAAGCAAATTCCAAGGCTTCTAGATCCTTGTTCTAACAAGCAGAAAATTTCCCACTTTGGTTTCCCACCACAAGAATCCATGGAGGCCAAAGGCTGCTGTTAAATTCCAGTTGAAAAATGTTTGTGTATGGGTGTTGCAAACTTTATGACTTTCAGAATAATGGGATCAATCTGCTCTATCTTTATGGTAACTTTTACTTATGTTCTATTTGTTTTATTGTGATAAAATTCAAAAGCTACAGGTGATGAAAGCCTCAAATGAATTCTAGTTTTTTTTTTTTTTTTGTTTGAATTCTAAAAATTTTGTCACACCCGGGGGGGGAGGTGATGTCCCTAAGGCCCCGAAGGGGCCAAAAAAAATTTTTTGCAACACAAACCATTAACATCCAACATATAAAAATTAAATCCCCCAACACATAACAACCATTGATATTAACAACCAACACATAACTACCATTGACATTAATTAACACAACCATTGGGTCCAACACATTTAAATTAAAATCCCCCGTAAACCCCCTTTGGTTTGGGTGCATATTCACACGGGGGGTGACGTAGGGCAGCGAGAGCCCTCATAATTGTATTTTGCACGTACGAAATCAACATCATATAGTATTCCGCTTGAAATCTTATAGTATTTTGCGAATCTTGTTATACAGTATAGCAAATTTTGTACTTGCATTTAATAAAGCAGATCATGCTAAGGATGCATGCCATTTGCATCCTCAATATGCATCAAGCAAACATATATTCAAGAAACTGGTGCTATTTGACTAGGAAAACTAAAAAATCAAGTAAAAGAAGACCTACCTTTGCCTTGGAGACTTGCCTTCATGATTCTTGATATCTTTAGTGTCTAGAGTGATGAAAACAAAGGCGCTAAGCAGTGGCGCTGGCACTGGCACTAGGCGCTAGGCTATCTAGCTGCAGGCGCTGGCATTGGCGCTAGGTCCAATGGGCCATCTAGCAGGAAGGCGCCGCTGGCAATCGAAATGGCTACCGGCATGGCCGCAGCGATGGGAAGCGAGGGGATGTAAGGCGGCGCTAAGCAAAGCGGGATGTAAATGACACTAGGCCATCTAGCGGAAATGGGCGCTAGGTCCAATAGGCCATCTAGTAGCGGCGCCGATGGCGCTTAACCCGAACTGGAAGTGGCGCGAAGCGAAGCGGAATGTAGGTGGCGCTGAGGGTGGGTATGGAGAAAGCTTCGTGGAAAGCGGGGCGAATTTAAAAATGCCCGCCCAAATTTGAAAGCCCTCGCCCGCCCAAATTTGAAATTCAAATTTTGAAATCCCAAATTTGTTGTTTCCGCCGACATATCATTTCTTTAGGGCGCTTTGTATAGATCCTTCTATAGGCGGATCACGAGGGTCTTCGATGGTTCCATACCGATCGGCACTTCTAGGCGCTTCTTGGAGTCATTTATTTTCGAGGTAACATTATTTCGCTTTTGCACGAGGGGTTTTTGGGCTTTTTTGAGGTATTGCAATATTCTTACAAGATCTATATACTCCAGTCGCCGATAGTTTCACCAAAATGGTGACCACCATACCCAGGTAAGTCTTTCTATATGCATCGTCTTTTTGTTAGAGCCATTCATCACATGTATACATCTAAATGGAGCCATTTGGGGCGCCATTTGGAGCCCTCAAATGGCTTCATGGCGCCATTTGGGGGTGCTAGGGGGCAGGTATACCACCCAAATGGCGCCATTTGGGGGGTGCCAGGGGCAGGTATACCACCCAAATGGCGCCATTTGGAGGGTGCCAGAGGGGGTAGGTATACCCCCAAATGGTGCTATGGAGCCATTTGGGGTGCCATTTGGGGTGCCATTTGGAGCCCTCAAATGGCTCCATGGCTCATTTGGGGTGCGAGGGGGGGCGGGTATACCCCTCAAATGGTGCCATTTGGGGTGCCATAGGGGGCAGGTATACCCCCACATGGCACCTTGAGGATGCAAATGGTGCCATAAATGGCGCCATGGCGCCATTTGCATCGGCCAATTTTTTTAATTTTTTATTTTTTTTTAATTTTCTTTTTAATTTTTTTTTATTTTTTTTTTTTTTTTTTTTGGGGGTAGGTATACCCCAAATGGCTTCATTTGGGGTCCGGGGAGAGGAGGGGGGGGGGGGGTATCAGGAGGGGGCACCCCCATGGAGCCATTTGGGGAGCGCCAATGAGGGCAATTATACATGCCATTTGGGGTAAAGAGAGCCACCCTTCATGGCAAGGATGTTGATCCATTGAATGTAGCAACAGAGATCACGAAATCTGTGGTGCCATCTATTGAACTTCCAATCATATCTTCAAAAGTGCGAGATAATATTGGTGAAGCAAGAGGGTGCATTTATTCAGTTCCCAAAGAAGGATGTAAGACTGGTTGAGGCTTGTATGCTACAAACATATGTATGATACATGTGTACTACTCACGTGTATCATACACCTGCAGAAGGTCTATAAATCTATTCATGTATCTTAAAAATATATGTATGATACATGGGTGTCATACCTGTGTACCTAACACATGCAGAAGGTGTATGATACCGAGTAAATATGTTTTCTAAATATTTCATGGTGGTGTATACAACCCCTGCATAAGGTCTATGATACAGGGTACTGTACACGTGTATACAACCCCTGCATAAGGTCTATACGACCCCCAAAATAAAAAAATTCCAGTTTACTAAAAAATTTCCCATTATAATGAAATTGTGCTTGAATGAAACGTCTAAGACAACATGTGGTCAACACCATTGGATTCTGCCAGGGATGCCCACTCTTCCAATGATCTTTGGTCTGTATATGGATCAATTGGAAGATTGGATCAATTGGAAGATTGGCTCACTGAACATGAGGAAGTGGGAGCCTAGCTCCTACACCATATAGATTGGCAATTCATATACTCCGATGGTGTGTACCTCTTAGCTTACACTCCAAATGTCATGTAGAGTTATTTGGACGCTCTGGACAACTTTTGACGATTCACTGGCATGCGAGTCGGCTAGACTAAGGTGCTGCTTGTCTCATCATCGTGCCAGCCAAGGGCTCTTTCTTTCACGTAGCAGGGGCAAAATGTGGCTTCCACTTATAAGTATTTAGGAGTGGAGTTCCCTTCGACCACATATTGGGGCAATTCCATCCGGCTATGCATCACAGCGAGCTAAAAGCACTGTATGCCATGCAGAACAACAGTCATAAAGCAGAATTGTATGCCCCTGGATCCACAGTCACACTTGTTCAGAGCATTGGTAGAGCCTATTCTCCTATACGTGGTCGAGGTTTGGAGCCTGCTAATATCTCTCACCACCTGGAATGACCTGGAGCAGATGCAGAAAGGCTTCTTAGCTCGCGCATTTGGGTAAAGTCCACAGTTCCCTACCTGATCTTGTAGTAGGAAACATGTTTCTTGCCCTTTGGACTGCCACATCATCTACTTTTAGAAAGTGGCCGATGTGGTCGACGCTTGTCTCCTCAATCTTGCTTATGCCGTGGCACTCAGACCACAATGCCTTGTTGGAAGGAGAAATAGGGTCAATGGTTCTCGCGATGGAACGTGAAGGAGCAAAGCAGAGGTGCTTACAAATCTAAACTGAAGAACACCACAATCATTTCCAGTGGCATCTTGATGCGTGCATCATTAGCAAACTCTAGGATGTGAGCTCCATGTAACAGGTTAACGACACGTTACAAGTAGCAGATCAATCCCACGCTGACACGAGGTCCACAACGCTACCTGCATATACATCTGCCCATGAAGAAGCGTAGACTGATAGCTTCTACTCGAACTGAGGCGCATCGCCTCCGCTGTGACGTTCTACATATTTATATGCTATACGTATAAATATCGTGACACATCATCAGATATATTTGGACCATTCTGGGCCATTAGGGACTAACTTAAAAGGGTTTATGTTAGTTTTACTAATTGTCATAAGTTAATTAAGCTACCTAACCTGATTAGGCTAATTAATATCATTAATTAGTTTGCATAGGTTAATTAGGAGGAGCCATCTGGCCCAAGTCGATTGGCCAATGGAGGCTTGCTAATTTGAGAGGGCAAGGTGAGCCTCCACCCCCAATTCTGCCCCAAATTGATTTGCGGAAGGATTGGAGAAGGGCGGAGCTGCTTGAATACTGTAACCAGACTTGATTCATGGATGTTTATCGGGATAACGAATCAATCCAAGAGACAGGTTAGTCTTTAGGTAGTTTGTGTTTCCATCTAACCCTTGTATAAATAAATGGATGATTAGACTCTAGTTTTAACCATCATTCATTTAAATTGGGATTATGGCTGTTCCAAAAGCACGCCACTTTTGCAAACCCCTTATTCAATATAATGATGTGGTGCTTGACATGTTGTTATGCAAAAGTACAATGTTTGAGCCATAATTAATAGGTGTTTTAATTATTATTTAAAATACGAGGAAGAAATTGATGTTTGATTAGCATTTACAGACACTAGCACATTCACACACGCAATATAATAATGGCAATTATTATTGCTTTGATATTAAAATACATTGTCATTACTTTAAAAAAAATCTCACTTAAAACCCTTGTAGCTGTGTCAAATTTATATTATTATAGAAAAACTAGAAAATTAAAGCCCAATAATACATTCTTGAGACATTTGCTTCTCAGATAAAATATATTATATTAGTCTTTTTTCCTTAAAGCATCAAACATGCTCGACTAGATTTATCAACATATATTCCATTAAAGAGAAATATAGCAGTGCTTTTTCTCATGTACTAAGCACATGATTTTGCAGTTATGAAGCAGGTATGTAGTTGCAATACACGCCAAGCGTGATTTGGGAAGGACCATTCAACAAAGTATGGAGCACATTATCACGCCAAGCGTGAATTAGCCTGCCTTCATGATCTTTGAGCTGCTCTTTCCAAACCAGATAAACTCACAAAATTAGGCCAGCAATCAATCAAATCCAAAAGCTGCTCAAAATATGATGCCTAGTTAACTAAAAATACTGATTTGGGATTCTGAAGCTTTTATTCTTGTGATATAGAAGAATCTGACTAAGGGGCTTTGATTCAACTACAGAGTAGCACTTTGCATGTGAAGCTCAAGGATTCTTTCAGAACTAAGGGCTTTTTATTATTGTCCAATGCTTTAATACTAGTATCTGTGCAATGAAATTGATGCTGCCAAAGGGGAAAAACAGCTTCATAAACTAGGTTTCAAGTTATACATACTCAAACAACTAGTTGTACCCAAAAAACGCAATTTGGTATTTAGAGCTGTCGAAGATGAAGTCCACAAGATTACTCAAACTATGACTGTAAGTAAAACAATAAGTCAATTAGCCAGACAAATTCTTTACTACCCATACAGTAATCATTGGCAGGTATCAGAACAATTGGATGATTGCTTGCAAACTTTATCCAATCAAAAGTAATTTAACATTAACAAAGTGATCCTTACTCTCGTGATGAAGACCATATGCCCACAACAAAGTGCTCTATGCAGAAGTTCACAACTTCATCATAGAACGGTCTTTTATAAACTGCATTCATAGTTTTTAATCAGCATATCACCAAAAAAGAACTCAAACAGTCAATGCATGCCTAAATCAAATAAATACGCAAAAGGTTAAACCAAGCTTGGACATTGTTGTTGATTTCCGGATGAGTTCGTCTCCAAACGGATTTGTTTGTAGCCCATTGCATGTCCCTGCTTGGATTTTTCAAAAGACTCGAGATTTTTATAGAACTGCAAGCAGATTAAGAACCAACGATTAAACACCAGCCTATTAGATTAAAAAAACTTTAAGAAGAAAGAAAGTGATATTACGAGCAGCAAGGCAATGGAGCAAAGGCAGTGGTGCATCGTTGTTGTCACTGGAGTTGGAGCATCACCGGAGTTGGAACATCGGTGCAGCGTTGCCGTCACTGGAGTTGGAGGCGCCATTGTCATCACCGGAAGAAGAGTTGGAGGCACCGTTGTCATCACTGGAAGAAAGGAAGGAGAAGAAAAGAGGCCGTGGAGTGAAAAAGGGGAAGAAAAGAAGATGAGGCGGAAAAATATCTGGGCGCAGAAGAAGAAAGTGGGAAAAAAAACGTCTTCGGGAGGGAGGGAAAAAATTTGAGTTGTTTTTAAGCGGGAGGCATTTCCACGGACGGGAAAAGCCACACGGGTAAAAGGGACGCCCTCTAAAATTCCTAATTTTCTGACATAAACCGAAAGTAAATGAATGATGGTTTTTATGCTCTATTTGAGATTATGATGGATGTTTTGTATATGATTACTCTCTCTTTCTGTTCCTCCTGTGTGTATGGGTTAAAGGGGGGTAGAGATCTAAAGGCCATCTAAGAATAGAGATGCTCTTAGTTAGAACAAATTAAATCCCATTCAATGTGGCCGGTGCACAAGACCCCTCCTGGCTATCGATGGTATGATGTGGTCGAACATCATATAAGGATCATGGTGGTAAATTAGAGGTGGGACCTTGCCTATCATGGCCACAAGGCTCCCTACAGTGGCTAAGTCTATAGTCGGTCATTGCATATGGGCCGGGTATGGGTCTGATACATCTTGGGTCACAAGATACGCACCTACCGGGGTGGCCTATGGATTTTGGGAGGTTCAAGTTGGGTATGGATGCATGGTCGTCAGTGGGGCCAAGATCCTCCAGCCACCCATGGAAGCACCATGCTCTGGGAAGGGGTTCCTCCTTTTTCTGCCTCATCGGACTAGGGAGATGTAACCAGAGTAGTCTCATAGGGTTATTCCATAAGATTGCGTCTCTAGAAGGCTACAACCACGCCATAGCAGGATTCAGCCTATCTGCAAAGTGTGCTCAGGAGGGGCAGATGGAGTGGACTACTCTAACCAGTTCTATGCCAGCCAACGCCATTGTCACTATTCTGTCTGTTGATATCCGGAGGCCCTGCCCATCAGTTGACACCATTGAGTATGAGCCTGAAATTGGACCTCTTCATTTTTTGATAAATTTTTTATGTTTCCTACTATTAAGAGGTGTTGTACTATTGATGGATGGGCCAGCCTTCGAGGTGTCATATTATTCTATATATTGTGTGCTAGGTGTTAACTTTTATGTACGCTTCCGCTATATTAGAATTCCCATAGAAGGCGTGGGGCAAACGACACCTCCGTGTCCTTCACCAGGACACTTGGCCATCACAAGTGGTCGGAGGCAAACGGAGGGCCTTTCTGTGGTGATGTTGTCGCCATGGGAGCGGAATTTCCCGTAATTATATATATATATTACAAAAGGTGTACAATGGTGTTTTCAGGAGTCATTGGAGTTTTCAGAATAGTTAGAATCTTCAAGAGTTGCGCCCAGTAATTGCCTGTGTACCTCTTGTGAAGCATTGAGGACATAATAGGACGAGATAAGATAGTTGTTGAGACAGTAATCCAGTACATCAACTGTCTCCTTCTGCAACCATGCATCAGTGATGTCTAGCTGTGAGATTGTTTCTTCAACTGTATGGGAAGACAAGTAATCCAATGCGGGATACACAAAATTCTGTAAAAAATTGTCCTCTTCCTGCCCCTTGAAAGGCATAACAGGAAGGGTTGTGTGTGGAGGGTTTAGAAACCCTTTGTGTAGACTGTCATCTACCAAGAAAATCATACCGTCCCTTAACATTTGCACCCACTGCCGAGTTGTGCTATGATCTGCTAGATTCTGCTATAGCTTTGCTACCCGATGATGGATTGTGCTGCGATCAGCTGGATTCTGCTTTAGCTTTGCTACCCGATGATGGAGAGTGTTGAAAGCCATAGTCAGATACAATTGTATTAGTATCTCCCTGCCCCCAATGTATTGGCATTTCCTGGCTATCAGTAACCCGTGCAGTGGCCTTTTGTGCTTCATCCTCCCTTTCATCATTAACAACCTGTCTTGTTCTCCTGCAATAGCAAGGGTGGTGCTCCAATTACCATAAATCGTGGATGGCACCTTTTGTATGTTAGAGGTTGTGCTGGCACTCCATTAGTGGCATTGTCTTCTTCATCAGATTCACTAAGTATAACCATTGGCTGCCTTCTTTTTTTGCAGACAAGTTTTTACTCAAGCCTAAGTTGAATGAATTGACCAAACAAAATTTACACATTCATGGTGGAAGAAAACAGGGATTAAATATATTAATTGTTTAAACAAAAACCTTTTAGCTGATGGTTTAGGGTTGTCTTGAGCAATCAAAGTTTGCCTGCCTGGAATACATATGGCAAAATTACATTAACCTTGTTTTTTTTCCCAAATGATACTTGATGTCTTCATCAAGATCAATTTCTGACTCACCCTCACTCTCTTCTTCCACAACCTTCCTGGTTGTTGACCGTGTCAACCTGGAGACCCTGGAAACGACTTTAAAAACCTGCTTATTGACATCTTCACCATCGTTTTCCTTCCCTGCCGCAACTGTGTTAGAGGAGGCCTTTGTAGAGGCAGCTGCAGAATTTGAAACTACAACATAATTGGCAGCATCATCAGCACTACTTGAATCTCCCTTAGATTCTCCCGGGGTTGGTGTCTTCAGCACTGTGCTGTCAGGTGCTGCAATATGCTGCAGACTGCTGATAGCTTGCTGTCCAATATCTACAGGATCTTCTACCGTTACCAATTCAAATTGAGACTCTAAATATAGGCATGTACCTTTTCTACCATGTCTTGGCTGTGGAGTTTGAACCCTTGTGGACTTATGTTTTGCTGATCCCGAGGTCCTTTTACTTCCTAATGTATTAACTTGTTTCCTTTTCCTATTGCTATCGGGAGTTGTGGCTACATGTCATCAACATCAATTGTCTCATTTCCAGTTTTGTGAGATGCCCCAGCATATAATACTTCTTGCTTTGTTGTTTCCTTCTTCCCCAATTCCTGCACTAACCCTGTAGGAATAGTCTCTGAACACTCGAGGCAGCATGTTTTTTCCATGAGCAAACTGAGGCAGCTCACATGATAATGATGTCCACATTTCATCCGCAGGCTGAGGATGTAATCATTCTGGAATGCAAGATCACATGTGGAGCATCTCTCCTCATCTCCAATTGGCAATCTGAATGGTATTGGAGTGATGCTGACCGGCTGATCATTTCTCTTAGTCATTTCCCTCAGTTGGTGACATTTTGTAAGTGTTGCTGGGCTTTTGCAAGGAGGATTTCATTATTGACAACCTCAGCAGTTAGAGCAGCCACCTGTTGTACCATGGTTTCATTTATTGGCCCACCCCCCATTTCAAGGAGGGGCTTCAACATATACTCTGCCATATCTTTCTCCTTCTCCAAATTTTGAATCTCAACAGAGGCACCTACATTAGGATCTGAGAGGGCTTGAAGACGTGCAATATTATTCTTTATGGTTTGCAACTTTTGCTGTGCAGCCAAAAAGAAGGTGCCCTTTGCCTGAGATTGTGCAACTAGTTCCTTCTTGGACACTAGATCACTCTATTGTATTTTTAAGGCATTCTGCATACCTTGGATCATGCTTTCTAGACAGGCAATGTTTTTCCCATAAGCTGAGAATGTTGTTGGGCATATTGCAGTACTCCTGAAGGACAACCTCCCTTCTAATTTTACACCAGTGCCTGCTGAAGCTGGCCTTTCTCCTATGCTTTCAGGTGCTGTTGTCTGCTGAGATTTGCTGGGCTCTGATCTGCTCACAGGGCCGCTGGTACTGGGTTCACTTTTAACCTTACTTGAATAGGCCCTACTTTTTACTGCCACTGCTGCCCAATTAACCTTGAAATTTTCTGGATTCTACGTGGCCCTCTGGCAGTTGTTGAATGCAAATAAATAGGAAACCATTTTCCTATTTCTCTATTCTTCAACCCTTCTGGGTATATCTTGCTCAGTAGTTTAATTCTCCTGTGTTCGACAATCACCCAGGTCCAGTCTCAGGGGCACGTTCCTTCTGGGCTAGAAGAAAGCTAGAAAAACGAATTCCTTCGGGGCACCCTAAGCCATATCAATTTTGGCAGTGCATTTTGCTTACCCTGTGCATGGCATCCGTTTAAAATTACTAGCTGAGCCAGCGGATTAACATCCTTCTTCACCATAGTGCGCTTGATTTTTGGAATGCTAGAGTAGAATGTGGAGATTCTTGAGCTTTCTCCGCGATCTTTTTGGCCGGAGTAGCGAAAGTTGGTAAACAGATGGTTGCAATTTACAAATTCAAAACTTTGTTTCCCTTGGGATCACATTCATTACGGTGGGCGGTAAAGAGGCTCGGATTAGAACGATTACGGTCTATATGAAGTGACGGGCGTCAAATAGGTTGGACTATACTTGGTGAAGGGTGGGAAATAAAAGTCTAAAGGGTGCTAGTGTTGGGTGTTGGCCCACGCTTATTTGTAACCCACCAACATACTTTTGCCCTTCAGAGCAGTCGTTGCTAGGACAAAAGATACAGAGTTTAAAGTATGATTTTAAAGAGGAACGAAGATATCCAGTGATTTTTCTCTTATAGGGTTTAGATTTTTTACTTCTGCAAAAAATATTTGAAAGCAGATCCATGTTTTTGTGCTTACATGAGCGTCTAATAATGGATAGGTTATGCAGATCATTCCAGTTTGCAGAGCAACCTTTACCACTCCAGGAACTCTGCCATTTCAAGATCAAGAAATCTTTGGTGTAGAGATCACTCTTCCATTTCCAGAGATGGCAGCAAATAAATTTTTCATACCTTGTTCATGTTTCTGGCGGTAAATATTAGAATTTTTATCCGTAATTTTATATGCAATATTTTAAGGAATATTCTAAAGATTATCATTGATAATCTTTGGAATATTCTGAAGATTATTGGATTCCATTGTTGGGCATAGACCCTCTCTGTAGCATCGTTCAATCCAGGTCCTTCTACCCAGATCTTGCCTTTGTTCCACTCCCTAGACCTTAGATCAAAAAACAGAAACTATGGCAGGGATCTGAACGTAATAGAAGATTAGGAAACTATGGTACCATCAGTATACATGCTAAAGAAGCAGTAAATCCTATTCTTCCTAGCCAAAATTGTACCATCACTACATATATATGCTAAAGATCAATAATCCTCGTCCCCCTAGTTCAAATTCTGAAAGACACTCCCAAAGGATCAAGCAAAGAACGAACTTGAGAAAGCCAGCGCAAGGGATGAGCCCATACACTGCTGCTAAAGGAAACCCTTCTTTTCCAGCTCGATATTTTTCATTCCACCTTTGAATCAGAGTGTTGAAATCATTGGTAAGCAATGGAACTGCCCATATCAGCAAATCCTAAGAGCCTGGTTATGATGCTTACACTTGATTTGCTGGATAGCATCCTCTAAAAATGGTCTGCACTGAAGCAGAAGCCCGAGTTTGCGGCATAGCTTGCATGGTGTAGGCAGGAAGTCACAGCAAAGCTCATTGTTGCTGTTTGCATGAAGAAAATGTTCAAGGAGGATGTATTATCAACAAGAGAATCGTTGAAATTTAGATTCCATTTTTCTTAAACCCTGAGGTGGAACAATAATCCACAATCACCTAATGGTACGAGTCAAAAGCATAACCTATGACTTGAAGCAATAGTACTATAATTTAGAATTCCAATTTGTTTCGACTCTCAACTGCCATAGTTCACACAAGCATCTAATCAACAGCATTCCCCTACACCCTGACAAATAGACAAACGCGTAGTACTAACAAGGTCTGATATCAGTAAGGCATGTGGGCAAAGCAAGTATATTTTTCAATAAATGCATAAGAAATCCTTAAGTACAAAATACTAACTATTCTTGAACGGTTTCACGGGAATGGTACACATACATTGAATATATACACACATTAGTTCCTTACGGAGCTCCTCCAGTTTATAACATGAGTTCTAACATGCCTGATCTCTTCAAATGGTCTCAGATTTGACAATCTCTCAAAAGTAGAATTTTTTTACCCGATGAAGCTCTTCTTGTAAAGCTTGATCAACACCAATGGGCTGCCTCACTCATCGTTAACACCTAAAATGGGCATAAGTTCAACCAATTCACAAGTAAAATCATCATTGTCTCCACTTTTGCAACCTTGATTAGGAGAATGGAAATGTTCCAATAATAGGTGCCAACTTCTAGGAATTTCGCTCCAGTTTAGACTCCAGGTTCAAACTCAATAGCAGATTCAATAGTTGTTAGAATAGCAATAACAGTTTGTTCATGAGGATTAGATGTTGTTTCGGCATCCTTCTCATCTAATTTAGTAACAGCCTCTTTTCCATTCATCTCAGCGACCTCAGCAGCTAACAGGAGACCATCTTCAACAAGTTTATGAAGCTCATCTCTTCTCACTAAAATATGGTGCCTCAATTTATATCTGCAAATATCATCAGTATAATTACTTACCACATGCAAATATCATAAACGTAGCTACAATATTAAATATATCAAATCTAAGAAGTTTTTCTTCTCACAGAAATCTATTTAGGGTTTCAGCTCATTACCTGGATACGAGGATCAAAGGATTCCAAACAGCCCGAGGATGATAAGATGAAAATAAAGTTTTTGACTTTTGCAAGCAACAGACGACGACATTGAGCCATGATTGGAGATGATGAAACCCCTGGGGATGCTGATGAAGGAGGTCGCCAATCTCGTCCAGAAGATCCGACAAAGAATCAAGCTTTTCTGTGAAGAAACAGCATTCTGTTTTGCAATGGGGGATAAGCTGAATGGATGCGTAGAGCTCCTGCAAGAGCAAGTCTAGAAGCCTCCCTCCGGCAGAAATAGCGAGGCTGGATGCCGGATCAACCATTAGGATGGAGAAGCATGGCCAAAAAATACCTCCCAAACACGTTCACATGTATTCCACTAAACCTTTGACATGGTCATCCCTCCCATAAATGTAACATTGTAACATAAAAATTAATAACAAAATATTTTATACCCGCACTATAGGCACTATAGGCACTAAATGCATAGTAAATAAAGAACGTGGCACACACTATCATAATCATTGGAGGATCTAACTACACATGTTGTTAAAGACGCCTTGCCAAGCCAAAATAGTCCAATTGAACTCCTATATCTAAATTTTTCCCAACCTCCCAAATCTACTAATGCATGTCCTTTAAAATATAACATGATAGCCATACTAGTTGTCGAAGTGAATACAACTAAATTATTGTTTTAATGTTTATGTCAATTTGCTAGGTGATATGCACAATTGAACTTGTGCAACCCATTAATGGCATGGTGAAATAAATGCATTTATTATGAATTTATGTTATCAATATGCAACCCATTCAATACAACACATGTAAGCTAACTTAATGACATGCATGTATAGTATATTGATGTGTCTTACCCTTGTACATATCTCTTGACATGTATTGTGATGTGGCAGTATAGTATAGATATTTATACCATGTAATATACTTGAATGTCACAGTTATTTAAGGATTGTTTGATTGCTAAGACATTTAAAATAATCCTACGTCGATTTAGAATAGGGAACAATAGATTATGGATTGAAAAGGGGAGATAGCAGAGAGTTGAAAGAAGTCAAAGATTGTGCCAGTTATATGAATTACAACAAATAGAGGATGATGAACTTGTACAAAACTCGGCTAACTCCGTGCTAGCAGCTGCTGTAAGACGGAGGGGGCGAGTGTTATTCGGAATGACTAAGCGTAAAGGGCACGTAGGCGGTGAATCAGGTTGGGACAAGATCAATCGGTGGTATAGATTGGTCAGTCAAAGTGGAAAGAAAAACAATGATCACAAAGATGATATTTCTCTAGACAAAACTCATGCAACGGGTTAACTAAACATAGAACGCATTAGACACTTAGATAATATTGATTCAATGGTCTCCTTATCTATTAAAATAATGAATTGTAGCAAAATGTTTTGGGATGCCAGTGCTCTTGAACAAATCAAGACATCATATTATATTGGAACGGGGTCTGCAATGCTACCTGCACAGGCGTACACCGTCACTGAATCGAGATAGGTAGATGGATTAGGGAGCTATGCCAGAACAGCGTTTGTCAGTGCTGCCGGGGGGAGCCGTTGAAGATGAGTGATACACTCTGCAGAGTTGTCTAACATGAACAAATTCAAACATGTTACGCTAAGTTGCTCAGGCCTGTCCAGCCAGTGCATGTGCTATTGAACACGGCTTCGGTACGGATGTTGGAATCATACCTTCAGGAGGTCATAGATATGTGGGTTCAGCTATGGCCTTAGACATACACCTGACATGGACATATATTTTATGATGCATATTTTTATACTTGTCAGCATCCTTATTACGGCCATGATTTTTCCCTTGAAAACCCTTCGGGGGAGGAGGACAGAGGGTTAATCTGGACAATAATAAGTCTGTTGCGCTCCTTTATTGGGTCGATGGTCCATTGGTCTTCGTGGACAATAAAATGAATTCATTTCAATTCAATTCAATTATAATTTGTTTTGAAATGACAGAGTGTGGGGACAAATCTTAGCTGCTTCCTATGGCATGATGGTAGTGCACAAATTTTGGTTACAAATCTCATTTTTTAACCATATATGATAGAGATATTTAAAAGTGTAAATTCTTTTTTGCACTACAAAGAAGACTCGTGACATAGGTGATTCTCTTACATTATCAGTAATCAGTATGGGTTCTAAGCTCCCTACTAAACTTCGCAATATGTTAAACATCGAAGCGAGAATTCTTTTGAAAGATCCATTTACTTTAGGAACATCCACGTTCATGGGAATAGCTATCAGCTTCACCTGAGCATTGTCTTGATTCAACATAACGCTGGTAACGCCCAGTGGATGAGAGATCCATCCTGAGAAGATCTCTTCTAGGACTTTTAATTTATCCTGCACCAGACCACACGGGAAATACTACCAGCGAAAAGAACTCAGGATGCAACTATCCTGCCGTACAAGCTGCTTCATCAAACAGTAGTCTTCAATTGATATTTCAGTACAAAATCTCCAACCATTCTCAAATTTCGAGAGTGTAGCTCCAAGGCTCCAGCACTATACCTCCCGCTGAGGTATCAAATTTGAAGGTGTCCTGATACCAATGAGCGTCTAATTGGTCATCTGGAGCCCCTTGATTTCAAGATTATGTATGATTGATGGATGCGCCTTTATCTTCTATCAGAGTGGAGAGTGGACGCCGGAAATGGAATGAAGATGTGGAAAAAAAAAATGATAAGAATCGACCAATGATGCCTCATGAAGTTCCTGAGGAAATGCCTCCTTGAAGTAACTTCAAAGATAAAGAGGCCATTTCCTCCTTGAAGTAACTTCAAAGATAAGTAGGCACGCTCCTCTATATCAAAATACATGATGCAGTGCACAACCGTCTCGAAAGGAGATGATAAGTCCTGGTCTAAGAGTTCTATAAATGAGATCTTAGTTGAGGCCCCATAACATACCTCAGTATGAAACAATGATCCACCACCATATGTAGGCCCTGCATCTGGACGACCATGTAATCCAGTTCGTGTGTTTGAACCATATCAACATGTTTAGAAGGGGATGTTTTTCCTTGTAAGACATATGCAAAAGTTCTAGAATTCATGTACATGTATATTATTTCTAGCAGCCGGGACCGCACACTCCAAAATGTTTAAAGAGAGTAGAAGCAAGGGCTAGCTTGAAGCACATAATTGCAAAATTCGAAAGATTGAAAGAACAGTTTAACATGCTTGCAACTCACTCTCACAACTTCCCGGGCTCTTGACATTAAGAGAACAATGCAAAAGCACCAAAATCACATCTTCTAGGATGTTTGTAGATGAATATCCGAAAGCCCCTACATCAAGGTGACAGTCAATTAGTGTTTGCAAATTCACTAAGCCAGAAACAACTACTTACTTGTATGTCCACAACACTAATAGCAAATATGCTCATGCCTATAGCTTATTATCTCTGAAGCATTGGTGGTACGAGCCAATCGAAAGCTTCCATTTGGCCTAGAGAACTTAAAAGTCCTCGTTTCAGAGTTTCCGATCCTGGAAATGGAACCAATTAGAAAATACACAGTGGTAGATTTTCAATAGACATACTTTCACATAGTAGCAGCATCAACAACCCGCATTGCCCACCTGGAAGGCTTTTTCTTATAGTCAACAAAAGCTGTACTAATCCTTCACAGCAATC
This sequence comes from Isoetes taiwanensis, assembly GCA_021234155.1. Lineage (NCBI taxonomy): Eukaryota > Viridiplantae > Streptophyta > Lycopodiopsida > Isoetales > Isoetaceae > Isoetes > Isoetes taiwanensis. The sequence goes on along the minus strand of JAJEKV010000016.1, from coordinate 4,309,553 downwards.
AAATATATCCCTGTATGATTTTCTCAAAAGCTCCTGCAGAATAACATTGTTAGAAAAGGGGAAGAAATCACTTTTTTTGCTCTACATGTTGATTTCATATTACAAAAAAGTGGAAGCATGATTCATAGTGATCACACATTAATTAGGACGAATCACTTTTTTTGCTTTACATGTTGATTTAATATTGCATAAAAGTGGAAGTATGATTCATAGTGGTCACACATTAATTCTTTGATAACATGCATTTGATATTTCAAGTGTAGCATTTTCTTGAACTCACAAGCTCTTGATCGTCTCCCATGTTGCCATATAATGGATCATCGATGTCTTCAACCTGTCTCACAAATAGGAATTTGGAAACTTAGTATCAACAACAAGATTTTGTTGAATGAGAACATGAAGAGTCTTACTATTCTTGATTGGCAAAATTCTCCAAGTCGCCGAACTTTATATGAATAGTTGGCTTCTTTATCAACGGCTTCTTGCATGGTAACCTGTTTCATAACATCGGACGCATTGAACTGCCACGTAGAATAATACAAACCATAAGTCTTATTTGCTTCGAATATTTTTTTCTTAATCTGAAGGGAAAAGGAAATGCTTACTTTGTCCATTACTAGAATAAGATCTGCTTGCACAACATCCTTGGCACAATTGAAGACTTTAGAGACAGCCCCTTCTGGCAATTTTAGACCCACCTCATTAGCTATCTGTACAGCTCTGTAGTCAGGAGTTTCCCCTTTATTATAATCTGTAGTGGCCTGCATCATTAAATGAAAGTGAAACCAAATGATCATCCCATATAGTTGATTTATTAAAGTACTTCGGGAACATACTTTTGATGAGCAAGTTACTTCGTTGCTTATACCAGATTTTGCTACAAGATCTCTAAAAATGCTTTCTGCATATAAGGATCGACACACATTTCCTTCGCTTAGGAACATGATATGAACTCGATCTGAATCCTCTATCTGCAAAGCCAAAATTACAAACTAACATGAATTCCTATGCTCTCTATTACTCCATAATAAAGAAAGATCACACCTGATTCTTCTCAACAACAGCTTTTCTAAAAACTGGGGTAACGCAGTTACTACTAACATCCCAATTTCCAGACTCCTCCTCAAGGACGAACCCATTAGCGGTGCCGTTACCGTTGGTGGATGCCCTGATGTGAAATGCTGGATGCCGGAGGGATGAGCAGGGGATTTTGGCAGTGTTAAGTGGCAATGCAATAGGGAGGAGGAGAGAAGAAACCATGACGTATGGATAAGGCTTCGATGCTAAACAAGCATGCTTGTATCATAATCATACATGGACGTTTTATTTCATGCCCATACATTTGCTACAGTTGGGCAATTTTCTTTGAGAAGAGATTTGGCCTATTTCTTCTAGGCAGAATCCCTATAAGGGCCCTGAAAAATGATGCAAAAACAGTTTTCTGGTAGTTGAAACTTTGCTATGTGGAACACCATTGGCTGTTAGGCATGGATTGACACTAAGCATCTTCTCTGTGCTTGTGCTCGGTCTATGGATGGCACTTGCATAAGAAGATCGCATGTTATGTTATATATGATGCAAATAGTGCTGAAAATTGTCATGGAATATTGCTGAAAATGGTGCATGGTTGCAAGCAACAAATTGCACTATGCAACTGCTTGGACAATAACACTTACATTACTGCAATATGGACAATAATACTTACATTACTGCAATAGTTTTTTATTCTAAACGAGGTGCACCCTAGACTACCACAGCTATTGGATCCGTCGATCCTACTGCCCAGACCGTATTTGGAGCCTTATGGTCTTTTATGGTTGGGGGCACCTTTGATTTTGAAATATGAAATACGAGTTCGCCTAACGTTTTGATGGAATATCGAGCCTCTATACGGCTTCGCCCAAAGTTTTAGAATATGAAATACGGAGGCTCGAACCTCTACCAAAATAACTCAATGTCCTAATAATAAGTGAGTCCATTTTTTATCTTGAATCTATGTTTTCTTTTCTAACAGCCCATTTAATTATTTTAGGGATATGGTCTATGGTTTTGAGAATTGTCATTTTACATCCATATCAAATCCCCCTGGAACACCCTGTTATTGTGCTACATATTCTAAACGAGGTGCATCCTGGACTACCACAGTCATCGAATCCGTCGATCCTATGGCCCAGACCGTATGTTATAGTCTTTGGGCATCTCTCATTTTGCATATGGTCATTTATGATTGGGGCAAATCCCCCTAGAACTCGTTGTTATTGTGCTACATATTTATTCTTGAGGGTCTCATAGATAAGAATTGAGTTCATTTAACTGATATTGTCCTCGAAGACTAAAACAATGACTACTTGGCAAGTCCGAAAAGAAGATAGAGATGCATAAAAGCCATATGTGACGTGCCCTACTTAAATATGGTTAATATATGGTGCCCCAATCGAATATCAACAGGAGATTCTCTCTTGTCAGAACAACTCGCCAACATGAGGTCGTCTATCTGATGTCAAGCTCGTGATGGTGAACAAGAGTATGACATGGAAATAATAGATGTGTCATTCATCGCGTCTCTCTCGAGACCGTCCTCGCTGCGGAAGTGCATAAACATAAGCACATACATCACATGAAATATATAACCATCTCAAAGGGTGGGACGACGACGACGACGACGACAAGGAAAAATCCTATGTAGGCTCAAACTCATGGGGATAGACTGACAGTCTGGGTCTCCAGAGTCCATTACAGACAGAATTCATGGAAATGGATTTGGCATGGCTGTTGGGTAGTCCACTCCATCCGCCCCTCTTGTGCATACTTTACAGATTTGCTGATAAGTATTGAGACTTGACTATAGCCTGCCGGGGGCATAGGCGAGGGGGCTTACTCCTGCATTGCATCTCCCCAGTCCCGATGAGGCAAGAGGAGATCACTCTCCTCTAAAATGTCCATGTCAACTACAGGCGAACTAGAGAGCAATGGTTTCCCATACCTGTACCCGACTTGAACCCCACCAGGCAACGCACCATCTAGGAGGTGTCGAGTCTATACCTTGTCGGCACTCAATTGTAACGTATTAGGCCTAGCCCACAATGTTTCCCCCAGTAGAGGCTACACGCCAGGGGATCAACTATAGCTAGACAAGCCTTCCTTGTCAGCCGGTCTAGCCCCGCCACCTATATCCACGCGGGTTCCTATGCACAGGCTGCATTAATTAGGAATTAATGATGCTAATTTGAATCCTCAACTAAGAAGGCTCTTGGTTCCTCAACACAAGAGGTGTGCACCGAATGTAACACATCATTATAATGAATCCAAATACAGAAATATATATCTAATCTATTTATTCTAATCAGATATGATTAGGGTTCTTTAGTTAGTTTGGATATTGGATGGGAGTTTTGGGCTCTAGAGGCCACCTAAGGTTAAGACCAGACACAAATCACGCCTACTATCAGTCGAAAAACATGCATTGGTGGTCACCATTGACATTTAACGGATCCTTGGCTGACTCCTATACCCTAGAAATCGTCCATATTGTGACAGTCGAATCGAACTTCAAATGGAGAAGGCAGCTCGAGATTCAGGCTTGATGCCTGCTGGTAAGCTAGAATGCTTGCTGGTAAGCTTCAAGACTGGAATCCAAAAAAGGATATCTTTAGGGTTCCTGCCTGTTTAGAGCCACGCATTACGGCATGCTTTTAGGCTGGGATCTAATGTGGTCTATGGTTCATTAGGGTGCTGCCATATGGCACAATGGTTATATTCACATATCCACTTGGGCATGTGCATCTAATAGTTGCCAATGGTTGTATCCCATGGCATGACCCTTTTCGATATGGTGTACATGTCATTGTAGCGACATGTACTAGTGATGCAATAGCATAATATATGTATTTATATCATATATCATCCTGAAACATCACATCATACATAGTTCCAATCCAAATTTGTCTTCCAAAAATGCTGGTGCTATAATGCCATTGCATGTTCTTATATTCCAGGTTGATATCTCGTATTGTATTATCCATTGTAGTTGTTTGTAGAGCTAACATGATCAATTTCTTTCTTATTGATAGCCATTCTAACTTCAAGTCAATTTGCCTCTCCTCCTTTTTAATTAAAGGACTTACTCATCTTGTTAAATGAGGACTGTCACCTCCTCATGTCTTGGCCCGTCCTGTCAGCTAATAAGGACCACGGAGAGAATGAACTACTAACGACCACAGAGAGACTTAAACTTGAGATCAATTTGCTTTCATTATAAGATTTTGATTTTATTGAGGGTGAGTTCATAATATATTGGGTTGAAATTGGAGACCTCTTTGATCTGTATCTACTAGATTGACAAGAGATTTAACACGACAAGAAGCCGTCCGTCGCAAAGTGAATTTATGGGAAGTCATAATGGTGTGAAAGATGTTTTTTGTGTACATCTGACTTTTACATAAGCATTGTAATGCTTAATTTTGTCCTATTAATGCTGCTAATGAACTATAATCTGCAGCATAGGGGCGATGTCTTCTGTAGGACATGCCTCCAAGTGATTTACTCACTATTTTTCTTTATGTATCTTTTTTAAATGAAATATAAAAACCCACCATGCCTTCCAAAAAAAAAAAAAAAAAAAAAAGGATGCTGGATTTGTGGTTCCTGGTACTCGATATAACTGAAGATTTCCTTAGATTCCTTTAATTTCTTGAATATTGCTCAAGCTTCTTTTTAGGTTTAGTGAGATTCCTAAGATTCTCAAAGCTTTTTTGAAGCTTTTTCCTAGATTTCTTGAAACTCCCATCGTTGTGAAGATTCCCTTAAGTTATGATGTTACATGATTCCTTTATCCGCCATTATATGGCTATACAAAGTCCCGTTATCGCTCTTTAATGGTGATACTGAACCCTATTATCAACTTTTAATGGCGATATATACAGAGTCTGTTACCGGGCACCCTCTTTCTATATATATCTTCACCATTTTCACTTATGATGTTGGCCTCTTTGGTCCTTCTACTTGAGCTCCTATATAGTCTACACCGATCTGTACTTAGCTGAGATTTTCTAAGGCAAATACCGACAAGGTCCCTAAACTATGGGGCAACACTATGGGCTCTGTGTTGTGAGCCTTATGGTCTCCAAGCCCAGGCATCCCACCTCTGATGTGGTATGATTGATCCCATCCTCTCATAGGGCTTAGGAAAATAGTATAGAATATAAGTTTTCTTATTGTCGATATCGAAATTGTGGGTCCTTGAAGCAAAAGCTTCTAAAACCAAAGTAACAACAAAAAAAAACTTTACTATTTGTACAAATGAGCAACTCTTTATGGCAATCACAGATTCAACAAGATCGTGATAAAAAAATCGTCAAGAAATATTGTCACGCCACTTCTATATACCCATTAAATATCTTATGGAACCGGCTCTTAGCTCGTCACATCAATTTGGTCGATTGGTGCCTCTTTTCCTTTATATCTTGATTCATGCTCTTCCAAGTTGTCTTTTATTGCCTGCGCTATTTTTCTTGTGATCGTTATTCTTCTTTCCACTTTGACTGACCAAGCTATACCACTGATCGGTCTTCTTATATGATCATATGTTGGGCATTTGTTCCTCTATACATGTCCATCATCCTCTATTTGTTGTAATTCATATAATTGGCACATTCTTTGACTTCTTTCAACCATTAGTCTCTGCCATCTCCCCTTTTCAGTCCATAATCTATAGTTCGCTATTCTGGAAAATAGGGCAAGAACTCTAATCGAGTCTTTTTAGGATCTATAAACAAGATCTAGATGGATGAGCATCTGAAGTCGAAATAGATTAGCGTCAGGTAGCAGGAAGACTCACAACAAGTGCCTAAACTACTATCCTAAAGGGCAGCAAATAATGTCTCAAGATCGAACAAGATGTAAGCCTTTCAGTGTTTGGGCGTCAATCAAGGTTTAGATGGGTGCTAGAGATAATTGGATTAATAGGCTTGATTGATGTTCCTAAGCTAGGTTGTCATCTAATTTTAGGCTTTAGATGCCTTCTGGAGCTTAAGCAATCTAACTTTAAAATTGGATTGACAAATGAACCCTAATCATTTGTTATTATATGTGATTAGAGTAGTCAAGTTAGAACTGTTGTTCTATCCATTCAGTTCAATTCTATTCTATTATGTTATCATGTGTTGATAATCATGGATGTTCTCTTTGTTTCACCTTTTGTGCTTGGGGGATAGAGACCTAGAAGCCATGTGTAGAGATGACTTTAGTGAATGACCTCAGTAATTTCCTTCAGACTCGGCTTGTGCATAGACGCCCACCTGCTTGTGGGCAAAAAGTGTTTGACTGGCCTATAAGGGAAGACTTATCCCATGCAATTAGTCTCTTGGTGTGGAATGTCTATCAGGAGACTTTTGTGTGCTAGATCTAACCGTTTGTTTGCTTGTTGAAAAGGTATATGTTCGTTCCCTCCTAGATGGTGTGACGCCTCAGTGAGGTTAGATTGAGTATGGGCACAGTTGGACCATGAACATCTAGCGGCACGCAGTGGCATGATACTTCCTGGAAGAGAGTAAGCCCTTTCTGGATTAGAGGAGATGAAACATTGGAGTAGCCCTAGAGGTTACGTCTTCAGCACGCTACGCTCAAGACTCGATGCTTTTCGATCTCTATGCAAAGTATGCACAAGAGGGGCAAATGGAGTGGTCTACCCTTGCCATTATTTCTATGCTAGCCCATGCCAGTATTATATATCCAGTATACTGATCTTAGGACTAGACCGTCAATAATTCCCCAAGAGTTTGAGCAAGGGTAGCATCTATGTTCCACCCTTCGAAAAGGTTAAGGAAGAGCATCAATGGTGGACTTAAGAATTTTTTTTCTTAAAATGCTCAAATAACACTAGAATAGTATCATTTTTAGCCAAAATATAAACCTAGTAGTGAATTATCCTGATCTAAAACTTCTACAAACAAATAAAATGTCATAAATTAGAGGAGGTCTATGGAGCACCCACATGGTGATAGCTTGTCATTCATGGTTATTTTCCATGTTGATAATAGTTCCCTTGAATGGATCATTCTTCAACCTGAATGGTGACTATTAAACTGTTTAACGGATCATGGTTCACCCTGCAACCTATTTGGTGACTAATGAACATGCCCATGGGATCAGCTTTCAACCTTATTGGTGACTATTATAGCAATAAATAAATCATCAGAAAACCTCTCTAAACATCAAAAGACATATATTTCATTCAATATTGATGCAAAGATTGAAATCAGTCTAAAGCCCGATACATATAATTAGAGCATGTTAGGGAGTTGAACTCCAGATCAGCAATAATATTTAACCATTTCATACACTCTGCACACGTGCCAAGCAATCATTGAATTTAGTAGCACAAGCGAGATGCTGATCGAATTGCAAATACGGCTAGTGTAGCCAATCTTGCTTCATCATCACCTCAATTAAAAAATGGGGGGGGGAGAGAAGAGAAAACATAGAAATACAACAAAAATATATATGTGAACCACAACTTGAATGGGCTCAATCTGGTTCTAAAACTCATTAAAAAGATAATTTCAACTATCATTGCAATCTATGAAATGAATCACAACTCAAAATTAAGAAGCTTTTATTGAATATAAAACAGAATAAGAATATTTTTTCATCTCCTAGAGTCCTATGGACTGCATATGTTTTCAGCTTCTAGACAGTTAATCCAAAGTTTTGGTTTTCTTCTTTGGTTTCTAGAAAACTTTCTTGGTGTCCCTATCCTCATATTCTTCATTTGTTTTCCCTACAAATTCATGCATTTTTTCATTTTCCTGCAATGCTCATCCCAAGACCATAAATGAGTGTCTATAGCCATAGTAAGTGCTAATGTCATTAGAAACTTGACTATCTTGGAACATAGCATCAAGTGGCTATGTTTTTCAGGTGTAACTTCTTTATTATCTCTGTTTTCAAGTTCGCATTAGTTGCAATTGGATCAGCTAGAACATTATCATTCTCGTGATGAGGCTCCCGATATACGCACATCAAAACACTGGCCAATATAGGTCACATCAGCAGTATACATTTGAGTTTACAATTTTTGAAGTGAGTGGGGTAGCCGACCATAGGCACAATATCGGACCACCCCATATAAAGAGAAAATGACAATAATATCATGATAGGGCAAGGCAAGGTGAGAAGAGTGGCGAAAGCTTCTTATTGGAATAAAAAACCTGGCCCTTTCAGGTTTTCGGGAAAAACCCTAATAAGAAATGGTCGCCAATGTTCTCGAGGTATTGATTGGAGCGTCCATGCAAGGAAGCAAAAGACCGGTACCGAGCGAAGAGGAAATATATATGTCCCTTGATTTTTCTCATCTTGAAAATATAAACGCAAGTACCATGAGTTGTGTTAATAAGCACAACATATGGATGGCTAAAACTCTTGTTGTGAAGCTATTCACGTGCGTCCTGTAATGAATGCCGATGACAACAAAAACCACATAACATAAAATAAGAAATAGCAACATAACAGAAAGAACTATGAAAAACCTCAAGAAAGGCTCAATGCGTGCCACGCGACAATAAACCTCTATAACAAGAAGGGGCTGGTCATGCGTGCCATATGAAAATACATAACTTTGAAAAGAACTTGAAAGAACCTGAAAGAACTTGAAAAGAAAACCTCCAGAGGGGCTGGCCATGCATGCGATGCGATAAAAAACCTCTATAATAAGGAGGGGCTTGTCACACGTGTCAAGCGCATATAAATAACAATAACGTGCTTAAAAAAGAGAGACATTATGAAATTTCTTAACATAGATGACACCTGAGTCGATGGTCCATGAAAAAGAGGAAAAAAGAAAACGGTTTGCCCAATGCTACTATACTGTTCTGAGAAGAAGGCGAATAAAAAGAAATATGAAAAGATTGAATATATATCGCTTGCCCTCGCACGAGAATCTCGATCTACGGTGTAGATCGATCTGTATTGTTGTGACGAGGATTCGTGGTATACACACACCAAAACACCGGCCGAAAAAAAAGGAGCTCTGCTCTCCTTGCAGACCTAGTGCTCTCCTGATAGACCTAAGAGGCGAGATAACTGCAACTCACTGCTCATGAAGATCAGGCTGAATATATCGTGCCTGAGAAGAGAATGAATACCCGCATCCATGATGTCGAAAAAAAGACTATCGGGAACTCCACGAGCTCCCACAGTGAGAGCACCTCTCCCATCGAGCTGAAAGTGGACCGAATGTTGTTGTCCCTATGCGAGAACATACGTGGTCCATGAGAAAAGGAAATGAGAGCTGGGATGAAGGAAACTAAGATAAGGTCGCAACCAAAAATAAGGCCGAGGTCGGGTTCGAAGGTCAAACATGATGTGAGCTAAACATCCCAACCTGCAGTAGAAATGTGCTAGTCGAAGAGATGAATATAAAGCAAAAGGGAATATATCAATAAAAAACAATGATAACAATACATGCAAAGGACCGTAAAACGATGGAAAAATGAGAATCACGCGAATCATGGTAACAAGTTGCATCTTAGAAACACAATACGATAAGAAGAATCTCCCAAACCAGAACAACAACTTCGTGCATGTGATTGAAGAAAAAGGGATCGGGGACACCATCCGAATTCATAGACTAGAAAATACTCCTATGACTAAACAACCACCCCAATCCCAAAAAATAAATGGTGGCATATCAACAAAAACCAATAGGAAAATGTGTAGGTTCAAGCCTGGATCTAGGTGCAAATAGACTAATACATCAACCAATAAGCTAATAGGAAAGGTCGAGTACTATGACTTTTAAACTTACAAACAAGAGGTACCTAGAGAAAACAACATAGAAACTTGCTTTCCAAAACATAAAAAAAACCTCGACAAATGCAGGAAACAAGCATGCAAACCCGGTTTAGCCAGTTTAAGAACCTAGACCACATGGCTAACAAATTGCCGAATTCACCTAATGCGGGAAAATAACAATGTCTCAGATAAAATATGAGAAAAAATAGTATCGAGCACGTGACTAGATAAAAATGAAAAAGAATGGGAAAATGTGTAGGTTCAAGTCTGGATCTAGGTGCAAATAGACTAATACTTTAACCAATAATCTAATAAGAAGGATCTAGCACTATGCCTCTCCACAACAATGTTGGATCTACCCAAGCTATCTCTAATTATGGACAAGGGAAATGGCATGTATATCTGGCGCAAAGAGACTAATATGTCAACCAATAAGCTTAATAAGAAAGATTTAGTACTATAAATCCTGATAACTTACAAAGATGAGCCACTTAGAAAAAACAGGATAGAAGCTTACTTCTAAAGGAACTCATCTAACATAATGTAAAATGGGAATTCTATGAGAATAGTGTAGGACAAGGTGGCCGAAAATAGAAGTCCATCGCCCGCCTCTCGTGAAGTTACCCATTTGCACAACCGCACATGTACCCTGGGCACTATCTATGAAACAAAAATGGAGGACCAGGGTAAAACAAGCTCAATCCATGGAGGAGGTCAAAGGTTTAAATAGAATTTAAGATCAAATGTTACATAAACGGCTAGGTTCGAGGCTCAAAGCTAATATAGCAAGTAAAGAGAGTATATGGCGAGAACGAAATGAAACGATGTCGAAATGAAACGATGTCGAAATGAAACGATGTCGAAGACGAAATCATGATCATGGCTAGCAACTCTTTATATCATGGCAGCAAAACCTAATAGGAAAGCATAAGCAAACTGCAAACAGGCTAAACATCATACCCCTACATCAAACCCCTATTATATATCTAATAATAGGTTAATACGTAATGGAAATCGATGACGAGGCCCAATCGACGTCGAGATCGAGGTTTTGAAGGTGAGACCGAGAGAATAGTCGTGGTTGGAATGGCAGGTGGGCAAGGTGAAGTGTAGTTGGGATGAAGGTAAGACCAATGTGCAAAGCAAGGGAGTGCACCCCCAAAACTAGAAGAATGAAAGTGAAGAAGATGGCCGCTGGAACCTTATCAGGATATGACAATAGTAATGAAATGCAAATAATCCAACATCCATTTAGATACAACCATTTAAACGCAAAGGATGCAAAAAAGATGAATAATATATAAGTACGGGTCACCGAGATAATGGAAAATCGAACCCTACATGCAACAATCCAACCAAACCACTTTCATCGATTTATGTAGGGAAAATTTTAAAAATGCCCTTGTATTTTTTCATAATTGTCAAAATACCCATACATTTTATATATTTATTAAAATGCCTCTAATTTTTATACTTTACACTGTTTTTGCCTCGATATTTTGGACCTCGATATTTTGGATCAAAAGGGTCCAGAGGAGTAGAATTTGGATTTGATCTTCCGGAATACAAATGGAGCTGTGTTCTAAGGTACTGACCTGCCATAGCCACATCAAATGCCCTGCCCCTTCTTTCTCAAATTACGAAACTACATGAAGGCCTCATCCCTTTTTCTTCTAATCTTATTATACGGCACCATCTTTGAATTGCTGCTTCTTCTAGCTTATCGTTCTGTTGTTCCTTTAGCTTTCCAAATATCATAGTTGTTGAAAAAATTCGGAGCAGATAGTAATTTGAAGGCAGAACATCTATGCTACTGCGAAATCTGGAACTGATTCGAGTTTGGGTTTTGTGTCTTGATCCAACTGCAGGTAACACAATGATTTGTCTTCTGTGATAAAAGCTAGAATATGATTCCACAGGGATTTGCACATATCACATAAGCTGGAAGCAGGTGATTCTACAATGAGTTGATTTGTACAGACAGAAGCTAGAAGCCTTTTTCCTTGAAGTTTGGCGAAGTTTTCAAGGTCTGGAGGTCTCATTGTGGAGGTCTGATTGGCAGGGTTATCCAAGGAGGAGCGTGTTGGAGCCACTGCGATAATAAAGGTCCTTTTGGAGACTTCGTGTGACGTCCCCTACTCGTATACGGTGCACTCACCGTATACAAACAGGAGTTCATCCCCCATACCAGCTCCATGCTGATACAGGGCCTTCCACATATCACTGCAACCGTAATGAGTTCTAGTGGGAAGAGTGAAGGGGTCATTTTACCCCGTCTCCCTCAGGGCCTACCTAGCTGCGGAAGCGTAGACATACATGTCAGTATACAATATCATCACATATCCACCTCGAAGGGTGGTACATCAACATCTGCATAGACAAAGATCAGCACAATACATATGGGAAATCCTACCCAAGGCTCGGACTTCGAAGGGATGATTGAGGGCTTGGGTCTCAGGAGTTCATTCTTGAGGGCGAATTCATGGCAATGGATGTGGGCTGGCATAAGAACGTGGCTTAGGGTTGTCCCTCCATCCGCCCATATACATGCACACTTTGCGGAGTAGGCTGAAAAGTGTTGGGACTTATTTGTAGCCGCCATGGGATGCATAGCCAAAGGGCTATTCACGGGTTGCATCTCCCGGTTCGATGGGGCGGTAGGGATCTCTCCCTCGAGAGATCTACATCTTGACTCAAAGGTGACTAGAGGGCCCCTTGCCCTTATTCGACTTGAACCCCTTTGGAGAGTGGCGCATCACTCCCGGGGTGTCGAGCCCATGCCTTGCCCACACGCGTTGGCAAGCCATTAGACCTAGTCCACAATGATCCCCGGTGGACTTTACACACCGGAGGGATCGTTCAAAGTCGAGAACACAAACCTCTTTATAAGCGGTGGCCCCTTCACCCACAACCAAGTGCGGCCGTACGCGGGCGAATCTCTGATGTGCTAGAGAGGCTAATCTAGGAGCATCTACTACCAAGCTTTAGGGCCTCTACCCCCTTCCCAATACAAGGAGTTCACGAGAGATACATCATCCATATACATCACGGAAGAACTAAAGAACTAGATCTAATCCATATCATAGAGTTAGGTTCTTTAGTTAGAGTCTAGTATCGGGGATCTAAGTGGCTGCTATGGGCAATTTAATAGGCTAAACCCTCTTTGATTCAATGGTGGAAGGCGGTTTAGGCTATTAAATTGACTAAATCTGATCCTTGGCTCGCTCCTCCTGCCTGAACTCGACCATCTGTTTGAGCTGCTTGAAGATGGAACCAACAAGGAAAACTAATGGTGCAATTAAGCTCGGGCCAGTGCGGGAGGCGGTTTTGACCCCTTGAGCAAGCAAAAGCGAGCCCTAAAACCCTATGGATGAAAATGGCAAGTTAGGGTTTCTCCTACCTAAATAGACAAGGGGTTAGGGCTAGGGTTTCCAATTATCCCTTTAAGCATGTAGGATAATTGGGTATGGCCCACTTGCCTTTAATGGCTAGGTGGCATAAAGGTATCCACATGGGAAAATGTGCACCTAGATAAATGTGCACATTAGTAGATGTGCACATTAATAAATGCACATACCTTGCAAGTTGCCCCCTAGGGGCTACCCGCCTGGCTACACGCGTCAGACATACCACGTCGGTCGGGGTGGCGTGTGCGGCGTGGCGTGGCGATCTGATATCGATCACGGGACCGTATCTTTGTGCTGGGAACGTCACATTCTCCCCACCTTGAAATGATCTTTGTCGCGGCATCATGGGTCTCCCCACCTTGGAATCCTCCTAACCTGCAATCAACCTGATGCATACAATATACTACTATAATACTTGCGCATTTATTAAGATTACCTTAAGGTAATATTTTTAGAACATTATTACGCCATTATCTTATGAAATAACTTATCAATTCGTAACATCATTAAAACAAGTTACTCAATAGTTTCACTTATCACGATATTTTAGTTTATCAAAATTTTAATATTTCATATATATAATTATTCTTCGAGGTACTCTTCATTCCTTGCAACACATTCCAACAAAATTTGTGTTGCAAGTCTTCATAGCTCGACCTCCTTGCCCTCCGGAGCGCTCTATTGGCCTGCAGGTCGACACTACGTTAGTACCATTTTAATTATTAATAAGAGTTTTGGTTATATGGTGACCATCCCACCTATCTACATGAATGCATGGCTAATCTCCCGGCATAGGAAGAGGATGCTTCTTCCATCGTGGCCGTGGAGACAGCGCCCTATAATGCCTATATGGCGCTCATGCCTACACCTTTAGTTGCCCAGCGTGGAGGATAGGGTCCTTCCCGTATATGGGGCGTGAAGGATAGGGTCCTCCCCGTAGGCATTGACTAGAGGTGCTTTTCCTATCAATGCATTCCTGAATGACCTCTTTTCTCTCGAGGTCGTCTACTTCCGTGGGACAAAAGTAGACTTTCTAATCTACCTTCCACTCATCCAAGCGGAACCGCGGTCATGCCTACATTGACATTACATCACGTCCTATAGATCACCGTAGTGGTCTCATCATCGGTAACAACGCATGCAACCCATACCTAGCATAGGTTGCATGCGCAGATTAATCTTAACTACACATAGAATTAATCTACACAAATCGACATGCCTGAGCCGATTTCTTCGGAGATGACCTTGCCGTCCCATTGCTCCATAAACTGTGGGTACTGTTTTAATAGATCTTTCTTGAGTACCCACGTCGCGTCTTCCACCGGCAAGTGTTTCCACTTAACCAAATATTGGAGAAACTCTGATCTCCTTGTTTTCTTGAAGGCTTTATCAAGAATCAGTGCGGGACTATTTCCATTTGCTCCTCCATCATTTCCAACAACGTTGGAGTGTCCAAGACTTAAATGCGGATTTGGAGTATGCTTCTTCAATAAACTCACGTGGAAGACTTTATGAATCTTTAGGTGTCTTTGGCAAGTCTAACTTGTAGGATTGATTTCCTACTCTACGGACTATTAGAAGGTCCAGCCCACCTTGGAGCAAGCTTCTTACAATTTCGATCGCGAGACTTCGCTTTCTTCACTTTGATCATGAGGCGGACATCGCCGCCAACTTGGAACTCTCATTTGTTCGATGCTTGTCGGCGATGCTCTTTTGTCGACTCCTTCTTTGCTAGAAGATATCCTCAAACTTCTTCCACCGCTGCATGCATGTCGGCCAACATTTCTTCTTGAAACCTCTACTTTTGACGGGATTGTGCCAAGTATGCGGAGTTAGGCATTGGTAGCCGTAGTTGATCATAAGCGGCGACATTTGGGATGATTCTTGCTTGGTGCTATTATCATAAACTCCACCAAGTGAATAAATTCTTCCCACATACCTTGCTTGTTCGGACATAGTTTAAGTAGCATATCCTCCAAAATTACGTTGGTCGCTCTGTTTGCCCATCCGTGCGAGGATGATAGGCTGTGCTCATGGATAGCCGTCGAATTGTCGCAAAGAGATCTTGCCAAAGGCACTCATGAACCGGATCTCGTGGGAGATGATCTCCCTTGGCATGCCATGGAGCACGAAGATTTCTTTGGTGAAGAGCCCATTTGTATCCATGGCGTGTAATGCGTGGTCACGCAAGGCACAAAATGTGCCATCTTCGACAACTTGTCGACCACTACCATCAAAGCATCCTTCCCTCTTACAGTCCTTGGGAGCCCTGTTATGAAGTCCATGCTGATGACCTCCCACTTAGCGTTCGGCAGCTAATGGTTCCAAAGCTCACGGAATTGAAGTTGCTCTGCTTTTCGTCTGGCGACATAGTGACACTCTTTGATGTAGCGAGCTACACCTTCTTCATTCTGGCCAATAGTAGGCTCTTTGCGACTTTGAAATATGTCTTCATAAATCTTGCATGGCCAGCTATTGGGAATTTGTGTGTGTCATGGAGAATCAATTTCCTTACACCTGATGATTCCGGCACGCACAACTTATTCTTATGGTACAAGAGATTACCTTCCTTCTTAAAATTTTTGAAGGTTTCTCTCTCCTTATCTATTCTTGCCTCCCTGCATAAGCTTGCCCATACTTCCTTGAAGTCCACATCTATTGGCAAGGTTTCTTCAATCTTCTTCCCGAAGTCACTGGAGAGCGTCAAAATTGCATTGCAATGCACTCTAGTTGTCAGGGGATGCCTTGAAAGCGCATCCGCTACCACGTTGAGCTTCCCGGCTTGTAGACTATATCAAAGTCATACTCTTGAGGAACTCCATCCACCTTTGCGCCTCGGGTTAAGGTGTGGTTGCGTGAATACATCTTGGAGGCTCGATGATCGTATCAATTGGAACTTCCTTCCCAAGAGGTAGTGCCTCCAAATTCTTAATGCCCGACAACCGCAAGCAATTCTTGATCATGGGTCGGGGTAAGCGGCGTTCGGCGTCGTTCATCTTCACGGAATCATACGCTACCACCACGCTCTTCTGCGCATGAGCACTCCACTGTGGCTATCCTACTTGCGTCATGCCGCCACCAACTTGTCTTTCTCCGGGTGCGGTAGGGTTAAGGCGGGCGGTTGTCAAAGCTTCTTTCAACATTTCAAACCACAGCTTGGGCTTTCTTGTGCCAATGGTGCGCCCAATCTTTCACCTTTAAGCCCTCGTCAAGTCACATTAGCGGGGCGCTATCTTAGCAAAGTTCTTCACGAACTTCCTGTAGTACTGCTAGGCCAAGGAAACTTGACCTCATGCACATTCTTGGTGCCGACCAGCGAATATTTGCTTCAATCTTGGCGGGATCCGTCCGAAATCCTTCTTGAGATCACATGACCCGGATATTCCACCCTCTCCGATTCGCGAAGTGGCGCCGACAACTTAGCGTACTCTTGGTGCCTCCTTAATTTCTCAAGCACTCTCCTTAGGTGTTGCCGCGTGTTTTCTCGGGGATCTGCTATACACCAAAATGTCATCAAAGAATACTATCACAAAGGTGTCCAAGAACTCCACGAAGATGTCGTTCATGAGCTTCATGAGCGTTCTTTGGGGCGTTGGATAAGCCAAAAGGCATTACCCGTGAACTCATAGTGCCCATACACGGTCTGAAAGCCGATTTTATGGGCGTCTTCTTCCTTTATTCTGATCGATGATAGCGACCTTAGGTCGATTTTGGAGAAGACTTTTGCCCCTTGGAGTTGATCCATCAAAGTAAATGCGATCGGGGGGCGCATACTTATTCTTGATGGTGTGCTTGTTCAAGCGCGCGTAATCTATGCACATCCTCAAGGCGCCATCCTTCTTCTTTACAAAAGAATGGGTGCTCCAAACGGCGAGACGCTAGGTCTAATGAAGCCTAGGTCGAGCAACTCCTGCAATTGCTTCTTTAGCTCTGTCAGCTCCTGCGTGGTCATTCTGTATGGGGCTTTACTTGTCGGCTTCATTCCTAGTTCGAGTGCTATCTCACACTCGACTCCCCTATAAGGATGGAGCTGCTTGATCTCGTCTGGAAAAAGATCGTGGAACTCCGTGATCAACTTAGCTACTTGCTTGGGCAACTTGCTGAGCCCCTTATCTTCCTTACCTTCTTCTGATTCGGGCTCTCGGATCTCAAGCTTGAAGATATATGCTACCTGCTCACTCTTTATGCATCTGAACAGCGGCTTACTAGACACAAGGCCCCCAAAAATGAACTTGTATAAAAAATTAGCATGAAAACCAGTATGCATGTGGTTTTTTTATACAACAATTCACAACATAAAAAAAACCACGTGTCCTTGCTAGTTTTGCAAAACCAATAATGGTCCATATCATGTTTTTTGTACTAATTCCAAATTTTATGCTAGTATTTAGAAATCATTATTAGTTTGTACGATTGTTTTTAATTGTACATTGATTTAGCAAAATCATTGCTAGTTCATATCATGTTTAATTATATCAATTCTATAATCACATAGTAGTTTTTTAATATTATCAATAGTTTAGAAGATGTGTTTTAAGCATATACTGATTATGGAAAACCATTGCTAGTCCGTACTATATTTAATTATATGAATTTAGTTTTTACGATGGTTTATGGGAATCATCATTAATTTATAGAATGATTTTTCTATATACATTTTTAATTTCATAATTTCGGATGCTTTTACGTGGTAGTTGTTGCAAATTTTGGACAATATCGAGTTTTTCTTATTGGTTCGAGAACCATGCTAAGTTTTGCATTTCTAAAGTTTTTTGATGTGGTTAGTCATTATGCTTGTTAATAGTTTATTATTCTGCTAATCATATTATCAGTCTTGTAGTCTTCCAAATGCAAACGTTTTGGGCCTCCATAAAAATGCAAAGCTTCTAACTATAGAGAAAGTGTATATAATGCTTCATAAAATCAAATACCTTATCAATAAACTTTGCGAAAAGAAAAAAAATGATGTGTCACGATTGGACATGCACAACACAAGACATTTTGAGCTACACAGATTGAACTGAAAGAAAACATAATAGGTCTTTTATGATTACAAAGCAAAAAGAGATGAACAAAGCTCAAGTACCCTCAAGTAGAATGTTTTTCAACCAAGAAGAAGCAAATATTTTGTCATGTACCTTCATAACGTTTTAGACCCTTAAAAGACAATCCCAAGACTGCCATCTGTTTTCCACATATGAAATTCCCAAACATTGTCGCCCCTTCTTAATTTTTGGTTCACACCATGTCAACTTTATCTTTTTATCCTTCTCGTTAACTGCATTAATCCAAGCATACCAATAACCATCATGTGATGCTAAATGTGGGGCACTACCCCGAGACACGCGAAAAATCAATGCACATCTTGCCATGAAAAATGTATGCTGCATGTCTCTGCAAATAGGCCATTTCCTAGTTTCAATGTGCATGCGACATATTATATCCGAACCTCTCCTGCTCCTGCCGTGCCCTTGTTTCCCAACTCGTATAGGACTAGGTAGTCAGCAAATGCCCAAGACTTTGTGACATCTCAAGACTTTGTGACATTAGAACTTATCGATTCCCTATATTGTTGATGTTAGAGTTGGGATGTTAGCATAATTTTCGATTCGAAGTTAGCAATCATACCATAATAAGGGGCAACTTGTTCACAAAGACAGCATTCTCAAGCTTTGTATAAGACATCTATGCAAAATTCAAACAACCTACGATTCTATATAGTGTTTATGGATTGTAGAGTTCACTTCATTAATATTGTTAACTTGTCCTGGTCCTTGCCGTGCCCTTATGTCGAGAAAGGGGGGAATTTGGGGATTGGCACATTCGTGTGGTGGATGTCCAGTTTTTCTTTTCGAGGATGTTTCCTCGGACACGAGCTACCATTTTTATGGCCGGATTAACAAATGGAGCTGTTTTGGTGCCCCGATACTAAACCCTATTGAATTCGTAGGGTTTGGGATTCGGCACCCTTCCCTACCACCGAAGTGCTCGAGAACTTGCGTGCAGGGTTCCCTCGAAGGCTTGAAGAGAAACCCCAAGGGGAGGAAGAAAACACCCTCCCGGTACTATATCAAACTTGTCCTAGTCCTTGGCGTGCCCCTTGCGTCGAGAAAGGGGTAATTTGGGGATTGGCACATTCGTGTGGTGGATGTCCGGTTTTTTCTTTTCCAGGATGTTTCCTCAGACAAAGCTACCATTTTGACGGTCGGATTAACAAATGGAGCTGTTTTGGTGCCCCGATACTTAAACCCTATTGAATTCGTAGGGTTTGGGATTCGGCAGCCTTCCCTACCACCGAAGTGCTCGAGAACCTGCGTGCAGGGTTCCCTCGAGGGCTTGAAGAGAAACCCCAAGGGGGAGGAAGAAAACACCCTCCCCAGTTACTATATCCAAACTTGTCCTGGTCCTTGCCATGCCCTTACGTCGAGAAAGGGGGGAATTTGGGGATTGGCACATTCGTGTGGTGGATGTCCAGTTTTTCTTTTCGAGGATGTTTCCTTGGACACGAGCTACCATTTTGGCCAATTTGGATTAACAAATGGAGTTGTTTTGATGCCCGATACTTAAACCCTATTGAATTCGTAGGGTTTGGGATTCGGCAGCCTTCCCTACCTCCGAAGTGCTCGAGGACTTGCGTGTAGGGTTCCCTTGAGGGCTTGAAGAAAAACCCAAAGGGGGAGGAAGAAAACACCCTCCCGGGTACTATATCCAAACTTGTCTGGTCCTTGCGGGTGCCCTTGCGTCGAGAAAGGGGGGAATTTGGGGATTGGCACATTCGTGTGGTTTGGGATTCGGCAGCCTTAACTACCTCGAAGTGCTCGAGGACTTAGCGTGCGAGGGGTTCCCTCGAGGGCTTGAAAGAAACCCAAAGGGGAGGAAGAAAACACCCTCCCGGTACTATATCAAACTTGTCACTGGTCCTTGCCGGGTGCTCTTGCGTCGAAAGGGGAATTTGGGGATTGGCACATTCGTGTGGTGGATGTCGGTTTTTCTTTTGAAGATGTTTTCTCGAACACGAGGACGGATTAACAAATGGGCTGTTTTGGTGCCGATACTTAAACCCTATTGAATTCGTAGGGTTTGGGATTCGACAACCTTTCCTACCACCACGAAGTGCTTTCGAGAACTTGCGGGTAGGGTTCCCTCGAGGGCTTGAGAGAAACCCCAAGGGGAGGAAGAAAACACCCTCCCGGTACTATATCAAACTTGTCACGGTCCTTGGGTGCCCTTGCGTCGAAAGGGGAATTTGGGGATTGGCACATTCGTGTGGTGGATGTCGGTTTTTCTTTTCGAGGATGTTTCCTTGGACCACGAGCTACCACTTTGACGGTCGGATTAACAAATGGAGCTGTTTTGGTGCCCGATACTTAAACCCTATTGAATTCGTAGGGTTTGGGATTGGGCGACCTTCCCTACCACCCGAAGTGCTCGAGAACTGCGTGCAGGGGGTTCCCTCGAGGGCTTGAAGAGAAACCCCAGGGGGGAGGAAAACACCCCTCCCGGTACTATATCCAAACTTGTCACGGTCCTTGCCACCGCCCTTACGTCGAGAAAGGGGGAATTTGGGGATTGGCACATTCGTGTGGTGGATGTCAGTTTTTCTTTTTGAGGATGTTTCCTTGGACCACGAGCTACCATTTTGTGGCTGGATTAACAAATGGAGCTGTTTTGATGCCCGATACTTAAACCCTATTGAATTAAGTAGGGTTTGGGATTGGTGACCTTCCCTACCTCGAAGTGCTCGAGGACTTGCGTGCGAGGGTTCCCTCGAGGGCTTGAAGAAACCCAAAGGGGAGGAAGAAAACACCCTCCCGGTACTATATCAAACTTGTCTGGTCCTTGCAGGTGCCCTTGCGTCGAGAAAGGGGAATTTGGGGATTGGCACATTTCGTGTGGTGGATGTCGGTTTTTCTTTTTCGAAGATGTTTTCTCGAATCTGAGCTACCATTTTGTGGCCCGGATTAACAAATGGAGCTGTTTTGGTGCCCAGATACTTAAACCCTATTGAATTCGTAGGGTTTGGGATTTGACCTTTCCTACCCGAAGTGCTTTCGAGAACTTGCGGGCGGGGGTTCCCTCGAGGGCTTGAAGAGAAACCCAAAGGGGGAGGAAGAAAACACCCTCCCCAGGTACTATATCCAAACTTGTCCTGGTCCTTGCCGTGCCCTTGCGTCGAGAAAGGGGGGAATTTGGGGATTGGCACATCCGTGTGGTGGATGTCCAGTTTTTCTTTTCGAGGATGTTTCCTTGGACACGAGCTACCATTTTGACAGCCGGATTAACAAATGGAGCTGTTTTGGTGCCCCGATACTTAAACCCTATTGAATTCGTAGGGTTTGGGATTCGGCAGTCTTCCCTACCACCAAGTGCTCGAGAACTTGCGTGCAGGGTTCTCTCAAGGGCTTGAAGAGAAACCCCAAGGGGAAGGAAGAAAACTGTGACGAGCCTGCCGAGTTGACCCTCTAGGCAACTCGGGATCTTGTCAATACTGTGCTAATTCTAGGTTGGCGTGACAAACAATTGGCTATGGTGAAGAATTGAATCTTCCTCTTGCACAGTTGAAATGACACGCTCAAAACTCAATAAGCAAAATACTTATGATCTCAATATAATCAGATAACATTACATCCAAAGAATCCATATTCTCAACAAATATAATATGTAATTGTGAACAATTCAACCCAGGAGCTTCGCTCAACCATGATCCTCGGTTACAGCTGCCATCCCTGCTTATTCTTTGCACATGCATTCAGGGGTTAGTCCTCGTGACTAAGTGGGGATCCACGCTGCCACTTGCATGCATGGAAATACTCTGCAAATCTCGGATAAGCATAAACACAGACGAAAAATCCTACGTGAGTACAGTGCTAAGACAATGACAACATAATCCAAAGAAATATCAACATGAACATCAGAAGCAAGACATAGTCAAAAATATCAAACCATCATGACACATAGCTCAAAGGGACAATGGGAAGCTCGGCCGGCCTACATGCGAGGCCACTGTTAGAGGAAATGCCGGCCAGCTCACATTAGCCCCGTTGGCGGAGTTGGTGGGAGTGAACCTCGTATCGCATACCCTTCCGTACGCCATTTGGAGGACCTCTTACCATGGAGTTCACAAGAGTTGGTGGCGTAGCAATCCGGCCGGGGAGAACTAGCGCCCGGTGTCCACGAGCACAATAACCCACAGAGAATCACGGATGAACATAAGCATCTTGGGAGCAACCTAGGCCACTTAGAACCTAGAAGTCCAGGCCAGGAGGGTTCAAGAGACATAATCAAATACCAAGACAACGATTGGAACAATGCAAAGACCATGACATGTGCGTTCATTAGAGAGTTTACTATAAATGTGCCTAGATCATCTGCTGCTGGCGATGTTGCCCAAAGTTTGCCCAAGTTGAAGTAGCTAGGTTCTTGATGAAGATAATGATTGCAATCCAAACACGTCGAGGAAGCCATAAGCCTAATTATCATTGATGTAGCTACGACAAGGAAAGATGCTACCAATCCACAAAATGCAAACCTTACCATTCTCCTATGAGGATAATCCATTAGCTATGATGCCTCTCATAAAATATAGCTCAACAACTTAAAAACTTACAGTTATACACTTAGACTTACAGTGCTCCATACCATAGCCTCATCTGGACACTCCATATACCTCATATTTCTCTCTCTCGGCCCCAACTTCAGTTGATCTCCAAGGTTCCACTCTTTAATTTATTGTTAGCTAAGGTTTTAATATTTCAATTAAAACCCACCTTCCTTAGCTAAAGGGATTTATTAATGCGTCTAATGTAAAACTCAAAATTCGTCCTCTTTTCGGCTTAAAATCTCTAAGGTCTCGTGGCCAAGAAGCGCATATAATATCGTCAACTGATCCCTAGATTTGAATCCCATCTCCAAGAGCCAAGAAATACCAATTTTCAAGGGTTCTAGACTTTTGAATCTTAGAATTACATCTTATTCCGTATTATGCATTATTTTTCATGAAAAAACCAGTTCTTACATATCTTCGTCTCTTTGTTTTACCCAAGCTTGCCTTCACTTACTCGATGGATGGCTTGCTAGATCCCAACACCTTATACTTTCATGTTCCCTTTCTTATCTTTATGTATCCTAAAAATAACAACTTGTTACAAGCACCAATCAACAAATTCAAATATAGACAATTACAAACAAAGACCACAAAAGTTACAGCAGAAAAACAAAGAGAAACAAAGAGAGAACTCGGCCTCTTTTGGCTATGATTTTGGGCATGGATTCTCTCTATACCAGTGACCCACAGGGAAATCGGCCTGTTCCAGCCCCAAATCGACCTGACCCAAGTGGTTTCCAATCAAAAATCATCCAGCAGCAACAAATAGATTGGGCTTCTG
Organism: Isoetes taiwanensis; assembly: GCA_021234155.1. Lineage (NCBI taxonomy): Eukaryota > Viridiplantae > Streptophyta > Lycopodiopsida > Isoetales > Isoetaceae > Isoetes > Isoetes taiwanensis. The sequence continues at coordinate 4,285,972 of JAJEKV010000016.1, read as the reverse complement.
AAACAGATCCGGCAGCCCCCAATCTTGAACAAAACCTCCATAATCAGGTTCGTTATTGCTGCTAAAGCCTATCCTGATAGACCCATAAGAGATTCACATCATTTTATGGCAATTCTAAGTCATTCTGGGCTGTTTTTTTGGGCTGCTGTCACCATCCAACAACTACTTCCAGCTCTAATTTCAGCCAAACAACTATTGGTTCTCCAATTTCGGCCCTTTAGCAAGCCAAATCGATGTGTTCCAGGTCATTACCAAGAGTCTCAAGAGGATCCGGTTCCACATGTGACGATTTTGTTGCAGAATGTAACCCTTAGTGCAGCCCATAGTTTTCCAATTAGGATTAATTCAGACCTCCTTTAAACCTTATCCTAATACTTCTTATATCCACAAACACCTCCTAAACACCTCCTGATTGCTTACTCTGATGGAAAACCTCTCAATCACAGCTCTTACCATATGCAATTTAACTCTTAGCAGACTATGCAAGCCTCAATTGAATCCTTAGAATTCAAAACCCCACCTGATAAGAGAAGATTTGGTGCAGTTCCGTTCTCCGTCTCCAACTTTGATAAGCTCCAATGCTTCTCTGCTTTGATGCTCCCAAATAGCCTTCTCTTGCAAAGAGCTTCACGTACCACCAAAAGCCCTCTTTCCAATATTGCCTTATTTTGTAAACCCTTTGTTTACATGAGCCCATGCTGCATGCATGCCACAAGTACATATAGTACAACCCATATACGTACCATACACAAATGCGTATACTGAACCATTAAGTGGCCAGGTCCGTTACAAAAACACCCTCCCCAGGTACTATATCCAAACTTGTCCTGGTCCTTGCCGTGCCCTTGTGTCGAGAAATGGGGGAATTTGGGGATTGGCACATTCGTGTGGTGGATGTCCAGTTTTTCTTTTTGAGGATGTTTCCTCGGACACGAGCTACCATTTTGACGGTTGGATTAACAAATGGAGCTGTTTTGGTGCCCCGATACTTAAACCCTATTGAATTCGTAGGGTTTGGGATTCTGCAGCCTTCCTACCAAGGGTTTGGAAGTGCTTCGAGAACTTGCGTGCGAGGGGTTCCCTCGAGGGCTTGAAGAAAAACCCCAAGGGGAGGAAGAAAACACCCTCCCCAGGTACTATATCCAAACTTGTCTTGTTTCCCAACTCGTATGGGATTTGGGTAGTCACCAAATGCCCCCTCCGCTTTGCATCTCTTCCCACATATTTACATGTGACATTTAGGGCATAATTAAGTTGAGATGCATCTCAAGACTTTGTGACATTAGAACTTATCGATTCCCTATATTGTTGATGTTGGAGTTGGGATGTATCTCAGAGACTTTGTGACATTAGGACACATTGATTTTAGCATAATTTTCGATTCGAAGTTAGCAATCATCCCATAATAAGGGACAACTTGTTCACAAAGACAACATTCTCAAACTTTGTATAAGACATCTATGCAAAGTTCAAACAATTTACGATTCTATATAGTGTTTATGGATTGTAGAGTTCACTTCATTAATATTGTTAACATCTCATGGCGCTTCCTCAAACTTTTAGATGTCCATGAGAGAACATATGGGTGCTCTAAGCATACGTATCGATTGAATTTAGAAACCATGCCATAATAAAGGCGTCGAATAATAATGGGGTGTTCTTTCAAAGCCTTGAGGTATGCAGTTTTAGCCGTTTAAACAAATTTGATTCAAGCTATGTACAACGTGCAGGTCCTTTAATGCAAGTTGTGTAATAAATAGCATATGCATTTGTAAGTTCAGTTAGGCCTGCAGAGGCACCTGTGTTAAGCTTTGAGAAATCTACTCATGTGTTAAGGTTTGTGGATACACTTGTTTTGCTTAGTAATATTGATGGCTTATATAGTTGCGCTATTACTTTGGTTTAAAGATCCGTGATGCTGCCTAATTTGCAAAGGGGTCCAATATCTCGAAGAGGCATTTTGTGAATCTGTGGTGGTCTTTGTTATTCAATGTTACAAGATCAAAGCGGATTCTAGAGTCGAACATATTTTGACTTCATGGCTATGGTTGGAAAACCATAGTATAATGTGGATAATGCGGTTTGACCCCATCAAAAAAAATATCTGAGGCGGACAAAAAGCACGGAAGCCATTAGATCAAGAATATTCCTAAAGAAAGGTGCAAAACATGGCAAAGTGGAAAAATAGTAATGCCTCTTCTCTACGGTCTGAGGCATAAGTCAGAAATGCTAGTATTATTTAAGTATATGTCTATAAACTATTGATTTGTCAGGTCTCTTTACATTTGTGTCAATGCAGAAGGGCATAAGTAGTTTATGTGTTATCCCAAAGGAAATTGGTTTTCAACACCTTTATAGAAAGCATGGGTAGAACATTGAGAAGTAAAAGATGAAAACATTGTAATGCATACCTTGAAAACTATTAATACAATGTAGGAAGTACTTGCTTCAACATGTTCAATTTGCAATAGCTTCACCTCCCAAACAAACATGGATTTCAAATGAAGCATGTCACAACATTCTTGCAAAAAAATTGACCAACTTATTGCATTGAACCATTTTGTTGCATTATTTACCTATGAACATAATAAAGTTAACAAATGACGAATCACAATGTGGTTAACATAATTAATTATTTGGTGCAACGTTTCAATCCGTTTTTTTTACGTTTTGATTGTGATTTTCGTCTCGAAACCTAACTTGCACATCTGCCACTAAACCTAAATTCCGGATCAGCCGTCCTGGGAAAATGCTTTAGCTGCTGTCTAGAATCCGAAGCCTTGTGGAGGAATTGCCATGATAACAAGGGACGGCGCATTTGCTTCGGAGCTCTCCAACGGATCTACAAAGCCCATATAGGTAAACCTCTTACATGAAAACATCCATCCGGTTTTTTATTTTGCAACATGGCTGAGGAAGTGCCAGTAACGTCCATAGCAGAAGTTTCAAAGTGGGAGCCAGCACATGTATCTTCCTATTGTCAAACGTTTTCCATGTGTTTGTGATGAGATTGAGCCAGTAATTCATGAAAATCGTATTTTTGGGATATCTTTCGAGAATTCATGTCTTTGCATGTGTATGTATGTAAAAATGACATATAAAAGGCTATTACTTGAGATCAAGGCTGCTAGGTTTTTTGGCTTTTACAAGTTCTGATTTTAGATTGATGGTTTTGCAGGTGCTTTAGGTAAACAGCCATCATTTTTAGAAGATGGATTCTAACTTTCAGAAGGCTGATAGAAAGGTTTCTCTTGCTATTACTCAGCAGGAACAACATCAGAATGAAAAGATCAGAGATAGTCTAAAAGTTATAGGAAACAACAATAATGGAGCAAAAATAAAAGACAAAAAAACTATTTGGCCAGCAGCTTTGGTCAGCGGCTTAGCATATATATGTATAAACTAAAACCACGAGACCAAATGTGTGCATTCCTAACGTGGGAGCTTTGGCAATGGCATATATACCCCTAACTATTGTGACCTTGAACAATGGCAAAAAACGAGAAGATATTGGCATTTGCCCTTGTTTACCTTTCGAGAAAATGTATCATCTTTTTGAATTTGGCAATCTTTCTAAGTAACGCGCCGCTTTTTGACCTAATGACTATTGGCAAGTTCTTCCTCTGTTTTCCTCATTCTCTTTGGCTTATATAAATAGGCTTGCAAGGTGCAGTTTTGAAGGTCTTTAGAAGATTATGCTTTCTTTTTCTGTTTACCTAGTGAAGCTTTTGATCTTTCTTTAGCTTGTTTATATAGATGTATAGAATCTGATTTTTGTTGTTATTTGTGTTGAACTTATTGATCAGGGAGTGGCAAGCTTTACATTTTCCTTAGAAGATGCATTTTGGTTCTTGTTTACGTTAAAATGTTTTTTTCTTGTTTTTCCTTTTTAAATGCACCCTGAGAGTATAGTTCTCAAGGTCAATCAAGATACATTTTGGTTCTGGTTTGAGTCTCAAGTGTGGCAGATTATGGATAACTGAAGATGCATACAAGATGAGTCTCAGGATCTACTACAACTTTGAATTCATCATCAAGTACTAAAATTCACATGGTGAATGAATGCAATTTCACAATATGGCCTGCATGGATACCAAGTCCAGGGTATTCTCAACTATCGGTCGCCATAACCGATCGGAGAAGAAATTACATCTGGTGGAGGATGGAGCTACGACCCGCGGAACACATGGACATGGATGTAAAAAGTTCTTGGGGAAGGATGCGGGCAAGAACAGGCTGCAATTTCACTTACGGAAGTTTGAAGCCATGCCAAGCGGGATCTGCAATGGAGTGTTTAAGCGCACCCTATCGGTGATCCTCCGGCCAAACCTAGCACAATTCTCGACCCTTGGGTTTCACCCCCATATGGATCAGCACCTTACATATAATATATATTATGTTTCCATAGTTGATGGCTTCAACCTGCCTATTGTTGTCAGTGCTTCCAATGGTTGCCCCCATGTTGGTTGCACCAAGGATGTCAATAGTTTGTGCCCCAAGAAATATCAAGTTAAAGACAATGGTGGCAACATTGTGCCTTTGTAAGAGCTCTTGCCTTGCATTTGGTAGCGATAAGGAATGCTGCACTGGGGACTATGTCAATAAGTGTAAAGGAACTAAAACTTCTACCATCTTGAAGAAGTATTGCCCCTCCACTTATTGTGAAGACGCAGATGTGGCCACCAGTAAAGTCAGTGGGGGAGGACTTGGATCGTCGATATGTAGAGCAAGCTGCAATTTGAGATCTGGCGGTTCAACGCAACTTTACATTTAGGTCAAGCTCAAGCAGGCAACAATACCGGTGGTCTTGGAAGTTACGGAGTGTCCGAAGTTGATCTTTGCTAACTTATTATTGGATATCTCCAACAAGGAACATTTGCAAAGCATGAGCCTAATGTTGGCGGAATTATGTACAAATCTTGCTTTGTGAACTTTGCGCAAAGTCTACATGGTCATATCACGCATTTTGAGGAAAATCAGTCTGGTTTTTGGAAATCAATTTAGGGTTTGCATATTGGTGGCCAGTCAAGGAGAAGTCCCAGCAGTTCCAACCAGTCAGATGGCATGAAGCATCTCTGATTCTGCAAGTACAAGGATATATGATGTGTAATGCATGGAAACGCACCTTCTCCGTCCTGCACCTTCTCATTACTCTTTGAAGAATAAACACCATGCATACAAGGATCTTTGTACTTTTGGTGACATGATGCTTAGCATAGATCGGTTGGGATGGACCCAATTGATTAAATTGAAAGCGCTACGGGGTTTTTGAATCTTTTCATGGTTTTCTTCTAGATGGGCTCATGGCCATGACAAGCTTTGGGTATTCGCAAATGTCATGCTCTGTTACTTCTTCCGGCAGCCCAACTGAAGACTGCTGGGACTGCTGGGACGGCAATGATGGAGCTCACAATTTCCCTGCAGGATTAAGAGTCATGGTGGTAGAGGATGATTCTCTCTGCCTTATGATCATGAAGAGGATGCTTCAACAGTGTAATTATAAAGGTTAGCATTCTTTATCATTCCATTTACATGAAATTGAGGACTTACAATTGTGCAATTATCCCTACAGCTTACAAAGACTTACTGTTCTTACTTCTTTCTTTGAGAAAGATGCATAGATGAAATGATTTTTTAGTTAGAAAGATGTGCTTTGGCTTTATATTTATCTCAATGACTTTCCACTCGACATGTCAGGAGGACAAACCATGAAAAAAGATAAATTTTTGACAAATAATCTTTTGTAAGCAATTGTTAAATTGAAAGCTAACATCTGATGTACTCTATTGCAGTTACTGCATGCAGTCGTGCAAGAGAAGCACTTTCATTATTGCGGGAGAACAGGAACAAGTACGACCTTGTGATAAGAAATGCATTATACATGCCAGACATGGATGGATTCAAACTGCTAGAGCTTATTGGACTTGAAGTGGTTTACCCGTGATAAGTAAGCATGCATTCCAGTTTCAATTCTTTACGAACAGTTTATAGTGCCCATGCTTCATAATGTATAGCAAAATGTAGGAGCGAGGAGTCTATTTACATTTGCGCTTAATTTGTTCTGCGAGAATAAACTATCAAAGCCTAACTCTTAATGTACTTTTGACCGTAACCATGTACTTCTATTCTAATGAACCAATCGTGTCATTAGAATAAATGTGTATTCTATCGTGCCTTTTAAATAATAAAGATCAAGTTTGAATTTCTTACCGAGGCGGTGGAGGAGCCCTACATTGCACACTGTGATTGAGTGATTGAGCAATGTCCTTTGGTTCTAAGATCACCTATAGTTTTCAGTTAAACTCGGATGCTAGTAGGGCCAGCTAGCATCTTCATGCTCATCTTCAAACTCTCCAAGGGTGTATTGGAAGATGAGGCTATTGCTATCTTTGCATTTCTTTGTTATATATCGGACCATGTTTTTAAATAAAAAGCATCCAGTTTGAGCATTGTGCTTTAGACCTTGTGTTCCAAACGTTTTGTCTCTCTCGTAATTAAGAACAATGTCAAAGTAAGATTGTCTTAAAGATTGTCTTATATAATAGTGAGTGAAAGTTACAACTTTCATATTTCTTAATCAAACAATGTTTCAAAGCATTTAAGTTTATTGTAATATATTAAGGTTAAATACCATGATGCAATATCATATAAATAAATTTCACACAAGCCCTATTAGATATCATATAGTAGAAACTAGGTATAAATATACCGCTTCAAAATCGTATCGATCAACTATTTGAGATCATAGAAAAAAAATCATACCAACAAAGTTAAACCATGTCAATTTGCCACGTTATATGTTGACCTACTAGAGAGGATAGATGCTATCAAAAACCATTCCATTAAACTTTATATACTAAGTATTAGTTCATATCATACATTTTAAATTGCTGAGAAAACTAACTGAAATGATTACGTTTCAGTACCATGGAGAAAAATATAGTAAAAAAACCCATATTAGTATATTTAAATCAAGTACATTTATCACATTGTGTATTGGTGATTAATCACCGTAAAGCATCATGATAAGTAACCAATGTAAAGCATTATGATAATTATGCACTTAAAATTACCGTGTCAATATACTAAAGAAGATAGATGTGATCAAATACCAGTCTACCAAACTTGACATACTAAACGATAGTATGTATCATATAATTTAAGTTGTTATAGAGACCAATTAACATTGCCATGTTTCAATACCATGTCACAAAACAATGTTGGATTATCACCTTAGAAAAATATATTGATGAACCATATTGGATAACTAGACATGGTTTGTAAACTTTTGAACCCACTAACATGTACTGATTTATGGATTTGGTTTTCACCAATAAACCATTAAAAAAAAATCCTATTGGTTCAATTTTGGGGGCCTTGGACATGCACTGCATAATGGGAATAACTTCTTTACCTGTGATCTCTATGATTTTGCCATTGGGTGCTGTGAGGGTCACCTTCCGCTTTCCACAATCAATGAGGGCTCCTGCTGGACCAAGATACTCCATTCCAATGATTAAGTCATACTTTCCAATATTCATTACCTCTGCCCCCATCTGGATGTTGATTCCTGGCAAATCAATGTCGAAGTTTATCCTTTTGCCTGCTGTATGCCTTACTCCCCCGTTTGCTAACACCACGGGTCTTGGCTTGGACTTCAATGGCTTGAGCTTCAACATCTCGACCATTCTTGGGGATGCAAAGTTGTGGCTACTTCCCGAATCTATCAGGACTGTGAATGACTTGGCTTTGGCCTTCCCTATTGTGGATATTACCTGATATTGATTCTCCGCTTGTTCTGTGTCTATTGCGGCAAAGATATGACACTCACCTTGAATATAGTCGCGGGCTGCCTCGCCGTCGTCGTCAGACGGAGTGTCCCATCCTCCCAACTCCGCTAGCGCTGCACTCATGACGTAGGGCAGTTCGCTGTCCTATGGCCTGGCTGGAAACACCTGAAGCAAAGCTGCTTTTCTATGCACTCTTGCCTCTTTTCCTTGGGCATTGCCTGCAAAAAGGACCGCACTGCTTTGGAGTAGTTTGACCCCTCCTGCTTGTCCTTGAAGGACACCTGCTTCCTCTCCTGCTGCTTCCCATGGTTGCCCCCATATGGGCCTTTAGCTGGACCTGGGCTTGCCGCTCTAGGGCTATAACTCCTGCTGCCTTGCCTTTATCACAGTATCTGCTTTGCCTCGCCCGCTATTCTGAGGCCCCGTCCCTTGCAAGCTTATTGCCTTGGATTCTGCTTCTGATACTGTCTTAGGGTTTATTGCCCTTACAAGCTTGCGGATCTCATCATTCAGCCCTTCAATATAGCTCTCCACTACATGCTTTTCAGTCAACTTTGGCACATAAAGCCTTAGTCTCATGAATTCCTCTGTATATTTCTGGACTAATTTGTTGCCTTCTTTGCAACTTTGTAGAAGCTGGCTTTGCATCATGTTGGACTTGTGCTCTCTTGGGGCGTAATGGCGCGAAAGCTTTAGCAAACTTTCGAACACGCAAGCATCCCTGCTTAGCGATGGGCCTTGGCATAACCCTTCCACCAAATGCGTGATGCTCCCCGGGTTGGTACATTTGCCACCGCCTTTGTCCTTGTCCTTCATACCATAGGCGTTGCCATATTCACTCATCTCAGCCGAATAAAGCCTCTGCTTCCATGCGGAGCTTTGTTTCGCTTGAGAATTGCTCGAGCTTCACGGCCTTCCATCGTTTCCCAATCGCGAGTCTACCTTCTTACGGTAGTCAGGGTTCTCGTCTCCTTGTATCATCGTCCCGCCGGTTACGCACTTGTTGACCTCTTCCTCGGAACAGTGCGAGTCAGAGCTTGAGTCGGAGGATTCCGTCTTTGGGGACCTCCTTCTCTTGCTCCTCTTCTTGTCCTTTCCTTCTTTCAGGAGTTGATGCTTGTGGCAACAGGCGTTGCCTTCGACCCAACTCCGCGCGTGCGGCGGGGAAAGCCTTTATCGCTCAAGGTCCGTCCTCATCGTGACATTTCCTCCTCGGGGTCATGGGCCCAAATGCCTCCTCTGAGGCTCCTTGCGGGATGCGGCCTAGGCGGGACTCTGTTCTTCCCTATGGTTTTAAATCGTTGTTGTTCTGGCGATCCCTGTGCCTCTAATTTGCATGCACAAGTAGATCATGGCTATATGGTTAGTTTTATTTGTTCTCTTGCATTATATATGTTTGTTGGTATAGTTGTGGAACAAAATACATCAACAAAACATTTAAAGTGCAAAATAACTTGGGCCGTTCCTACCGAGCGTCCCAAGTTCCTAAGAACATTGGTTGAGGTCCCCTGCAAGGTTGTCACCAATTCCTCTACCTGCGGTCGAGAGGTGTAGGCATGATTCTTTGCCAATCTTCCGATGCCGTCGGTAGGGGCGCGGTGAAGTCGAAAATGTCAAGTGCCATGGCTCTCCTAACTAAAAGGCGGCATAGTCGAGGCATTTTGCGGCTATTGAGCATGCACGCCAAAGCGGAGAGTGCAATGAGCATGAACACTCCTTCTTAAGCCCAGGGGACTGAATTTGCGATTGTATTACGCTATTCTCCCATCTAGCGGCGGGGAAGGTAGTACCTCAACGACTTTGTCATTGTGTGTGTGATGACTCTCCACACCTTGGCCTCTGCTCTATGACTCCGTACTCATCGACCTCTACCTCAATGATTTCTTGGTAGTCTCTAATTGTCGATGAAACTCGCCTGATGTCGATTCCTGTTCCTCTTGTGCGAGGTGGTGTCGAAGAGCTCGACATCAAAATGCTCGTGGTCTTGCCGCGGATCCCCATCTGTTCCTGGATGGCGTAGAACTCCTCCTCAGATGGCAGTTCTCGAGCTTCCATAATTTGCCTTATGTTGTTGTAGGCCTGGATGTCCGAAGTCGACTCCCCTGTATAGGTGTCGGCTTCTCTCACTTGAAGCGGGAAGTCTGAGACTCCCCAGACGATGAACTTCGTCCAGAATGCAGTTCTTTGCCGTGGTTGGTGCGGCAACTTCGTCAAGCGGAACTCCCTCTCCCGCATTGGGGAGGTTGGATATCATTGAGGAGGCGAGATACTTCTCACCATCAATGATGATGGGGGCTAGGCTTGTGATGCCTAGCCCAAGTGGGGGAGCGACTCTGAGGGTCTGCCGGTTTCGCTCGAAGTCCTGTAGCTCCTCTTCTGCTAGCCGCCGTTCTTCTTCTGGGTCGAGCTCCGTATATTCTTCGTCTTCTGATCTCTCTTCTTCTGTTCTTCCTTCTTGTTCTCGCTGGTACTACAAAAGCATCTGGTCTGCTGCTGAGGCTGCTATGGGGTCCACCTCCAAAGGAGGAATAGAGGTTTCCCCCATTGGGTTTTCAGCATGGTGGGAAAGGAAAATGGCTAAGGTGGCGGTGTAGGAAAAATACTTGGTCCTGTCAACTGTCAGGACCATGTAATCTGGCAACCTCTGTGCCTTGTTGGTCAAGTACTTGGCAATGTTCGGGACATCACCCAAGGCTGCTTGAAGGGATGGGCGAGGAACAAAATAGCCTATGCAAGGGGGTAGCTGGACTAGGGAGGGTCCTACCCTAGCTTGGAACTCGGCTAAGACTTGCCTATATGCTGGGGTTGCATGCAGAGTTGCTTGGACATCTATCTCCTTCCTAAAGACTCGGAAGATGTCATTGACATCAGCCTCGGCAGCATGGGCATTGGCGCTTTACCATCGCCTGAAGTCAGCAGTTGCCATGGATGTAGGGAAGATGAGACTAACAAACGGATGCAAAAGCGCCTCAGGGAGCTAGAAAATCGCCTAAAAGGTCAAGAGCAAACTTGTAGGGTGCTAAGTGAGAAATGGGGATCTATTTATAGAGAAGGGGAAAAACCCTCATTTTTGGGTGACTTAGAAATTTATGGGGGTTGGGCAATTTTGACCTATTAGGAGGTCCAAATGAGGATTTGAAGGCTACTTTTGGGGTTTGAGCATGTTAAGATCAGCTAATGAACCTATTGCAACAAACTGGAGGTCATTTGGATATGGCATGGTGGAGAAAATGCTAAGAGGTCTCACACGTTGCGCCCAGATCAATAATGAAAGTTTCATTTTTGGTCCTGGCGCGACGTGTGAGACATTGACTCTAATTGGGTTAAACTTGTCCAATTTGGGTGATGCAAGGGTCTAATTCTGCTAGACTCATCGAGTTAGGCAGAATTGACCCCTTATTTGGTCGATTTGGAGCAGTTTTGGGCACTTTTGGGGCATGGTCTCACACGTTGTGCCCAGACCAATAATGAACTTTTCATTTTCGGTCCTGGCGCGACGTGTGAGACATCCTCTCAATTTTGCTTAAAGTGTCCATTTTAACTAAAACAAAAGCCAGAATTCAATAACTTAACTTTATTAAGCAAGATTACACATATTACTTCCTCCAAAGCTCTTTACATTAACAAAATTTTTCTATTATGTAGAAAATCTTTATGGTCTCTCTCCCTTGATGTAGCTAGCAAGATGCATGTCTTGCTTCATCAGGGTCACTCTCTTTGCATGGACTGTGCAAGCTGTCGAATCTTCGAAATGCTGCACCAGTTTCTGTTCTGTTGCCTCTTGTAATGCCAGCAACATCTCATCCGTCACCTGCATCTCCGTGTTGTACTCTTGGATCACCTCTCGAACTAGGCGGGCGAACGGTGCACGGGGAATCAAAAAGCCGAAACTTCTCTGAAAATGCCTGATCTCTCTCAGGGCTTTCCTCTCGCTCTCCTTTCTGCCGGTTCTCTTCTTGCCTGGTGGTCTAGGAGGCTTGGGCTTCTCTGGTGGCGGTTTCAGTGTCTGGCTCTTCGTCGGATGTCCACCTTCTATGGTTCTAACCCTGTTCTGCTAGTAATATGTGTTGTACGTCTCCTACTTCGCCATGAAGGCATTGTGCTCCCTTAGTTTCTTCTGATAGACCTTGACGGGGTCTATCACATACGCCTCTCGAGCTGGCCGCGGTGCTTTGTTTCGGTCCCACGTCGGGTATGGTGGGGGCTTCTGCGCCTGCTCGGGCTGCTCCGGGTCGGGTATTGCCTGCTCATCAGCTGGGGGTTTAGAAGAGCTTCCACCTTCGGTGTTGGGGATGAAGTATTCATCTTTAGAGTCGTCGGAGGAGGGCGGGGGCTGGTCAACTGATCGTTCGGTGATGACGACCTTGGGGTTGGGGGTCTTTATTCGTTTAACCTTCATGAGTTTTCTTTTGCCCACCACCACGAACTTCCCCTTCTTCTTCTTCAGCTCCTCTGCTGCTTTGGCTTCCTCTTCGTCCCTCTTTCTTTTCTTCTCTTCTCTCTTCCTCTCCCGGCGGCGTTCCTTCGCTTCATGCTTTTTGATCCACGCCGCTAATTCTTCTTCAGCTGGATCGAGGGTCGGCTCCCTCTGTTCTTCACGCTCCTCGGCCACCCGATCTTGTTCCTCCTTCCTCTTGTTTTCCTCCTCCATTTCTTCGAAAACCTGCTGCATCATGTCTGGCTCCTCATTGTCGAGGACCTCTGTCCCCGCATCAGAGTGTGCATCCTCCTCGACCTCTGTCTCACCTCCTTCTTGGTCGATGTTGTTGCTGGGGTGCTCCTCGGACCCTGTTGCCTCGCTGGCTGAAGGTTGACCACCTTGCTGAAAGAAGCGCTCTCGAAGCATCTCTTGGAGTAGGGCACTGGCAGAAGTGTCTCCATGAGAGATTCTGGCAGTTTGTTTCGTCCGGGCCATGTTTGACAGCTCGTCAATCCGACGTCGGGCGCCCAAAAATCGCCTTGGCAAGGAGGAGCGATTTTTCTAAGGAAGAACGTAGAAATGGGGGGTCCTAGGTCTATTTATAGATGGGCAATTTTAGGTCAAATTTGAAACTACTCTTTTGGGTCACCTAAAACACTTATTACCTTACTACATGGCTAAATTTAAACATTTCTAACCTCATGGTCTCACATGTTGCGCCCAGACCAATAATGGAAGTTTCATTTTTGCTCCTGGCGCGACGTGTGAGACATGGTGGACTCTTATGCTAAATTTTATACTTTCTGAGCATGTTTTTAGGAATGTAACATACTAATCTAGCTAATTCTTAGCTTAAAATTCGAATTACCATGTTATTTTTCTGAAATTCATCGCTTTTCAAGGTGTTTTTGGCTTATTCGATTGTTAGGGATTTATGGTCTATGGTTTCAGGAATTGTAATTTTTACATCCATATCAAATCCCCTTGAAACCCCTGTTATTTTGCTACATATTCTAAACGAGGTGCACCTTGGACTACAACAGTCGTCAGATTCGTCGATTCTACGGTCCAGATCGTATATTGGGACCCCTGGGCACCTCTCGTTTCGCTTATAGTCATTTATGATTGAAGGCGCCTATGATTTTGAAATATGAAATACGATTTTGGCTAAGGTTTAATTGAGGGAATATCTAACCTCTATACGACTTTGCCTAAGATTTTAGAATATGAAATACGGGAGCTCGAACCTCTACAAAAATAATTCAATGTTCTAACTAAGACTACTTTAACTAATATATCTAGTGAACTAATGCAATTATTTTTATCTTGAATCTATTCTTTTTCTTATAACAACTTATTCGGTTGTTTTTGGGATATATGATCTATGGTTTCAGGAATTGTTATTTTTACATCCATATCAAATCCCCCTGAAACCCTCTGTTATTTTGCTACATATTCTAAACGAGGTGCACCTTGGACTACAACAGTCGTCAGATTCGTCGATTCTACGGTCCAGATCGTATATTGGGACCCCTGGGCACCTCTCATTTCATTTATAGTCATTTATGATTGAAAGCGCCTATGATTTTGAAATAGGAAATACGATTTCGCCTAAGGTTTTGAGGGAATATCAAACCTCTATACGACTTTGCCTAAGATTTTAGAATATGAAATACGAGAGCTCGAACCTCTACCAAAATAATTCATTGTCCTGACTAAGACTACTTTAACCAATATACCCAATGAGCTAATGCGATTATTTTTTATCTTGAATCTATATTTTTTTATAACAACTTATTCGGTTGTTTTAGGGATATATGGCCAATGGTTTCAGGAATTGTTATTTTCACATCCATATCAAATCCCTTGAAACCCCTTATTATTTTGCTATATGTTCTAAATGAGATGCACCTTGGACTACCACAGTCATTGGAGTCGTCGATCCTACGGCCCAGATCGTATGTTGGGGCCCCTGGGCACCTCTCGTTTCGCTTATAGTCATTTATGATTGGAGGCGCCTAAGATTTTCAAATATGAATATATTCTAAAGGAGATGCACCTTGGACTACAACAGTCGTCAGATTCGTCGATTCTACGGTCCAGATCGTATATTGGGACCCCTGGGCACCTCTCGTTTCGCTTATAGTCATTTATGATTGAAGGCGCCTATGATTTTGAAATATGAAATACGATTTTGGCTAAGGTTTTGAGGGAATATCGAACCTCTATACGACTTTGCCTAAGATTTTAAAATATGAAATACGGAAGCTCGAACCTCTACCAAAATAATTCATTATCCTAACTAAGACTACTTTAACCAATATACCCAATGAGCTAATGCGATTATTTTTTATCTTGAATCTATGTTTTTTTATAATACCTTATTCGGTTGTTTTAGGGATATATGGCCTATGGTTTTAGGAATTGTTATCTTCACATCCATATCAAATCCCCCTGAGACCCTTATTATTTTGCTATATGTTCTACACGAGATGCAACCTGGACTACCAAGTCGTCGGATTCGTCGATCCTACGGCCCAGATCGTATATTGGGGCCCCTGTGCACCTTTCGTTTCGCTTATAGTCATTTATGATTGGAGGCGCCTAAGATTTTCAAATATGAATATATTCTAAACGAGGTGCACCTTGGACTACAACAGTCGTCAGATTCGTCGATTCTACGGTTGGGACCCCTGGGCACCTCTCGTTTCGCTTATAGTCATTTATTTATTTTTTTGACAAAGGCACAATACACAATGCACAGACAAGAATAAAACCCTAGTGGATAGGCTGACCCAACTAGGCAAAAACACCCGTCTATGCATAAGAAAAACACCGTAAATACGTCTGCCAAATTATCTCTTTTTTATTTATTTATTTATTTTTTTTGAAAGAACGGGGTGTTTTTTTTATATTTATCAGAATAAAAAGTACAATGTTTCAATCATATAAAGGATTACTACAGGAGAAGCCTCAACATCTTCATCCTTTATGCGCAGAAACTTCTTCTTTTTTTTTTTTTTAGCACGCCAGCCTAACCAAGCGTGCAACCCTCCTTGCAATTCTAGCCTATCCACGTAGCAGTTCCAAGTAAGCAAAACGTGAGGTGGCATGTTCTGCACCTTAAGATGCTCTCTTTTACGAATCAATGGCCGAGAAAATTAGAAAAATGGCTAAAAATTGCACGGAGATGGAGAAGGTCGCGAAATAAGTCCCTCCCTCCATCAAGCCTTTTTTTATGCTTTTGCTCGTCCGATTGCTTCTTCCTGTGTCAATCCGCCGTATGCTTTCGCTCGTCCGATTATCTTCTTCTTATGTAATAGACGATCTCACGGCGATCTACGTAATAGGCGATCTTCTTCTTCATTATTAAACATTTCTTGTTTTTGTAGGTGCATTCATCCAAGTGTTTGATTTGTAGACGGTTTCTTCAAGGAAAACGTATTCTTCCGTAAGTTTTGTTTATGACGACCTTATCCCCTATAATTTCCATGTGATCTTTGCTGACAGAAGCCTTTATATTCATAGCTGCATCATGGGCTCACAAAGGAGATAGAAGGGGTTACCCACGAGAGGAATGGAAAATGAAATGAATAGCCAGTCTTCAACATTTTGGAGTCGTAGTAATCAGTCCGACTGCCTTGCAATAAATCCTTATTGTCTTGATTTGTTTGGAGCCGACATCTTCTGTTCTTTACATGTTTTGAATGGAAAATTCAAAATTTTGGTTGTCAAAAATCTTAAATACGGTGAAACTAGTCCAAAACAACAAGCATCAGGACAGTGGGATATAGCTTCTACTGTGTTGCGGCCACAATTTTACAGGTTCTTAGTCGTTCTTCTCGTTCACTAGGGTATTTTACGAGTTTCTTATGCTTTGTTATTATAGGCATTAACTTCACTTGTTCAATAGCCTTGGTCGCTATCTTACTTTCGGGCCATCACAAATCAGGAATGCAGAGTTTGGATTCCTTCTGTTAAATTCTTTTGTGCTATTTCGACCATGAGCTTATAGTTTACCTAGAATCACCTTGCTTATCTGTCATTTTCTTGCTTTAATCATTATTATTGCAGCATACTTACCAGGGCCATTGTTTCTAGGGCTTAGATATAGATCATACCATTCACTTCGGGCCTGAAGCCATTTTGTACGTAAAGCACTAGAACCCCAACTGCATGCAAGAGACGTGAGTACGTTTCTTAGATGCTGTTACTTGTCCTTATTATCATCCCCAATTTTGCATGTTGCCTCAGAGCAGCCTGTATGGCCATTTATCTGCTTGATCTTCCGAAGAATTGTGCTCCTGGTTGTTATATTTGCCTTGAATTTCTTCATGGTTTTGTCATAACCTTAGAGATCCAAGTGTTTTGGCCATTATCACAACCTTATCCCCTGTAATTTCCATGTGATCTTTGCTGACAGAAACCTTTATATTCATAGCTGCATCATGAGCCATGCGAACATCCTTATTATCATCCCCAATCTTGCCTGTTGTCTCAGAGCAGCCTGTATGGCCATTTATCTGCTTGATCTTCCGAAATTGGAATAGCCTCTTAAGGAACAAAATCAGAGCAACAGTCCAAGCCATGCAATGTACAAGCCATGCCAAATGTTTCCTGCATGAGCATATTTTGTTATTCCTTTCGTATTAAACATCTCTTGTTTTTGTAGGTGCATTCATCCAAGTGTTTGATTTGTAGACGATTTCTTCAAGGAAAACGTATTGTTCCGTAAGTTTTGTGATGTGATGCTTTTTTTTTGTTGCAACTTTAGAAATATGATTTCATTTATCTTGCTACATATTCCATATCTGTTGAGATTTTCATGCAGGTCTGTGACAAACTGAAACCTTATTTCTATTTATTTAATAAACTAGCTCTGTAATAAACCTGACATCATGGACCCTAGCTTAAAGAATAGATCACTAGGTCATGTTAATGTGTATTTATTTATCCCGCATCGGCGCAGCCAAAATGAAGTGAACTGTTCATAACTCATTTCTGTAGGTCTATCTCTCATAAACCCTTAACAATATCAGTATGAATCAAAGAAGATATCACAGAGCAGCGTATCATAGTTAATGTTTAAGGCTAGCTAAGTCAAAATAATATAGAGCATTATCTGGACAAACCTGAGAATTAAGCTCCTGGTTGTTATATTTGCCTTGAATTTCTTCATGCTTTTGCCATGACCTTAGAGATCCAAGTGTTTTGGCTATTATCACGACCTTATCCCCTGTAATTTCCATGTGATCTTTGCTGACAGAAGCCTTTATATTCATAGCTGCATCATGAGCCATGCGAACATCCTTATTATCATCCCCAATCTTGCCTGTTGCCTCAGAGCAGCCTGTATGGCCATTTATCTGCGTGATCTTCCAAAATTGGAATAGTATCTTAATGAACAAAATCAGAGCAACAGTCCAAGCCATGCTTTTGTTAGCTCATTCAAATAGCGGATCTTATGGTGATGCTCTGTTGGATGCCCAAAATTATTTCCTTATCCACGCTTTTTCGTATCTATGCAGGTGATTGTTGCTTCTTTGGAATAGAGTACATCAAAAAGTAACTGGCAGTCAAAGGTAGAAGTATGACAGGACCTCTAAGGCATTAGTACAAATTATAACAAATTGCATGGGTTGCATAAGCAACCACATCTGCTCAAGCATATTGCCAGGTTTAAAATCAGACACTTTTCAGGAAATAAAAGCAGACAATATAGTTCTGCATGCATTTCTCAGATTTTAAAATAGAAAGGACAAAGAGGCTCACATTTGAATACTTGTGTTAAAAGTATTATAAATTGATGTGTAAACATCCCTATGTGATAGAATGCGGAGGAGGAGCGAGAATACATGTCTTAGGCTAACTTTCCATCTTACGTTGGAATACATCTACTGCAAACATAAGTCGGTTGTTTTTAAAATAGAAAGGACAAAGAGGCTCACATTTGAATACTCGTCTTAAAAGTATTATAAATGGATGTGTAAACTTCCTATGTGATGAGAATGCGGAGGGAGGGCGACTGAATACATTTCTTAGAATACATCTACCTGTAGTATAAGTCGGACTGTTTAGCAGGTTTATGTCCAGGTTTATGCCTTCCCATTATGCCCAGGCTGCACGTTATTGCCAATGCCATGAGGACTACCGTATGAAATTGTGTCATGTAGATCCACTATTTTGAATCTTCTCTACATTGTATATGCCCCACATTAGCCATACAACATACAAATGGAATAGGATTTTCTTGTACAAGATGTGTCTTAAGGGGTTTTTACCTTTGATATAAAGACACAAGACATCTGCATTTCTCCATATTAGCAAACACCATGCAGCATAAGCACAAACGACCAATAATTGACACACTTGAACCTTCTAACAATAACCACCTTCTCATGATCATAAAACCAACAATCCAATGACAATAGAAAAGGCAACATATGTATTTGACGACAAACTTGCCGATGACAGCTAATAGACTCATAAACCTCACTATCATATTTTTCATATGCTAAACTATTCATCTACTTAAACTGTCAAAGATAAGACAATACAATTTCAATCTCAAATGCTACTTTAATAATCATAAACACATGGAATCTATTAATAAGAAATACATCGGACAAACAACAAACCTATCAACAAGGTACAAACAGCACAAATCAAAACCAAATCTCAAAATGGCAGCAGACGTCCAGAAGTACAAACCCTACGAAAAGAACTTCCACATCGACCTTTTAGAAGAAACCAAAACCAAGAAAATGGCAAACGAAATCGAAAGACGTTACATAAACCTTTACAACACAACAAAAGATGGCTACAACAACCTCATATCTTGCCCATCTAAAACTAAGAAATACTGGTATCTTAAACGAAGAGGGATCATATAAACAACATTCGCTATTCCAACCATGAACAATAAATTTCAATACAAATTTTTCCTCCGCCTTTATTTTCTACAGCCTCTGGCGTGCCTTTTTGCTAGTTTTTTTTTTTTTTTTTTGTAGTCAAGGTGGGGTTTATATTCATACTAAAATCTTACATACATATGGAGTATACCATAGGTGGCATACATAGAGTAAAAATTGCACATTCCTTATAGTAGGAGCTGTGCTATCAGTCAGATCTAAGTCTGTTACACAAAACATACATCAAAATTCATATGTCCAGACATATAAATAAACAGTTCAGATGTAGAGCAGCAAAGTTCATTGTGCATCGATCAAGTCTTGAATGGTAAGGTCTTGAACAGTCCTCCGGCCAAAGATATTGAGTAACAGATCCAGTTTTGCCACCGGGTAGTTTGTGAAATCCAGCAATAAGAGGACATGAGCCTCTCTTTTCTGTTGCCATTTGTGAAACAGGTTCATGAAAAATGGCCGAAGGTTATTATGCCTCCATGCTTCATTTTTCTTCAGTATCTTCTTCAGTGCAGAAGCATGAATGAGTTCCTGTTTCAGCTGAATAAATATTTCTTCTTCTTCAATACTTGGAAGATTTGAGTTTTCACTATCCGAGTCTTCTGCAACTCCCATTCCCCTATCAGCAGCTCCCCACCTATTGAGTCTCTTCATAGCATCTGTGTAACACATCATCACCAGCAGTTAGATTAAGAATAAAGAATTCATAGTTACCCTGAAATCTGCCAAAGGCATTCCAGCCTGTATCATAGTTTTTCCCTCTTAGGGACTTATGTGCCACTGCTGAGTTAGCCAATTCTGGAAGGAAAATTTGCTTAAGCCATATGAGATTGGGATTTTTGTTCTCCATTGCCACTCTGTTCCTGTGCTTCCATATTGCCCAGCAGCCCAATGACCTTGTAATACATAGAATTCTATTATCAGTATTCAGGAATTCTATAAGGCCTTGTTCTCCCATTGATGCTTTGTTGATCTGAGAAGTCCAGTTCCAAAAATCTGAAACAAATTGACACTGAAATACATGGTTAGATGTTCTTGTCTCTCCACACCCCATTGGACACATCTTTGAGACATTTGGATCCATCTTATGCCTTCTCGAATTTGCTGTCAGCCCCTGATGTAGTATAAGCCACCTGAATGCCTTTATTTTGTTTGCAGTGTAGTTTTTCCAACCCTTCTTGCATATTGTTGCCAGCTTCTCTTCTTCACAATTCCATAACAAAGTAGCCTTTGAGGGTTTATGGTTAATTAGTGCCATGTAGATTTCTTTAACCGAGTAAATTTCACTGCCCTTTAGCTGCCATTGATTAGTGGTACTGACCAGTTCATCGACATGCCTGATTTTCTCCATAACTACCTTGTAGATCTTTCTGTCCAGCTGTGACCCCTTTTGTTAACCCAACTACTGTTTCCCAATTTTTCCATCCTTTTGTCTCATCCCAAAGGTCACCTATCTGTCTTATTCCAGCCTGATTCCATTGCATATACTTCTGATGGTGTCTGAGAGCTAAGCAATCATTCTCACTGTTTAAAAACCCTGGATGCCAGAAGAAGTTTATATCTTTAGTTCTAGTGTCCAGGATTGGAGGTTTATAGCATAGGGCAGCCAAGTTCCATGCCTGAAACATCCTTCTCAAAATGGGAGATGTATTCGGGCATGGGTTAAATTGGAAATATGCAGAGTCAGGTAATTGATGTCTAATACTATGGCTACCAATAGGGTAAGACTCATTGACCCAGTACCTCACCAATTTTTGGGCTGGGGATGGTGATTTATTTTGAATATCTCTCCATATCATCTTGGCAGCCAAAGCTTGTGCTTGTAAGAATAGATCCTTGCATCCCATCCCTCCTTCTTTCCTGGATTTGGTCAGGTCATCCCAAGCCACCTTATGTACACCTTGCCAGATTAATTTCCTAATGGCAGCTTCTATCTTCCCATATCATGCTTTATCTCCTATGATTGCAGAGGAGAAGTACACATGAGTGCTCCCAATTACAGCATTCGCTATCTGAATTCTGCCAGCCAATGATAAGGAAGAAGAGTATGACCCAAGTTTCTTTTTGATCCGAGTCACAATTGGATCCCATAGTCCTTTGAGAGAAGAATTTAATGCCAAAGGGATACCCAGTATTACTGTACCAGCGTCCTTGCCAAGAACCTTAATTCCTTGCATCACTTTCTCTTCAGACTCCAATATAATGGCACATTTATTCCTGTTCAGACACACTCCAGATACCATACCAAATTTTTCCATTGCCAACAAAAAGTTTTGGAGACTTTCTCCTTCCTTCTTCAAGAAGACAAAAGTGTCATCTGCATATTGCATTATTGAAAAGGTACCTTCCCCTTCTGGTAGTTGCAGTGACTGAATATCTCCTTTATCCTGCATCTTTAATACCAGTTTTGTCAAATATTCTCTGCTCTGTAAGCTAATATACATGAACCGCATGGTGATCTCCCATATGGTGACCAGAAAAGACAAGAAGATACTAGAAAAAATAGCTCCTGAAGCTTTCTTTTACACATTGAAGAACCAAAGCAGATACTCTAGAAACACTGAAGATAGAAGGAAGTACCATAATATGAGACCAAATTAGTTGCTGCATTGTTGGGATGCAAAACAGTCAGCCTAAGTAGGCTAGACACACTTGCCCAGCCGCAAAGACTCCTCCCAAAAGTCTGGTTCATGATATATAAGCTTCTTCCTGCTCACATGATATCCCTAGCTCGGCCCCTAAATTGATCTCATTTCTTGCACTTCGAATCCATTCAAATAATTCCCAAATTCCACCAAAACCTCATGATAAAATACAGATTCTAATCAATTCTTGAAAATTCTGTACCTTTCTGCTAGAAAGAAAGAACGGGAGAAGGAAACTGCTGCCTGACAGAGTAAACCCAGGTGTAATGAAGGTCTGATGATCAAGTTAGAAGCTGCTTCTCTTACCAAGCCTGTACCTAATCTACTCCACCTTATAGGCGCCATTTTGCCTTTTCGAGGTGTCTCTGCAAGAAAGATTGGAAATGATCCTTCTCTTAAAAGCAAAGAACATTATGCTTTCATAAAGCAAGAATGCTTTCAGAAGCAAAGAGCAGAGTAAGCCACGTTAGTGGCATGAAGGCATGAAGGAGACATGGAAAGAACCACCATAAAGCTGCTTCCAAGGAGAAAATTTACAAGAAACCTGGAAAAATTCTTCAAGACTGCCGGATCCCATGCAGGGAATATCGAACCTCTATACGACTTTGCCTAAGACTTTGCTTAAGATTTTAGAATATGAAATACGGGAGCTCGAACCTCTACCAAAATAATTCATTGTCCTAACTAAGGCTACTTTAACCAATATACTCAATGAGCTGATGCGATTATTTTTTATCTTGAATCTATATTTTTTTATAACAACTTATTCGGTTGTTTTAGGGATATATGGCCAATGGTTTCAGGAATTGTTATTTTCACATCCATATCAAATCCCCCTGAAGCCCCTTATTATTTTGCTATATGTTCTAAACGAGATGCACCCTGGACTACCATAGTCATTGAATTCATCGATCCTACGGCCCAGATCGTATGTTGGGGCCCCTGGGCACCTCTCGTTTCGCTTATAGTCATTTATGATTGGAGGCGCCTAAGATTTTCATATGAATATATTCTAAATGAGGTGCACCTTGGACTACAACAGTCGTCAGATTCGTCGATTCTACGGTCCAGATCGTATATTGGGACCCCTGGGCACCTTTGTTTTTTATATTGAATCTATGTTTTTTTTTATAACAACTTATTCGGTTGTTTTAGGGATATATCGCCTATGGTTTTAGGAATTGTTATTTTTACATCCATATCAAATCCCCCTGAAACCCCTTATTATTTTCACTACCACCCCAATTCTGGGTCCACACCTAAAAACAACAGTAACAAAAATACCACATGTCGTTGTTCCAAAAAATCTACATGTGGTTAAGTGGAGGTGTGGTTTATTAAGGAGGCGGTGTAGTTTTTTTTATGGAGCTATAGTTTTTTTTTTTTTTTTTGAAGGTGTGGTCTTTTTTTTTTGAGGTTTTTTAAAAAGAAGTGTTGCTTATTTTTTGAGGGGTGTTGTTTTTAAGAAGGTGTTGTTTTTGAGGTGTAGTTTATAACTAGATGTAGTTTTTTAAGTAGTCGATTTTTTTTTTATGGAAGTATAGTTTTTGAAGTGTGGTTTATAAGGAGGTATAGTTTTTAAGTGGTTGTTTTAAGGAAGTATGGTTTTAGGAAAGTGGTATGATTTTTTTAATCGAGGTGTTGTTTTTTTGAGGTGTCGTTTATAAGTGGGTGTAGTTTTTAATTAGCTGTTTTTTAAAGAAGTATGGTTTTTTGAAGTGTGGTTTATAAGCGGGTGTAGTTTTTAAGTGGCTGTTTTTTTATGACGTATGGTTTTCTGAAGTGGTGTAGATTATAACTAGGTGTAGTGTTTAAGAAGCTATTTTTAAGGAAATATGATTTTTTTTGGTGTCGTTTATATAACTAGGTATAGTTTTTACGTAGCTATTTTTTAAAATAAGTATAGTTTTTTGAGGTGTGGTTTTTCAAGTAGGTGTAGTTTTTAAGTGGCTGTTTTTTTACAGAAGTGTGGTTTCTGAAGTGGCGTAGTTTTTACGCAGCTATTTCTTAAGGAAGTATGGTTTTTTTGAGGCTATTTCTTAAGCAAAGCACCACCACCTGGAATATTATTTGTGTGCTCAACTTTGGGAATGTATCGTATTGTTTTACATTCGTGAAAAATAACTTCAACGGTTAGATCCAACCACTACAAGAGAATGAGGATTGTTTGTCAGAAAAATCGTCAGACTGTCTAGAGAGATTTTTGCGGCGACGCATGGTGGCCGGAGCGTCTTGGCGATTACTATTTTGATGCTTTTCCTGACGATACTACATCAGACATATCGTCACATAAATCGTCAGAAGCCTTCATCAGGTTAAGCGTCACATTAATCGTCAAAATATACGTCAAATATGTATCGTCAGAAAAAACGTCAGAATTTGCATCAGACTAATTGTCAGATGGTGCTTTTCTAGGCGCTATTACAATTTTAGTTATAACATTTGATTGAACAATATATTTTAGATGAAATTTGATGTTTCACAAAGCTCCTCGATCTGTCTAATGATGTATTATTTAACTAAGCTTGATTTAGTTCGGGGGATTAATTTCCATCCCTAGCTAGTATTGTAGGTTTGAGCTAACGCGGACCCCATATTTATACGTTTATGGACACTTAAGAATCTACCTAATAGACTTACAATACTATATTCATACAGTAACTTGACAATTTTATAATCTTGCTAGAGTTCCTGGGGACAGTCGGGGACAATTTGGCATCTCTCGAGACATAGAATTTGCTATGTGTATGCAATGTCTTTGTATTTTATGGTTTAGTAAAATACTTGTAGGGCATACTGGAAATAAGTTAGGGCGAATTGCCCTCTAGATTTTCTAGATGGATACTATGCCAGGAGTCGCATTTGCTTGGTTGCATGGTCTAAAGATCGTGGTCTTAATTTAATACTATGGCTTTAAGTTCATATTTAAAGGTTGGTAAGACCTTCAATACACAAATTTTCATATCAATCTGTTAACAAAAATTAAAAAAGGGTTCATCTAGATTGTATAAGGTACCTCTTTGCCCTATTGTTAAAGAAGCATCATTGTTGTCTACTGCACCTGCATTTGTAGTCCAAAATGTGGTGTCGTATGTCGCTGAAGTTCCATAAATAATTAATCCCAATGACATAATGCATACTAGCATCATCGTGTTTATCTATTTACAATGACTTAAGACTATTATTGCAATCGATACATAAGAAAAAATGAGCAAGAGAGCATAAAAGAACACCTTAACCATATCTAGAAATCGATAATGCAAGCTATGCTCGAAGGGGGTGTTAATTATAAACATGGCATGGAAATGAGAATGTTCCAAATACGTTCTACTATAAGGGTGTTGCTTTGTAGATAGAGGTTGTAGATTAAGTCAAGTAGAGTATTTCAACAGGACACTCCATATGATATGAAGTGGTACTCTTGAGATATATTTAAGAGCATAATATCTTGCAATTATCAAAAAGATATTGTTGTCTAGGACAACGGCATTTTCTGGAATAGCATAAGCTGGAGTCATTCTGCTGATGCAGCCAACAACATTTTATGTAGATTCCCTGAGCCAGTAATATGTAAAAAGAGTTAATGAAAAATGAAGCAGGTATCAGAAATTATAAGTGTCAATGAAGTGAAAGTGATCCCTGAACTGTGGAAATAGGATTGGTGTAAAATGCTTCCTCCAGTCAACACTCTCGAGCAGCCTGTTTGAGTTACATGTGGAATATAAATGGATCAGAGTGCCATAGCAGTCTGCTCTACCTCTGTGATAGTACTAACACTCCCTGTAGAATTCAAACAGCTTATCTGTCATATCACTGTTGTTGGCATTCATGAACCACCAAAGCACATACATTAGCTGAGTTTCCCTACAAAATTCCCCCGCCCACTCAACCTCCTTCTTTGGGATCTCATTTATATTCTCACACAGTTTCCCTTTAACCTGACCTATCCAGAAGCTATAATCAACCTCCTGCACCTTTTGTTGTTCTGACAGTGGCTGGCCAATATATTTAGATGCTTCAACATCATTAAATTGCAGATCGAGTTTAAACTTGCAATTCCAGAGATAATCTAGCAAGATCAGAATCTGTGTTAGTAATGTCTTCATGACAGTTCAGTTTAAATAAATTAAAGTAGCCATTAAATTGTCCAAAAGAATTCCAATGTTGATCAAAATGTGCATCATCATATTTATTTCTTAGATAAATTTGTGATTTATGGAGCTGAATTTGTAAATCCTGAGCTATCAGGGTCTTGAGATCCAGAGTCTATCTGAGCTTGCTTGGCCTCTCTTCTTTTTTGAATCCTTTTTCTGCTCCCATTGACTCTTTCCCATGTAAAAGCTCTTGTCATAGCATGAGGCTGTGTTTTATTGTGGAATTGAGTTGTAGGATTTAGATGCCCCTCATTAAAAACAATCTGTCCCTGTTTCTATTTTATAGCTCGATTATTGGATTGCAAGTTAGGATCCATGACTGATGTTACCATGGAGTCCTTGCCTGCAATGTGACCTGTATTTACATTTTTCTGGCATACAGTACCAGAAAAATGTTTGCAATTGCAATCATGACAGAAAACTGGTAAACCAACCCAACTAAGTTGGATTTTAATTTGATTGCCAAAGAAGTCAAGGATTGGCACAGAGGTTGGCACATGATTGGAAATATTTAGCTGAACAAAGCATTTGGGTGTCTTATAAGGACAGTATTCAGTACAAATATATTTACCAAAGGAATTGAAGATTGCAAAAGAACATTCTTCATCCCAGTAAATTGGGCTCAAATCACTCATAGAAACTGAGGCAATGTAGTATTTATCATATTCTGCAATAGGAAGATTTGGATACCATTTGAGGAAAGATAATTGGTAAGTATCAAGAGTCGATCTGCCTAGCTTGAGACGGAAATTTGCAGTTCTGGGATTCCCATATTCAACTAGAATATATGGATATCTTAACCAATATATCGAGTTGATCATGATAGATTTGTTGAGTCTGAGCAAATGGTCCCATAATTTTTCTATTTTAACTCCCACTTTATCAATGGACACAATGACAGTAGTAGAAGAAAAAGATTTTATTTTCTCAGCTACAATGGCATGGTTCAGCTGAATACCTTTATAGAGCTGGAGATTGGGTCTAGTCTGGTATTGTAGGTGATCAAGAGCATCTGCCATTTGCTGATCCGAAACTCTTTGCTGGATTGGTCGAATATTCCCATATGGCAGAGGGACCCCATTAGCATTGAGGATGGGATCACCACGAAGACCGGGATCCTTGGATAAATTGTCCCATTCCAGCACATCAGAAGAGAGATGATGCATATCTTTATGAAAAAGATTAGGATCAACAAAATCACCAAATTTAATGAAAGCTGAGGGGTTTTTATGGACAAGACTTAACTGTAGTAGCAGATCGCCTTGAAGGGAAGGAGAGAGATGCAGGAAGTTGTGCAAAAAGATCAAAGAATCTGTGTTTAGGGTTTTTGAATTTGACGACATTTTAGTAACAAAATAGGACAGGATCAGGTTGAAACAACAGAGCAGGAATAAAACAGGAAAAATTGAGCAATGTAAGAAAATGCCCATTTGCAAAAAAGGATTCCAAAATCTTCTAGAGCATGAGAAAAGATTTCCATTGAAAAAAAAAAGAAAATAGAAAAATTCATTTGTTTTGGCCATTAAACTTGCTTCCTTGGGAATCGTGCCAGTCTATGGGAGAAATTTTTTTTTTTCTATCTACCCCCCCTCCCCCCAAGCCTATTTTTCTCCCCAGCCAATCTCCCATGCCACATGGAACATCAGGGCGTGTGGGGCGGTGGAGGTACCGAATCCCACGTGGACATTGCACGTAATAATTATAAATAATAAATTTGTTATTCCTTATATAACTTGATCCGCCAAATCTAAATTGGCCTGTGGGATATATCATCGAAAATTTATAAGAACCCTAAACCTGTGAATGCCAAGATCCGGTCGATTCGGCCAAACTAACTGTGCAATCATGTTCCAAACCTGTCGAATAACCTTGTTTAATGCCAAGAATGCATCAGAGAAAAGGGGTGTTGAGGCACTAGATGCATGGGGAGCTTGCCAATGGAGATGCACGAACAGGGGCTGGTGGTCTGAGTCCACTTCCTCGTCCCGAGTGTCTGTTTCAATGGAAAAATGGGCAACCAGGTGCAGATCCTGTTCCTCAACCAGCAGATAATCCACCACACTGGAGCAGGAAGTATAGTTTTTTGGAGATTGTTTTGAGGCTATTTCTTAAGCACAACACCACCACCTGGAAGATTGTTTGTGTGCTTTCATTTTCGAATATAAAATATTGTTGCATGAAAAATACCTTCAACAGTTCGATCCAAGGTGGCTCAAACATGCCACCTAGGCTCCAACCTGCCAATGTGGCTCAAGCATGCCACCTAGGCTCCAACATGCCAAGGTGGCTCAACATGTCACGTGGGCTCCAACATGTCACCGCGGCTCCAACATGCTATCTAGGCTCCAAAATGCCACGCATGCTCCAACATGCCACCTAGGCTCAAACATGTCAAGGTGGCTCAAACATGCTACATAGGATCCAACATGCCACCTCGGCTCCAACATGCCAAGGTGGCCCAAACATGCCATCTAGGCTCCAAAATGCCACACGGGCTCCAACATGCCACCTAGGCTCCAACATGCCAAGGTGGCGCAAACATGACACGTGGGCTCCACATGCGACCTAGGCTCCAACATGCCAAGGAGTCTCAAACATGCCATGTGGCCCTAAGAGATGGACCTTAGGAGATGCCAGACCCTAGAAGATGGACCCCAAAGGAGTTCTCGATGTAGCCTTTCCTGGCAGCGTTCCTCTGTGGGGTCGTACGCTAATGCCTACCCTCCCGGAGCTCGTTTTCCCTCTGCAACCATTGAATCCTATGTTCAAGGCCCCCACTTCGAGTAGGTCCAAAATAATCCAAGATCGATCGAGGAGAACTTACCAAAATGGGAAGCATCCCGTGAGCCTAGGCGGTGCTTGCGGAATACTACAATGTAGGTCATTCGTAATTTTTCCGTTCTGAAAGACATGGTGAAGTCGAATCACCATCTGGAGCTACCCGAACGACAAAACATTTGGGTCTCTGCCTGGTCACAAGCATGAGGCTTCGGTTTGATAAGTTCTCCCAGACATATCTTGGATTTTGTGGCCCTGCTCGAAGCAGGGTCCTTGAACAGAGGATTCAACGGTCCGATTGAGAAACCGAGTTCGAAAGGAGGGGCATTAGCGTACAACCTCCCCAAGGAGTGCTGCCAGGAAAGGGTGCCTCTAGAACTTTTTTGGGGTCCTTTTCCTGGGATCTGGCCTCTCTCCTTTGATGATGCAGATGTGCAAAGTCCTGGCCTTGTTCGACTTGGGCAAGGGTGCATCGGGCAGGCCTTCCTGGCAGTGCTCTTCCGGGAGGCGGTACTAATGCCTTCCCTCCTGGAGCTTGGTTTCCCTATCCAACAGTTGAATCCTCCATTGAAGGACCCTGTTTCGCGCAGGTTCAAAAAAAATCCAAGATCGGCCTGAGAGAATTTATCAAACCGCGAAGCATCATGCAGGCAACCATGTAGAAACCCAAGTGTTTCGTCATTCGGGTAATTTTCAAGACCGCTTAAGAGCGTGTTTAGCATTTATAATCATACAAAGAATTTTCAAGTGTCTGGGCCTTCAAGAACCTCTCTAACCAGTTCCCCTGATGTATAGTTTCTTAGTTTGTAATTTCTAGTAGGTTTGAACTTCATTTTAGCATCTCTGTGTTTCCTTTTTTTTTTTTTGGAGGGGGGACGTCCATGATTAGATAGGTTGCAGTGGCAATGACGAGCAGAAAGTCATGATTTAAGCCAAATTCCAAGATTTAGGGTTCATGGGCTTCTCCTTCACGTATTTCTTCTGCGTATTTTTGTCATATAGTTGTATTTACGACATTTAACAATGCTTTCCAAGGTTTTTAAGTAAGGAACTAAGGAAGTCCTTACAGATTTAATGATCTACCATCATGGGAATTCCATCTACAAGTTTGTGCCTAGAAAATTCCTATGGATCTTCAAGATTTTTCTACAAGGCCTTGGCTATGGGGCTTTAATCCAAGGTATGACTTCCTTTTAATGAAGCAAGGGATCAACATAAGATATGCATGAAAGACATAGTAGAAAATAGTGAAAATAGTAACGCAATGGAAGATGATGTAGATAGCGTTGTAAAAGTTAACTCATGATATATTTAATAATTAAATTTTTATCCCCGGGTCATGGTTCAAAATTAGGGGGGTTTCACCCTGGAAAATTTGGTCATCCTTAAAAAATTTCGATGAGGTAAAATTAATTCTGAAGTTTTTAAGCTACTTTTGCAAAACGAATTTAGAAAATAGGCCTAAAAAAGGGGTGATATGATTTTGTATACAGGAACATAAAAACAAAGGCAGCATTTTTCCCAGCCGGGTGGGCCACTACCTAATATGTGTTTGTAATATTATTTCATCAGTGACAATGTATTGTTAGAGGTAAATGTCTAGGCATGATTTTAAAAAAATGATGGTTGTTGAGATAAAATAATGAAGGGCTCAGATTGCGATCCAAGTCCTTCAATCTTATTGGTTGCTTTTCTTTGTGGTTTTGGTGGAACAGAGAGGCGGGAACAGCGTTGGGGAAACTTTCAAACCTTGTTAGGAAATTTTCCTGCAAATCCTAAAACTATTCGGAATTCATAAAATACAGTCGGAAGCTCCCTGTTGCTTAAACCTCAACCCGGAAATAATACATATTCAATGCTTTTTTTTTTTTTTTTTTTTTTTTTTTTTTAATTAGAAACTCACAAATCATATGAAAGCAGGAACAAAGTTGATAATTTAATGAGAACATCTACTGTATTCTAATGCAGGAAAAGCATTCCAAGTAATAAGTCAGATTATCAACAATTTTGAGGCAGGCTTTTGATTGGATTGAGGCAGAAAAGATGGGGAGAATATTGCCTCGGCCAGGTATTGATACAGGCAGTCGCAAGGCAGTCTCAGCCATTGAGTCGAAATTTGAATGTCGATGTGGGCTTGGATGTGGGCTTTTGATTGTGTCTGCTTTCACATTGGATCTGCCTACTTTCATTTGTATGGGATTTATGGGCCTGTTGCAAACTAGATTGGATAGTTGGCTGAAACTGGTGTTGGTGGGACTGGAAAAGTGGTTAAGGAGTTGATCCTTCACACTGCCTCACTCATTCATTCTATGTCCGAGAATGAATTTAACTGCATCAAGGTAATGAATTGGAGCCTGAATCAATCCAAGGTAACCAAGTGAAAGAAATTTCAGACCATGGCACTGATGGTATTAGAGAGTCTGACCATGAACCACATCACAGTAATGAATTCAAGGATCAAGGTTATGGTGTTAAAGAGAATTTATATGAAAATACAAATGATGTTTCTCTGGAGGAAAATGCTCATTCAGCCAATGTTCTAGGTCAAAATGTGGAAATGAAAGATAAATTGCATCGATGTTATGAAGCCAATGGAAGTTCATATCATGGTAGTAAGGATGAGAGCTCTGCTTTTCTTGAGGATTCATCCTCACTCATTCATTCAGCTGAAGATTTTCGGAAAACCTGTAATCAAATGGGCTTCAAAGTTTCGGCAGTTCCCTAATCTGTCATGCGAACCTGCGTTTGCACTGGAATGGGACTTAGGCTAAAATATTTAGTCCTGTGCAAATCACCAGAGAGCCATATCTAAATCTGGGGTATTTGTTGCATAAACAGGGGGCATGAAATCGCGAATCCAGCAGGCTAACACAGGGTAGCTGTTGACGAATACACAGGAAAAGAATGCTAGTCTATTTCGTGGAAAGAAAAAAACAGAGGAGTTGAATGCTGCCGGAACAGGGTTTTTTCTGTCTCTTATAAAAAGATTATGCAAATTTGTGTTCAGTCATGTCTAATACCTGGAATTTTTTTGCAGAATCCTTGTTGCTCGACGGAATGGGGCTGATGCAAGAATCGACTCAGCTAGGGGGTGCAAGATCCGCTCGTTTTCTTTGGAGGGAAGGATCCGGAAAAGGGAAATTTTGTTTGGGGAGGGCTTCAGGATGGTTGTTGATAAAATAATCGGACGGGCGTTTTGTCCAAAGATGGACGGTAGCATTACACTCTCCCGGGGAATTTCCCCAACGTAGGGCGGGAACGAACTAATATGGCGGGAGGTCGCTTGCCGGATTTTCTAGCCTATTTGAAGCAGAGAACTATGCTTGCAAGGCTTCCTTCGTCCAAAATCGCCGCCCCACGCTTCCGAGAATACCGGCTCTCATCCCGATTGTTTGCGGAATGGATTTTGAATCATGCAGACATCACATAGTGCTAGCTCTTTCGTCACCGAAGTGGATTTGCAAATGCCGCAGCAGATCCTCGCCATCTTTGCAGTGGGTATGCTCACGGTCTTGAGAAATAAACGAGAGTCTTGAAGGTAGGACCTCAAGGCCTCCTCAAGCTCTTGGCTAATGTACCAAGCGATTTATGGAATGGGTCTCCATTATTGCACCAAGCATTGAAATCGGGCTACCGGTCTGCATTCATAGAGTCGCTATTGCCAACACACATGCCGGAGTTGCAAAAATGCTAGAGTGCTTTAGCCTTTCTTGGCTCCTCCCGTTGGAGATGAAGCGGCGTTGGAGATGAAGCGGTACAAATCTTTGAGCCATCGTAGTGGGAATGCAAACCTGTTCCATAAAATATTTGGCCAAAATTGCCAACTATTCTCTGTCACGAAGTTTGGGGCATTTCCGCAAAATAGCGAGAAGGGGTTCTCCATAAGATCCGGTTTGCTGGCCCAAAATATTTCGTTCAAGGTTTAGACTTTTCTTTGGTGATGCCATTTTGGTCTTTGCATAAAGCCAAAATGGGTGTTTGTTTGTGTTCGAGAAAATAAGACCGAGGTGTATGTTCTTCTTGAGGAATTTATAATGAGTCGTAAGTTTATCCTTTATCCTTTCAACTTATTAGAGAACTATAGGAGCTTCCTGATTCTTCTTTAGAGGCATTGCTCAAATTTGGTTTTCTTTTTCTTTTTCTAACCACACACACCCTTTTTGTCTTCCAAGTTCCTTCTCGAGTTTGGGTCCATTCCTTCAAATGCCCCCTTTGCTTCATTTTCTTCTCTCGATCCAACCTGGCTCCATCAAATTCAAGCTTTTCAAGCGGGTAAGATCTTATTCTCTTTGTCTTCTTTGTACCATGTTTTTTTCCCACAAAAATCTGTCTAAAATTGGTTCAAAATATCATTTTTTCCTGTTTGCTTTTATCTTGTTACTCACATTTCTTTTTAAACAGGGGTCTTTTCCACTACAAGGTCTTTTTGCTGTTTTCAGATATTATACTTGGCTAATGCTCCAAAGGAAAGTCTGAAAAAAAAAAAAAGTTGCAATGCTTGTAGTATGCTCTGAAAAAGGTTGCGGCTGGGGACTCAAGTAGATTCGAGGTGAGAGGAAAAGGCATAAATGGTGTCATGCAAGTATGGCTTAAAGAAATACTACTAAATTGGATGCTTGTCATCTTTTGTTTCTTTAGTTAGTAATTGTTTTTCTCTAGCTTACTATGCCTAGAATAGAAACATTGAAAGCAGGAACTCTATGCATTAATAACTACAAATAAGAACAAACATAAAAGTAAGACAATGGAAGGCACAACTCATGCTTTAAGAACTACTATGCCTAATGGACTTATTTGGGTTCGATTCCCGAAAGGCATTTTTTAAAAGAGAACTCAAGAACAACACTACTTTTTTTTATTTTTTTTGCAAAAACAATACTTTTAAGAAATGACGTGTTAGTTTTTTTTATAACTACACCTGAAAGTATTTATTTCTATAAAACTATATGTGGATTTTATGTAAAACAACACTAAAAAACAACACCTATTTTTGAATAACCACATTTTTTTCTTAAAACCACATATCATTTTTTTGGGAAACCAACAATTGAAAACAATATAGAAAAAAAAAAAGAGATAACTACATGTAGTTTCTAGCAAAGTCGGACAAAATTCTCTACGTAGTTTTTCCGTGTAGTTTTTTTTGGAAACAACAGTTAAAAACATGTGGACTTTTTAAGTTTTATTAACAACTACATGTATTTTTTTCACGAAAGCAACACCTGAAAACTACAACTACTTTCAAAAAGCAACATGTCGAAACACATGTAATTCCTACGTGTAGATAATTTTGACAAAATTCTACACGTAGAGTTTTTACAAAAAAACTACACGTATAAATGTTTGACTAAAAACTACACGTTGTTTCTAGCAAATCCGGACAAAAAACAACACGTTGTTTTTTTAGCAAAAAAGACACTGAAAAACAACATGTGGACCCAGTTTTGGGGTGGTAGTGTTTGCTATATATTCTAAACGAGATGCACCCTGGACTGTCGGATTCGTCGATCCTACGGCCCAAATCGTATGTTGGGCCCCTCGGCACCTCTCGTTTCGCTTATAGTCATTTATGATTAGAGGCGCCTAAGATTTTCAAATATGAAATACTGGGGCCTCTGAACACCTTTCGTTTCGCTTATAGTCATTTATGATTAGAGGCGTCTATGATTTTGAAATATGAAATATGATTTTGTCTAAGGTTTTTTTTTTTGAAGAACTGTGTCATCAATATATTAAAAGAATGGTAATGTTACAAAGCAAGTGAGGAGGAAGGAGAACTGCCCCAAAGAGACAGCGATACCTCGACACTCTACAACAAACTCACAAAAAAACTGCAACTCTACTGCTGTACAAACCGACCATCACCATCTAACACCCAAGAAGTCCCGCCAAATGGCAAACTTTCGCTCTACTAATCCTGGGAACACCAGAAAGCTTTGAAATAGCTTGTACCTGAGTCGAGGAATCAGGGAGGTTGCAGGCTGCTGAATCCCCTGAAAGATCCACAACCGCCGCCGCTTCCAAATCAACCACACCAACCAAGCCACACACAGATGTAAGGTTTTGAGGGAAATCAAACATCTTTACGACTTTGCCTAAGATTTTAGAATATGAAATACGGGAGCTCCAACCTCTACAAAAATAATTCAATGTCTTAACTCAGACTACTTTAACCAATATATCTAGTGAGCTAATGCGATTATTTTTATCTTGAATCTATATTTTTTTTTTATAACAACTTATTCGATTGTTTTTGGAATATATGGTCTATGGTTTCAGGAATTGTTATTTTTACATCCATATCAAATCCCCCTGAAACCCCCTGTTATTTTGCTACATATTCTAAACGAGGTGCACCTTGGACTATAACAGTCGTCACGTCGATTCTACGGTCCAGATCGTATATTGGGGCCCCTGGGCACCTCTCATTTCATTTATAGTCATTTATGATTGAAGGCGCCTATGATTTTGAAATATGAAATACGATTTCGCCTAAGGTTTTGAGGGAATATCGAACCTCTATATGACTTTGCCTAAGATTTTAGAATATGAAATACGGGAGCTCGAACCTCTACCAAAATAATTCATTATCCAAACTAAGACTACTTTAACCAATATACCCAATGAACTAATGCGATTATTTTTTATCTTAAAATTTATATTTTTTTATAACAACTTATAGGGATATATGGCCTATGCTTTCAAGAATTGTTATTTTCACATCCATATCAAATCACCCTGAAACCCCTTATTATTTTGCTATATGTTCTAAACGAGATGCATCTTGGACTACCACAGTCGTCAGATTCGTCGATCCTATAGCCCAGATCGTATGTTGGGGCCCCTGGGCACTTCTTGTTTCGCTTATAGTCATTTATGATTGGAGGCGCCTAAGATTTTCAAATATGAACATATTCTAAACGAGGTGCATCTTGGACTACAACAGTCGTCAGATTCGTCGTTTCTACGGTCCAGATCGTATATTGGGACCCCTGGGCACCTCTCGTTTCGCTTATAGTCATTTATGATTGAAGGCGCCTATGATTTTGAAATATGAAATACGATTTCGCCTAAGGTTTTGAGGGAATATTTGCCTAAGATTTTAGAATATGAAATATGGGAGCTCGAACCTCTACCAAAATAATTCATTGACCTAACTAAGACTACTTTAACCAATATACCTAATAAGCTAATGCGATTATTTTTTATCTTGAATCTATGTTTTTTTTTTTATAACAACTTATTCGGTTGTTTTAGGGATATATGGCCTATGGTTTCAGGAATTGTTATTTTTACATCCATATCAAATCCCCCTGAAACCCCTTATTATTTTGCTATATGTTCTAAACGAGATGCACCCTGGACTACCACAGTCGTCGGATTCATCGATCCTACGGCCCAGATCGTATGTTGGGGCCCCTGGGCACCTCTCGTTTCGCTTATAGTCATTTATGATTGGAGGCGCCTAAGATTTTCAAATGGGGCCTCTGGACACCTCTCATTTCACTTATAGTCATTGGAGACGCCTATGATTTTGAAATATGAAATATGATTTTGCCTAAGGTTTTGAGGGAATATCGAACCTCTATACGACTTTGCCTAAGATTTTAGAATATGAAATATGGGAGCTCAAACCTCTACAAAAATAATTCAATGTCCTAACTAAAACTACTTTAAGTAATATATCTAGTGAGCTAATGCGATTATTTTTTATCTTGAATCTATGTTTTTTTTTTTTTATAACAACTTATTCGGTTGTTTTTGGGATATATGGTCTATAGTTTTAGGAATTGTTATTTTTACATCCAGATCAAATCCCCTGAAACCCCCTGTTATTTTGCTACATATTCTAAACGAGGTGCACCTTGGACTACAATAGTCGTCGGATTCGTCGATCCTACGGCCCAGATCGTGTGTTGAAACCCTGGGCACCTCTCGTTTCGCTTATAGTCATTTATGATCGAAGGCGCCTATGATTTTGAAATATGAAGTACGATTTCGCCTAAGGTTTTGATGGAATATCGAACCTCTATACGACTTTGCCTAAGATTTTAGAATATGAAATACAGGAGCTCGAACCTCTACCAAAATAATTTATTGTCTTAACTACGACTACTTTAACCAATATACCGAGTGAGCTAATGCGATTATTTTTTGTCTTGAATCTATGTTTTTTTTATAACAACTTATTCGGTTGTTTTAGGGATATATGGCCTATGGTTTCAGGAATTGTTATTTTTACATCCATATCAAATCCCCTAAAATCCCTTGTTATTTTTCTATATATTATATTCTAAACGAGGTGCATCCTGACTACAACAGTCGTCAGATTCGACTTTGTCTGAGATTACGGGATCTCGAACCTCTATCAAAATAATTCATTGTCCTAACTAAGACTACTTTAACCAATATACCCAGTGAGCTAATGCGATTAGTTTTTATCTTGAATCTATATTTTCTTTATAACAACTTATTCGGTTGTTTTAGGGATATATGGTCTATGGTTTCAGGAATTGTTATTTTTACATCCATATCAAATTCCCCCTGAAACCCCCTGTTATTTTGCTACATATTCGTAATTTGTGAGCTTCTTTCCTCTCATAAAAAGCACTTTTTGAGACTGAGTATAGACACAGATTTACCAAAGCTTTTGTGCAAGACGTTTGTTCTTATGCATCAAAAAAATACCTCTTTTGGAAGTATTTCAGCTTGACTAGTATTATAGATGCCATTTGAACATAAGATAAAAGTAGATCCAACCTGGAATTGGTAAGGCTTGCCTTTCTTCCTAACTTGCTTCCACTGGTGGTGCTCACAGATCATAGCCAAGCCATATGCCAGCTGCAATTGTAGGATCAGATAAGGATCACTTGATGATATGCCCGTCCCATAATGGTCAACAATGTTCGCCATTATTGCAGTAGAAACTAGCATCTTCCAAAATGTGAATCCAAACTTTCAAAATTTGTATATATTAAATTGTACCGTGCTGATGAATCTAAGGGATCCTAGTTATAAGCTATTGCCATGCTCACTTGTATTCACAACTAGCTACTATACATAGCTACTGTAAAAGAATGTAAATTGTAGCAGAGCCAACAACTGATTTATAAGAGCTCAACTATCAACCAAGGACTGGCCAGGGTTTCATAAGGTCAATCTCTCTTTGAATACATCAGAATTCAATATCCATGCGTCATGATATCCAAACCACTTACCTAGATTTTTGCTATGAAAATCATAAAACATGGCACACATACCATGTGGCCCAATAGCAGCTCTCGAGTTGCATCTCCCATGTTCATTCCTTTATTTACAAATTAGTTCGACTATAAGTTAAACAATTGAATCCAAACCATTCCTAGCAAATTCCATGTCTGCATAAAGAAAATCAGGTTTGTGTATACATGTAAATGCATGTGCAAAGTAATAAATGATGAACGCACCTTAGAGCACTGGATTGGCAGCAGACCCTAATCTGCAACGCAATATAGAATAGAATAGAATAGAATAGAATAGAATAGAATAGAATAGAATAGAATAGAATAGAATAGAATAGAATAGAATAGAATAGAATAGACATTAACGTCCCTTGTGCCCTGAGGCCCCTGGACTTGTGTAGCATGGGCGAGCTCCCTAAAAAGGGCGCTACTAGCACATCACGCTGTTATGATGTAGCCTTTTCTGAAGGCTGGCTTTTTCTATTATTACCCGAGATCCCGCTTACTTCGCTTCCCGTGGAAAAGATGCGGTGATGCGTCGTTATCAATCATCTTTTAACTGAACAATTTGTATGGGGTTTATGATCTGCTTTTGTGCGGATCATATTACAAACCCTCTTTCACTGTGTACTTCTCTGTGTCTGGTCATCATTCCCTGGACCGCATCTGCCAAATCTCGAAGTGATTCTGTTATTGTCATCAGAATATATACCGGTTCCCCCCATCTTATATTTCTGTATTTGTCTCTGATGTCTTCGTATATCGGGCAATCGTTAATCATGTGGTTCTCATCCTCTACTCTCCCATTGTCACAGATTCTGCATATCCGATCCTCCTTGTCTATTCCTCTCCACCTGTTTTTTCGATTCTCAGATCATGACTCCCCATCCCGAATCTAGCCAAGATATCTCTTCTTGTTTTTCCTAGTATGTTATCCCGATACATCTGGTGTCCTACTTGCTGATCTGGGTTAAAAACTGTCATGAGCCAGGTTGTCTTGGGTCCTGTGTGTTTTTGCAGCCATGCTCTTGTGGCTCTGTCTGCCCACTCCTCATTCCACTGCCCTTCGTTTATTAGGTAATTTCGGGTTTAATCCCATCTCTCTGGTCCAATTTGCCACATCTTTAAACCATCCGCTGCCTATGAGAATGTGTGATTTTGCTGACTCGGTGATTGCAATACTAGACAATTTCCCCTGAAGATCTCCTGCATTGTCCCTAATTTGGTACCTTATGGTTCTCTCCCATGCTCTCACCTCCATTGGTTTTTGCCCTGTTTCGAGGACCATGATTGCCCGAGGGCGATTTGTCCGTACTTTAAATTCATGCGTACTTGCCCTTTGCCTAAGGATTCCTTCTGTTTTTCCCATTTTTCCGCCTATTAGACCCGGCCCCAAGCTTCGCGCCCCATATAATTGAGTATCTGGCTACTCTTGCCTTGAATAAGTAGCATTTGATGTCGGTCGATTATTACGCTTTTGTTGCGAAATTATTCATATTGAAATAACTCCCTATAGCTGATTGGAACACGGTGTCGGCACCCTTGGCCCACTTCCCTCGTGCCATGCATTACCCTAGATATCGTATTTAGTTGCTTCCTCTATTTCTTTTTTCCTTATATCGAGCGGTCTATGCGTTCTTATGGCCAAAGATGACTATCTTAGTTTTTGCTAGATTTCCGTCGTCGGGGTTTCTTCACGTAATTGTTCTAGAATTTTTTAGCGGTCTGTGCATCCCCTTATTTTTGTGGCCATCATACTTTCGGATCATCAGATAGCATAATCGGTACCTTCGTGTGTCTCCTAATGTAGGGCGTATTCTTCCCCCTTTCGCTCGCTATCTAGCTCTGTAAAGCATCTATGTATATCCCAAATAGAGTTGGGGATAGCGGGCAACCCTGTTTAACGCCTGTGTCACAGTTTATTGGCTGTCCTTCTTGTTCTATCTTGGCATATACCCTATGGTATAGTCTTGCAATCGATCCTACCATGTTTCTTGGGGCTTGCATGTCCATCAACCTTTGTAATAGCTTCTCCCTTGGGACTGTGTCGAATGCTTTCCCCAAATCTACAAAACAGCAGATGATCTTTCTTCCCTGTGCTTTGTTCTGTTCTATTAATATCCAAAGGGTTACTAGATGGTCGGTGGTTGAGTGTTCCAGCCTGAATCCTGCTTGCCCTTGTGCTCTCATGTTTCCTTTTTCTGCCCATTTCTTTAATTTGTTGTCCAGTGCCTTTCCGAACCATTTTGCGAAAATGGAACTCACCATTATTGTTCTATAGTTTTCTGGATCTTGTCTGCTTCCTGCCTTATGCAGAGGTATGACTCTATTGTATGTCCACTTGTCTGGAAGCCCTGTATGTATTA
The DNA here is from genome assembly GCA_021234155.1 of Isoetes taiwanensis. Lineage (NCBI taxonomy): Eukaryota > Viridiplantae > Streptophyta > Lycopodiopsida > Isoetales > Isoetaceae > Isoetes > Isoetes taiwanensis. The sequence continues at coordinate 4,245,675 of JAJEKV010000016.1, read as the reverse complement.
TGCCGTTGAAAATGTCTGTGACCTGTCTGCCAATTTCTGTCTCAGCACATTTTAGTAGTTCCACGGTCAGACCATATAGATCTGGGGCTTTGTGGTTAGCCATCCTGTTTAGGGCTACCATTACCTCTTGCATGTTGAAGCATGGTTTATCCGAATCCTGCAACATTGGTATTGATACAGGGGGTGCCCCTGTCTTATACAATTTCTCCAGGTATTTCTCCGATCCTGCTGTTCCAATGCTGTCCTGCTCATTCCTTGTTTTCATATTCTCCCCTCCCTTCCTTTTGAATCCCCTCCAAAATCTTCGGGGCTGTTTCTTCAACAATTTTGCCATATCCCATTGATGTTGCAGCAGGTTCTTATTCCGTTTTATCTTCAGTAGTCTTATGTATGCTACTTTTTCTGTCTGGTATGCCTCCTTCCCTATGTGCTCTTTGGTTTTTCTTTTTTGCTCTCTGCACTCGTCATCGTACCATACTGATGCCTTGAAGGCCCTGTTGTTCTTTTTCCCAAATACCTCTGTTGCTACTCTCACCATGATGTCATTGAGTGTATTACCATTGTCATTCGCATTGTGTTTTCCCCATTCCAATTTTCCCATTTCCTCCCTGGCCGTTTGTATAAATGTATTTTTCCTGAAATTGGATCCTCGCCCTCGCTTTCTTTTCCTCCTTTTCTCTTGTGTTATTGATCTGTGTCGTCCCACCCCCTTTGAGTGTTAATTTGATCGGTCTATGACTTTCCCTTTTTCCAGTCGGCCATTCCTGTAGCATTAGTCCTACTACTCTTTCTACTGCTTGATCGTTCAAAATTACATAATCTACTATGCTCTTACCATGTGCATTCTGACTCGTAAAGCTCCCTGATCCCCTCCATTTTTTCACTCCATTAGCTATGATTACCCCTGTTGCCGTGCAGACTTCCAGCAGCAATTCGCCTTTAGCGTTGACCTCTGCCTTATCCTCTGTATCTCTCTGCCATTCCTGTGTTCTTGCTATGTATGTTATCTGACCATCCTTTTCATCAATGTTCGTGCTTTGTGCATGTTCTTGTCTGGTTCTGGCGTTTAGATTCCCTACTAGTATTATTGGCCCCTGTTCTTTCCATTTCATCATACTTTCCCCTAGGTCCAGCAACTCTAGCTTGTCACTGTTTGGCGGATAGTATGCTATTATCAGAAAAATGTCTTGTTTGTTTTGCAATTGAACATTCAACACCATGTATCTTTTATTGATATCTGAATGTAAAATACATGCGCTGCTAGCTATACTATTCTTTACATAACAGGCCAGGCCTGCACTTCCCCTCCCTATCTTGAAATCCTTGTCTTTCCAACATGTGAACAACTGGTATCCTTCTTCCTCTGGCAGCCTCTTGACGTTATGCTTCCATGTCTCTACTTAACATATTATGTCTCAGCTGTTGGCACCTTCTAGTCTCTCTCCGTCATCCCACGGGTACCCAGTACAATTCCAGTACCATATTGTCAGCGTCTCTTCCCTCGAGGTTGTTCCTTCGGAGTCTCCGTGCCTTCTGTCCCATTGCCTGATCTCCTTGGTCTTCCTCTGGTCTTCATTGTCGGGGTTGGGCCATCGAACCCTGCTTGCGTTGTTCGGTCTTCGTTTCCCCGCTTCGCTTCTTTACGCCCCTCATTGCGATTCCTTCCAGCGTTATCGCTCTTGCGCTCCCCGACAATCTGCTCTCCACGCCTGTTGTATAGTCATCAGGGGATTTATGTTTTCCTTCTCCAATTCTGTTAATTTTGCTACTCCCTGTGTCCCCACATTCTGTTCTTGCGACTGGGTAGCCTGTTCTCTTACCCTCTTGTGAAGGTAGACTTTGCCATTCGACCCCTTTGTATCCTGCTTGGTTCGGCTCACGGCTTTGGCTAGCTCACTGCGCCCCTTATTGTTGCATTCTTTGTTAGAGGCTCTGTACTTTGATTCCATTCCTCAATCTGGATCCCATCCGCAAAATTCTTTCTTTGGTTGCCAAGTCCCTCAGTGTCAAGTTTATGTGTCTCGATCGCCCTCTCCATTGACTTGACCGTAATGCCTTGACAATGACGCTCCTGTGTTCCTTGAACACTGTCTCTATCACCTCTGCAGTAACTCGATATATATCCTCGTTAGGTCTCTCCGCTACCCCAATTAGCCTAACATCATGTTTAATTTTACTCTGCTCCTCATATTCCATTATATGTGGCTTTATCCTATCAAATGACTCCCATGCATCCGACTCAACATTTGATTTCTCTAAATCAACCAACCTTTGCAGAATTTTTGCTTTCTCCTCTTCGATCTCGTCCATTTTGCGCTGCATTTCCTCGTTCGTCCTCTCCATCCCTCCTATCCTCACGTCCATATTGGAGATAGCTAACTTGTTACTGTTGCATATTTTCGCCAGTGCATTGAGTGCATCCATGTTCGGAATTTTTGATTCTAACTGCTTGTCCATCTGTGCCAGAAAATCCCTAAGATCCTGTTGGCTCACTGGCCTTCTCGCTGCATCTGCTCTCTTCTGCTGGCTACTGTTGGTATTGTCGGCCATAGCTTATGTTTGCGAGAAAACTCTGCGGTGGCTCTGGGCAGTGCTACGATGCTAGACTCCCTCTGGTAGGTAGTCGTAATACCTCCTTAAGGGTATATATTTCCTCCTTCTAAACGGTATTTTATTTGAAATTACCGTTTTAATTTGAATTTCGAAATGTCCATAATTATTCCGCCCGTCTCTTTTTATTATTATTTGATCCTCTCTTCCCGATAGTGTCATATTTCTTCTTCGTCGGTTGGCCGAAGGCGATCCTTTCTGAGCCGATTAGTTCGGTAGTTGCCTACCCGCATTAATTATGTATTTATGTGACTAAACCTTCCATCATTTCTGCATCTCTGCATTTCTGTCATTTTGGTGATCTGGGAACCAGTTGGGGGTCGAGCCCACGCTATCCTGGCCTATGGCGGGGGTTATACCCCTCAGTCCATAATTTGCCCCATTCTCCTTTTTGACAATTTTGACAAATGGGGTATTCTTCATACCCCGATAAAAGTCATATTTTGCTTTCCTGGTGTCAACGAGTTTTTAGTGGTCCGGGTTACCAGTTGGTGGGTCTAGCCCTCGCTATCCTGGTGTATGGCGGAGGCTTAGCCTCTTTGTCCCATAGCTTGTCCCGTCCACCTTTTACTCTGAGGGTCTTGTAGCCTTTTTGTTTTGCACTTCCAATGGTCCTGTTTTTACCTTTATGAAGTGTGTTCCCTCGATATTTGTCATTTTGTCGTCCGCATTTCGTCCACTCTCCTCCAATTTTTCTGTCTTTTCTGTTCGTTTGTTCGTCCAACATGGCATCGTTTTATTATCTATTTGCTTACCTGTCACCCCTTGTCCTGTGTTACTCTCGAGTCTCACATCCTCGCCACCCTTTTCTGCGTTCAGATTCGGTTTCTACCGTGATATAGTCCACCTCCCTTTGATTTGCCTGCTATCACCTTCCTTCTGTTGTTGAATGTATCCTGTTATTGTTTAGCATACCGACTTACCTTGTATATGTCCATGGGTGTCAAAGTGTACCTCCTAAGACTCTTCCTCCTGTTATCATATGTCACCCGAGGTGTTTTGTTGCATGGTCATAACATGATCATAACATGAATGTATGAAGGTATCCGCAGTTCCCCAACTAATTGTTCATTTTCGTTATAGAGTATGATACTTTAGATCAGAAGCGATTCACATCAGAAACAGGCGATTTAAGCTGCACAATAAAGCTGCTTTATAAGTAGCATCCATCATTTCAATTTTCTATTCAAAATTCTCAAAACAAAGATAACATTGGCATATTCAGCCATGCTTAAAGCATGGTATTTTCTCATGAAAACACAGTTCTCCCTTCTGCCAGATTTCATCCGCTTCAGTTAAACAATTAGATTCAGTCAAGGGCTGCTATGGATTACCCATCTTAGTAATTGATAGAGACCACCTATGAAGCATAAGCTAAAAGGAGATGATTCAAAAGAAAAATAAAACAATAAGAAAACAAAAAACTTAAGGCTACATTCTATCCACTTCAAATCCCTTCCACTTTTCCCTTCTTTCCATCTTTTCCTTGCTGCTTTCTTCCATGGATTCACTTCTTCTGCTTCTTTTCTGTCGAAGGCTCTCCTATCTTCTTGACCTTTTCCAGATTTCTATGCATATAAGCCTGGCATATAAAATCCACTGGATTTTTCTCACAACAGAATATGCAGACCTTGCCGTAGTCGGCTGTCATAAGATTCTGCTAGTAGCTGGAAGACTTCTTCTGTATTGCTGCATGCATCTAGAGCCTGTTAAAGCATTGCATCACTCTGTCCATGTCTTGGCGCCGGACTACTGTATCGTTCTTGTCTGCTAAAACTCCGAGCACTCCTAGAAGACCAAGGTTATAACCTCATCGACTGCGCATGGTGAATACGATCACAAAACAAGCAATGGACGCGCCCAGAGCTGATGCATGATGCCAGACCTTTACATAAACATACGCATTCCGGCTCACAAATGCACCATGGGTTTAGATCTTCAAGGTCTGGGTTCCATGGCACGGTGAGATTATTCGGAACTCCCGATCTCAGGCGCTTCCTGGCTGACTGCCTATCCCCATCGCCATCGCTGATGATCTTCTTCCCTTTATCCATTCTAATTCTGAGTTCTGCCGGAGCTGGATCGGGCGCTGCACTGAAGCCGGAGCTCGAAGAATAAAGAAAACTTGGAGGCGGAGCTTCACTCTTCGTCTTCTCCTTGTTATATCTTTTAGGGTTACGAAATCTATCTAAATTCCCGCTTCTTTATTACGCCCGTCTGTCTTAATTGCCGGTCTTGTCTTATCATATCCTTAATTTCGTATGCGTGTACCCGCCACCTGTCCACTTACCTGTTACACTGACACCCGTACTATGTCCTCCCTTAATCCATAATTCATTACTTCCCTTCCCCTAGGTCTAATGATTGTGATGATCACGGTGCCACGTCGGACCGATCATAGGTGTTAATTCCCTACATTTTAAATTTGATTTATATTTTCTCTCGATCTCCCCCGATTTGCCACGTCTCCCATTCTTTTAGTAATTCAAATAATTATGTAAATTCGATTCTCTACCAACTTTAATTAATATTATGTTGTATTAAATTAAATAACTTAAATAATTTAAATACCCCCCTCCCCAACCTTTTTTTTTTTCCTAACGGATCTGTAATTTGAAATCACTGAATGCCGGAATCTCGAGTTCCTTTTGCTGACGTTTTCTATGCATGCGAGTTTAGGACTTACTCTTATGATTCAATCTTTAGTCTCGGATCATAGTGGTACCCCCTGTTCGACCTATTACTTTATTTTGTTTTCACATTTTGTTTTGAGACATTAATCCAAGGACATATTCATATCCATATCCCGACGATCAAAACCTTCCTCTTACCGAAAGCATACTTACTGTATTTATATAGAAAGTGGGTGCAGCTTTATATACAATCAAAAGTCAATCAGTAAAGCATGTGAAGCATTGATGTCATTGTGTAGGATGTGTTACCGTTTTAAGATGCAATGATTTTGTAAACATAGTTACACAAGATAGATAGATAGATTTTTAACGTCCACGGAGACCAAATTGGCCATGGGACCGAAATAATAAAAGGGGTACAGAAACCCAAAAAGTATAAAGAAAGATATAACAATCATGTTTATGCAATTTAAAATAAATCAAACTCAAATTCTCGTAACTCTCATCAAAGTCGTGGTGTTCAAAACAGATGTCATTCTTGTACAGATGAGTAGGCATGATTACTTGAGAAATTGAGAGAAACATGATATCCATGAATTAAAATCTTTACGGTTTTTCTGGATCAATGTGATTACTATCACCCCTATAATTTTGGTACAAAATCTGAGATGCATATCATTCAATTTATATGTATATATATAAACGAGTCGCTTGTTATTTAATGTATGAGGCCGATCATTTATTTTCATCTGATGCGAAGTTGTTTGTAGTCTAAAAGTTGTTTGTATTTAGGGGTTGTATGAAGTCGATTGTTATCTATTCAAATGAATGCAGTTTGCTAGATACAGTAAGCTAATATTAGTTGGATTCCTCAAATTTGTGAGAATCTTGTCAAAATTAGACTATTCTTATTACGATCACATTACGTAGCATGATAGTTCAAAGTTGGAAGATTTGTGAAGTAACAACTAAGCTAGTTATTTGTTACAAATTACGTCATGCAGTTAGCTATAAGAGCAAGTGCAGTTCCTAAACGTAAGAGATGTAAGAGTAGAATAGAATAGAATGGATTTCATCGTCACTGAGACCAGTTAGTCTATGCGGCCCAAACAAAGAGAACAACAAGCATATTACTGTCAAAATGAAAAAACCGATTGAGGCATCATGATGCGGGGGTGGAGGAGGATGTACACGTCAGCTCTGTACACCTTCTTTCTTGATTTCTTTGTCTTATTTGATTCAAACACATTTCTTGATTTGTTTTGCTAATTCAGAAAGGTTCTGAGTCAAATTGGTGGATCAAGCCTGCCAGCCTTGTAGGGGCTTGCATTCCACATGATTCCTCTCGTCAAGAGCTACATATAGATATTAGAATTTTCACAATTATCAAGCATTAAGACTGACTTGTAGCTTTTTGAAAGGAACACTCTCGGACTTGTGGAATTCTCTAATTTTTAACCAGTATTTTCCTGAAGATCTATTCCTTCCAGAATACTCCTTTGTGCCGAGTTCAGTTGAATTTGAAGTTGAAATTATTGAATCTTAGCTTCCGGAATTCATTGGCAACAAAGAAATTGTAGCATCGGGCATCTTCAATATGAATTGTAACTGGGCCATACTAAAATTGTGGTCAAGGTGTACTCCAAGCAATTATTCATGCTTATGGTGTTCTGATTTCTTGCAATTTGACTATCTTTTCTCGGACTCCTTCCACACTTCTTGACATGTTTATTCTATCGGATAAGGTCAGCAAGGAATTTTTCATCTCTATATCATTGAAATCAGAGGTTGGAAGATTGGAAGCATTGGCGCAACTTGATTGTGGTGCAAATGCTTGCTTTATGGATAGTGCATTCGCCAGTAAGCATGCCATCCCTAGAAGCCAGGCTGAGCATCCCAGTTCTGTCGAAGTGATTGATAGCCGGGAGATCTCCTTGGATGCAGTCACAGAATGTACTGCGCCACTTCAGGTTTTGTTCGAGGGAGTTTCTTGTAGCATTTCCTTCAATCTCATCGCCAGCCCACATACGCCAAAGACTTGGATTTGCCCTCGCTCGAACTACATAACCCACAGATTGATTGGCATACTAGATCATTTCGATTTGCTGGTTCTAGCTTTAGTTCCAGTAAATCTGCAGTTCAGGCCTCTGCACCAACAGCGACTTCAGTCCGTGCAGTATCGTGGGCTCGTGATTCTGCCCTTGCTGTTCCTGTTTCTGCACCACGTTCTGATTCAACTCTTCTCTTTGCTCCAGTTTATGCCCCAGATTCTGAATATGCTCTTAATCATGTCCTAGCTCAATTCTTCTTCAAGTTCCTGCTTCTGCTCCAGTTCGAGTTCTTGCTCCTGCTCCTACTTTTGTAGAGGCTTCCTCATACCCTAAGTTTCGTATCTCGAAGATTTCACTTCACGAATTTATTAAATCTGAAAGGGAAGATCTAAGTTCAATATTTGCAATCCAGGTTCATCCGTCAGCTAGCTCTGCATCGGTAAAGTCTGCCCCAATGCTTTCAGATAAATATGATGACTTCTCTGATGTTTTTGACAAAGTCAAGACCAGCAAGCTTCCAGAGCATCGCCCATATGATTGTCTATTGATTTGCGGCCCGACACAATGCCACTATATGGTCTATCTCTAGCTAACTTGAAGATTTTGCGGGATTATATTGAAGAGAATCTAGTCACTGATTTCATTCGACATTCTCAGTCCCCTGCTGAGCGCCTATCTTTTTCATAAAAAGGATGATTCTCTGCGTCTGGTCATTGATTATCGTGGCCTCAATAAAATCACAGTGCCAAATGGGCACCCGTTTCCTCTGATCCCAGAGTTGTTCAAGCGTCTCAAAGGTGCGCGTTATTTTACGAAGATTGATCTTTGGGGTGCCTACAATCTTATTCGGATCCGGGAAGGTGATGAGTAGAAAACAGCTTTTCGTACTTGCTATGGCCATTTTGAGTACATAGTTATGTCGTTTGGGTTTATCAATGTTCCAGCAGTATTTCAGCATATGGCCAATGATGTCTTCCGGGAGTTCTTAGACACTTTTGTCATCATCTATTTGAATGATATCTTCTTTTTTAAAATGGGAAGGTGTTGGTAATCGTGCCTGGAACGCTGCATATAACGCCGCATGCGACGTTCCCTCTCCTGCATGGGGAATATTTGGCCGTATAGGCTTCTACATCTCGATTTTTCGCTTCCTTCTGCGTCTTTCTTCCTCGGCCTTCCGGATTAAAGCTTGAATGGTTTTGTAGAGCTCTCGGCATGTGATGCCCGTGCATCTGGGCTTGAGAGCAAAAGGTATGCTTTTGTGAGGTTTATGGCTTTGTAGCAACAGATCCTCCTCAAATCTTTCTTTCTTTTCTTCACAGCAGGTGATGCCCCTGCGTCTGAGCTTGAGAGCAGAAGATAGGTTTTTGTGAGGCTTTGTTGGCATGTAGAATGCGGATCCATTCACTGACATTGAAGCTTATGATCCTTTACCAATGTTGGTGTTATTCTTTTATTTCTGTTATCTCATCTATTAAAAAGTGGCTTTGATTTTTGTGCTGGGAATTCCCTCTTCCTCTCGCGGACTTATATGCGTCTGATCTTCCTCGCCTTCCTATCTGTTCAACCTCAAGCAGAAAGAAAGAGGCACATGGCGACGATGGGCCTGGCCCATTACAGGTAATAGTGAAGCTCCTCTGGATTCCGATATCAGTAGCAAGGAATCTCTGCCTCAGATGTTTATTTGCTCGGTTCTATGAAGATCGGGGAGATTGAATCTGTATGCATGTTTGTACCTTCTCTTTGTGTATTGTGCACATTTTAATATCTCTTCCGTTATCTTGCGTGCTTTTCTGCAGAGCAAAAACCAAATGTTCAATCACATGGTCTGCATGATTCTTGCGTTGCCATAACACATAACCTTGCAATCAAAGAATGTAATTAAAATGGAAAGCCAGCAGCCCAGGTATATTGAAGCCAGTGGCAGGTATTTGTTGAGGAGAAGCTATATTTTTCATCTTTCCTTGGAACCAGAAATGCGTTTGTGCAGGGTAGAAGCTATGTAGAATAATTTTGTTATCTATATGTGCTACACATTTTAGCCTCTATCTTCATTTTTCCTAAAGTTTTTCGACATGGATACGCTTAAGTGTATGATACTGAATATGATTCTCTTATAGGCTCCTGGAGCATAAGTTGTCACAGAGATCTCCACAATCAGCTGCAAAACGGGAGCTGTTTCAAGTTTCAAGAGAAGCATCCGGGATTTGCAATTTGGTGGGTTGGGCATGTCCTTTTTCTAGGATGCACACGCTCCTTGCTCAGGTATCAGAATCATATCACATATAGTTAGAATGCTTTTCTAGTACATGTTTTGACGCAATCCATGTGCAGCAACAGATCCTCCTCAAATCTTTCTTTCTTTTCTTCATAGCAGGTAATGCCCCTGCGTCTGAGCTTGAGAGCAGAAGATAGGTTTTTGTGAGGTTTTGTTGGCATGTAGAATGCGGATCCATTCACTGACATTGAAGCTTACGATCCTTTACCAATGTTGGTGTTATTCTTTTATTTCTGTTATCTCATCTATTAAAAAGTGATGGCTTTGATTTTTGTGCTGGGAATTCCCTCTTCCTCTCGCGGACTTATATGCGTCTGATCTTCCTCGCCTTCCTATCTGTTCAACCTCGAGCAGAAAGAAAGAGGCACATGGTGACGATGGGCCTGGCCCATTACAGGTAATAGTGAAGCTCCTCTGGATTCCGATATCAATAGCAAGGAATCTCTGCCTCAGATGTTTTTTTGCTCGGTTCAATGAAGATCGGGGAGATTGAATCTGTATGCATGTTCGTACCTTCTCTTTGTGTATTGTGCACATTTTAATATCTCTTCTGTTATCTTGCGTGCTTTTCTGCAGAGCAAAAACATGTTTGTACCTTCTCTTTGTGTATTGTGCACATTTTAATATCTCTTCTGTTATCTTGCGTGCTTTTCTGCAGAGCAAAAACCAAATGTTCAATCACATGGTCTGCATGATTCTTGCGTTGCCATAACACATAGCCTTGCAATCAAAGAATGTAATTAAAATGGAAAGCCAGCAGCCCAGGTATATTGAAGCCAGTGGCAGGTATTTGCTGAGGAGAAGCTATATTTTTCATCTTTCCTTGGAACCAGAAATGCGTTTGTGCAAGGTAGAATCTATGTAGAATAAATTTGTTGTCTATATCTGCTACACATTTTAGCCTCTATCTGGATACGCTTAAGGGTATTATACTGAATATGATTCTCTTATAGGCTCCTGGAGCATAAGTTGTCACAGATATCTCCACAATCAGCTGCAAAACGGAAGTTTCAAGAGAAGCACCCGGGGTTTGCAATTTGGTGGGTTGGGCATGTCCTTTTTCTAGGATGCAGACGCTCCTTGCTCAGGTATCAGAATCATATCACATATAGTTAGAATGTTTTTCTAGTAAATGTTTTGATGCAATCCATGTGCAGCACATTTATCGCTTGCTTCGGCAAATATCTGGATCAAAAATTTGATGAGCTTTTGAGCCTAAATTGTTTCAACATGTAACGTATGTCAGGATCTTAAGGTACTTTTAAACAGTTCTATTATGGCCCTATATGTTTGCCGCTTTTTAGAGATAACAGTTGCTACATGCTACGATCTGTTAGAATACTTTGTTTGGCTTCCATAATCTGTTAGAATACTTTGTTTGGCTTCCATATATAAAATGATTTTGCAAAAAGTCCTCTGTTTTACGTCACTGCTTACAATTTGACATCAAACTATCTAAGTTGTACTGCTTCTATTGTGCCCCAGGGACTCACAATACAATAGGTGGCTTATTTCCTGAGAACAGGTGGCTAATCTAACATCAAACAATATGTAAGTTGCCATTGGTTTTTCTGTATATTTGCAAAAAACACAAAACATATTGTACTCCTTTGAAACAAACAAGGATTTTGTAGTGAACCTAGAATATCCAATATTTAATTTCAAAGGATATATTTGTTTTTCTAGAGCTCCCATCGTTACCCTTTCTAAAGCTAGGCTCGTGAAACACTATGGAATTTGTCACTATGACGTCATTTCAAGCTATATGCTTATTGTGATTGATTTGTGATTGTGGAAATGGATTGTAACAGTAGGGAATTGTCTATGCAGGTCCATTTACAATTGTAAAAATTTAAAATGGGAGATGCATTTTATATGCTGAGGTGAACGATGATTACTACTTATTGTAAAGGTATTGCTATAGTCATTTAGATGCTGAAATCTGTCTTGCATTGTTTTTCTGTTTGGAATGTTTGTAAATTGAGAATTGCAGGGGATGTATTGGTTGTGAGACCATGTGCCACTTCACCAAATTGGAAGCCGATTGAAAAGAGGTTGGTCAGAACTGACTTTCAATTTTGGACTCTAAAATGCATTCAAGGTGACATTACCATGCATATAGCCATAATCTAGCTAAATCTTGATGCAACGACTAAATCTTGATGCCGCAACTGACTGCTATTGTGGGATCTGGCTGATGAGTTTCCGTGGAACATTGACAGTATAACGAGCTAGCCAAAGATAAGCCTTCTTAGTATGAGTTATTTTAGACAGTCCTGCCACAAAGTTTCTTGAAAAGCTATGTATCTCCATAATTGTTCACTTCACTGCTTACAATTTGACATCAAATTGTCTTTGTTGTACTGCTTCTATTGTGCTTCTATTGTACCCCAGAGACTCATAATACAACAGATGGCTTATATCCTGAGAATACAAATCACTAATTTCCTAATATAACAGCAAAATATGTAAGTTGCCATTGGTTTCTCTATATTTGCAAATAACAAACAAAATATTGTACTCCTTTCAAACAAACAAGGATTTTGTAATGGATCTAGAATATCCAATATTTAATTTCGATGTATATGTTTGTTTCTTTAGAACTCCCCTCATTATTCTTCCTAAAGCTAGGTTCATGAAACACTACCAAATTTGTCCTTATGATGTCATTTTAAGCTATATGCTCATTGTGATTGATTTGTGAATACGTGCATTGTAACAGGGGGGAATTGTTTATGTAGAAAAAACTTGAAATGGGAGATGCATCTCATATGCTGAGGTCAGCGATGATTACTGTGTATTATAAAGGTATTGCAATAGTCATTTAGATGTTCAAATTTGCATTGCATATACTTCAAGATAATGATGATCCAAAACGTTTTTCTGTTTGGAATGTTCGTAAATTGAGAATGACAGGGGATGTTTTGGCTGTGAGGTTAAGTTCAGATAGCAAGTATAGCTTTGCTGGACTGTACCATAAAGGTGTTTTTGACATATACATTAATGTTTTTTCTTTCGCTATATGAAAGCATGTGCCACTCGACGAGACATGTCTTATCTTGATTTTCCATCTTGGTAAGGGTTAAGGTTTATATTTTATAGGTTTAGGATATATTATATCAGAATCCTAAAATATTGAGAGGATGAACCATGTAACTCATAAATGACGAAGCAATGGAACATAATTAACATGGTGACAGACCCATGCCTTTAGATATGGAGTCACCACTATGCAATAAAACTATAGATTCCAAACTTGGAAACAATTTCAAAGGATTGAGCTGCCAGCTATTAGTAGAGTTTCAAGATGTATATATACTAAATCAATGCAAATAAAACGTATACGACTTTTCTTGAACTCATAGAAATAAGTCTTAGTTTCAAGATGTAGATATACCAAATCAATGCGAATAAAAAGTATATGAAAGTCTTGCAACTTTATACAATATAACTCCTCAACCACTCATTTATATCACAAGTGCCTAAACCCTAAATCCTATGTTGTAGTATTGTTTGTTTTGTCAATCATTTTATTCAATGAATTTTCCACAAAAGGGACACCATATAGTAATCAATCACATTTAACTCTCAGCCATCAACAGTTGTCAATGCTTGAAATGAATGCCCATTTTCCTTTCCACATTTAGGCATTGCCAGGCACTCATAATCAATCAAATACATGTGTCTACATATGCGAATATCCAATTTTCCATTGTATTCCAACTAGAATCCTGTTGCCTACATATTGGATCTACACAAAACTAAAGTCCTATTATTAGTACATCCTATTGTTAGAACCTACTAACAACCTAAACTCTATGCACTCCATTCCATTATGCTTCATTACATCTACACATCCTATTCTACCTATGCATCAGACTCCAATCCACCGTCTCCCATGCTAATGCCCGGCATTGCCGGGCACACGTTTCTAGTTATTATTTATTCTAACACTCTTGAAGAACATGAGAGGTATGTTCGATGGGTCTTTCAAAAGCTTTGTGAGCACGGGTTATATGCCAAACTTGAGAAGTGTCAGTTCGAACAGGATAATGTGGAGTTCCTTGACTATCCTCACTCCGTATGGAGTCTCTATGGATCATGCAGATCCTTTGCGGCCATATGTTGTCGAAGCAGATGCTTCTGATTTTTCTTTTGGTGGTATCCTGTCACAGGAAGGGGATGACTATGATGCACCGATCACCTATCACTCGCGAAAGTTTCACGCTGCTGAAATCAACTATTCTATTTATGACAAAGAGTTGTTGGCGATAGTTGATTCTTTCGAGGAGTAGAGAGGTTTCATGGAGGGATCTCTTTATAAGGTCACAGTCTATACAGATCATCGAAATCTAGAATATTTTCAGTTTGCTCGTGCTCAACTGTCGCCAAGCCCGGTGGCATACTAAAGTACTATCTCGCATTGACTTTGTGATCAAGTACCGTCCTGGATCCCTCTAAGGAAAGCCTGATGCCTTGTCTCGATGCTCCTACCTTGAACATAAACCAGGGGATTCTGCATTTGGAGTAGCCAAGACTCTTGAACTTATTAATCGAGAGTATTGGTGGCCTGGGCTTCGTCGCTCTAACGAAGCTTTTATTCAATCTCGTGACATCTGCTATCGAGCGAAGGTTCCAAGACATCTTTCTCATAGCCTTCTTCAGCCACTGCGTATACCAGATGGACCTTGGAAGACATTTCCATAGACTTTATTCTGGAGCTGCCACTCTCTCGGGGTTATGATGCCATCATGGTTGTTGTTGATCATTTCTCTAAGATGGCTCATTTTATTCCCTGCAATATCACCATTACCAATGAGAGAACTGCGGATCTTCTTCTTCGTGAAGTAATCCGACTTTATGGCTTACCCGATACTATCGTTAACGATCATGGACCGCAGTTCGTTGCAGGTTTTTGGAAGCGACTTTTGGAGTTATTGCATATCGACTGCTCACTGACATCTGGTCATCATCCAGAAAGTAATAGGTAGGCATAGCACACTAATCAGACTCTGGAGCAATATTTAAAGTGCTTTATCAGTTATCAGTAGGATGATTGGGTCGATTGTCTTCCATTAGCTGAGTTTGCTTATAATAACTCAGTATGTGCTTCCATTGGCCAGATTCCGTTCTTTCTGAACTCTGATCAGCATCCTCATTGGTCCCTTAGTATCATTGGCGGTGACTCTGTCAATCTTAGTGCCGAGTCTTGACTTGAGAAACTCCAGGCTCTTCAATAGGTCTTCTGCATCTTCACCGAGCACAGGAACCAAGGGGGGTTCACAGTTTTGGGCGTATAACCCATCTGCATGCATGGGAAAGGGGTTTTTTGGACCCATTTTCGTACATATACGGTCGGTAGGGGGTCCTTTTTTTGGTATTTTTTGCACTATCCTAGGTAATTTTTATTCGAAAGTGGTCAAAATTTGCTTTTAAAGATCCATATACAGGGGGGTCTTTTGCCACCCCATGCACGCAGATGGCATATCCCCCTTATACATGAGTGAATCCCCCTTGACAGGAATGCTATCGACATTATGTTGATTTGCATCGGCAGGAAGCTCCTAGATTTCACGTTGGTGATCTTGTCTGGCTTCTTCGTAGGGACCTCCTACCTCACGTCCCTGCAACAAGCTTGACTATTGTCGCCTTGGTCCTTACCGGATCACGGCTCAGATCAGCAATGTGGCATTTCAGCTCGAGCTCTCTCCAATTGTTTGGCTCCATCCAGTATTTCATGTTTCTCTATTGGAGCCCTACACAGTTAATACTTTTCTGGATCGCGTTCCTCCGCCGCTACCACCAGTGGAAATTGATGATCATGAGGAGTTCGAGGTTCGAGAGATTCTGGACTCCAAGTTTCTTCGTCAGCGATTGTATTACTTTGTTGATTGGGAAGTTGTATTACTTTGTTGATTGGGAAGGTTACTCACCAAGTGATAGAATCTGGAAGCCGGCCGAGAATCTGACTAATGCTCCTGATAAAATTGCGGAGTTTCACCAACATTACCTGGATAAGCTAAGTTTGAGTACTCCGGCCCCAGCTCTGAGAACTCGTCGTCGTCGTAGGAGGGGGATGGTATGACGACCATACGAATATTCATATCATACGAACATTATACTCGTATGTACAAAAGAAGGTCGTCACACGGATGCAAAAGGGTAGTTTCACGAGACAGTAACACCCCTTTGCCAAGTGCACTACCAATATTTGGTAAAGACATTCTCTCATGTTTTTCTCATATGCGAGGTTGTTTAGAACCTACATGCATGTGCGACACTTGGTATGATCTCTTCTATTGGAGTGGTACGATCCTGACTATTGTCACATTTAAGGGTCTGAATGGGACTTGAACCCACTACTTATGGAGTGGTAGCTGTGCATCCTAACCAAAAAGGCCACGATGATGTAGATGAAACCAAATCACACGCTCCAGACCTGATGGTTAATCATCACACTATCCTCCCCTCAAGGCTCCCCTCCTTGAAGGCTTGCAACTGGGGGAATTGGGAGCGGACCGAAATCGATCTGCAAGGGACTGAAACCAAGAAGTGTGACGACAACCATCTGGACCCCCAACCCTATTACGAGTTGCCCACATCTTGGCGCATGTGGGCTAGCGATGAGATTGAAGGAAATACTACAAGAAACTCCCTCGAACAAAACTTGAAGAGGCGCAGTACATTCTGTGACTGCACCCGAGGAGATCTCCCGTCCATCAATCACTTCAATAGAACCGGGATGCTCAACCTTGCTTCTAGGGATGACATGCTTATTGGCGAATGCACTATCCATAAAGCAAGCATTTTCACCACAATTGAGTTGCGCCAACGCTTCCAATCCTCCAACCTCTGATTTCAATAGAGATGAAGAATGCTTTGCTGACCTTATCCGATGGAATAAACATGTCAAGAAGTGTAAAAGGAGTCTGAGAAAAGGCGGCCAGCCGACGAGAGTGCTCAGACCGGCCCCTGAAGTTTTCTGACTGATTTGGGCACTTCAGAGGGCATCCACGAGCAATATGGCCAGCTCCTCCACAATAGAGGCAAAGATTAGCCTCTCTCCGATGCTGCTTCTCAGCAGCAGATAAAGGTCCTCGAACTGCCCGATCAATCTGCATAGGTTCAGGTCTAGACCTGCTGGATTCTACAGATGAAATCGGGGAAGGCGTAGCTACAGGCACTTGTGTGATTGGGAAGACCTGACTATGTCTCTCTTGCCTACGCTCGAAGAGCCGATTAACCATCAGGTCTGAAGTGCGTGATTTAGTTTCATCCAAATCATCGTAGCCTTTTTGGTTAGGATGCACAGCTACCACTCCAGATGTAGTGGGTTCAAGTCTCGTTCAGACCTTTAAATGTGACAGTATGATTTGGATGAAACCAAATCACACGCTTCAGACCTGATGCTTAATCATCACAAAACATTGGCCTATACATAAGGAGGCACCTCTTTCTTGTCGAACCATTCCGTTCAACGCCAGTCTTGAGCCTTCTAGGCATATGTCTCGTGTTCCTGCTTGACTTAAGGCCGTTGTATTCTTGATTCCTGTTCATATATCAGATTCTTTGCGGATCTTGGCATATTTCTTCTGTATTTCTTGCATATTTTTCACGTATTTTCCTTGTTTTCGCATAGGTTCATGACACAATCCAAACTCAACTTCACATTTCACTTAGTTTTCTTTTTGAAGAATGAAGGAACCTTATATTAATAAGAAAATACTAGTACAATGGGAAGTCAAGGGAGATGAAGGTAACCGTAGACCTCATCCCTGATATCTGGACGTAATTTCGAAGCAAAAAATTGATCATGTAGACGGGATTTTAACTCTTGATAGAGGCCCGTGGAGGGGTTGAATTCAAGTCATCCCACGAATTAAAGTTAAAGTTAAAGGCATCTTTTTGGCTCATGGTAGGCTAAAAGTGCCAAAATAGCTAGTTGCTCAATCATTCTTAGATTCTAGATTTGAGTAATGTACATGCCAAAACTTCATTTTCCAATCTAAAATCATGCAAATATCTAGGGATTTAATGAGAAAAATTGAAGTTCTTAGTAGGAGGAGGAGGAAGTTTTTATGTTATGCCATATTGGCAGCATCCTATTAGAGATTACCTGAAGAGAAAATCGATTGTGTAGATGGAAGATGTGAATTGATAAAAAAAAATTGGCCTTTTCAAGAGGTAAGCTATTCAGCCAGTAATTTAGTAGAGCATACATGGGCAAATTAAGATAGATTCTTCTTTGGGACATTCAATATAATTGGAATGATACAAAGAAGATGGCACATATGCAAGGATGATAAATTATATTGGCAGTGAGATGGGTCTGAGAGGTTTTGTACTAACGACATCACAACACCATCTAGGTCTCTAGAAGTCTAGAGTATAGCCATGCTCATTCTATATAAATAGTGACACACAAATGACACGTGTTGTCAAGGTATAACATGTTTCTCACACCATGTAATGCTGAAGGACTTCCAATCTCAGTCGTCCAACAAGCACACCTAAAAGCATATTCCATCAACCCACTTCCCAGGATTACCCTTCGAGCAACCCAAAATGAGGCATTTTAGACTTATCACAATAAGAAGCTTAGTGGACTATGCTTTAGAAAAAATGACCATTTTTTTCCTCCCATGTTTTGTTCAGAATAAAATAGGTCATTTTGGTCATTGGATATATTGCTCAATATTACAGTTAGAGATGAAACTTGATGACGATGTTTTTTGGACGTTTAAGCCGGATGTTTTTTTTGTGGGGAGAAATTTGAATCTAGCTCTGTACATGCAATGCATTGGACAAGTACATGAGGTTCAAGCTTAGCACCCTAGGTAAGAGTATATATATGGTTCAAAAACACACGCACATGCGCGTGCTCACATACACACACCCTGTTGGGTCACTCACCTAATTCCTACTTCTAAAACTATGTGACCCCCCCTTGATCTGAGCGTCCTTGTATATACTTTCATGATAGGCCTGACAAGGAAGCTCGATTAGGTATATGGTGTCGAAATGGATGAGAAAGCCGCTCTTAGGAAACATAAATGCTTTTTTCGAACATATATTCAAACCTCTCTCTCTTTCCTATGCCTTCTTGATTTTGAAATCTTTCCTATGCATTCCTCTTAATTCCCTCTGTGATTGCCCATCACCTAGCATCATCCAGCATCAGCCGGCTATAATTTATTCGGCAGCTTGCCTTTGCAACAGTTTGCCATGCACCATGACAAGCAAGACTCGGTCCAAACAATCAAATGCTAGCATGATAGACCTCCTAAACCAGTTCTTAGAGCTTTCGGATCAAATGATTCCACAGCTCTCTACATCAGATGAAGATCTCCTATCGACTGTTATGGAACAGACGATACTCAGTCCAAATTTCTGATTAGAAGGTGAGCATTGGTTCAATTACTCATTATGTTTTCTTCAAAAGTTCTTGCAAATTGCCCTATAGAGCTGCCTCCCTTGCACAATGCACATACATATTTGTACAAACTGACAAGGCTTAAAGCTACACAGAAGCCTTATTTTACAGAAGGCCGTACATATCATCCGTGATGTGGTTAAACCGGACATCCGTTATCAGCTATGAAGAACCGCGCAGTTTCAAGCCCAAAAACCAACTGTTTTTACCCGACAGCAAGAGCGATCTGATAAAATTTTTTGCCCCCGTCGCACAATTCTACGCCTGATTTTTTGTCCGGATTAACCACTTTTTGTCCGGATTTAGCACTTGACTGATATCGGATATCCGGATTAACCATCTTGACTAATACCGGATGTCCGAATTAACCACCATGGTTGATACCGGATGTCCGGATTAACCACTCGATTTTGTCCAAAAAAACCACTTCTCGGATGATATATATGGAGTTTCTTGTTTTACGGATAGTGGGGATGCCGGAAATCGTTTCCTTGTTTGGACGTTGATGCAACCATGCAGTTCTTCACAAACACCATGCATATCCAAAGACCAAAAATTGTCACAGCCTGACGAGTGGGTGCTTTGAGATCAGACTGCCCATGCCATATACTTGTGCAATTATGTATATCACGAGATCGGTTGTATGTCCTCCAACATGCCAATCACCTCAAGCACACACTTTTCTGTACATGAGGATCTATCCCCAATACAATTAATCCTATGACGTGAAGAACTCTGCAAGGTACGAGCGGCATGGCTACAGAAAAGATGGGCACTGTATAGAGGGGGTGTAGCCATCATTCGCGACCAGTGGCCTCGGGACTCCTGGTTGGGATATCTCTAGTTGCCCCATTTGTTTTCCGTTGTTTCTTGTTATTGTGTTGCCCTTTGCATGTACCGTCCAATAACCCCCTTGCGCATGTAAAAAAAAACCCATCTATGCATGGGATCTTTTTGAAATACCTCGTCTGATAAAACTGTATGATGGGATTTGCTATTTGTTTGAAGTAGGGGATTTGAAAAGGCATGTTTTTTATAAGTTTTAGGTTCCAGAAGTTTGAGTATCAAATCGGTCATTGAGGGCAACACATTGCTTTTTGTGACAAAATAAGAAATGGGAGCATCACGTTCTAAATCAAGCAATGCATTACTGCTAGGAGTTTAGCCCTGCCAGCTGGACTCCCCAGCTGACCGGCCCTAGGTGTTGGCATCATGGTGCTTATGTGGCATTTGACACGTCTCAGATAACAGGCGAGTTGTCATTAAAAAAAGGCTCATTTCTCAACATCAATGACCTGGCTCCGACGTGTCAGCCAAAAGCCAGGGCCTCTGTAATTGCAGGTCAACACAATATGCTAAAAAGTTCTTTTCATTTGGGCCCGAAAAGATTGCAGGATCATGAAGGCTAAACAAAATGAAGATTCTGTACTTGAAATTTGGAAGAATATACAAGGAAAACATTGCTAAATGAGGAGTGGATTATAATCAAATGGAAGATAAATGGAGTAAGAAGCTGGGTAATAAATTCCCTCTCAAATTGAATCATGCAAGCTAAATGTAAAAACAATCCTATAAGGAAAAAGAACAGCAAATAGAGCTCCAAAAATAGCCTCATGCTTCATTGAGCGCTAAAACTCTATCTGTGCATATGTTTACGTAAGCAATCGTGATTTCCATGGGTAGATGTTCAAGAAATGATGATCAAGGAAAGACAAGTATAATGTTCTCTTTCCCTTCAATGCACATAACTTTAGCTACTGAAGCAAGAAGTTTATTTTCATAATTCCTCAATATCCAAATGAAGCCAAGGTCCAGAAATTTTTCTACTCCACTTGATTGATGCCTGTTTATAAACATGCCTGTTCTAGAAATGTAGACCACCTAATATTGATTAACTGCTGGTCAGATATCTTGCTCAGGACAAAACGTGGGAGAAGACACCTCCGTTACCTTTAACAGCATTAGACACATGGAGGCAGTGGATTTTATCCAATATTTGCTTCCCAAATTTTTCTACTCAGCTTTTTAATCCTCTATTTATAAACATGTCTCTGTTCTACTATGACCACCTTAACTGCATTTTTCTACTCAGCTTCATTGATACCATATCTCTGTCAGAGAAGTGTAAACCACCTCCAACACTAATCTAACTGCCAGCTAGGAGACATCCCCATTAGCATAGCATCAATAGAAATATTAGGCAGTGGATTTTGTCCTGCTTCCTAAATTGGATAGTCCCTTAGATATCTTTGTTACTGGATCGCTCGTTCTACAGAGCAGTCAAAACATCATCACTTTGTATATATAAGTAGTATGTTCTGGGCATAGGACGTCTGTTAAGACTTTATTTTTAATGTGCAGGGCTGCACGTATTATCTTTAACACCCTACAATACGCTGCCACCAACCTTGCTCATTAACATGCTGGCATGATGCTAATGAATCAACGAGCCATTCAAACTTGGAAGCAGATTCTTGAATTCCTTGTCTATCCAATCAATTATCTTGGAAGGATCATTTATATAGTCCTTTACCAAAAATCTGACAAGTCTCTATATTTAGGGTTCGTATTAGTACATGTATGCTAGAAAATGTCATTACCTGGTCATAGAAGAAATCTATAATGATAAAAGTAACCAGCAAGAACAATCAAGGCGACAATATGAGAAACAACAATGACACTAGACGTGCACTTTACTCATAGTTCTTCTATAAATTCCTTTACAAGTTCCTTTTGTTCCATCAACTTTCCAAAACTGAAATCACTGTACTCCTTGTCTTCATCTTGGTAGTCATCTTCCTCTCCGCATTCTTCAGTTAGTATATTGTAGTTACTAAGTTTCTCTGGTTCACCATCTATGATTTTGTCAGGTTTGATCTGCATGAGCTCCAGAAATCTATCTTTAATTACTACAAGAGGGTGCTTGTTCAAAAGAAATGGCCCATCATAAGCCTCTTTGAGAAAAACAACATGCCGAAACTGATCGCCTTTGTGCGAAACATAAAAGATACCAGGGTATTTGTGAAGAAACAAGTCTAAATTCTTTGGTAATTGGAATTCAGGAGTAAAATATGCAAGCTTATTGACAACAGTCATCTTTTCCAGTGTCATGCTTAGATACTCATGACATATGGCCACTGAACGCTTCTGTGCTTCAGGAGACAACAAATCCATGTCACATATATCTTCATATGGAGATGGAAATGATAGTTTTTGAAACTCCTGAATTGCCCGTAGCATGCGAGCTCCAGGCTTAAAGTGTTTAGGTTGTGAAATTGGGAATTCGTATTTACCAGCTTTAGGTGTCTGCATGACCCATTTTTCTCTTCTTGTCACAGCTAATAAAGGGTCCCAATCAGTGAGCTCTACAGCTGGAAACCCACTTTTGTCAATTATTTTGAAGTACTGAGGATAACGTTTAAGTAGTTTTAAAGTTGAACAACTAGGCAGAAGAAAATCTCGCTTGCATAGATTGAGCTTTTCAAGACCAAGGCGTTTATTTTGTGTCATCATTAAGAGCTTTCTGATCATTTCAACTGCATATTCCTCAGCCTGTGCTGATTTAATCTTCTTCTCTTCCAGGATCAGTTTTTCAGCTGCTTCTGTAAACTCAACCCATGGCTCCCTATCCTTGTCCTTGAAGATCCTGAAAATACCGGGATACCTTAAAACCCTATCCTTGAACTGCCTTCTGTCTCTGTATTTTATATCAATTTTTATACTCTTCTTAATCTCCCAAAGAGAAAGAACACATTCCTCCTGTAATTCTATAATGGTTTTCAGCTGCATCACTCTTCTAAATCTTCTATCCCAATAAACAAGCAAATCAAATTCGCTTTCTGGCATCCATTTTTCAGAGCCAAGGCGCCCTTTTATCCTTCTAAATTCAGGTCTTATAAAAGTAGTATTCCAGTGTTTCTGAATTTGCCATGGTTCCACAGAGCTTAGCTTTATGCTGTTAGATAGAAAACAGCTGGGGAAAAAAACTCCAAATGCTGGAAATGTGTAAGAATATAACCTGCCAGATAAAACGGTGCACGAAATGGCATCAGGGATCCGTCGTGATAAGCTTCGTATTAAGATCATATTCTCGTGCTATTTGAAAGTTGAGCCACACAGCGTTCTGGGTGCAGTTTCCATTCCATAGATTGAAGGCTTTAGGGTTTCAAATCCATTTTTTACAGAAAAATGAGACATAAATATAAGTTGTTTTTTTGTTGCCTGTGTGGGGTGGGGGTGACTTTTTGATGGCCTTATGGAGATGATATGCCATAGAATATTCTGAAACGATGATTGTAAGCGCTTGGGTTTGGAAGTGGATCATGGGTAAATGTTTCGAGGACACGTGTAGTCTGCATCAGGAGGCGTTAAGACACAACCTAGCCTCCTAGCCTCTTCTGACACAACCTGCTCCATCAGAGTTGTAACCTGAGAGTTCTTGGGTTACATCGTGCAAGCAGGTCATTGTGAGAGCCCTCAAAAAGAGGCGATGGACCACTACAAGAATCATTGAGGAAGCTTCAGCAGGGAATAAGTCAGCTCAATAAACATATGGTTAGAACCGATCTTCCTTGCTTCGAAACTCTTACACTTGCTGGAAATGTATTTGCCTTACTCTCAATGCTTTAGTCCCACCTAAAACAAAGATGCAAAGATTGTTGCTTCTGCGTATGTCGTGCAAATTGTACCGGAGATCAAAGCACTACTTAATGTATAAAGCATTATTTGATAAGGCATTCCCCATTCATGAGCCTCAATTTATGGTCTGGTATTTTTTTTTTTCTTGTGTCTATTTAGGTAGGCTCATTCCTTCATCAATCTCAATGAAGAGCTTTCAATTTATAGAATGATATTTTGAGGTATGGGTAATAGGCGCACATGAAGAATGAGTCAATAGGAGAGTACCAAAAACCCATCAAAGGGGCGATAGCTCAGTGATAGAGTACTTGGCTTGCAAGCAAGAGGTCCTATGTTCGATCCCCAGCCTGTCCACCAAATTATAGGAGGCTCATTCCTCAACATGGTATCAGATCTAGGTCCCGGATAGAGGGTGCTTAATTGCACTGGGACAATCCCTAATGATATGGGGTGAATAATACAAAAAATAGAGGGTGCTTAATTGCACTGGAACAATCCCTAATGATATGGGGTGAATATTACAAAAAATGGTTTGCCCCGCAAAACGTATAATGGCCATTTTGCTATGGTTTGCATGTGATTGTGTTGTTGTATTTATGTGAGGGTATGTCAGTAGTATTTCTAGAGCGTGTGATGTATTTCTAGTTAGTTTGCATTCCCATTCTATATGGTTTTGCATGCGCATATATGCATTACATCCATGCATGTGATGCATACATGTGATTTATACATGCAGTGCATACATGTTGAGCCCCTCTTTTATTTAACACCTTGTAAGACACATGCTTACCCTTTTTTTTTTATAGCCACATAGGTCTTTTCAATGGGAGCCTTATTTTTTCTCGATCGTAGAAAAACACTTAGGGTTGCAAAATCGTCTGCAATCTTTCACGTTCTCTTTTCTCCAAGATAATTAATTTCTCTTTGTTTTGATGTTCTTGGCATATTTAGTTGCTCTTGAATTTGCAGTGACAGGTGGGTAATGGTTTTGTAATCATGGATCAATTCCAGATAAACATTGATTGTAGATGTAGCCTTGTTGTGTTGGCTCTATAACTATCCATAGTGGATTCAACTCCCATTCTTTAAAATATTGATGTCCTTCTGGCCAATTGGTCTCCGTGGATGATAAAAATCATTCTTTCTTTTTTTCTTTCTTATAATTTTATCATGGCTGTTCTGCATCGTGTAAAACATATAAATATTCGGCCATTTTGCTATGATTGTGTTGTTGTTGTATTTGTGTGAGGGTATGCTAGTAATATTTTTAGAGCGTGTGGTATATTTTTAGTTAATTTGCACTCCCAAACTATAGTTTTGGCATGCAGATGTGCATGCATTACACACACACAATGTATGCATGCAGTGCATGCAAAACATACATACATGCAATGTATACATGTTTTTTTTTTTTTTGAAGAACGTGTTTTACTTCACATTATACACTCAAAATATTACAAAGTACTTCCAGAAGTAAGAAATGTCCCTGAAGCATCAATCACTTTTAGATGATCACTCCATATTGGAATTTTAATACGATCATGCCAATTGGAGATCTGAAAGCAATTATACAACTTCTTACGAATTTCTTGGAAGAACCACTGAGAAGAAATACGCTTATCATAAAAGACCTTTCTTCGCCTTCGCTTCCATACACTCCATATTAGCCAAGACTTTGCCATGTGAAATGCAATCCTTTTAGAAGCAGTCCACTGATTTGGATAAATACCCAAAAGAAAGTGATGGCTATCCAAAGATACTCCAAAAAGAGAATGCAGCCAGGACCTAAGACCACTCAGCTCTGCACACAAATATAAACAGTGCTCCAATGTTTCAATGCACCGCTCACACATTGGGCAAAGTGGGCTTACTCCCGACTTAAAGCGATGAACCATCTCATTAACTCTCAAAGAGCGATGAATCACCTGCCAAAGTAGAACATTTACCTTTGGAGGATTATATTTAGACCAAACAAGGTTCCAGATGGATTGCCATTGAGAAGGCAAAGTCTGTATGTGCGATCTTTCATGTTCCCTTTTCTTCAAGGTAATCAACTTCTCTTTGTTTTGAGGTTCTTGACATATTTACTTGCTCTTGAATTTGCAGTGACAGGTGATCAATGGTTTTGTAATCATGGTTCAATCCCATGAGTTCTAATGTTGCCATATCATTGTTTTGTTGTGGTGTTGTCTCCATGGCTCTTTGATGGACATCAAATGTAGGTGTAACCTTGTTTTGTTAGCTCTATAAGTATTTTACGCTATTATATTAGGTTCAACACCCATTCTTTGAATTTATTGATGTCCCTTTTTCCTTATGATTTCGTCACTACTGTTTTGTATAACAAATGCTCTCAAGCATTTTAATTGATTTAACAAGGAAATAGGAAGCCACAACTAGTGGTGCGATTTGGTATGAATGATTACATTCCATGTTCTTCTACAAAATCTTTATCTTAACATCATTTTACTTACAATAGAATTTATCTTCTACAAAACAATCCATCGGCCTCGAAGGGGCCAAAATTTTCTTTACCCATACATAGTCCATTATGTATATAAATATTATTAATATTATATATTACACCATTGGACATGGCATCCCACATATCAAGAAATTGAACCATTAAATTACCATTAAGTTGATATTTATGCAGGGCGTTTAGCGGTGGCGAGGAACCCCAAAGACATATGCTTATGCATGTTTATTGTACATGTGTACAAAACGATTCACAACCTTTGGTTTAATTTAGTATTTGAAACTAACAGTTAACTAGAACTTGCTAAAAAATGAGTCGCACTTAACGATGATCAAGATCGCTCGAAATCGACATCCAATGGTCCGAGCCTACTGATGGACAAAGCTTGGCCAATAAAAGTCCAATTCTTGCCATCTTTGAGTCGCCCAAGGAGGGGAGCATGTGGAGCGACGGTCCCAAATAGAGGGTGCTTAACCGCACCGAGACAATCCCCAATGATATGGGGTGAGAATGAGCAAAGCTTGGCCAATAAAAGTCCAATCCTCGTAGTCGTCGAGTTGCGCAAGGAGGGGAACACGTGGATTGTGGTGAAGGCTAGAATGGATTAGTGTGCCCGTTAAGAAGGGATTTTGGAATGTTGGAGTGTGGATAATGGCACGCATGAAGAATGATTTAATAAGAAGATTTACCGAAATCCCATTAAAGGGCCGGTAACTCAATGTTTGAGTACTTGGCTTGCAAGTAAGATGTCTTAGGTCTTGGGTCTTGGGTCTTTGGTTCGATCCCAACTCATTTGAAAACAGCTCTCAAATTCTTTCAAGAAATGCATGATTGCAATGTTGTTGCCTTGGATTGCTATAATTGACAAGGGGAGTAGATCCCCCTGGCTATTCAGTTAATTGCAATGTTGTTGCTTTGCATTGGAAGCAACAAGGAGTAGCGAGAATGAAGCAGCTGACTAATTATATTATAGTCAAGCTTTCAGGTATGTAGTACATAAACGAAACATGGGTTCATTCGTTTAAGCTTCAAGATTGTTCCTTTGTTTAAACTTTGCGTGTTGTCTGGGAAGTCCTTTCTTTGCTTGTACTCTAAAGCTTCGAGCTTGGTTGCCTATGGTATCTAATATAACAAATCCTCCATCTCCAGTCACCCGAAGTAAAATTTCTCAAAAACTTTTTATCTGCGATGGCATCACATGGCTTATTCAACATTCAGAAGCTTGGGATTTGGAGTGTGTAAATCAGGACTTTGGTGCGCCAAGTGGCTAGTTCTTCTAAATCTGTGATTATTTCATTTATTTACTTAGTGTTCTATTTGATTGAGAGATTTGGACGATTGCAATTGGAGCATCTAGAGCATCAGATGTGGGGCATTGGAAATGACAAGGAGTAGCGAAAATGAAGCAGCTGACTAATTATATTACAGTCAAGCTTTCATGTATGTAGTACATAAAAGAAACATGGGTTCATTCGTTTAAGCTTCAAGATTGTTCCTCTGTTTAAACTTTGCGTGTTGTTTGGGAAGTCCTTTCTTTGCTTCTTTGATTTTGCTTTCTGATGGAAGCAACACATACACATTTTTCTTTCAGATCTTTTATATGAAGACCAGGACTACAGTGAAGATTGAGACAAACATGGCACAGAAAGGTGAGAGTCTGGTATGTTACGGAAAGAATTTGCATGATATAGGTATATGCACTTTTCGTATTTCTTCCTGAAAAGCCCGAAAATTATGTATACTGCAAATTGATAATGAGAACAAAGCTGCGGTGAAAAGCCCTGATGCTTCAGCCAGCGGCCTTTGATTGCCCTGTTTTCTACTATCTTATTTCTTTCCAAAGTAATGTGTATTTGTTGCTCATTGGGATTGTCCTTTGGTTGCTCGGTCTCATTATCCATTTCATAGCCATCATAATTATTTGCAATCACAATAGCTTCTTCTCTACTTTAAATAACCAAGTTATTGTCGCAAAGAATGGTTGTGTGCCATTTGTAGTTATCATATAAGGGCTATTTTAGCTCAGAGTACAATATTAGATTTGCCGCACCTTAGGCGATGAATGATGCCTTTTGTCGAATGCCAAGTGCAGGTGATGGTCACGGTAAGTTTGATATATGCTTGAATGAGCTCAGGTTACAAAACAATTTAAGGTTGCATGAGAATCCTCAATATTCATACTTTACTATTACAAATGCACTAAACAGTTAAGGACAATCGCCTAGCAAAAACAAACCAACTGCTCCTGTGGTAATCCTAAAAATACAGGAACTTATCTATTTCTTCAATGTGCAACTGCTAATATTAGAACTATTACCAAATAAAACCCATGCTATAGGTATTATGGTCTGTTACTTCATAGAGCATATGCTAAGCGAATAGTACATTCCTCGTAGACTTGTTAATCTGCTGCTCTGCTAATGTGCATCCAGCTAGGCTATGCATCTTGTATTAGGACACAAGGGCACATACATAGCAGAGTTATCCTTTATCAAATCATTAAACTAACTACACATGTCAAATAGAATATTCGCCCAAGGAAGACTATGTAACCAGACACCAGAAGTCTAAATAATGTAACATAGTAGCAAGTAGAGTCTTAAATATCTACAATAGCCCATAGGCACTTGTTCATAATGTTGATGCTACACAGGTCAAAGAGTAGGAAATTTGCCTGAAACTTAAGGAAGGTCAAGAGGCGACCACCTTTATATCATGTTTGAAATAGATACAACATATGCTAGGATTCAGCATCTCTGTGTAAGGAGATGGACTGATGCAGCAAGTGGAGATGCTGAGAGGTCTGGCAGCATTGGCGCCCACGATCACGAAATGCCTAATAGAGCATAGATAGAAGGACATGGCCGAAAAAGATGTTGCCAATAATCCTCTTAAAAGGAGAAGCCAGGATGAAATAGTTTCCAAGGCAAAGTTGGTTTAGCTGCCCTCTAGAGGGATACAATGACTAAGGGATTGTTTGAGAAGGCATGGATTAGGGAGAATCATCTTCACCAGTACTATATTTTACTCATTGTATTGAACATTAAATACCTCTGACTTCTACAGACCAACTAACTACCTCACTATTTGGTTCATATTTAACGTATTACTAGTTTTAGTGAATGGTTTGTAATCAAGCTTGAAGGTTATGCCTAAAGTTTGTATAGTGCAGCATATGCCCTCAACATGATCATAGTATACTATGAGATGGATACCATCCTTTTTCATTACTAGAAACTAAATATCTTATATCATTAAATTGGCTATATGCCTTCGGATCATTTGATTTTTACATGTTTTGATTCTAATGTTCCATCTAATGACATTGCACACTTTCATATAAAAAGGTTAAGTCAATCAATAATTATATATTTCCAGCTTATGACTTGAAGTGTTTAAAGACATGTCTTCGTGTAACCAGATTGTAACATCTCATGCGCAAACCACATTGATGCAACTCTAACTACATTGATGCATAGCATTTTGGATGGTTGCATAATGCCTATGAGACTCAAATACTATTTATGAAAATAAGACAGATTTGAGATAATTTATTTATATTGATTGTAACAAATAGAAAACAGGCAGTCTCTTGAGCATAGTAGAATAACTCAAGAATAAGGAAGCCAATTCATTTTGTGGACATCACAACTGAGTAATAAACTACTATTTGTATCACCAAATCAGTTTAGAACATATGAGCTATTAATACCATTCTCTATGTGGAATATGCATGTAAATTATATTGCTTATGCTTTTAGTTGCCTTGGCCACACAGTTTACCTTGGGCTAGCACATCATTTCAAGTTTGTGCAATGTCTTGCATAGAGTGGTGATCTAGTTTATGGTAATGACTGACAAGTGTGACGTTCAAAGCCGCGATACGCCCCGGGGCGTACATTGTATTTGCCCGCCACGCGCGCATTACCGCCACCCGATTGGCGGTAATGCATGTAGCGGATAGCGGTGTAAGTAGCCCTAGGGGGCAACTTACTAGGAGTGTTCATATATTATTAATGTGCACATGTGCACATTAATGAGGGCACACCTTTCCATGTTGGCATATTTTGCCACCTAGCCACTAAAGGCAAGTGGGGCCTTTCCAATTATCCCACATGCCAAATTGGATAATTGGAAACCCTAGCCTAAACCCCATGTCTATTTAGGGTAGGGAAAACCCTAGCTTGCTAGTTTTAGGCCCTTAGGGTTTTAGAGCTCGGTTTTTGGCTGCCCCAGAGCCAAAACCGCCCCCCGAGACGCTGCCCTTGCGAATTTGCGCCATCGGTTTTCAATTCGATCAGCTCGGCCAGGATGGTTGAACTCGGGTCGGGAGGAGCCACTCAAGGATCGGGTATTTGGTCAATTTAATAGCTTAAACCGTCTCCTAGTCATAGAATCGTAGGTTTAGACTATTAAATTGCCCATAGTAGTTATCTAGATCTTAGATCTGGGATACTAACTAAAGAACCTAACTCTATGATTGGATCTAGTTCTTTAGTTCTTCCGTGATGTATTTGGATGATGTATTTCTCGTGAACTCCTTGTATTGGGAAGGGGGTAGAGGCCCTAAAGCTTGTAGTTGATGCTCCTAGAGTAGCCTCTCTAGCACAATTGTAGATTCGGCCTGTGTACAAGAGCCACACACGGTTGTGGGTGGAGGGGCGGGACCGGCTAAGAAGGAGGTTCATGTTCGACTCGAGCCATCCCCCGGTGTGTAAAAGCCTCTAGGGGATCATTGTGACTAGGTCTAATGGCTTACCACTGAGTGCGGGTAAGGCATGGGCTCGACACCCGTGAAGTGGTGTACACTTTCCAGTGGGTTCAGTCGAATACGGGCAGTGGCCCTCTAGTCACCTTGAGTCAGCATGTAGATCTCTGGAGGGAGTGATCCCTACCTGCCCCATCGGAACTGGGAGGATGAGACCCAGGAATAGCCCCTTTGGCTATGCATCCGGCGGGCTACAGTCAGGTCCCAACACTTTTCAGCCTACTCTGCAAAGTGTGCACAGGAGGGGCGGATGGAGTGGACAACCCTATGCCATGTTCTTATGCCAGCCAATTCCATTGCCATGAATTCTGTCTGCACTGAACTCTGGAGACCCAAGCCGTCAGTCACCCTTGAGTCTGAGCCTTGGGTAGGATCCCCTATGTGATGTGCTGATCTTTGTCCATGCAGATATGAGGAGGACCATCCTTCGAGATGGTCGCAGGATGTTGATATATGTGCTACTGACATGTATGTTTACGCTTCCGCAGCTAGGTAGGCCCTGAGGGAGACGGGGTAGAATGACACCTTCACTCTCCCCACTGGGACTCGTTACGGGTGCAGTGATATGTGGAGGGCCCTGTATCAGCATGGAGCTGGTGTGGGGGAAGAACTCCTGTTTGTATACGGTGAGTGCACCGTATACGAGTAGGGGACGTCACAGTGGTATCAGAGCAATGTTCTTGGAGACCAAGAGCAAAGCACTGACCATGTTCCCAGTAGTACTAACCTGATAGGATCCTCAAGCCTCGAAAAGTGGGAAAATTTTTCTCACCTTTGTAGTTATGCTGAGCTAGTAACAATTAAGTGAATTGGAATTTAACAAGATTAAAAAGAATGAGCCAAAATTTTCCAAGTGAGGTGGTCTCCATGCTACCGCTACCGTCATAAAACTAACTTTTTGTTTTGAAGCGAGGCATAATTCGTGAGACATCGAAATCAAGAACACCAAAACATGATGAATTCGAGAAAAATAATGTGGTAAGGCTAATCCTAAGGTAGGAATTAGTTAGAATAGCATGTTTTGATTACCTAAAAACCCTAGAAATGTATGAGATCTCCATACCGCTACCGGGTCGCAAAACTAAACATTAGTATTGGAACGAGGCTAAAGTCAGAGACCAATGGGTAGAAAAAGTCTGAAATAAGTATAAGTTTTAGATAAATTGGTGCCTTAGCATGTTAAAACAGAGCAACTTGAGTTTTGACCTAAAATTTCCCCAAGCTATAAATAGATGTAGAACCCCCTCATTTTTTTCGTCCAAGCCCTAGAAACCGCTCTTCCCAACTTAGGCGATCTTTCGGGCGCTTTTATCCGATTGACGATCCAGTAAAACATGGCCCGAACCAAACAGACCAAGCAAGGAAGCGCCGCCTGAGGCGAAACCACCAGCCAATCGGAAGCGAGAGATCATTCGGAAGATGCTTTCGTGAGAGGCTCGCAAGAGGGGGTCGCTCACGGACGAAGAGGAAGACACCTCCCGATTTGATCGATGTCTTCAACCGCAGGTGGAGGAGGACGAGGCCACATCACCAACTCCATGGACTAAGAGACGAGGGAGGTGTACTAAGAAATAGAGCGGGAGATCCAAAGAACAGAACAAGGCACTCATTGGGACGCGACTCCACGGAAATCCTCGAAAGGTGATGAGCGGTGTGACAGTGTCCGGGAGCCCGGAGGTAGCAGACCTTAGAAGGTTCATCAGGAAGTACGAGCGCCGGCAGAAGAGAAGGGAAGACAAAAAGAGGAAAAGGAAGGAGGAGGAACAAAAGGCGCCAGAAGAAAAGAAGAAAGCTTAAAGGGAAGTTCGTGGTCGGGCGAAGGAGAACAAAGGACCGCCCGCCAAGGAAGAGGCCGAACCCCAACATTATTATCAAGGAGCCGCAACCCGACTAACCCCCAAACCCTTCCGACGGCTCTTCCGATGAAGACTTCAACCCTAACGCCGCAGTGGGAGCTCTTCCAAGCACCCAGCGACGAAAGGGAAGTACCGAAAGCAGCGGCACTGAAAGCAACCCCACCAAGACCAAGTGCAGAAGCCCCCTGAATACCCGGCATGGGATAGAAAGAAGCAACCACGACCTGCCCGGGAAGCCTACGTCACCGACAGGGTGAAGATTTATGAGAGGAAGATGAGAGAGCACGAGGCCTACATGAAGAAATGGGAGGCCTATAACAAATATTATGAAGAAAACAGAGTTAAGTTCATCGAGGGAGGGCGACCAACGGCGTAAAGAAACCCTAAGGCCGCCACCACCGAAGCCCAAAGGTTCCCAAGCCGCCACCCAGGAAGAAAGCGGATAGGAAGGAGGTGGAGAGAAGAGCGTTAAGGGAGATTAGACACTTCCAGCGCAGCTTCGGTCTCCTAATCCCCCGTGCCCCCTTCGCTCGGTTGGTGCGTGAAGTTATGCAGGCCTATAGAACAGACTTTAGAGTCACGCATCTAGGGCGCTGGCTGGCAATGCAAGAGGCGGCTGAGGCAAAGATAGTGCAACATTTTGAAGATTCAACAGCCTGCACTATCCACGCCAAGCGGGTAACCTTAATGCGACAAGACATGAGTCTTGCGACCCGCATTAAGGGAGAACGCCCTTAGAAACTTTTGTTGTAAATAATTAAAAATTTTGTAATATAGAGCAATTTTGTGTACCTTGATGACATAAACTTGGGTAATTAGAGCAAATTAATAAGTTCTAGCTTTTAATTCAGTGAAATAGGACATTTGGGAGCCGAGAGACATGATGTCTCACAGCTCGCGCCTCGTCGCAAAACAAAAAGTTAGGATTGAAGCGAGGCGCAAGCTGTGAGACCTCGCCCATGCTTGACCAAAACAGCTCCAAATTGACCAAATAAGGGGTCGATTCTGCCTAATTTGATGAGCCCATCACCCTTACACCATTAGTTTACCCAAGTTGGACATCTTTGATTAAAATGGGACTGATGTCTCACATTTCGCCGTCAAGCAAAACAAAAAGTTAGGATTGAAGCGAGGCTAAGTCGTGAGACCTCTTACCAATTCTTCACCAGGACTTGTCAAAGTCACCTTCAACCTACTGCATAGCATCTTTTAGGTAACCTAGCCTTGTTCAAGCATCTCCTATAGTCCTCAAACTCCTATTTTGACCTCAGATAAGTTAGAATTACCCAATCCTAGGAAATTTTCAAGTCAGCCAAAAATTAGGGTTTCCCCCTTTTTCTATAAATAGACCCGTCACTTCTCACATAGCACCCTACAAATCTGCTCCTGCCCTTCTAGCCGATTTCCTAACTCCCTGAGGCGCTCTTGCAACCATTTGTTACCTTCTATTCGCAATTAATCAATGGCAACCGATTTCCGAGATGGTACAGCCAAATAGCTCATCTTCTTGAGGTCGACGCGACCAAATCTTCAGATTTTCGGGGAAGGAGGTAGACGTCCAAGCAACCTTGCACGCGACCCCAGCTTATAGTAGAGTCTTGACTGAGTTCCAAGCTAGGGTAGAACCAGCGCTAGTGCAACTCCCCCCTTGTGTAGGATATTTTGTTCCTAGACAGTCCCTGCAGGCAGCATTAGACGATGTCCCGAACATCGCCAAATACCTCACAAACAAAGCGACCGCATTTTTGAGCCAATGGTCCTAATCCAATGGGACCAAGTACTTCTCTTTCAACACTTTGCCACGGCAATCTTTCTCACCCACCGCGTCGGAGAACATCGCGGGGAAACCTCTATTCCCCCATGGACGTGGATCCATTAGCCGTAGAAGCAGTGAGAACAACGGCTCCTCACAAGACGCGGTCTGACGGGGGAGCAGAAGGGAAGGAAGAAGACTCGGATGAACAGGAATGAGGAGGAGGAGGAAGACGATGTTGAGCTCGACCAGTGAGGAGGAGCAAAGCGTCAAGGCGAGGAGTGGCAGGGACTTAAAGAAGCCGGCAGACTCTCGAGTCGCGCCACCCCCGGGTTAGGCATCACAAGCCTAGCCCCCATTATAATCGAAGGTGAGGAGTTTCTACCCTAAGCGACATATCAAAACCTCCCGGAGTGCGGGAAAGGGAGTATGCAGGCCTGAAGAGTTGCTGCACCAACTCGGAAGAACGGACTTGGACGACTTCATCGCGTCAGGAGAGTCGACTTTCCCCTCCAAGTAAGGGAAGCCGACACTTACGGGGAGAGTTTACCTCCGACATCCAAGCCTACAAAGAACATCAGGCGGATCATGGAGGCGGATAAGGCTGAGAACAAGCTACCGACGGAGGAAGAGTTCCTTGCTCTCCAGGAGCAGATGGGGATCCGCTATGCGACCTCAAACATCCTAACGGAAAGCTCATCCGCAAAGCACCTCCCGGGATAGGGACAGCGACCGACCTCGGAGGGCTTCAGCAAGAGTAAATGAGACTACGTGGAGCTCACCACGGTAGAGGTTGATGATTTCGAAGCAGACAACCGAAAGCTGGATACCGAGTAGCGAGGACCCATCTCGCAACCACAGTCATTACGCTATTACCCGCCATTGCCGATGGATGGAAGAATAGCGGTTATCCACCGCAAGTTCACCCCCGCAGGCGAGGAAGGAGTATCGTTGCTGATTGCACTCGAGGATTCGGCCCGGCATGCACGGCTACCCCCTTAACACCGAAAGTATGCAATCCCGGTGAAAAGAGCGGTAGCACTCGACGCCTTCGACTTTCGCCATACC
This sequence comes from Isoetes taiwanensis, assembly GCA_021234155.1. Lineage (NCBI taxonomy): Eukaryota > Viridiplantae > Streptophyta > Lycopodiopsida > Isoetales > Isoetaceae > Isoetes > Isoetes taiwanensis. Next base: position 4,210,108 of record JAJEKV010000016.1, on the reverse strand, counting down.
TTACAAAGTGGAGGGCAAGATCGCCATGATGCAGCCTTATACCTCCCACCGCAGAATAGAAGATTTGGCAAGGGCATTACAAGGTGGATCTCCAGCCAATGTCCTTAGGAACTTGGGCCATTCAAAGGGGAAATGACCCAAGTGAAAAGTTCTGGAGGATAATCCATCTTACCGACATCAACAGAAATGATTAGCAGTAGTTGCAAGTTCTTGTATTAGTGTAATATAAAATATAAATATAACATTCTCTTGCACTATAAATGTTTTGTTGATATATTTTGTGTCCCCTCAACCATGCCAACAAACATAAATAATGCAAGAAAGCAAGGAAAACTAACCATGTAGATATGAACAACTTGTGTATGCAAATTAGAGGCCTAAGCGCCAGAGAACGACAACCGCTTGGGGAACTTACATGGGGAACAGAGCCCGCCTGTGCCACGCCCGCAAGGAACCCGCTTGAAGAGTTTGGACAAATGACCTTAAGAAGAAATATCGCAAATGAGGACAGACCTCGAACAGATAAAGGCCTTGCTAGCCGCACAAGCAGGAGCAGGTTCGGTGGGTAACGCTCAACTGCCGCAAGCATCAGCTCGGAGAACAAGTAGAGACAAGAAGAGGAGCAAGAGAGGAAGGTCCCCCAGCTCGGACTCCTCCGACTCAAGCTCAGATTCAGACTCCGATTCTGAGGAAGAAGAAGAGCGTAACCAAGTCCGAAAGCGCATTTAAAGGCAGAGGAACCACCCGGAGGGACAAAAGGGACACAAGAACCTCGACTACCGTAAGAAAGTAGACTCGTGATTGGGAAATGTTTGGAAGGCCAGGAAGCTCGAGCAATTCTCAAAGCGAGAACAGCGTCAGGCATGGAAGCAGAGGCTTGGCCGGACGAGATGAGCTAATACGGCAATGCCTATGGTATGAAGGATAAGGATAAAGGCGTGGTGGCAACAAATAACCCTGAAGGGGAGCAACACGCATTTGGTGGAAGGGCTATGCCAAGGCTCATGGCTTAAGCTGGGGATGCTTGCGTGTTCAAGAAGTTTGCTAAAGCCTTCAAGCGCCATTACGCTCCAAGAGAGCACAAGTCCAAGATGATGCAAATAGCTCTACGTGTTGCAAAGAAGGCAACAAGTCAAGACATGTAAATACACAGAGGAATTTATGAGGCTAAGGTCAGATGTGCCAAAGTTAGGTGAGAAGCATGCGCTGGAAAGCTACATTGAAGGTCCGAATGAGGAGATCCGCAAGCTTGTAAGGGCAATAAACCCTAGAACCAGATCGAAGCTTTGAGTCCAAGGCAATAAGCTTGCAAGGGACAGGACCTCGTAATAGCGGGCGAGGCAACAAGATTACCAAGATAAAGGCAAGGCAAAGAAACAGCGCAGTTTTTAGCCCGAGAGAACGCCCACAGACAGCCTAGAGCCCCATATAGTGGCAATCAAGGGAAACAGCAGGAGAAGAAGTGTGTGTCCTTCAAAGACAAACAGGAAGGGTCAAACTACTCCAAAGCAAAGGCGATCCTTTCTCAGCAGCCATGCCCAAGGAAAAGAGAGACAGAGTGCATAGAAAAGCGCCTTTGTTTCGTGTGTTTCCAGCCAAGGCCATAGGACAAAAAACGCCCATATGTCATGAGTGCAGGCTAGCAGAGTTGGGAGATTGGGACACTCTATCCGACGACCACGGGCAGGAGGCCCGCCGACTACATTCGTGGTGAGTGTCATATCCTTGCCGCAATAGATACGAGCAAGCAGAGAGCCAAGATAAAGTAATTTCCACGGTTAAAGGGGAAAGGCCAAGGCCAAGTCATTTATAGTCCTGATAGATTCGGGAAGTAGCCATAACTTTGCATCTCCCAGAATGGTTCAAATGTTGAAGTTGAAACCATTAAAGTCAAAGCCAAGGCCCGTTGTCTTAGCAAGTGGAGCAGTAAGGCAGACGGCAGGTAAAAGAATCAACTTTGACATCGACTTGCCGGGGATTAAGATCCAGATGGGGGCAGAAGTAATGGGCATTGGCAAGTACGACCTGATAATAGGTATGGAGTACCTTGGACCAGCAGGGGCCATTATTGATTGTGGAAAGCGGAAGGTGACCTTCCCAACACCCGACGGCAAGATCATTGAGATAACAGGTAAAGAAGTTGTCCCCATCATGCAGTGTATGTCTTCTAAACGGCTGTTCAAGTGCATCAAGAGTGAGCAGGTAGCATACATCTTCAAGCTTGAGATTAGTGAGCCGGAATTGGAAGGAAGCAAAGAAGACAAGATGCTCAGCAAGTTGCCGAGGCAAATAGCTAAGTTGATCACGGAGTTCCACGATCTCTTTCCAGATGAGATCAAGCAGCTCCCTCCTTATAGGGGAGTCGAAAGCGAGATAGCACTTAAGGGGAACAAAACCGACAAGCAAGGCCCCATATAGAATGACAACGCAGGAGTTGCCTGAGCTAAAGAAGCAGCTAGTGTGAGCCGCCGACCTAGGTTTCATTAGACCTAGTGTCTCACCGCGTTTGGGAGCGCCCATTCTTTTTGTCAAGAAGAAGGATGGATCTTTGAGGATGTGCATAGACTATAGACAGTTGAATAAGCACACCATTAAGAACAAGTATGCGCTTCCAAGATCAGACGACTTGATGGATCAGCTTCAAGGAGCAAAGATCTTCTCCAAAATCGACTTAAGGTCGGGTTACCATCAGATACGGATAAAGGAGGAGGATATCCACAAGACCGCCTTCAGGACGCGGTATGGGCATTATGAGTTCACAGTGATGCCTTTCGGCTTATCAAATGCCCCCGCAACGTTCATGAGGCTCATGAACGATATCTTCAGGGAGTTCCTGGACACCTTTGTGATTGTTTTCTTTGATGACATTTTGGTGTATAGCAGATCCCTTTGAAGAGCACGCGGCAACACTTGAGAAGGGTGCTAGAGAAGTTGGGGAGGCACCGGTTAGACGCCAAGTTGTCGGCGCCACTTCGCAGCGAATGAGAGAAGGTGGAATACCTTGGTCATGTGATCTCGCAGAAGGCATCTCGACGGACCCCGCCAAGATTGAAGCGTTGATTCAAAGGGTCGGGCCAAGAATGTGCACGAGGTCGAGTTTTTTTCGGCCTAAAGGGTACTACAGAAGTTCGTGAAGAACTTTGCTAAGATAGCAGCCCCAATTAACGCACTGACGAGGGCAGAGAAGGTGAAAGATTGGGTAGAGCATTGGCACAAGAAAGCCCAAAAGGGATTTGAATTGTTGAAGGAAGCTTTAACAACAGCCCCAGTCTTAACCCTGCCGGACCCGGAGAAAGATAAGCTTGTAGCAACGGATGCGAGTAAGATAGCTACAGGTGCAGTGCTTATGCAAGAAGAGCGTGTGGTAGCGTATGATTCCGTGAAGATGAACGAGCCGAGACGCCGCTACCCAACGCGACGATCAGGGATTGCCGCTTGCTTGTCGTATGCGTTAAGAATATGGAGGCACTACCTCTTGGGAAGGAAGTTCCAATTGGATACCGACCATCAGAGCCTCCAATATGTATTCACGCAACCACACCTCAATCTGAGGCAGCGGAGATGGATGGAGTTCCTCGAGGAATACGACTTTGATATAGTCTACAAGCCAGGGAAACTCAATGTGGTAGCAGATGCGCTTTCAAGGCATCCCCTCGACAACTAGAGTGCATTGCAACACTTAATTTCGGACGCCTCCAAATGACTTTGGTAAGAGGATTGAAGAGTCCTTGCCAACGGATGTGGATTTCAGTGGAAGTATGGGCAAGCCTCTAAGGAGGCTAGAACAGATAAAGAGCGGGAGGCCTTCAAGCATTATAAGAAGGAAGGCAACTGTTATACCATAAGAACAAGTTGTGCGCATTCAATCATCGGTGTAAGGAAGTTGATCCTCCATGACACACACAACAGCCCAATAGTGGCCATGCGGGATTCATGAAAACATATTTCAAAGTGCGCGCAGCAGCCTATTATTGGCCAGGAATGAAGAAGCAAATAGCTCGCTACATCAAGGAATGTCACTATGCTGCCAGACGAAGGCGAAAGCAGCTTCAATTCCGTGGGCATTAGAGCCATTAGCAATTGCCAAACGCTAAGTGGGAGGTAATCAAGATGGATTTCATCACGGGACTCCCAAGAACAAAGAAGAGGCAAGGATGCCTTGATGGTAGTAGTCGACAAGTTGTCAAAGATGGCACATTTCGTGCCTTGCGTGACCACGATACAGCTATGGATACAAAGAAAGCTCTTCACCAAAGAGATCTTCGTGCTTCATGGCATGCCAAGGGAGATTATCTCCGACAGAGATCCGAAGTTCATGAGTGCCTTTTGGCAAGACCTCTTTGCGACGATTCGCACCAAGCTATCCATGAGCACGGCGTATCATCCTCGACGGATGGCCGACGGGAGCGGACCAACAGATCTTAGAAGAAGACAATAAACTATGTCCGGAATAAGCAAAGTATGTGGGAAGAATTTATTCACTTGGTGGAGTTTGCATACAATAGCACCAAGCAGAATCGCCCCAAATGTCGCCATTTATGATCAATTATGGCTATCGCTGTTTTAACTCCGCACACTTGGCACAACCCCGTGTCAAAAGTAGAAGTTTCGCAGCAGATGTTGGCCGATATGCAGCAGCTCGTGGAAGAGGTTCGAGGGTATCTGCTAGCAGCAAGAAGTCGACAAAAGAGCATCGCCGATAAGCATCGAACGGTAAGAGAGTTCAAAGTTGGAGATGATGTTTGGCTCAAGATCAAGGTAAAGCAGGCGAAGCTCAGGATTGGGAATTGCAAGAAGCTTGCTCCAAGGTGGGCTGGACCCTTCAGAATAATCAAGAGAGTAGGTAATCAATCCTACAAGTTGGATTTGCCAGCACACCTAAAGATTCATAAGGTCTTCCACGTGAGTTTGTTGAAGAAGCATACGCCAAATCCAGACGAAGTCTTGGACACTCCAACGTTGTTGGAAATGACGGAGGAACAGCTGGAAATAGTCCCAGAATTGATTCTTGATAAAGCTTTCAAGAAAACGAGGAGATCAGAATTCCTCCAGTATTTGGTCAAGTGGAAACACTTACCAGTGGAAGACGCCACGTGGGTACTTAAGAAAGATTTAGTAAAGCAGTACCCACAATTTATGGAGCAATGGGACGGCAAGGTCATCTCCGAAGAAATCGGCTCAGGCATGTCGATTTGGCGTGAGGTTAATTCTTGTATACATTAATCTACGATGCAACCTATGCTTGGTATGGGTCGCATGCCGTTATCGATGATGAGACCACTACGGTGATCTCTAGGGCGTGGTGTAATGTCAATGTAGGCATGACCGCGTTTCCGCTTGGGCGAGTGGAAGGTAGATTAGAAAGTCTACTTCTGTCCCACGGAAGGAGACGGCCTCGAGAGAAAAGAGGTCATTAAGGAATGCATTGATAGGGAAAGCACCTTTAGCCCCATATATGCTTTGATAGGAGGAATCCATCCTTCACGCCCCCCACGCGAGAAGGATATCCTCCACGCTGGGCAACTAGAGGTGTAGGCATGAGCGGCATATAGGCATATAGGTATACTGCCTCCCGGCCATTATGGAAGATTCATCCTCTTCCGTAGGGAGATTAGCCATGCATTCATGTAGATAGGTGGGGTGGTCACCATATAACCAAAATTTATTAAATAATTAAAACGGTACTAACGTGAGTGTCGACCGCGCAGGCCAAAAGAGAGCGCCCGAGGAGGGCAAGGAGGTCGAAGACAAGACTTGCAACACAAGTTTTGTTGGAATGTGTTGCAAGGAATGAAGAGTACCTCGGACAGTAATTATAGATATGAAATGTTGAAATTTTGTCTAACTTAACATAGTGAATAACTTGTTAATGGTGTTATGAATTGATAAGTATTCCATAATATAATAACGTAATAATGTTCTAAAAGTAATTACCTTAGAGTAATCGTGATAAATGTATAAAGATTATATTGTAGGTATCACGTTGATTGCGAAAGTTGCGAGGTTAGGAAGATCCCAAGGTGGGGGAGACCCCGATCATGTCGGGACAAAGATCATTTCAAGGTGGGGAGAATGTGACGTTCAAAGACGCGAGATACGCTCCGGGGCGTACATTGTATCGCCACGCCACGCTGCACACGCCACCCCGATTGACGGTACGCCAACGGATAGCCGGTAAGTAGCCCTAGGGGCAACTTACTAGAGTGTTCATATATTATTAATGTGCACATGTGCACATTAATGAGGGCACACCTTTCCATGTTGGCATATTTTGCCACCTAGCCACTAAAGGCAAGTGGGGCCTTCCAATTATCCCACATGCCAAATTGGATAATTGGAAACCCTAGCCTAAACCCCATGTCTATTTAGGGTAGGAAAACCCTAGCTTGCTAGTTTTTTCGTCCTTAGGGTTTTAGAGCTCGGTTTTGGCTGCCCCAGAGCCAAAACCGCCTCCCGTGACGCCTGCCCTTAATATGCCATCGGTTTCCACAATTCGATCATTTCACAGGATGGTTGAACTCAAAGGGAGGAGCCACTCAAGGATCAGGTATTTGGTCAATTTAATAGCTTAAACCGTCTCCTAGTCATAGAATCAGTAGGTTTAGACTATTAAATTGCCCATAGTAGTTATCTAGATCTTAGATCTCGGATACTAACTAAAGAACCTAACTCTATGATTGGATCTAGTTCTTTAGTTCTTCTGTGATGTATTTGGATGATGTATTTCTGTGAACTCCTTGTATTGGGAAGGGGGGTAGAGGCCCTAAAAGCTTGTAGTTGATGCTCCTAGAGTAGCCTCTCTAGCACACAATAGATTCGGCTGTGTACAAGAGCCACACCCGGGTTGTGGGTGGAGGGGCCAGACTCGCTAAGAAGGAGGTTCATGTTCTGGACTCCGAACGATCCCCCTGGTGTGTAAAGCCTACCGGGGATCATTGTGACTAGGTCTAATGGCTTACCACTGAGTGCGGGTAAGGCCATGGGCTCGACACCCGTGAAGTGGTGTACACTTTCCAGTTGGGTTCAAATCGAACACGGGCAAAGGGCCCTCTAGTCACCTTGAGTCAAGATGTAGATCTCTCGGAGGGAGTGATCCCTACCGCCCCATCGAACCGGGAGGATGAGACCCGTGAATAGCCCCTTTGGCTATGCATCCGGGCGGCTACGGTCAGTCCCAACACTTTTCAGCCTACTGCGCAAAGCAAAGTGTGTGGTGGAGGGGCGGATGGAGCGGACAACCCTATGCCATGTTCTTATGCCAGCCAATTCCATTGCCATGAATTCCCCCCAGACTGAACCGAGACCCAAGCCGCCACCACCCTTGAGTCTGAGCCTTGGGTAGGATCCCCTATGTGATGTGCTGATCTTTGTCCATGCAGATATGAGGAGGACCATCCTTCGAGATGGTCGCAGGATGTTGATATATGTGCTACTGACATGTATGTTTACGCTTCCGCAGCTAGGTAGGCCCTGAGGGAGACGGGGTAGAATGACACCTTCACTCTCCCCACTGGGACTCGTTGCTAGGTGCAAATGATATGTGGAGGGCCTCAGATCAGCATGGAGCTGGTGTGGGGGAAGAACTCCTGTTTTGTATACACGGTGAGTGCAATCAGATACACAGTAGGGGACGTCACAACAAGCCCCAATGCTAAACAACTCTGATGCTCAATTCTTAATGTCCACGGCTATGATTATGGCCTGATGCACCAGGTCAGGTGCTAACATTTTTGATGGAGGACAATGCACATAACTGCATATTCGTTTTTCAGATATGTTGTGCTACAATGAGTTTTTCATCACATTGTTCCTAGGTGTTGAACTACAATATAAGACTCAATTGCTCAATGCAAGATTTTTGGCTCCAAACTTTGTGAATGTTTAACTATTGGTAGTTATAAACATAGTATCTATATGTAAATTAGCTTGTTTCAGAAAACCTTCTAGTGTCTAGTGGAATAATGCACGTTCTTTATGACAAATGTTATTGAAATTATATTTTAACATGCTAAATTCAGTGATTGAATGAGGTTAAGTGAAGGGCATCATTGCTTACTGCTGGATAAGTGAGGCAAGATTAGTTTTATGATGTTTTTCTTTGTTGAATTAAGATAAGATAAGATGAATTAAAGGTAACTGATTTTAAGGTTTTATTTTTATTTTTATTTTATTTGAAGGACGAACAAAAAGTATTAATCAGCAAGAATAAATACAAAATGAATATTTCTCATCTAGTCGTGTAAGCACAAGAGGGTGCTGCTGGAATACGAGCCTGCGACACCATGTGCTTACTCCATACTAGATAAGGCTCTGCTTAAGAGTCTAACCGCATTGGACCTGTAACGACGTCAAATCCGATGTGACTACTAGAATCTCAGAAGAGTTTGAAGATGTAACTTGGGCCCTCGACAAGACGGTATTATCTTCAGTCAAATCAGCCCACTGAAGTGGAGCGAAGGACCACATGCAACGGAAGGAGCAGAGTCACGTATAGCAAGTGCTGAGGAGAGCTGAGATGCAGATGTGTTAGAACCCTTAGCTGACTTTCGAGGTTGATGAAGAGCAGGCGGAAGTGTTATGTTTTACAAAGTACACGGGAGAAACAAAGTGTGTTTTGAGCTCATAATAGGTTACTTGAAAGATTAAACTTCATTACCAAGAAAAAAATACATTCTTGCCTAACAAATCTCTATTGTAGCCTTCAATAGCTGCCCTGGTAGCCTACATGGATGCCACCTTAGCCTTGGTGGTGCCAGTACCCCCACCACTTCGGCACTTCATGGGATGAGTTGGCATTGCCATCTTGGTTTGCAACAAAGCTTTTCATGTGTCCTATTTGTTGGTCATTTTGAAAGGTGTTCATTTTGCTGCTATATAAGTTCTACGCTTAAGTGCGCAGACCAATGCCCCAAAAAAAAAAAAAAAAATAAATAAATAAAAAAAAATAAATAAAGCCGACTTCCATTCTGCATTGTAGGGACCTGGCACGACGGGCGGGTTATTCTAGTCATGCGGAATGGTTAGCCGACTTCTATTCCGCATTGTAGGGACCTGCCACGTGGCAATAAACTATTGGTCGCCAGCTAAAAACTGCGACCCTATTTCTATTTTGGTTCTATCACACCGCGAGATCTCGTAAAAGAGTCATCTATATGCAAGGGAGAATCAACTCTTTGGAGTAGAATCTTTCGAAAATATGTCTGTGCTGCATGAACCATGGAGCGGTCTGAACATCTAGTCTATTCAAGGCAAGAAAGTCAGGGTTTTGAGACTTGGTGCCATGTTCAAATGTTCAAGGTTGTCAAATCCGATATTGTCTCAACAATCTACCGCTCTACCCTAAAGTTTATGCGTCGTGTTTGCTTAGTTGGCCAGGGAAACAACTGTTATTAACGTTATTGGTCCTTCGCCCTTGATCCATTACTGCCCACTACGGATTTTTAATGTTTTAAGTTGTAAATGTAAATAAGGTATTGTTCGGCTATGGCGACATTCCTTCATCTCTCTCCTAATCTACTATGCCGGAGTAGCCCTTCCCATCTTCTCAATTCTTCTACCGTCTTGGTTTGCAGGTTTCCATCTGTTAAGCCTGCAGCTATCCATGTTCATGTCCATGGCTTCAAATCTATGTCCACGGTTGTAGCCCAAGAGACAGTTTCAATTAAACCTGAAGCTTTGGTGCGCCCAACTCCGGCAGAGTCTGCTCGTACGTTAGCGGAATTATGTACAGAAGGAACCATCTCAACTCTGACTGAAGATGGATGGCCCTTGGGAACTACAGTACGATTTGTGGTAGATCCTAATGGGAACCCCCTTTTTAAATTGAGGCCTTCTTCTGTCCATACACGCAATCTCTTGGCTGACAACCGTTGCAGTCTTCAATTTGAGGCAAGCAGGATGCTTTTATTTTTAATTTTTTTACAATGAATTTAGTATGGATTTGCAGAGATTCAAGCTGGTAGAGCATTACAGAACGAAGATTTCAAAGATCTAGGAATGTTGAAATAAGTAGCTATACAGTAGCTTATCAGATAATGGCCTTATGGTATTTTGATTGTGGTTTCATAAAAGTCTACGTTCCTTGTTGACAGCTAAAATTACCGAGCCACAGGGCTGAATGCACGCTGTCAGGTCGGGCTTGTAGGGTGCAAGATTCAAACACACTACAGGTTGATAACTTGGTGATATGCAGATGTTTTTTGTAATAGCACTCAACATTTTTGCTACGTTCAATTTAGCATTTTCGGCAGACATGGGAAGATCAGTTTGGCATAGACTTTGGACAAAATGATTTACTTCACATTCTTAATGTGGATAGAGCTCTTCAGTCACATGATATTGGAGAGGTAGACTTCCAATTTTCGAAATATTTTGATGTGTGTGACCTCAAATTTGAATAAGCTTTGACATCTTTATATTCGGTATTTCCTGTTTAAAACTTTTGGTTAGGTTTGAATACTGAAAACTGTAGGAACAAAGAGCACAAAGAAAAGTTGTGCTTCATTCTAGCGTCTAAGTAGTATCTAATCTGCACATACTTACTTGCTGCAGGAAGAAGTTTCGATATCTGGCCCAGAGTATGCAGAAGCTGAAGCTGATCCTTTGAAAAGCTGCGCAGCCAGAATTGTGGAGGATATAAATTCGAAACATTGGCAGGATCTTCCTAAGTTTTGTAGAGTATATGGAAAGTTGGACGTTGAAGTAAGTTTCTATCATTCCTTTTCTTTAGGAGCTGAAGTCTATGGTGCATGTTGTTATCTTGGACCAGGAAGTGCAGTGCTAGGTTTCAACAAAAATATCCGAGACAGTAACTTCCTATGTTTAAGGAAAGGTTGTGTATTGTTAATGAAACTATATAATGCTGAAAGACAGATTCTACCCCCCACATTCTCATATGTGCATGACAATACGGACTTCTTGATGTTTAGTCTGTGCATACTGCAGCTAAATTTCAATCACTTTGAACGGCTAAATAGTGCATTGAGAGTAAAAAGAATGCTAGATATATTATTGTGAATTCTTCTTGAGAAATTGAGCCTAACTATTGCAATGGTTATTTTGTAGATTGAACAAGCCAGCTTGACATGGGTAGATCATCTAGGATTTGATATGAGAGTTCTTACATCTTCACCACAAGAAATCAGGGAGATCAGAATACCATTCCCTAGGGAAGTAACTGATGAGAAAGATGCTCGCTCTTCATTGACAATGATGGCACAGATTGCATGGGAAGAAGAAAGACGCTACTTTGGTTCTCTATCCGGTAGATAATGTACGGGGTTATATAAAGATATTATTTTGCAATTTGAAGGTGTATTTGCATCACCCAACCAGTGAACCATGACCTCTTCTTGGACCCTCTACCTTAAGAATCTTGGTGCTTTGTCAATCTTAAAAACCATAACAGCCTTTTGTACTTTAAAAAGATAAATGAAGTAGATTTTTGAGCTTGAAGCTCCTTTCTACATGGAAGCTGCTTTGTCATTGACAAGTAATTTGACAATCAATTGACCAGCGTATATATTTACTTTATTGTCAGCCATCCTTCTGTTGTATTTGACAAGAATGGAGATTCATGGTTGAATCAACCACAGGCAAAAAAGGCAGGAGTGAAAAAGGCAGAAAATGAAGTTGGATTTTGACAAATATGGTGACAGTAGTGCACGTGCAACCTTGGCTAATGTTCCATGGAGTACAAAGAAAATGCCATAGTTTTCCTAAACTGAGGCATTTGACATCAAGCTTTGCTGTAAATTGCTGAGTGTTGAGCATGTTAACAGCTTTATTATGCAATTGATATTTGGTAGTAATGTTGAAGATCCAGTTGACCAATAGTGATATGCTCTATGGCAGAGTGATAATGTGTTTCAATATGTTTGTTGCAAGCATGAAACAGTGATAGCATGAAACATTGGATTCTTCTTTGCAGGCTGTAAGGAGCGTTGGTTTTCAGCAATGAAGGACATCTCTCGTATGGATGCATTTCCAAGATACTTTTGCCTAATCAAATGGATTCAGCAGGAACAATGCCTTCTTCACTACTTTCCAAATTTGATTGCTTTGGGCCAGGCCGTAAAGCCATTCAATATGCACCAACAAGAGAGCAATATATAGTCCCAGCTAAGGGGAACTATATTTTCAGCCCAATGTGGTTTAACCCATACAATACGATCATGCACCATCAGACTTCCACACTTAATGGTATAATCAGCTACAGAACCATAGCCGAGTCATTTGAGAAAGGCATCTATTTTCTAGGTGCTTGTTTCTTGCCACGTATAGTCTAGTAGCCTTTATAATATTAATTTTGTAAATCCATTTACCACAATGACCTTTTCGAGGCAGTAAAATGTGATAGAGTTTTACAATAAAGTTTTACCAGGCATGTTATAACGTGCATTAACATTACCATGGAAATGTTAGTAATAACATGGCCACTAATCTTTACACCATTTATGTCACCATCTAGCAAGGATACAAGTCATATTTAGGCACACACAAGGTATAGGTGAAATATGCTCCCCCTTGCTTTCTTCAACAGTGTTTTCATGAAGCATATTACGAAGATCCTTTTGTATAATTCAAGCTTTCTTGTATACAACTTTGGCGATAGTGGAGGAGGTGGGCGCCATGTGAGGCGCCGTTTGTATACAACTTTGGCGATAGTGGAGGAGGTGGGCGCCATGTGAGGCGCCGTTTGCCGTTTCTGTGTGTATCTCTCTCCTCGGGTGTCGGATTTGGACGATTTTTGGTGCGTTGGAAAGCTCGGACTGTAAGCTTTCCGTCGGTATATGGCATCAAGCAGCCCAACATCGGAATCAGTGCCGGATTTGGGGTTTCCCATTTCGGCCTCTATGGTTAACCCTGGTATGTCTTCCTCAGTTGTTATTTCTTCTGTCAATTTTGCTTCCATGGCTTTCTCTTCTGTTTCTGCCTCCCCTATGCAATCTAGTGCTTCTGTAATTCCTCCTTCCTTGCTTGCTAACTCACGTCTCAATCCTCTTGTTTTTGCACATCCTTCTGCTAGTGCATCCACTACTTTGCAACACTTTCCGCCTCTCACTGCTTCCTCATCTGCTGCAATTGCGGGTCCTTGTTCTCATGTACATCCTAATCCTCGTGCTTCCCATTTTTCATCTACCTCTGTTGGATTTTTGCCTTCTACTCCTTCCTCTTCTGCGGGTCTTCGGCCTACTCCTACCTCTGCTCCTGCTCCTTGGACCTCTATTGATACAATTGCTCGTGTGTCACGTGCACGCTTTAGTGATTGGATAAAGCGTGATATGACATCTGGTATACGCTCTGCTCGTGTTACGACTGCTGTGAATATTATGATGGAGAATAATAAGAAGGAAGTGTCTGCATACTTGAAGGAGTTACAGGCTGCGGAAGACAAGATGGACATTCAACTCCCTTCAGAGAGTGTCTTTTATGAGACTAATGAGTGCGCCAATGCTTTCACACAAGCGGGGCTTCCTGTAGTTGAGATTGATCACGGGGTACATTTACAGTGTATTCAGAATTTTGTCTCTCATGCTATTGTGTGTCACTTTACTGGTCAGTTTGTCGATCTTAGAAGGATGGGCTTTTGGTTAAAGCAAAGATCTGAGAGATTGGATCTACCCCAAAGATGAGTCTTTGAAGGTCCTTGATAAGGAAAACAATTATTTCCTAATCATGTTTGGGTCTCCCATAGCGGTTGATAAGCTGGTGGAGGGGAGTAGATCCTTTATGGGGGCACTATCTTCCTCAGACGTATATACACTCCTGGCTTTTTGCCTAGCAAGACTAGTGCACTTCGGATGCCATGCTGGTTTGCCTTGGAAGATTTTCCTATTGAGTTGCAAGTTCTAGAGTTCATGATGGCTATTGCTAGTGGCTTGGGTCTCCATCTTGCTCACTCTATTGTGAATAGTCCTCGTATTTGTGTCTCTTCCAAACCTGATGCATCTCTCCCAAAATCTGTTTGTGGTCAAAAGTGGTCCCTTTGTTCTTCAAATATAGTTTGTCACTACTTAATGGTCCTGAGCTTGCAGACATGTTTCCTGATGCATGCTGAGGCATTCTCTAGTTTTCGCATTAAAAGAACACCTCCCTTTGCTCCTGCAACATCTGCAGCCCATGGCCAAGTGTATTCATCTTCCTTTGATCCCTCTCCGGCCTTGGCGCTTCGGGTCCTAGCCAACACATACGCTCTCCCCGTGGTCTATTCCCCGCCCCTCTTTCTCCCTCTCCTCCCTCCCCTCCTCCTCAAGGTCCCAAGTCGCTCTTCCCGATGAGCAGCGTGAGAGGCTTGCGTCATTGCTCGCAAACAGAACGACCGGAAGCATCTCGAGGTGAGTGGTCCATCCCTCATATGAAGAGAGTTGCCCGGTCGGAGAAACACTATTGCACCACAATCTCTTCCTGTTGAGTGTGCTACTCCAACTGAACCAAAGAGTGGCTACCATTGTTACAACCCTTCCTGCATCCTCTGGACTGACCTAGGCTGATCGGTGGAAGTATCATCGCTAATAGTGACTCCATGGATTTGGAACACCGGCCCACCCATCCCCCCCGCATTATCAAGCCTGGTTTCTTGAATGTTTGGGGTGTTGCTTCCTCCCCAACTAAAAGGAGCAGACTTTCCATGGCTCTTGCTAGAATGAATTCAGATTTCTATTGTCTACAAGAGCACAAGTGCAAAAAGAGGATGTGCAAAAGGTAGCTTCGTGGATCGGTAGGAAATATAACGTCTTGGTGGTCGCAAACAGACTCCGCAAAAGCGGGGGTCCTTACAAAGATGGAAACATGATATAGCAAGTCACATTCAGTCATGTTGATGATTTGATTTGGTATTTGGATCATTATCAAGTGGTTTGATAAGGGAAAGGAATGGGGACTAGTGAATGTGTATGCACACAATAGACCTCATCAGAGAGGTGCACTCGGGTCGCTTTGAGATCCAAACTAGTTATTTGGGGGCTCGTGTTGCATGGTTCTTTGGTGGATGACTTCAATATGGTGGAGTTGGAAGTTGATCGGTCTTGGCAGAGAGGATCGTAAGTCATCCAAGGCTTTGAACGTGAACAATGGGCGCTTTGATACATGACTGTGGCTTGGCAGAGGTGGATGGCGATGGAACCTTCACTTGGTGCAATGGCTGACTTGGGGCTAGTAGAGCATATGCACGTCATGACATGGGCTATTATAATGCATTGGCAGCTACATATTTGCATAATTTCTCTCGCCAAAACATGCTTGACAACTCTATTTCAGATCACAATCCGCAATATTTCTCTTGTTCTCAGGATGGGGTGCATAGCAGGACCAAGACTTATTTCAAGTTAAACACTTTATACTTGAAGGATGAGGAGTTTAAAGATGGATGCAAGCAAGCCTGGTCCTCTGCATTTGTGAGAAGGAAAGGAATGGCTGGGATTGTTGATGCTCTAGCTACCGTGAAGTCCTTTGCTAAGAATTGGGGTCGTCAGCGAGTTGTTGCTAATCGAGGGATTTTGATTGCTCTGTACCAACAATTAGTGGCTTGCAAGTCTGTTGTACCATCAGATGCCCAGCAAGAGAAGCAGATTTTGGCCAGCATTAGACAGATGGAAGCTGAGCAAGTTCATCACGCTCAAGTTAAAGCGGGCCTGCAATGGTTCAAAGAGGGGGATCGTTGCACAGGCTTCTTTTTTAGAGCTGCAGAAATTCGGAGACAAGCTTCTGCGATGGTGTCTCTCCAAGTTCAAGATGGGCCTCTCATCTCTGATCTTTAGCAATTCGCGTTTCATGATTTTAAGAGGCAAAGGCGTCTAGACAAAATTCTCAACTCGGGCTGCATTTCTCTTATTCCTAAGTGTAAGGAACCTTCAACAATTTCGGACTAGCGCCCTATCACCTTACTATCTTCTGTGTACAAGATTTTTGCCAAAGCTTATGCACAAAAGCTTCGGGATATTCTTGCTGATTCCATATCCTCTACACAGTCAGAATTTCTGCCACGACGATGCATATTGAACAATGTAGCTGCTGCCTCTGAAGGTATTTACTGGGCTCGACTTCAGGGCCATGAAATTGTATATTTGAAGCTGGGCTTTGCAAAAGCATATGACAGTGTTGACTGGGCCTTCTTAGAGAAATGTCTCTTACGCTTTGATTTTGGTGCACAATTCACAGCTGATGTCATGAGGCTTCATTATTCTGCTCGCTCTTCTATTCTCTTCCAAGAGGAACCCTCAGCATTCTTTCGGGTGGGTCGTGGCATCCGTCAAGGCTGCCCTTTAGCTCCATTATTATTTACAATTATGGCTGAGGTCCTTGCCCAGGTCTTCTCTCTTGCCGCACAGGAGGGAATCTTGCATGGACTTCCTATGAACAATGGGTCGTAGGAGATCTGTAATCAATCTGCGGATGACACTTTCCTTTTTCTGAGGGCAGATGAGCAAAATTTGCAGAATGCCATTTCCTTGTTGGATTCCTTTTCTCTAGCATCTGGTATTTTTTGTGGGTTGGCAGAAGCGTACATCACTATGGGCATTGGACTCTCCAGTTCCACCATGTGTAGCTACCTTTCCATGGAAGATCCTTCCCTATGGTAAAGCAACCAAACTTCTCGGTATCCCTGTAGGTATTCATATCTCATCAGGAGATGCGTGGGAGGCAGTGATTAAGGGCTTGGAAAAACACTTTTTTTGGTGGTCCACAACGAAGCTTTCCATGGCAGGACGAATTGTTGTGGCTAAGTCAGTTTTAAGCAGCACCCATGTGTATATGGCTTCGTTCATGTTGGCTCCACAGTCAAAGATACAACTTCTCGTCAGGGTTGTCAGGAATTTCATCTTGGGGGGAACAGAGGAGGGTGCTGCTGTCAAAGTCAGTTGGGAAAAGTGCATGTTGCCAAAGCATTTTGGCGGCCTTGGAATGATCAATTTTTCTTTTGCAGAGCAAGGTGATGATTTCTAAGTTCATTTGGAGAATTTTGAATAATGTGGATGAGTCCCCGGGTTCCCGCCTTGTTTATCAATCTTTGTAAATGTGCATTTCTTTTGGGTCTCCGTCTCTTAGGCCACTTTTTCCCTGGGCTCTATTCTATCCATTGACGGCATACCCTAATGCATCCCCATTTCTTAGAGGATTGCTAGTTGCATGGGAGACTGTACAATCGCTGTTTCATTGCGCACACTAGCATGACTGCAAGTTGTTGGTGGATTCCATTGGATGGTGGTCCTCTAGTTGCTTCAGTCCACCCATTGACGCAGTGTCGATGGAGAGTAGCAGGTGTGCATATAATATCTGATTGGTATAATAATCAAAGGCAGTTGCTGACATGGGAGGAGTTTAGAGCTAAGTTCCTCCTTTTAAGGTGGGATCGAGCTATTTGGCAGAAGGTGTCTTCAATTCTTCCTCCAGTAGCACAAGTGGATGACCCCCAACCGTGGGTAGTTCATGAGCATGTCAAAGCAGATAAGTTGGTGAATTCCATGTACAAGGTCTTGCTTGATGTTGACGTCTTGCCTCCTTCGTCCAAGTGGCCTTTGGTCATTCCCAGGGATCAGCAGAAAGCAGTATGGAAATGGGTACTACTCCATCCCAAAGTATCTGTTTTATGGTGGCAAGTCACTCATCGTTGTCTGTGCGTTGATATTCTGGTGCACAAATTTCGTCCAGAGGTGTCTGCACTTTGTCCCTTATGTGCACAGAGGGATGAGACAATTGAGCATTGCTTCTTCCTATGTAGACATGTCAGACATGCTTGATTGTGGCTTCAAGGCCTCTTTCATTGCAATTTGCATAGCCAGCAGGTGTTATTAGCAGTTTATCCAAGTAGTTGGGATAATTTGGCAAAAAGGGCGTTTCATTTGGCTTCTGCATGGATCATCTGGTCCATTTGCAAAAGAAGGAATCCTCTCATATTCAAAGGTCTTGCTTGTTCAGATGCACAGGTCCTTCTTGATGCCCAACAACGAATTGTCAAAGCATTCAGGTGCTCATCAATTGCTAATGAGGTGAAGAGCCGTATTTGGGAGCACTATCTTCAGATTCATACTTACTTATGAGTTTTTGCTTGCTCTTCATATTGTTTAGATGTTGTATTTGAGTGGGGTGGTTTTGCTCTGGTGGACATTCTCTCCACTGAGTTATTAGTCCCCATTGTACTCTGTAACTTTCTCTGGATAATAAAGGCTCAAGTCCTTCAAAAAAAAAAAAAAAAGTTTGGCGTTGAAATTGATAAAATGTTAGTTCTATTGTGAACCATGCATTTTACTAGCTCCTCTAAATGATATATAAAGACAAGCAGATTTTGTGCCTAGAACCCATGGATTTCGGGCCTCTCCAAAACTAAAAGAAGAAAATATCATCATATCATCCTATATTATAATGTTACCCCGTATGTCTGTCCTGCATCAAACACTAGCTGCCACGTCATCAAACCCTAGATCTTGATCGATGGCCCAGATTCTGCCACGTGGCAATATGCTAGCCATTTCTATCTTCTGCCACGTGGCACAACATGGTGAATCATTGCAACCCTTTGGTCGGAGTGCCAAAAAAAGGTCGTGGCCATTATCGCGGATCGAGAACCCCTTGCTTCTTATGCCTTATTTGTTTATGGTTTTTACAAGATCTCTAATTTCTTTCTTTTCCGGTATAGCCATTGGCTGCTTCATGATTCTATGGATTTCTGGAGCTAGCAACTTTTAGCATGAAGCCGGCACTGTCGATCCCTTTTGTGCCATCTTTCTAGCGATCAGACAGCTGGCGAGTTTTGTGCAGCTTCAATTTTTTCACAGTTTTTTTCTTTTGTTGCGAATTTTCCAATATATGCTTTGGAACTGGAAAATCATTGTCGTTGCTCTCTTGATCGTGTCCAGCATAGGCCTAGCAATATTTCTTGCCAATGAGAAGTTTGAGTTCAAGCAGTTCCGAGATGGTATATCCGTTTGATACTGCAAGCTTGCGAATGCAGCTCTGTAACATGAATCTAACAATGTGAGCTGGAAATGGTTGTCTGCTAGGTTTTAATCGGAACATGGTGGATCAGATTTGCGGGTCAAAAATAGTTGTTTGCGGGGAAGAGCAGTAGTAGTCTCAGACCGAAATGCCATCTCTGGGCTATGTTCTGGCTACATAGTCTGTGTATAATCCCATATCCTGTTGGGGTAGATGAAGGAGGCCATAGACATTTATGATTTGTTCTTTGGACTAACTTTACCCATATATTTCAAAAGAGATAGCGATCTTGCCCATAAGGAAAATGTGACGATTAGGTAGGCTCATGGAGATGCCAATAAACAAGAATAGAAATATGTTATGTATAGAACTCTACTCAACAATGATGCAAGAACTAAACGCCATTAACCTATCTTTGCGTACTATGCACTGCATGTCTTGATACAACAATAGAGAAGATAAGAAGGGAATGGAAGAGAAAAAATCATTTTAGAAATGCAAATGGGTAGATGGAATTATAATTTGCTATCTCTTCACATCCAAGATGGAATTATAATTTTCACACACCAGTAAGAAATATGTAAGTTAATCAGAAAAGATGATGGGCTTTTCCATGTCTTATTTTTTCTAGCAAAATTTATGGTTGTTGATAGTGTAGGTTGATGTGATTGGCAATGGCGTTGATGTTTTGAAAACACCTATTTTTTACACTTTTCTTTTTTTTGGTCAATTGGCTCTACCTACAAACTTGCAATATGATAATTTGAGGATTATGTTTCATAATTATATTTTATTATTGTACTCTTGCTGTACAACCACATAGAATGCCCGGCTATAGGCAAGATGCTTCTAGAATATTTCTTAGATTCCCTTGCTAATTTATTGCCACGTCCCTGATTTTGTCCGGAGGAAAAAAATAGAAAAGCAGATGTCCATAAAATTTTCAATGGCGACACATGGCAAGGTTGCCGCCAGTGGATCTTTGGCATCAATTTATCTGTTACTCTGCGACAAGCATTGACAAGCAGGGCATTTTGAAGCAGCAATCTCAACTTTAAATAGAATGGAGTTTCTGCAGGTAGATGCAGGAGAGTGAAGGGTTTTGTTAAAGTCTGATACCAGGACAGATTTCTAGTGTTCAGAAGAGGAGAGACTAGGAATTTTTTTCTCTTCAACCAAGGAGTTAATTCGGAATATTTGCAGGGGGGAAGGCAATTCCTTCTCAAATAATTTGATTGCCAGATCAGAGAACAAGGGATTCAGTTTGGAACACAAATAATAGCATCCTAAACAATTTATCTCTTGCATCTGAAAAGCTGCCAAATATTTGCTTCGTTTTGAGAACTGAGGCGAGAATGAAAGGTTTAGGGCTTGAAAAAGGTCTTCCATGCTTCAAGTAATCGATATTTTCAAGATCGAACTCATCTGCTTTTTAGTACACTCAAAGAATATGTGAAGATTTTCTTAGAAGGCATAATGGATATTGTCGCAAGCTTCCTTATTACAAGATTCATCGAATTGGAATTTTTGGAAATCTCTCAAAAATTGCAACAGGAAAAGAAATTACTATGCAATGCCTTGAAAAATCCGCACAATTGGTATCAGATACAACCAAACACACTATCTGATCTGATGCTTATAAGGAAGGTGGATGATTACGGGGATAGAACATCTGCAACTAGGCATTAGCATCTTTAAATATGTGCTTGAAATGAGAGGCTCTACACTTCCAAAGTAGTGCTGTAATTTTATTGCCAATGCTTCCTTCCATGGGATTTATTCCACATCATTTTTGCAATGCCTTCATTTTGAATCTTTCCAAATGTAGTGCATAAAAGAAACCTAAGTATCGGCCTAATCTATCAAAAAATCAAATACCATGTATGTGTTGAATCTTCGTATTGCTTGAGAAATTGATCAAGCTCCTTTGAGTGTCTTGAGTTGGTTTGCTTTGCCACAACAATGCAGTTGCTTCTTTCTTTAGTTTTATCTAAACTATATAATTGCTATAGGCAAGATTCCTAGAGAATATGCTCTAAGGTTCCCTGTTTGTTTTGTGGACACGTAGCCTTATCCGTTGGTAACACTTTTAAAGCTATTTTTTGACAAGTGTCCAAAGGCTTATTTATTTTTGACACTTTGGATAATATAGTTTAGATTACGTTTTTAACACTTTTAAGGGTTTTTTTTTTTTTTTTTTTTTTTTTTTTTTTTTATATACATTAATAAATGTAAATGTCCAATTGCTTATACAGGGATGAAGTATACAAATTTGATGAAGTATTAGCCAACATCTACGTAAGGGATGTTTTTTATCTCTTGCTTAGTACTTGTGTAAGCGAGGCTTTTTATCTTGTGCTTAGTATGTATTTAAATGGCATAGCCCTTTGTTTGCATGCATGCCACTTGTTGGTATTTACTTTATGATTGCATGCACACTTTTATTTCTAACATTGCAAATACGAAAGGGGAGCATTCTCATTTTCAAGGACAACTAAAGGTATGCCTTCGGAATGCTTAAACATGATGTGCATCTACTTCACTTGGCTGATCACGGGGGTTATTATCACATTGGAAGGTAAATATCTGTAACCGTAACCTAAATTATTTTTTTCAGAGCCTTCTCGTTTGAGCGGCAGCATTTTTCTGTTCCATATAGCATGGCCACGACTCTTTTTCATGAGCTTGGCCACGATTCTCTTTCAAGAGCTTACTGAGGCATGTTCCATTAGATCTGAATAAGAGTGATAGCTATTCTTTTACATCATTTGGCCACGTATTTCTTCATGATCTAGCTTTATTTGTTGTGGAAAGTTCACCATTATGCAAGCACCATTTCTGGGCTGTAGATCCGGTTATTCATTCTATTATACAAGTCTTCAAATATGCTATTCCTTTACTTCCAAGATTTTGGATCAATACTGCACTCGTACACGAGCTAAGCTCTTCCTAGATTGCTGATCTCCACCACTATAGACAGTGCAGACATGTCTTAGTTCCATTCTCGTGCATTTGGATCTCAACGGGCATGTATAGCACAAAATATCCTAAGCTGAGAAGCTATGAAGATGCCAAGCTTGATTACAATTTATGCATTACGACATGCTTCAAAAAGGTCAGCTCGTCTATATGTATTGTGCTGCTGTAGTATCATATGCTTAGATACACAGATATGAGATATTACATCTGCCTTAATTGTCTAAATTTATAGTAAGTATTTTCAACACATGTTCGGGTGTGCCATTTTAAACTTTAGCTTTATTGCTTTAAACATGTGAGTTTCACATCTAAGCTTTAAGAGCATGTAAATATCAATCATAAAATGTTGCCATCTATGGACTATTATGGCTGAGCACGTTGGAACAGCTGGTCGGCATAAATCTGAGCATAAATTTGACCATTAATGCTTTAGTATGTCTGATAAAATCCAAAGTCTAGAAGATTGCATTTTCTATTTGTTATTTGATGCTCTTATGTTTCAAATAATGTATTCTAACACATAAGGTGAAGGGCGATAAGCCGTGAAGTTCTATAGCTTACCTGTCGGTCCTTTCATTGTTACCCTTCTAAGGCTAACATTTGACTGGTTGACTGCAGGTAACCAGAACTTCACCTCCTTTGATTTTTGTAGGATGGTACGATGTTATTTTTCAGATCAAGACCATGCTAAAATATGGTTCTAAATATCGAGATAAGTATTGTCTACTTCTCTTTCTTAAAATGAATATATTTGAGCACAATGCTTATACTTTTTAAGTTGAAATTGCAGAACAAGACACCTTACGAGTTCTGCCTGGTTGAGTAAACCAAAGATAAGGAAGATTGATTACTATAGCAAAAGACATGGGATAAAAATGATTATTTCTTATTCTATGGAAAGGTCTGAAATATTTACTATTCTGTTGCTTATGCAAATAATATACTGGTCCCCTTTGGATACTTTGACTTTAATCTTTGTTACAAAGTGGATGGACACGAAGAAATATTATCATTGTAAGTTTTTACTTGAGGTTCAAT
This sequence comes from Isoetes taiwanensis, assembly GCA_021234155.1. Classification (NCBI taxonomy): domain Eukaryota; kingdom Viridiplantae; phylum Streptophyta; class Lycopodiopsida; order Isoetales; family Isoetaceae; genus Isoetes; species Isoetes taiwanensis. Next base: position 4,187,158 of record JAJEKV010000016.1, on the reverse strand, counting down.
TCTAAGGTATCATTTGGTCATTGGACAGTCATTTGGATGTTCCATGTCTTTCGTGATCTGTATAAAAGTTTATCTTGTTAATTATCCTGTGTGCTTATAGTTGACCGATAATTGTCCATGAGTATGGGAAATGACTTTCAGACTTAAAATATGCATTATGCAAACATTAAAATTATAAAATAGAAATCCAGGGAAACAAATGTGCCAGTCTAAGTTAGCTCGGCTTAGGTTGGGATGATAACAGTACCAAGGGATTGACTGAGGTATGTAGAGGCGGCTAGTAAGGCTTATGTCAAGGCTAGTGCTGTCTGGGTTTTTTTTAGATACTTCATCTCACTGGTTTTACTGGTGAAACATCTTCCCTTGGAAAATGAGCGATGAAAAATATGATTATAGTATTCTGAAAATATAGAATGACTGACTGGTTGCTGATGTGGGCAGGAAAAATATGAAGCCCAAGAGGACTATAATACGGATTATGTACCACCAATTTGGAATAAGGAACTAGTGGAAATCGGCATGACAAGTGAAAGTTGGATGTCCCAACAATCTTTATACAAACATTGATGTGTTGTATAAAGAATATGTTTATTATTTATGGAGAAGGAAAGCAGTATGTTGCAAGAGGCATGTCCACTATGGGATAAAGAAGTGTCATATTAAAAGGTATGAGCTCTTTTATTTCAAAATTAAAACCTTTATGCATTTGCAAGGTTTTCAGAAATTGCCCAATGCTTCAAAAGCATTTTTTGAACATGATTATCATGAAAAGGGGTTATGCCCATCTATGCCACTAGGCATTTTATCTTTATGATGCCAATCGGCATGTTATTTCTATAGAGCCAGGCAGCTCAAATATGACTAGAAATAGTCTTATGCTTTTAATGGTATTTCCATTCATTTAAAGGGTTAAATGGAAGACGGTTGTTCGACTAATGGGTACATAAACAAAAAATGGGATGAAACAGGACCCCTACTGTAATAGTAGGGGCCTGCCCATCCTACTAATACAGTACAAAAAAACTGGGGTTCTCTATCATCCTGCGGAAGGAGGTAGGGTTTTTTTTATATACATTAATAAATGTAAATGTCCAATTGCTTATACAGGGATGAAGTATACAAATTTGATGAAGTATTAGCCAACATCTACGTAACGGATGTTTTTTATCTCTTGCTTAGCACTTGTGTAAGGGAGGCTTTTTATCTTGTGCTTAGTATGTATTTAAATGGCATAGCCCTTTGTTTGCATGCATGCCACTTGTTGGTATTTACTTTATGATTGCATGCACACTTTTATTTCTAACATTGCAAATACGAAAGGGGAGCATTCTCATTTTCAAGGACAACTAAAGGTATGCCTTCGGAATGCTTAAACATGATGTGCATCTACTTCACTTGGCTGATCACGGGGGTTATTATCACATTGGAAGGTAAATATCTGTAACCGTAACCTAAATTATTTTTTTTAGAGCCTTCTCGTTTGAGCTGGGCGGCATTTTTACATTCCATATAGCATGGCCACGACTCTTTTTCATGAGCTTGGCCACGATTCTCTTTCAAGAGCTTACCGAGGCATGTTCCATTAGATCCGAATAAGAGTGATAGCTATTCTTTTACATCATTTGGCCACGTATTTCTTCATGATCTAGCTTTATTTGTTGTGGAAAGTTCACCATTATGCAAGCACCATTTCTGGGCTGTAGATCCGGTTATTCATTCTATTATACAAGTCTTCAAATATGCTATTCCTTTACTTCCAAGATTTTGGGTCAATACTGCACTCGTACACGAGCTAAGCTCTTCCTAGATTGCTGATCTCCACCACTATAGACAGTGCAGACATGTCTTAGTTCCATTCTCGTGCATTTGGATCTCAACTGGCATGTATAGCACAAAATATCCTAAGCTGAGAAGCTATGAAGATGCCAAGCTTGATTACAATTTATGCATTACGACATGCTTCAAAAAGGTCAGCTCGTCTATATGTATTGTGCTGCTGTAGTATCATATGCTTAGATACACAGATATGAGATATTACATCTGCCTTAGCTTTATTGCTTTAAACATGTGAGTTTGTTTTATTGCTTTAAATATGCTTTAGCAGACGTTGCTTTAAACATGTGAGTTTCACATCTAAGCTTTAAGAGCATGTAAATATCAATCATAAAATGTTGCCATCTATGGACTATTATGGTCGAAAGCACGTTGGAACAATTTGGTCAAGATAAATCTGAGCATAAATTTGACCATTAATGCTTTAGTATGTCTGATAAAATCCAAAGTCTAGAAGATTGCATTTTCTATTTGTTATTTGATGCTCTTACGTTTCAAATAATGTATTCTAACACATAAGGTGAAGGGCGATAAGCCGTGAAGTTCTATAGCTTACCTGTCGGTCCTTTCATTGTTACCCTTCTAAGGCTAACATTTGACCGGGTTATTTGCAGTAAACGAACTTCACCTCCTTTGATTTTTGTAGGATGGTACGATGTTATTTTTCAGATCAAGACCATGCTAAAATATGGTTCTAAATATCGAGATAAGTATTGTCTACTTCTCTTTCTTAAAATGAATATATTTGAGCACAATGCTTATATTTTTTAAGTTGAAATTGCAGAACAAGACACCTTACGAGTTCTGCCTGGTTGAGTAATCCAAAGATAAGGAAGATTGATTACTATACCAAAAGACATGGGATAAAAATGATTATTTCTTATTCTATGGAAAGGTCTGAAATATTTACTATTCTGTTGCTTATGCAAATAATATACTGGTCCCCTTTGGATACTTTGACTTTAATCTTTGTTACAAAGTGGATGGACACGAAGAAATATTATCATTGTAAGTTTTTACTTGAGGTTCAATTCTAAGGTATCATTTGGTCATTGGACAGTCATTTGGATGTTCCATGTCTTTCGTGATCTGTATAAAAGTTTATCTTGTTAATTATCCTGTGTGCTTATAGTTGACTGATAATTGTCCATGAGTATGGGAAATGACTTTCAGACTTAAAATATGCATTATGCAAACATTAAAATTATAAAATAGAAATCCAGGGAAACAAATGTGCCAGTCTAAGTTAGCTCGGCTTAGGTTGGGATGATAATAGTACCAAGGGATTGACTGAGGTATGTAGAGGCGGCTAGTAAGGCTTATGTCAAGGCTAGTGCTGTCTGGGTTTTTTTTTTTTTTTTTTTTTTTTGGACACATGTCCCAAGGCGTATTTAGTACCAATGAATTCTTTCTAACAACATTTTGTTATCCAACATTTTATTCAAAAACCTTGACATGTGTGTTAAGGAAGGTGCCAAGAAGTGGCACTATAATTAACGTGGAAAGGGTGAGGTGGCACTGTAGCATTCTAGAAATCTTCTCTTTTATGCGTCTGCTTTAAACAACCATATCCCACAATGGTTGAATCAGATCAAGAAGGACCCCATGCCATTAGATTCTTCTCGTCGAGAGCTTTCTAACAACTGGTAATTTGCTATTGTTTCAATGCCATTATAGCCAATGTAATCGAAATCGTCATGGAATCTTAGAGAACCTATGTGAAACATTCCTAGAATCCGAGAGAATCTAGAGGAAACTTGAGAGAATCTTTAGGAATCTAGACAAAATTTTAAGAGAGTCTAAAAGAATCCCTATAGAATCTTAAAGAATCCTAAAGAAGCTTCATAGAATCTTTGAGAATCTAGAGGAACTTTTATATAGTACTGGGGTATCTTCATGGTATCTGAGAAAATCTAGAGGAAAGTTAGAGCATCTAGGAGGATCTTGATGGCTCTTAGAGAATCTAGGGGAATTTTCATAGAATATTAGAGAATGCATCAAAATCTTAAGAGAATCTGGGGTAATCTTTATAGAATCTTCAGGAACCCAACAAAATCATAAGAGAATCTTGGAGAACCTAGAGGAATCGTACGAGAATCATGAAGAATCCTTATGGAACCTAAGGGAATCTTCATAGAATCTAGGGCAAACAGAGTTCTAATTAGTAAATGAGCCAGTAGAGGGAAGTCGCTTACCTAATACATAAAAATTGATAGAGAGAAATGTTCGCGGCGGCCTTGGCCGCCGCGATAAATTTCTTGTAATAGTTATGGTTGTTTGCAACAATTAATATTTGCTTTTGAGTTAAGGGCTCTAAATTGTAGTGATTGTTAGCAACAATTTTCTTGCGCCCCACATTAGATGAGATAAGGTACAACAATGGTACTCGGTACATAAGCAACAAATGTCCAGATGCTAAAATCCTAAAAACCCCAAACACTCATGTTGCGTAACATTGATACAATGAGCTTAGGCAACATCTCGAGCACCTATCCCTATGAAATCATTAGCATTTGCTAATGTATCTATTAGCCCCAACAAGCATGAAGCCCTATATCCTAGAGGCACATACAAGAACATCACATCATGAACACCTTCCGTATTGTTGTAAACTTATACAAATATATTATTAAATAGGTTTGGAACCAAAGAAATGTTCGTGGCGGCCTTGGCAGTCATGATAAATTTCTTGTATATATAAGGTTTTTAGGATGTGGGTTTGGTACATAGCCCCATCCATGCATGCCCATGGATGACCACCCTAATCCCATCTGTCCATTAAAAAGGGGAGTGGTCAAGATGCGTCCACCTCATTGGGGAAGCATGCATGGGTCATGGGTGGAGTTGTGCATGGGGTATGCACCATGCCTCTTGGCCGTTGGATCAAAGGGGAGGCGAAATTTTGACCGTCCAATGTGGCTGAGAAGATGCATGGAAGGTGGAATTGGGGCTTTTGATCTATAGGCCGTGGAAAATGGGAGCAAGGATCTTCACCATTGAATTTTTTATAACAAGATGTAATTTCCTTACATGAAGAACAAGGTGCTGCGCACGGAGGGTTGCCCTTCGGTGGCCCGAGAGTGTGTTTTCATGTTTCTTGCTGTCGTTTCGTTTCATGGTTCTTGTTGGGTTTTGGGTTTATTAATGGTTTGAAAGGGGGTTTTTGTTTTGTGTTGTATATTAGAGTTAGCAAAACAACTGGAAAGAAGCAACAATGAGTGCAAAAGTCTCACCTTGCATGAAGTTCCATGGCTTCATTCTATGCGTTGAAATTTGTTCTTGGGTTTACCCCAAAAATGAACAGCCAGACTTCCCCAATTTCTCAGATCAACAGGGCTCATTGTATACAATTTTTTTCTAATGCATCAGAATGAGAAAATGGAAAATAGACACCTGAATCCTGCAAAAGAATGACGGGCACTTGGCAATGCATCGTGGAATTTTCAGCGAAGATGGAGAAACCCTGCATGGCATAGTTCTAGTCAAACCCCTGCAATTTCCGGCATGGCTGACGACCCTGGAGCCAATGTTCTCCTGGAGTCAACAAGGCTTTTTACCAGAAATTTCAAGAATCCAATCACGCATTCACCACACAAGGCCTTCGCTTAGTTTTTAGGGTGCGGGCATTCAGCATTTCATATTTAACAAAACGACAAAATGAGGAGCTCAAAGCTCCAAAACTACAATCTTTAGGGAGCTGTAACATGTAACACGAATGGCGTTGCGGGATTGAGAACTTCGATGTTCAGAAACGGGCACATCAGCACAAAGGGCCGAGAATGGGCAAAATCAATGTTTAACCTAACCTAGAATGCGTCTCGATATCGTCCGAACAATTGAAAAAAGCAAGCTTTATGCGCTTTCTGCCGCTTGCTTGCTTGTTGCGGTGTCTTGAGTCTCGGGGCGGTCCCCGCTATCATTGCATTTCGCTTCAAGCGGCCGCTCTAAATGCAAAAAATCGGGTGGCATTAAATGGATCGGGGGTATTTGCGGGGATATTTAGTGAGCGATTTTGGGCCTTCAATATTTGGGTCAAAGATTCCACTGGTGCGAACTCTGCTGCCTCGCTTTTGCCGCGACCGCCGGTGATCTGCACGCTGTAGATTTCTTTAAAACGGTTTACACGATGATCTACATTTTGTGCAACAAAATTTTCAGAACCTCTGTTAAAGTGAATACGCCAATACACCACGCGCCCGCAAATCCAAAAAGCCCTTTGCATGGCAGGATATTGCAAAACTTCAATTTTGCCACAGAGACATCCGTGAAGTTGAAGCGCCTGGAATCCAAGCCTGGAGTTAAGGCAGTTATCCCATTTCTAGCCAACCTGGGTCATACAAAATGTGCTTATTAAGTATACCCTTGAAAAACTTGCTAAGCTGAACTGTTGCACCAAAATGCAATTGATATGTTTGTTTGTATTGCAGGGTCACTCAATTATTATTTACACCAGGAGCTGCTATTGTAGATGCAAATAGGAGGCATTTGAAGCTGTACGGTCCAGTAGAACTATGATACCAATTTGAAAATTGTGATTATTCTTAAAGAAGTCTTTTTTCTTCTCAGATCTGTTGCCTTTCACAGCAAACCAATGCACATGTAGTTTTTAATGAGCTCCTCACATCATCTATAAAAGAACTTTCTAGAATGGGACTCGCATGAAACCAACAAACCGCCCGCGACTTAGACTTGCTTCTCATTCATCTCAGCAGATTTTCTACAATGGTGGATAATGGGTAGTCGCACACATGCGAACTACCCACAAAAATATAAAGGGAAAATCCAATTATATCATTTGGACCCCAACAAAATACAATGCTAATAGAGATTGGGCTAGTGTACCTGCCGAAAGCTTATCACCGGGATTAAAAAACCCCGCCCTTTCGGGTTTTCGAGGAAAAACCCTAGTGATAAGCCTTCGGCAAGGGGCTTAGACAAACGTAAGGCATAAAAATCGCTCCCAAAACCCTCGAATGGAGAAGTCAAAAGCGGATGCCTTCGCTAACCTTACACACGCACATCACCAACAAAACAACAAGACAAAACAAACCTCCCGAGTGGAGGGGCTGATTCGTAGCGTGAGCGATAAAAATACAAAAACAAAGAAGGGGGAGGGTGGGTTCAAAGAGAAATAGGTACTGCTGAGAGAAGAGGAAGCGCCGATGAGACGTCGATCAGGAAACACGCCTAAAATAGCGAACTCCCAATCAGAACGGGCATGCGCCGCCGCATGCATGCAAAACCTGCATGCTCGTCCCATTCTAGAATGGCGATCCGATGTCTCGGATCGATGGGATTCTAGAATGGGACTCGCATGAAACCAACAAACCGCCCGAATACCAAAGGACTTCCTTACAAACTAAGATCGAGGGGCCGAAGGTCACGGGGCCGAAGGCTAAAAGGCCGGAAAGGACAAAGATGAAAGAACGCCAAATTGGCCAAACCAGGCAGGAAGAAGCCCCTCCCCTGCCTGGAAAACAATTCAAAGAGAAATAGGTACTGCTGAGAGAAGAGGAAGCGCCGATGAGACGTCGATGCAGAAACACGCCTAAAATAGCGAACTCCCAACCAGAACGGGCATGCGCCGCCCGCATGCATGCAAAACCTGCATGCTCGTCCCATTCTAGAATGGCGATCCGATGTCTCGGATCGATGGGATCATAGAAGGGGTGGAACAATTAAAAGGCATCTCTATACGCCATAAATAAAGACATCATAAGATCACAGTTATTGTCAACAAAAGGACTACCATGGGCACATTATTTATTCACATTGAACAGCAATCTTTCAACAACGAATAAACTGCATCCAATGCACATATAGACAAACCATGCATTTGCAAGAAACAAAAAGTTATAGCCATGAGTAGAAAAAATGCAATAACAAGACCTTTATCATGGGGCAATTATCCCATTTCTAACCAACCTGGGTCATACAAAATGAGAGTTTGCTCTGGTCTTACAGCATGTGTACTCTACATAAGCCTCAACAAAGCCGTTTGTGTTCTTATTCACCGTCGGCATCTCAATAGGCATCCAAAACTCCTTTGCACCTATTTGCAGCATAAAAATGTGGTTACAGTAAACATGTAATCAAGTCCAGTAATCCTCACCAAGAATTACACTAGTTGAGCTGCTATAAAAGCTGGTTGTTACAAATATTAGCGCAATCTGAGCCTTCTTATGTGCAAGCTCCAGAATCTTGAAAGAGAAAGAGCCATTATCCTGTAAGTTAGACTACTTTATTAATTACCACATTTAAGTTCATCAATCACATCTAGGTTCATCAATCTTGTCACACACAACAACCATTGAATTAGATCCTATCATTATATGTTAAGAATAATGAAAAAGCAACAACCTGGTTGAACTTACTATTACACGTATTCTTTATTTCGAAGCATTTCTGCTACCAATCTGGGAAATATACGCCTAGGCGCATTTGAAGGTCTTCTTCTCATCTTTCCAACACATGCTCTTGCACCTAAAAAGCGGAGGTTGTTTAAAGAAAGTTATGGCCATGTTTCTAATTATCTCTCAAATTGAGACAAACAAATGTATTTCCATTTATTTGACATGCTTACCTTAGAAAATTCAGAAACATGCACCTAGCATCATTTTTGGAACTCTCATTGAGCTCTCCAACAAAGCCCTTGTCTTTGAGAATGGAGCTTCTCTTTGAGATTTATACACATCCTTCTAATCTTTGCGCAGTAAACCAGTTGTTAGTTTCCTTTGCAGAACTCAAAGTGAAGATTCCTCCTTCATTTCATCGTCCAAAAATGACATGCAACAAGATTGACTACCAGTCTATCAATATCAGTAATAGATAGATGTATTTTTATGCCGATTTTACCCTTTAACTTAAATCAAAGATCAAGTTTGAGGCCTAAACCGTGGCGAAGGCTTAAGCTCACATCCATTCTCATCCATTCTTTACTTGTGCGGAACCATAACGGAACCATAATGCACCGCCGGACCCTATCCAACAGTCTCGGAATTTATGGGTGTATGGGAACATGAGGGGCTCAAGCTGTCGCTAGGAGTCTGGATTACTGCATTGCTTTTGGAGAATGCGTAGCAGGGGCTAAGCATCAAGCATCAACAATTGCTACTAATTACTAACTCCTAACCCTGTTTCTCGAATCGAGAATCGAAGCAAAATGTCAAATAGAACCCTATATGTATTGAAAAAATCACGAGTATCGGCCGAATACATTAATGGGTTTTATTCCTTCAAGAAATGGAAGCCACACATGCTCCAACTGGCCCGATAAGAAGACGATAACCTTGAATGCACGGCCGTAATGGCCTTAGAGCGAGAGATGCCGGCTATTTCTTATTTGCCAAAGCAAATGCATTGAATAGCCTGAAGAATCCAATTGCAAAAGCTTGGCTATGGCTGCTGGTTTTGCATGAGAGAAAAGAGCAATGCAACATCATAAAATATATACGACACTGAAGAGAACCGATCACACAGAGGAATTCACAAATGTCGTCGATTCGCATAGCGAATCGGCATTCTTGCTCAAGACGAGCATGCATGCATTGCATGCGTCGCATGCATGCATCGCATGCGTTTTGGGCCGTTCGTCAGGTTGGGCATTTGCTACTTATTGCGGAATTCTTCATCGATGTTTCATCGGCTTCCTCTTCTCTCTCAAAGATTACCTTATTCTCTTTGAACCCACCCTCCCCCTTCTTTGTTTATTCTATTTTGTACAAGTTCATTTTATCATGTTTTTCCACCCGGTGGGTGATGCTTTTTTTCCACCCACTGGGTGATGCTATTCTTTGGTATGTTTCTCGTTTGTTGTTGGTGATGTGCAGGTACAGGTTGGCGAGCGCCATCCGTTTTGACTTCTCCATGCGCGGGTTTTTGGGAGCGATTCTATGCCTTACGTTTGTCTAAGCCCCTTGCGAAGGCTTATCACTAGGATTTTTCCTCGAAAACCGAAAAGGGCTGGGTTTTTAATCCGGTGATAAGCTTTCGGCGGTACATCAACCACTCATCTTTTAGCATTGTATTTTTTTGGGGTCCAAATGATATAATTGGATTTTCCCTTTATTTTTTGTGGATGGATTCGCATGTGTGCGCTATCCAATCGGCCCACCATTGTAGAAAATCTCTTTGAGATGAATGAGAAGCCTATAGTCATTCATCTCGTGATTTTCTACAATGGTGGGACGATGGATAGCCGCGCACACGAACTATCCAAAAAAATAAAGGGAAAATCCAATTATATCATTTGGACCCCAAAACAAATACAATGCTAATAGATGAGTGGCTGATGTACTGCCGAAAGCTTATCACGGGATTAAAAACCCAGCCCTTCGGGTTTTCGAGGAAAAACCTAGTGATAAGCCTTCGCAAGGGGCTTAGACAAACGTAAGGCATAGAATCGCTCCCAAAACCCGCGCATGGAGAAGTCAAAGCGGATAAATTTTCGCCAACACACATACTGCACATCACCAACAACAAAGCGAGGAACATACCAAAAGAATAGCATCACCTAGTGGGTGGAAAAAGCATCACCCAGGGTGGGAAAACATGACAAAGCGAACTTGTACAAAATAGAATAAACAAAGAAGGGGGAGGGTGGGTTCAAAGAGAATAAAGATGCTGAGCGAGAAGAGAAGGCGCCGATGAAGCGTCGATGAAGAATTCGCTTAATAAGTAGCAAGCGTAGCGACAAGCGGCCCAAAGCGCGTCGCGATGCATGCATCGGCGATGCAATGCATGCATGCTCGTCTTGAGCAAAGAATGCCGGATTCGCTTTCACAGCGAATCGGCGACATTCTTGCCCGCTGCATTCGCATGAAACCAACAAAGCCCGAATACCAAAGGACTTCCTTAACAAACTAGGATCGGAGGGCGAAGGTCACGGGATGAAGGCAAAGGCGAGGAAAAGAAAAGCCGAAAGAAAACGCCAAATTGGCCAAACCCGGTGGGAAGAAGCCCCTCCCACTGCGGTACCTTATTCTCTTTGAATTGTTTCCCGAGGCAGGGGAGGGGCTTCTTCCTGCCTGGTTTGGCCAATTTGGCGTTTCTTTCTTGCTGTCCTTTTCCAGCCTTTAGCCTTCGTCCTGTGACCTTCGTCCTCGATTCTAGTTTGTTAAGGAAGTCCTTTGGTATTCGGGCGCTTTGTTGGTTTCATGCGAATCGCGATTAAAGGTAAGAATGTCGTCGATTCGCGTGAGCTTAATCGGCATTCTTGCTCAAGACGAGCATGCATGCATTGCATGCGTCGCATGCATGCATCGCATGCGTTTTGGGCCGTTCGTCAGGTTGGGCGTTTGCTACTTATTGCAAAGTTCTTCATCGACGTTTCATCGGCGCTTCCTCTTCTCTCAGCAATACCTTATTCTCTTTGAACCCACCCTTCCCCCTTCTTTGTTTACTATATTTTGTATAAGTTACGTTTATCATGTTTTTCCACCGATTGTGTGATGCTTTTTTCCACCCTCGGGTGATGCTATTCTTTGGTATGTTTCTCGCTTGTTGTTGGTGATGTGCGGTATAGGTTGGCGGCGCCATCCGCTTTGACTTCTCCATGCTGCGGTTTTTGGGAGCGATTTTATGCCTTACGTTTGTCTAAGCCCCTTGCCGAAGGCTTATCACTAGGGTTTTTCCTCGAAAACCCGAAAGGGCGGGGTTTTTTAATCCCGGTGATAAGCTTTCGGCAGGTACATCAGCCACTCATCTATTAGCATTGTATTTGTTTTTGGGGTCCAAATGTTATAATTGGATTTTCCCTTTATTTTTCGTGGGTAGTTCGCATGTGTGCGGCTATCCACTGTCCACCATTGTAGAAATCTGCTGAGATGAATGAGAAGCCTATCTATGAATTCACAAATCTAAATTTAACCTTCTACCATAAACAAAGTTGCCCAGGCAAGGAGAAATCCATCAAATTAAGAGAAAGTTTTAGCAAAACGGTCAGGAAGCACTCACGATTTTTTTGCTTGCTCTAAAGACCTTGTATGCCCGAACCGATGGAGGCATCCCGGATATTTGGAAGGAGCAAACACATAGTAGGTAGCAGAATAAAACATAACAGGGATATATAAGAACGAGCTATCAAACTGTTTGACCTATGTGCTTGCTTTGCCACTGCCAGTTCTCTTTTATGCGCATATTGATGCCCGCCAAAAGCTTGAAAGCTTTGAAATTTCTTTGGCAATACGGACATGGAAAACCTCTTGGCTCTGTCGGTTGCAAAGCCTATTTTTGTCTGCGGCCATAGCTGCTTCCACAGCCTCAGAGACTGCCCTTTTATTTGCATCAAAAAAGGTGGAGGAATGCAAGATTGGAGCTTCGTCTGTCTTCCCAGTTAGCCGGTCCAGAACATCCTTGATCCACAACGCAATTGACCGTGCATTTACAGGGAACAAAGGGTTTTTAGCAGTCATCAACATATACTGAGTATATTCCAGCATATACTCAGTATATCCCACAAACCCACATAAACGAGGGTTTGCCCCCCTAGGGGCAACCCAATAAACGAGGGTTTGCCCCCCTAGGGGCAACCCAAAAAGCAATTAATTTCTTAACTTCTAGGGTGTACATTGTCTTCAAATGGCCGTAGCTTGCAGCAGAGGTGTTTCATCAAGGTGGGGCCCATGCTATAGTATTCATTTTGTCGAGAACTTTCCCATGAATATATGGCATTGTTTTGTCACTTTGGGAACCTGCACCGTCAGGGTAAAAGATCCCTAAGAAGTTTTGATGGAATCTAAGAATATTCATGGAACCCCGATGAATCTAATGGAATCTTGAGAGAATATAAATGAATCTTTATGGACGCTTCGACATAGGGGAGCCTTCTAAGGGAATCTTATGAAAATTTATGGTGATTCAAGAGAATCTAAGGAATCTTCATAGGATCTTAAGGAATCTAGAGTGGTCTATGAGAATTTCAAGAGATTCTTTGGGAATCAAGGGGAATATAAAGGAATCTTCATGAAATTTTTAAGAATCTAGCAGAATCTTGATGGAATCTTGGAGAATTATAGGGAAATCTTCATAGAATGTAAGAGAATCTAGGAGAATCTATATAGAATCTTGTGGAATTTAGAGGAATCTTGGAATAGTATCTAGGGGTGGGGAATGTTGGGAAAATCTTGAAAGAATCTTTGGGAATATAGGAGAATCTAAAGGATCTTCAAGGGAATGTTGATAAAATCTTTGAGAATCTAGGAGAATCTTGAGGGAATCTTAGAGAATCTAGGGTAATGTTCATAAAATCTAAAGGAATCTCGAAGAATCTACATGGAATCTTGAGGAATCTAGAGTAACCTTGACATAATATTTCGAAATTTAGGGGCCTCTTATGAGAATTTTGGAGAACGCATATGGAACCTTAGGGGATATAGAGGAACGTTAAGGGGATCTAGGGGACTCTTAGGGAAATTCATGTGAATCCCCCTAGAATATTGGGGAATCTAGGGTAATCTTTTTAGAACTTTAGTGAATCTATAGGAGTCTCAAGAGAATCTTTGGTAATCAATGGAAATCTAAGGGTCCAAGGGGATCTAGGGGAATCTTTCACAGAACCTTGATGAAATCTTAAGGAACCTAGAAGGAACCTAGGAGAATCTTGAGCAATATGTGAGAATCTTAGAGAATTTAGGAGAATCCATGGAAATCTTTGTGGATCCTTAGAGAATATAGGAGAATCTATGGAAATTTTTGTGGAATCTTAAGGAATCTAGGGTGATCTTTGAGAATCTTAAGAGAATCTTGAAGAATCCAATGGAATCTTCATAAGACATTGGAAAATCTAAAATGCTATATTATAATGTTATCCCATATGTCCTTCCTGCATCAAACACTAGCTGCCACGTCATCAAATCCTAGATCTTGATGGATGGCCCAAATTCTGCCACGTGGCAATATCCTAGCCATTCTTTTCTTCTGCCACGTGGCATAACATGGTGAATCATCGCAACCCTTCAGTCGGAGTGCCAAAAAAAGGTCGTGGCCATTACCGCGGATCTAGCATCCCTTGCTTCTTCTGCCTTATTTGTTTATGTTTTTTACAAGATCTCTAATTTCTTTCCTTTCCGGTAAAGCCATTCGCTGCTTCGTGGTTCTATGGGCTAGATAACGTCCTCCCATGAGGCGTTATGGCTCAGGAAAATGGCCGAGTGGCCATGTGGCCAGGAAATTCCGAGGCCGTACGGCAGTACGGCCGAGGAATTTCCTAGCCACATGGCCATGAGGCCATTTTCCTGTGCCATAACGCCGAGGGGAGGACGTTATCGGCCTTAACGTCCTGGGACGAGTCCTTTTGCACAGATCCGGCAGAAGTTTGACAAAAGTTTTGCAGAAGTTTACCGTGATTGCATAAGTTTTTGCCGGATCTACCATTAGCACTATGTTCTTGGTTCTTGTTTTGCCGGATACGGTGCCTGTATCTACAAAAACTGGAAAGTAAGCCTGTATCCACAGAAACTGGAAACTACAGAAAGAAAGAAAGAAAGCGGTTTCTGGCTTGTTTCTGGTCTGTATCTGGCAGGGATCACGACACGATTTCTGGTCTGTATTTGGCAGCAGATAGGATCTATCTTGCCCGGCCCGCAAAGGCGATCGGCCATGCCTTCTAAATCCGGCGACACAACAGAACTAGGCCCCAAATCCGACACAACAGAACCAGGCCCCAAATCCTGCGATCCTTTCTGCATCAAATCCTGCGATCCTTTCTGCATCCTTTCTGCTTGTTATGGCCATAACATGCTTGTTATGGCCATAACAAATTGGTCCACAATGTTACTGGATATAACACTTTAGAAAGAACGGCTGAGATTAATTCCTAGAGCAAAAGGATGAGGACCAGGACGTTAAGGATTTCGGGAGCTAGAACTTTTGGCATAAAGCCGGCACTGTCGATCCCTTTTCTGCCATCTTTCTAGCGATCAAACAGCCGGCGAGTTTTGCGCAGCTTCAATTTTTTCACAGGTTTTTTTTGTTGCAAATTTTCCAAGATAAGCTTCGGAACTGGCAAATCATGCACGTTGCTCTCTTGATCGCGTCCTAGCATAGGCCTAGCAATATTTCTTGCCAATGAGAAGCTGGAGTTCAAGCAGTTCCGACATGGTATATCCGTTTGATCCTGCAAGCTTGCAAATGCAGCTCTATAACATGAATCTAACGACTTTTTTTTGCCAAATAATGCACGTTGTTCTTCCTCCGAAGCTTTCTTTTGGTCTTGCCATTGAAGCTCCATTGACAGAGTAGGTAGCCTTATGTTGTGTTTTACTGCATGCTGTTGTGGTTTGTGAGCCGGAAATGGTTGTTTGCTAGGTTTTAACCGGAACATGGCGGATTAGTTTTGCGGGTCACAAATAGTTGTTTGCAAGGAAGAGCAATAGTAGTCTCAGACCGAAATGCCATTCTGAGCCATGTTTTGGCTTCATAGTCTGCGTATAATCCCATATCCTGTTCGGTTAGATGAAGGAGACGACCATAGACATTTATGATTTGTTCTTTGGATCTTGCTAGCGATCTTGCCCATAAGGAAAATGTGACGATTAGGTAGGCTCATGGAGATGCCAATAAACAAGAATAGAAATATGCTATGTATATAGAACTCTACTCAACAATGGTGCACGAATTAAACGTCATTAACCTGTCTTTGCGCACTATGCACCGCATGTCTTGATACAACAATAGAGAAGATAAGAAGGGAATGGAAGAGAAAAATCATTCTAGAAATGAAAATGGGTGGATTGAATTATAACTTGCTATCTCTTCACATGCCAAGATGGAATTATAAAATTTTTACACACCAGTAAGAAATACGTAAGTTAATCAAAAAAGATGGCAGACTTTTCCATGTCTTATTTTTTCTAGTAAAATTTATGGTAGTTGATAGTGTTGGTTGATGTTACTGGCAGTGGCGTTGACGTTTTGAAAACACCTATTTTTTACGCCCCCTTTTTTTTTTTGGTGAATTGGCTCTACCTACAAACTTGCAATATGACAATTTAAGGATTATGTTTTTTTTGCATCTCTTATTTATGACCATTGATCTCTGGAATATTTTATGTTTTATGCCAGATCAAAGGCCATTACATTTTTCATCAACAATTTGCCTGCCATTTCCAATGGTCCAAACTGGACATATGGTTGCAAGCAAAAAAAAAAGGGCGGGAGATCCCAAACTGAAAAAAGCAATGGTGCGTGGGCATTCTGCTCCGGCCTTCTGAATCTACTCCGGCCTTCTGATATCCGCCTTCAATCCTCGCCTCAAACACCTAGTTGCTGCAAATCCATGAAGCTTCACTCGCTCCAAGAAGAGGGTTGAGCACGCCGAAATTTGCTCTGGGTGTCTCGAATCGACCACAAAGGCCGCTAACAATGATTTAGTCGAGATGATTTCGGATCACTCTCAGCTCAAAATCCCACTCTTCCTTTTCTGACCTGGAATCAGAGGGCCGATTTGATTCTTAAATTTGTGAAGAATCTTCAAAAGATCTTGAGATATCTAAGGGAAACTTGGTAGAAACTTAGAGAGTCTTGAAGAAATCTAGGAGAACCTTATGAAATCTATGGGAATCTTGATGGGAATTAGGAGGTATATGAGAGTCTTGATGGAATTAAATTAACTTAATGGAATGCTAAAGAATTTAGAGGAATACCTATAGAATTTTAAGGAAATCTTAGAGAATCTAGGAGAATTTTGTATCTTTGTAGAATCATAGGGAATCTAGGAGGATTCATAAGAATCTTGAAGAGCCTAGGGGAATCTTTATGGAATATTAAGGACTTAACTTCTGATGTGTAGATTGGCTATTGAGTTTCAGTTTGGCGTCTATATTTACTGATACAATATACTATCTCAAGTTCAACACATGAAATATTTAGATTAGTGCAACTTTGCACTCAAACAATCAGCCGTCGGCCTCATACAATCCTTATATAGTAGGGGACAATATACAGTCCCTAAATATCAAGGGACTTGTATAGTCCCTAAATATTAAGGGACTTGTATATATACGTGGTAAGATTCTAAAGTTAAACTCTTATCCTCAAGGTCATTTCACGAGTTCAGTGTCTCATTGTGTGGAAGTGGCTATGATCATTTAAAGTTAGTGAGAGAAAAGGCCACTTCAGCCATGTGTAATGGTGAAGGCAAGTCCCCGTCTAAATGTGTATCCCATAAGTTTCGACTTCAACCCATCCGAACGTGTGCCCCAAAAGTGGCTATGGTCATTTAAAGTTGTGGAAGAAGGGCCCACTTCAGCCATGTATGATAATGGAGGCAGATTCTATTTAGGCATGTGTCCCACAAGTTTCTGCCCATATGGGCATGTCTCCCATAAGTTATAGCTTCCCCATTTGGGCATGTGTCCCACAAGTTTTTGCCCATATGTGCATGTGTCCCATAAGTTTTGGCTTCCAATATCGTGATAGAGGCAGAGGTCGAAGTGATACAGATCTCTGGCTACATGGAAATTAAAAATTTATCTATCCTAAATAACATATAAAGACCAAGTTTAGTAGAATCTCCTGTTCAGAAATAAAAAAGAAAATTGCAAAGACAATAGAAATATATATAGGAAAATTTACCAAAATAACCTTAATTGTTGACTTAATTCCCAAAAAGCCCTTTGTATTTTTGAAATTCCCAAAATGCCCTTAATTCTTAAGTATTTTTTCAAATAGACCTTTGTATTTTAAGACTCACCAAAAAGCACGTATTCACAATATCATTTTCTAAGAGGAAGTGTTTCTTACAGATGACAATAATTTGGAATATAAATTTCAAAAATCATTACATAAATATGCAACAGAAATGTCAAATAGAATTTCTGCAACTACCTTCATTATGCCCGACATTACCACGTGCACTTGTATACACGCTTTTCTCTATCCATGTCTTTTGCCCTATCCCGTTTGCTTTTAGGCCTGCCAAGACGATGACATGTCATATTGCAGGAGGTAGCAATACATTATTTTCAAGAAGTTCAATATTTGGAGAATAGATACAAACATCATATAAATAACAAAATGAGCTCTATAAGTAACACAATGGGTATAAGGCAGCTTCTCCACAACATGCCCAAAAGCTTGTCCTTCAATACGATTTTTATAAAAGCATTAAGTTAATTATCTTCGATCATTTCTAGTATTAAAATGATAGGCTTATCTTTAGCTTTTGACTATTTAGGAAAATACTTAAGAATTAAAAGTACTTTGAGAATTTCACAAATACGAAGGGCTTTTTGAGAATTAAGCCAACAATTAGGGTTATTTTGATAAATTTCTCAAATACTTATATTCTAAATTATTGTCATCTGTAAGAAACACTTCCTCTTAGAAGATGATCCTCTATTGTGAAACACTTCCTCTTAGAAAATGATCCTCTATTATGAATACGTGTTTTTATGGTGATTTTTAAAATACAAAGGGCTATTTGAAAAAATACTTAAAAATTAAGGGCATTTTGAGAATTTCAAAAATACAAAGGGCTAATTGAGAATTAAATCGACAATTAAGGTTATTTTGGTAATTTTCCCTAGAATTATCGAATGAAGGAGCCCTACTAGTTAATGAAAGAGCTCTCCCTAAAAGCAATCCAAAAAATCTTCCATAGTAACAAGTGTGTGAACTTGGATTGAGATTTATAGTAACTTGTGAATTTCTATTGAGATTTCTGCTGTTTGTATCGCTGCCAAGATTTCTGCTATTTGTATCACTGCCATTATTGGGAATGTTTCATTTAGGTCTATTTCGAGATTTTTATATTGCTTACTGAGATCTTTACTTGCATTCTAAAATGCTTTTCGAGATTTTTATATTGCTTACTGAGATCTTTACTTGCATTCTAAAATGCTTAATTAGGGTCATTACACACTGGCCGTTATGTTAGGTTAAATTGCTAACATAACGGGATGCCCTTTATGTTGCGGTAACATAACATAAAGGTTTCACTTCACATTCGCCGTTAGATTAAAATTTAACATAACAAAAACCGTTAAATCTTGCTTCATACTGATGGTCACGCCGTTAGGTTAAAAATTAACATAACGAAAATCGTTAAATAACAGAGTTGCAATAGAAACGGGAGAAAATCATTGAAACGGGAGCAAAAGGAATATTCCTCAAAGATTCCATTTTTTCCAAAAAAAGAGAGCTAAAATGGGGTAAAAATTTTATTTTTGTCATAAAAATGCATTTTGACCCCCCCAAAATCACTCATTTTTTGTGCAAAGAGAAAATTGACTATGTCAAAGTGACACTTTTCCTAACAGATAGAATTTACCTGAAGTGTGTTTTTTGAGAAAACCACTAATTTAAGTGTACGTCCTACACAACATTTTGTTAGCTTGGATCGTTTTCCAGAAAACGTACTTTTAGGTTACAATGAGACATTTTTTAATGATATAATATTTTAAAGTACCAAAATTGTATTCCGGAATACACTTTTACTATTAGAGAATAACAGAAGTGTATTCCGGAATACACTTTTACTTTTTTTGAAAGTCAAAGTGTATTCCAGAATACACTTTTGGTTTTGCTCGAAATCCGAAGTGTATTCCGGAATACATTTTTGATGTACAAGTTTTTGAGAATCAACAGTGATCTTGCAATTTTCCAAATTTCTGGATTTTCAATGACCTTGCAATCTTTTGGTTTGAATTGAAACATGAACATAGTTCTAGATCATCAAGGGATTAGCGAAAGAGAAATACAAACCAACAACCTTGGGATCTTTTTTTTTAAGGGAGATACAGGATCGTGGTATAAATAGAAAAAGGATTGTTTGGTTTGTTTTGTGGGGACTAGGGATACAGGATATTGGTTCAAAAAGAAATAGGGAATCTTATTCTGGAATACACTTTGTATTCCAGAATAGGATTTGGTTTTCAAAAAGCATGGCAGTTCTTATTTTTTTAGGCGATTTCCTTATGGGTCCCATTTTATTTTGGCGCTTGCTTGTTTTTAGGTTTCTCTTGCAGTAATTTCAATCGTTGGCTACATCGCCTTCTTCATGGGAGATCCGAATTTTTTTTTCAACAAAAACTCTTGGCTCGGGACAGAGCTCTGCGGATTCTGCAGAAGATGAGAGCAAGCAACAAGATTTACAGCATGGGGCATAAGTTACAGTCGGATTCTGCAAAAAGTTAAGATCAAGCCCATCCAGGGAAGCCGGATTTCTGAGCTGTGACTTCATCCCACTGCAAGTCTGTGATTTCTGAGCCTAAATCTTTGATTGTTTGCTTGTCCTAAATCTTTGATTGTTGCAAGTCTTTAACCCAGAATCGGAAGAAGCCGGGGTCCAGTATTGGAAGAAGCTCTGGAGCTCTATTCTGTAAAGGGCCTTGACCCACCGGCCTCCCGATTTTGCATCCGGATTCTAACCTCAGACCACGATTCTAACCCACCAGATCGGATTCTAACCTCAGACCACGATTCTAACCGGAAAACAATGTACCGTAGTTTTTTTTCCCTATGTTCTAGATTTCCCTAATTTTCCAGGTAAGGTGAATCATTATTTTGTGATGATAAAGGTGATTCATGGTAACTCGAATCTTGTGATATAAACAAAACTGTATGCAGGCAAGCTTTTGCTACAAGAACTATTCTTAGGCAAAGAATAGGTATGCAAGCACAGTTGCTAGCTCTGATAATGGTCAAATGGATGAAATAGTTTGCTTTCACAGTCGTGTCCCTGTATTTACTTCTCCTTAAATGCTGCACCCATCGATTCAAGAGCTCTGTAAGGAATTTATTTAGAGAACAAAGGTCTTTGCTTACATTATATTTATGTGAATGATAAGATGCAAAGATAAGCATGATGTAGTTGTTCAGACTTTGGAAACATGGTTCGTTATGAATGCCCCATGTAACTCTCCTTTGGATTTTTCTAGCTAGGCGTGGATAAATGCCGGGGGAGCTTATTATAACCGGCTTGGGGTATAATGCTAAATGAGGGGAGGCTTTGTTAATATTAAGTAAGTTGCCAAGGCTGATATATCTTCCATCCGTGATCTCGCATATTGATTTCCTGATGTGTGATGTAAAGCAACCTCTTCCATTTGACAGGTTTCACACTTGGCAAAAACAGTGTAGGCCTAAATCATATCTCAGCTTTGTGGCTAAGAGAATGATTTACATGGAGAACCTTGTTAACTAATCTTTAAGTGGATCATGTTCAGAGAATGAATACAAGGCATAAGGCATAGGAAGCATTGGAATAGCCCTCTCTTCTTGTAGATATACTAAAGATCTTTATTGCCATAGTGGTTATGGTATATCTTTGCTAAGCTTCAATACACAGATTGGTGAAGGAATGGATGATGACTCATTACAAATCAGAAAAAAAAACTACGGTACATTGCTTCTTTGGTCCAATGTTCTAGAAATAATCCCTATTTGGGAAGCATGACACAAAATATTTTTTATGGCCTTAAAGATTTTCTACATCAACAATTACATCAACTATGACTTAGACTTTTAGGTATCTCAGGTTTACATTAAGTCCCCATCCATTCTTCATAAATTTCAGGATGACAGAGAGGAAGCAGCACATGAATCAAACCTAACAAATGTGGTAAGCAGGAAACATAATGCAAGCATCTCAGCAACGACTTTACTTGTTTGCATACGTGTGTGGTGAGACTACCATGGTGAGACCTTAGACCAACACTTTATAAATTGTAAAAAATGGTTCAATGAACAAACTTAAAGCTTGTAACAGATAATTCCATAACTCTGCCTTAAGCATTAAATTTGACTACGTGTTTTGCAAGATGACAATACTTAACAAGTGTGAGATGCAAGTGATTCGAAAAAAAGGCACTTTGTGGAAACAAATGTGTATTCCGGAATACACTTTTGGTTTTCCCGAAGAGCAAAGTGTATTCCGGAATACACTTTGTCCTTAAGACATAAACCAAAGTGTATTCCGGAATACACTTTTGGTTTTCGTGAAACCAAATTGTATTCCGGAATACGTTTTGGTTTTACTGTTGTGTGCGAAGTGTATTCGGGAATACATTTCTCCTTTCCCTGGAAGGTAAACTGTATTATGGAATACATTTTCGTTCTTGTTTAGCCAGAAATGATGTACTGAAAATTATTGTTGAAATATTTATTATTTTTATATCTCTATTTTGATGTTTTTGAAGGATTGTACATGACATGTCTAAATTCTGCCAATTTTGAGTTGTGGCATTTCAAAAATACAAACTTGACACTTAATGGGGTGTCAAAATGCAGAAAAAAAAAACTAAACCTCTAGAAACTCATCAGTTACTCTAAAAATGGTCATTTTTTAGAGCATGGTGTTTTTTTGAAGGGAATCTTTGAAACGGGAGTTCTGCAACACTCCCGTTTCATTTGCAACAGTGTTAAATATTATTTCACACTGATTGTCACGCTGTTATGTTAAGAGTTAACATAACGGAAACAGTTAAATATTGCTTCACACTGACTATCACGCCGTTAAGTTAAAAATTGAATTGCAAATGGAGCTTAAGGGATGGCCCCCCTGCCCTTAAATTTGAAGGGAAAAATTATGGCCCGTTAAGTCCTCCGTTAAAATTTAACCTAACCTAACGGAATACAGTGTGAACCCCAGTTATCTTGCACCGTTACCTTAATTGTGCCATTATTTTTTAACCCCATAATCTTAACAACGGAATTTTTTAACAGAAGCCAATGTGAAACACAGTTAAGTTAATTTTTTAACCTAATGGCACTTTAACTGCGAGTGTGAAGCGGCCCTTAATCCCGTTGAAAGCAAGGGCCCAGGCAACAGCTCAGCATTTCAAGGTTGTAGGCATTGAAAGGACGAATAAAAAAGCATGCAAATGAAAATCCCATTAGAAACAGCAGTGTTCCATTAGCAAAAACTGAGCATTCCATTGGCAAAAGATCTGCTCATAAAAACAGTAGGATTAACAACAAAAGATCTGCCAAAATTACATAAACATGAACAAAAGATCAACAAAGGTGAACGGAAAGCACAAAAACGCTAAGCAACAAATCAAAATGAAAGTGAGACAAATGAACAGATTTTGGCTACTACAGACCTCGGCCTATTGCAGACCCCAGGTTCTTGGTTCTTAAAAAGAAAGAACAAAAACTGAGATAAGCTATCAGCAGACAGCCACCACATCTAAAGAAAAAACGAAGGATTAAGCAGCAGCAGCTGGTGGAAAGAGGAGTTACCTTTTCCTTCACGAAAACAAAGAAACCGGCATCATAATCCGAAATCTGATTGTAAAATCAGCTGTTCTGGGATTCTCCCAAAAACAGAGTTTATACACAACTAAAATCGGCGATTCTACAAAGGATAACAACTAGAAGGGAAACAAGACCTGCATTCGCAAAAGAAAGGTTTGATCTTACAAATAAAAGGCTAGCGGCATGATTCGGCGAAAGATCTTGGAGCGCCATTAGCAGAGAAGGCCAGGCGGCAAGAAGCCAAAAAGTTCGCCGGAGCTAACTTCAGCTCCTTGTATTACTGTAAAATGTACTATGCAAGCAAGGCCACTGTCCTAGTGTTAAAACTCTGTTGCTAATTTGCTAGTGTTAAAATTCTCATAGTGTACAGCTGGCGAGTGCAGAAGGAAACACCCTGGACTGCACGAGAGATACCATTGTGTGTGGGTGCATGCACGACACTTGACGAGAATTGCAGGGCCACGATTGCACGGCTCGACTATTAGTCTCTCAGTGCATGCACGACACTTGGCACGATTGTAAGCTCGACTACACGAGACGCTACCTCAAAATCCCAGGTATATGCGCAACAGGGGGAGACCATACCCTACTGACACTTGGCCACGATTTCAGACTCGACAACACAAGACGGTACCTCAAGACCCAGGGTATATGCTCAACACATGGCGCCCATACCCTACTCGGACCACCACATTTCACCTTGCTTTGCATCTCGCAACACAACACCACCATACCCTACTAGCCGCACCAATATTTCGCTTTGGTTTTCATAAACAAATGCAAGTGGGCAATAAGGCAAATCGTAGTGGAGGATGGAATCGGCCTCCGTTCCTCCATATAAATAGTTCTAAGAAGCATAATCGCCTCTAAAGAGTACATGGGTATAGCTCCCACTATTGTTCTATGCTGCATTGCAACCATGTTCTTAGTGTTGCCTATCATATTGCCCCCTCCTGCCCCTCCTCCCACCTTCATGTTATTTCTTCCTCTATTAGCTTTTGCTCCTATCTTGGTGCTCGCATTCATCTGCCCATCCAAGGTGAAGCCAACTACTTTATTATCCATCACGACCACTGAGTCTGTAGAATCTGGAGAAGGCGGTTTCTTGAGGTACATACATGCAAATCAATGTTCATCTAGAAATATGTATCTGTCATAGAAATATGTGCATGTATCATTCAGGAGGAAGGCCTATTATTATCATCTTAAGTGCATCTTAATCGAGCATAAGGTATCTAGTGACATACATGTACATGCACATGTATCATTCTTGAAGGCATATTACTATCATCTAAGTGCGTGCTAATCAAACACAAGGTATCTAATGCGTGTTAAATCACTTTTCATTCTTTTTCCAACTATTACACTTCTTCTTCTATCTCTTTTTTTTTAATTCTTCTTAAGCATTTCCAGTGCAGTGCAGCACGGGCATGTTGTGCTCCCACCTCTTGGTAATAACCCCATGTAAGTCAACTAGAAAAAACACATGCTTATCAAACTAGCCCTTATATTTTAACAATATTCCATGAGAAGTAGAATATGAAAGGTAGTTACAAATATCATCGAACCAAAACCTTTTAGTAAACAGTACTTAGGTAATAAGGGTACATTAGCAACCATTGTTTCAGTTAAAATGCTTTTTACTGTTAAGTTAGCTTTAATTGGGTGGTTGTCAATGAAATTTGAAAAAGGATCAAGAAATTGCTTTGAAAGTTTGGATTTCCTTGAAAGTTTGGATTTCCAGGTTAAGTGGAAGAGATTTGTACATCAAAATGTTTTTGGATTGCCCCTAAGGGCAAGCCCTCTGCTTATGGGAGAATGTGGGATATTTTCGGCATAAACCAGAATGCACCTGAATGTTCTAGATGACTGGCCTAAACTTGTTGTAGCCGTCATTCTGCCCGTAGCGTCTGTTGCTGGTCGAGCGTTGTCGTGCCTGTTCAAACCGGCATGCATTCTTGAGCATTCCTCCTCGTCATCTTCAATTTCTTGTGTTGATTTTATATTTCCTTATATGTGCAGCTATGATGGAAGAGAAGAAAAGTGTGGTGATGACCTACAAGTTGCTGCTCCAAAGGTTTGACGTTGGTGCATGTATAATGGATCGTATGAAGACGGATTTATGAGGATCCAAGCTTCTGCCTATTATTGTGAACAAATAAGAACTGTAAGTGACTGTTTTGGATCGTTGATTAGTTAAAAAGAAATATAAGAATTCATTGTGAGCAACCATTCCTGAGATAACCTTTTGGTTTCTTAGTTGTGAGAGAGTGTCTTTTGTAAATTGGATTGTGTTTGAAAACCTTCAACCTGAATATTTTCTTCTAGGCAAAAGCATGACTGTTTGCATGGCAATATTTGATGCTGTTCTGGATATTGTGGCCTTGAATCTTTGATTGTTGCCTCCCCTAATTTATCTATTATATAAGATAATAATAAACGTGGTCTTGAAAACCTGCACCCATCAGTATAACATTGTAATTTAAAAGTGTGATTTTGTGATAATCCATCTGAACTCATCGTTCCCTTTTTTATAGGTGAAACTTTTTTTTACAATATACCACATTTCAAGGTAAGACTTGATCCTGCTCTAGGTAGTTGGTATCGAAATTTGAAGCGTGCTAAGGTATCTAATGTTTAGTTTTAAGTTTTATAATCATATTATGTAGATGGTTATATTCTATTATTATCCTCGTTAGGACCGTTGCCGAAGTCTCCCTTGCTTTGGTACGTTCGCTTCATGTACAAAGTGTTGAAATTCAATAATAATTTGGTTCGATTGAGTAGTTCCAAGGAAGAGTAGAATATTGATCTAAGGGGTTTTTATAGGGAAAAGGCCATGAAACATGTACAAAAGCATATATTCTTTACTACGTTCAATTGTCAGATCTGAGCTTTATAAATCACAGGAGTATCCACGAGATGGTGTCAATTCAATACTCCGCTGGAGCATCAACTACCAGAGGTTATCGAGGTATTCCAATAGACCCTTCACCATGTGTTCAGTATTAGATCTTATTTGTTCTAATCAATTCTATAATCCTAAGCATTTTCTGCAATATCTGTATATTGTGGGCCTTCTGTCAATCTTGAGATAGTATGACTTAAGTGTTTTCCATGGGGCTTACGGCAAGGTTTCCAAGCAGATATGGTCATCTTTGCGTTCTACAGGCTAGGAAACCTGCAGTCAAACTCTTTATGCACTATATGTAATTTTGATCACCAAGAAGACAATAGGAGCTAGCTTGAAGACCTCACTACAAGAAGAAAGGGGTATTAGCATCAACCATAAAGACAAAGGGCTATTTTTTTTTATAATTTTGGAGGTAAAAATGGCATTTTGCTATTAATTACAACTAGGAAGCCTAATTTCCATGATGCTTCATTGTAAGGACATAATAAACAATTAGTGGAACTTATTGAAAACTTACATTCATTCTAAATCACATAAATGTTCCTCCACCTGTTCATGGCGGCACCGCTCAAACTTTCTTCTGAAGGCTTCATCCATGGCAACAATAGCAAGTATTTCTTCCGCAGCCATAGCAAGTGCAACACTGCAACAGGGTTTCAAGCGCCATAACTGACACCAGGTTTCAAGCACCATAGATGACACATGGATTCAGTAGAGTTTCTGCTTCCACACAAGTTTGCAAGTTCTTATATTCTTTTAGGTTTAGCCATAGCCGTCTATCAGAGCGGAGAAGAAACCATGGAAGGTAAAAGTAGTTAATGCAGAGTATTTTCTTGCTCTAAATCAGAGTTTTCTTTGCTCTGCTTGCAATCGAGCTTTATTCCAGTTAGTTGTTATATTTCCTTTGCTTTGTGATGTGTTTTTGTGGGTGATTAGTTTGTAATCCGGCAATGGATTCAGTGCTTGCCATATCAATTTTAGCCGGCAGAGAAATTGCCTACAACGTGTCCACAAGGTATTAGACATAATTCTCACTAACTGTTTATTATGCCCGAAAAAATGCAATTGTAGATCTTGTTCTCTTTTACGGGGTCGAGGTCGGTAAAATCCCTTGCCACCTGGAATGACTTGGAACAGGTGTAGAAAACCGTCTTAGCTCTCACACTTGGGGTAAAGTGCACAGTTCATTATTGTAGAAAACAAGTTTATTGCCCCTCCAACATACCGCATTGGACTGTCACACCATCTACTTTCAGAAAATGGTCGATATGGGCAATGCCCGTCTCCCCAACCTTGCTTATGTCGTAGCTGGGCCACAATGCCTTAAAGCTTTTTGGAAGGAGAAACGAGTCTAGTGGTTCTCGCGATGGAACGTGGAGGAATAGAGGTGCATATAGGTCCAAACTGAAGAGGACTACCACCATTTATGGCAGTGCCTTGATGCTTCCTTCATTAGCAAATTTTGGGATGCGAGCGCCCTAGAATAAGTTAAGATGGCACACTAAAAGCAGTAGATCAATTCCACACTGACACGAGGTCCGCAATCCTACCTACATACACATCTGCCCATGAAGAAGCATAGACTGATAGGCTCCATTTGAATGGGGGCGCATCACCTTTGCATTGAGATAGGTAGATGGACTCCGGAGGCATGCGAGGATAGGATTTGTCAATGTTGTTAGTGTTAGTCTTGCCTAATCAACCATTATACGTATGCTATGGGCTCACAGGGATCATATCTTCACGAGATCATGGATAAACGCACTCAGCTATGTTCTCTGGCACGACGCTAAGTTGTACCTTAATACATCATTGTATAGTTTGTCTTCATGTCTATTACTACCAAGGTTTTCCCCTTGAAAACCCTTCGAGGTGGGGTTTTTTAATCCTGATAGTAATATCCTTGTTGTTTTCTCTGTTTGGGTCCCATAGATCAGTTGGTCTCCATTGACAATAAAAATACATTCTATTCAATTCAGTCTCTCGATGATACTTTAATAACAACACTTTTTGTTGTAAAAAGTACTATGCAAAACAACTTTCTGTCGACATTAACATTTTAACCACAATTTCGCTATTTTGAAATTATTTAGTGTTCATTTTTTTCCAATGAGATAGAATTTGCGACCTGTGATTTTTTTAAATTTGAATTGGTGGGTTCATTGCACTATTTTTTATGTCTAGTAAAATCATGGACAATAAAATCACGGGAAAAAAGAGAGTGTAGACAAGAAATAAGAGGCTATTAGTTTTCCATCAAAAAAACATCTTTTATAGTAATACAAGATATGTATATGTACAATATACACCACAAATATGAGTGCATAACTATTGATAATAGTTTTTTACAACCAGATCGACATCTGGAGCATATGCTTTTCCTTGCAAATCTGGTCTACTTCTTAAGAAAGCAGGCACTGTGGGGGCTGATATAAGGGAATCAAACATCTCAAGTGTTTCAGCTGACACCCAATGCTCTTCATCTTCATCCTTTGGGTGCCATGATGGAGGATCTATGTTGTTCTCTACATTCAAGTAACACTATGATGGGGTCATCATCTATAAGACATATATGGTCTTCCTGAAATCCTTCTATCACCTCCAAGGCTTCATGTATGCCTTTGATGAAGATATCATTTGCGCTATGTTGTGGCCGACGAGCAACTCCACAATTCCCTTGATCTAGAATGACGTGAAAGGCAAAGTCCTTTAGCTCAGGAACAACTGATATAATATCGAGTATGTTAGATCTGATCATGGAGGACCATATACCAATACATGCTCTGTTCTTCAGAAGGGTTAACAATTTTTGTACACCAGGTCTTGGATAAACCCATTTGGTATTTGTCTCTAGAAACCCAGCTGGAAAAGGAAGTGTACATGGTGCTCTGTTTTGGAGAAAGTCTTCAGAAGAACTCCATTCAAGTTGAAGAGGATTAGTTTTTTGTTGTTCGATGGCGTTTAACAAAGTTTAAATTGAAACGCACTTATTTGCTCCAAATGCACTTCAGAAGGAATCTTTAAAAGATTCCCTAAAATTCCCTAAAAAAAGTCCATTTTGAAGGTTTGGTTCGTGACAAGTATGACCATTTAGCTAATTTAGGTACCCTTTTTGAGGGGTTGATTGAACATAGCTTGTATGCAAAAATATTTAATAGCTATTTTCATCCTCCTAATTTGGAACAAAAAATAGCTACTTATATGAAGTGTAGCAAAAAAGGGGCAATAAAAAAACCATCAAGGGTAGTAGAGTGACAAAGAAGTGATATATTCAAAGCTTGTGAAAATTTTAAAAAATTATGAACAAAATTGTCAAAAATATAGGACATTTTGACAAACCCTCATCACCTGCGCTTTTTGTTCTTTACATGTTCGAGTCATCGGACAAACTTACATTTTGCAGCAATATCAGGATGCATGTCATCCTCAGACTCATTTAGTCCCTGATCAGTAGAGCCTTCATCCTCATCTTCACTCTCAAAACTGGATGTACTCGAACGATCTTCTTCCTCACTGTCTACAAGTGAGTCTTCTTCATCATCTTTTTTGGCCACCTTTCTATAATCCACATGCCGACCTTATTAAAGTTTGAGTGACCGCACGTAACTTATTAGCAGCAGTCAGATAGATAGATAGATAGATAGATAGATAGATAGATAGATAGATAGATAGATAGATAGATAGATAGATAGATAGATAGATAGATAGATAGATAGATAGATAGATAGATAGATAGATAGATAGATAGATAGATAGATAGATAGATAGATAGATAGATAGATAGATAGATAGATAGATAGTATTTTAACGTCACGCCACTAGGCAGTCAGAACAAAGTCATATGCAAGAACCTTTACTTCAGCTAGATCTATGACAACAGTGTTTAGTTTGGACTTTGCTCTCTTTCCCACTCCTGTTTTTACCATCTCCAAAGTATAACTCCCACTGAAAGCATTGGCAGTATTTGTTCTCATCGCACTTTTAATTGAGTGGGAATTCCATCCTCTCTTGTTATCTCCAGTACTTTAGCTAGCCAGAATGGCTTCCCAGTTTCATCATTATCAGCTGGGACAGCTACGAGCATTCTTTTCTGAATCTCTGAGACTGAACCAGATACCCGAGCAACTTGTTGTGCCGTGCGTCTAGGGTCAGTGTACATGACTCTGTCATCTTTATCTGAGCTAGCCATTATCTGTATATATTCTTCTTGATTCTCAACTTGCATAGAAAGAGTTTGCATAGATGACCAGTTGAATGTAACTGGTCTTCGACCTTGTAATAAAACCTGTAACATGTCACGTTGCCGAGAAAAAAATTGAGGCCACCATAAAGCATTTGCCTCCCCAAAATGGTTAGAGCATGACTGAATACTTGTCTCAATATAATCCAATGATATGTTTGAGTCAAATGGCCTTCCCTCCTTTTTACTCTTTGTGATTCCTTTAAGCTTTTAAGAGTTTGCTCTGCAGAGAGCATAGAAGTAGTATCGAGGATGGTGCGAATGAATTGAATACCAGCTGCTGGCTGCCACTGCAAGGATGTGGCATATTTCTTTCCTTGTAAGATGGCCTTGCTATCTACAAGAGAGAATTTGATCTGATGCTGAAATATAATATTTCTCAAGGGCTCAATTGCACAACGACCCAATTGATCTCTCCGAAAAACCCATTCCTTATGAAATCATAATTTTCTTCCAATAACTCGATGTCTGGACGAGGATTGTTGGAATCTTGGATAACCTCAATCATTGCTGGCAGGCTGAGAGCTTTTTTTCGAGCAAGACGTTTAGAAAACCTACTGAATATCTGATCAATTTGATCGTGTGTATGACCAACAAGCAGGAAACCAATCTTCACCTTCTTGAAGATTTGTTTCTCAACTAGCATGGCACAGTAAGCAAACAATGCTTGATTCTTATTTTCTCTTGTCGTGTTGTCTAGCTGAAGATATAGGACCGGTGGTATATGTTCTAGACTTGAAAGAATCTTATTCAATATTGTGATAGTGAGATTTGGATCAGCATGAACGTTTGGATAGTTCAAAAATGCCTTGCAAGATAGTTTCCCATTAAATACCATAGCACCAACAACATGAAGGTGTATGAAATCTTCTTCAGGAGTATCCTTAGGCACATTGACAAAATGTGGTAGGGTGGTCTTCTTCTGGTCCATTCCATCAATAACAACCGATATGTAGTTGTGTGGTTGTTCCAGTGCTTTCTTCCTGTGTTTTGTCAATTTTCTCCTTTCCAAAGATTGTTGTTCTCTGTGCTTGTTCAGTTTCTCTTTCACTGCATCTGAAATGAAAATATGTTCAGGACAAAAACTTACCATTGAGTAGAACTAGGCAAGAGCACGTTGTGAAAGCTTACTTTTAGTGTGAAGTGTCCTTGCATTTTGTCTCTGAGCTTTTAATTCAGAGCATGTAAACAGACATCCGGTGCTTTCTAGGAATAGACACGCGGGAAAACCCTTTTTTCCAGAGCACAGTGAAGTAAGAGTAGCATACATGGCATTCTCCAGCCTCAACACACATATCCTTATAATTATTGTAGACTTCACGTTTCGTGAAGTTGTCACTCAAGTGGTACATAGGGCTATTAGGGAGTTTCTCGTATGACTCCTTAAAGAAACCTTCCATCCAGGAAACACATTGAAGGGCATGAATTCTGGATATACTTCCTGAATGGCAGTAGTCATTAATGCCGGGATTCTTGTCAAGCCTTTTCTTCAGGCGGTGAAGTCGTCTGCTGCCTAAAGCATGAATCAATTTAAAGGCTGTTTGACAGACGGTGTAGCCACCAGTAGTGTAAGTAAACTTTTTACCATAATCTGGCCTAATATTGAAGGCTAAGTAGCCCCTTTGGTCTAGCAGATTCATCGAACTGTAATTATCACGAATCAACCTCAATTCCTTTAGTCCAATCTTAAGCAAACAACGTTGAAAACAACAGTGCTTTGTATGTGTTGCCCTCAAGTGAGCCTCGTCCATAAGTTTCTTTCTTCTTTGCGATGTACATGCTTTCTTGTGTAAGTTTCGCTTAAGGTTTTCACTCGCAGGAGCTTTGAATTCGAACATAGAGTCTTGTGGCTGAGAGATCAACATGAGGAGTTTCTTCATCTGACACGGGAGCAACAGATGGTGTACTAATAGATGCTGAGAGGTTTGGTGTGGGCAGGTCTTGGAGGGAGCTGCTTTCCCTCTCTCTGGGAAAAAGTAGTTGAGGTTGGTGACGTAATTGAGCAGCTCCTGAAGTGTCATAGAATACAG
Organism: Isoetes taiwanensis; assembly: GCA_021234155.1. Classification (NCBI taxonomy): domain Eukaryota; kingdom Viridiplantae; phylum Streptophyta; class Lycopodiopsida; order Isoetales; family Isoetaceae; genus Isoetes; species Isoetes taiwanensis. The sequence continues at coordinate 4,154,943 of JAJEKV010000016.1, read as the reverse complement.
GAGTTGCGTGGCGCTGACTGCTCCCACTTAGTGTAGTATCAAGTAGCGAGATGGATGGAGTTGGTGTGATTTGCCTCCGGGGAGGCTGTCTACGTTGAACTATGGGAGAAGGACTAAAACGAACTGGAGGAGGGAGTCTGAGCTCGTCCTCCCTTGCTGGAGTGAAATGAATGGGTGGAGGAACGTTTCGTTGTTCTATGGGTTGTGGTGGAGTAAAACGCATTGGTGGGGGCAAATGACGTTCAGGAGCAGGCTGTGGTGGAGTAAACTGAACTGGTGGTGGAAGCCGATGTGTACGAACGTCAGGGCTGGGGCTTTGAATATCGGAGACAGAAGTTTCGTGGCTACTACCTAGTGACATTGGGGCAGGTGTGGAAATCATCGGACGAGGGAGCCTGCGAGCAGGACAGGAAGTAGCGTTAGACGGTATAAATTTATACGACACAGAAGCAGGAGCGTAAGCGAACGGTATAAATTTATACAGAGATGGTATAAATTTATACAGAGAAGCTGTAAGGTTAAACAGAAACGGTATAAATTTATATGAAAACTTACAGAAATTCGTATAGGAGACGTTATGGAGAAACGCTATACGGAAAGGCACAGAGCAGAGGTACTAAAGCCCGGCGGCGGCCGGTCTATTTTCTATATACGCTGTTCGGAGTCGAAGCCGCTTGCGCTGTGCTTTATATACTGGCCCCAGTTTGCTCTCTCGAACAGCTATAAGCGAATCCATACGGTCATGGCCACGTAAGTCTCTAATCCGTACCATTCTAGTTCCACATCTCTTTTAATCTTCTTGTTTTTGTTTTGTCTTGGGTCTATGGTATAAATTTATACCGAGTCTAAGGTCCCACGGTATAAATTTATACCGAGAGGGCTCTGCAACGGTATAAATTTATACCGCTCGTGCTCAGACGGTATAAATTTATACCGTTGCCGAACTCTCTCCAGACGGAGGGCCTTTTTATGGTGAAGTAGTCGCCATGGAAGAGGGGATTTCCCATATTTATACGATGGGAGCATCGTATAGGTTCGGGGAGCGTCACAATTGTATCAGAGCATGATTTTGGTGGACCAAATCATTGCACTGGCCATGTTCTAACTCGATAGAATGTTAAGTAGTTGGGGACTCTGACATAGAAAGACTTCTCTAGAGCCTTGTAGTTAGTTTGTTTGAGGCCAAAAAAATGGTGCTAGTAGTATGGTTGTGGAAAAATTTAGTGGTATAAAGGTAAAACCATGTGGAGTTTTGGCAGAGTAGGGTCCCTCATTTTGAAAGGCCATAACTTTCTCTAGGAAGCGTCGGGGACCTCAAATTAGCTTAGAACACCCTTTGGCCGACTCAAAATGGCGAAAATGGACGAGAAAATCCAAAACCGGCACATTCTGCAAAAAAGGGTTTTCTTTTCAAATTCTAAACTCAAAAATTTCAAAGTCCGCCGGTTTTGACCGAGCATTGACTTTTTTTTTTTAAATAAAAAAAATTCTCGTCTGCGTTTTAAACCTGTGATCTCCTAATTCCAACTTTACATCCTTACCAACATACAAACTTTCTTTTTGTGTGATGTTTACGTTTTATATTTGTTTTATACACACAATTCTTCTAAAAGAAGGAGTCATATAGTGGGATTGAATCCCTGACCTCCTGCAACCAAGCCAACCCTTTTACCAATAGGCTAAGTTCCTTTATTGAAATAGTTTTGGTTTTGTTTATAAGGTTCTATTTTCTATTTAAATTAGAAGACTGCCTTCCGTAAACCTACGCTGTGGTGGCACAACTCCGCCGGACTTGTGCAACCATCGGAAGGTGCCCTCACCTCAAGGGACATTACTGGCCTCGGCCAATGGGTTCCTAATATGGAGCATGCTAGGGGGAGTGGTCCAAAAAGATTAAGGCAATGGAGCTTATGGAAACCAATGGTTGCAGGGTATCACAAGTAACCATTAGTACAAAAGAAAAGGGAAATACTTATCTTATTTTAAAGAAAGGAAAATATTAACATAGGTTTCATGCAACTATATTAGTAAAAAGGGGAAGATTGGACGTTGATTAGAACAACGTGGAAAAAAAGGCAGATCGGAAGGAGACAGAAATAGTGCATGCAGCAACCTTTTTGCTGGCCAAAAGGGGCCGATTTGGTAATAGAAAGAGATATCGGCCAGTTACAGGGTTCACGGAAAACTCTAGACTTCAGTTTCGGCAAGGAGAAGACTCTGCCAGCATTTTCGGCTTCACCAAGCAGGCCTATGCATCGCTGCTGTCTTTGAAGACCCCAGTGATTCGGTTCCTGCCTGCAATGCCCAGATCCGATCTAATTCGCCAGTATTGACAGTGATAGGGAATCTTGCATCGGAGTTCTTCTGATCAGCCTGATAACGGCCTCCTTGAAGAAGTCTGAGACTGTTTCACTTCTTACCATTGACCGTTGCCCTTGAACACATCTAAACCCATTGCCGTTGTAAGAACAAATTGATCTTGTGCTGAAGGGAAGTAGGCCTTGATCAATCCTTTCGCGCTAAAGCCCTTGGAAAATTGCCTTAATCTTTGGATCCGGTTCGGTGGAAACTGGATGCTCCAAAGCTTGGTTGCAGAGACCAAGTTCTTTTGTACTTGAATAGAGTGGTTATAAGACTCTAAGGGTTATTTCTTTTGTTTTCTATCTATCCAACTGTTGAATTAGGTGGATAACATCTTTAAGAATCCTTAATTCATATCAAGTGGTATCAGAGCGAGTCCATCCTCATACCTGATCAATGGCCCAATGCTTCAATGTTACTGAAGCACAATATCAGCAAGCCTTGTCTAATGCCAGCTACATTGCATCCCAGTTAGCATTGCCTATGCCTAGCAGTCAGCAAGAGTATGATAGGCAAGTGGAATTGCTGTCTATTCTGTATCGCTTCCTTCCAAATATTTATCTGCAATCTTCGCAACCCCCTCTGCCTAATGGTCCTCCACCAGTAACTCCTCCACCGCCACCTAAGCTGAGAAAGTGGTTAGAGAAAGCAGACATGCCGTCTTTTAAAGGGGGAAAGACAAAGCCTGTCAAGGTTGTCAGTTTCATCAGTCAGTGGGAAAAGTTCTTTGAACGTGTGCGAGGCAACAGATGTGGAAAGACTGCAAGCCATGGACACTTATCTAAAAGATCAAGCCCAAGCATGGTGGCAAGGCAGACGAGAATGTGATCCCAGAATCAATAATTGGGAAAGTTTCAAAACGGCATTTGAAGCACATTATTTACCTTCTAACTATCACAGTGAGCTACGTAGGGAATGGGATCGTCTGAAACAGGGGGAAACTGAGAGTAGTCAGTCCTACACTTCCAAATTCACTCATTTAGCGGCACTAATAAGGAATCTGGATGGGAAAGAGCTTCTGAGAAAATATGTCAGCGGATGTAGGGACGATATTTATGCGGAGATGGAAATATTTCACCCCAAAGATTTAGATGAAGCCATAAAACTAGCATCTGCAGTGGAACGGAAAATAGATCCCAAAACTAGGAAATTTGATTTTTGGGATGAGGACACTTCAGATCAAGAGGACAAAAAGAGTAGCAAAGAGAAGAATGGAAGCAAGGAATCCTCCAGAAGCCTCAAGAAGAGGAAGAATAACGGTAACGGTAATGGTTCCGAAACGAAGCGAGAAGAGGGAAGCCAAGGTAGACCGCGGAAGGAAACGAGGGAACCAAAGGGAGGTTGTTATAGATGCGGGGGAAAGGATTACCTAAGGGATTGTCCGTTTGGAGAAGGGGGGATCACAAAGGTTGAGCCACCTAAACCTCAAAGGGGTGCACAAATGCATGCTATTGAAGGTCCAAAACTGGAAGATATACCAGAGACCTCTAAAGCTGCTGATGAGTGGAAGAAAGGTGTAAGCTTCCAAGATGAGGAACGAGCAAAGGCTCATGCCAAAGAACGGAGATGGCTCCAAATGGGAACTCTGCGGTAAACATAGTTAAAATTTATACCTTTAGGGTAAGATTTGCAAGATTTGATTTGTATGTTGATTTTCGTGTGGAATGAAAATTAAACTATTACGTAAGGATGGTGCATTAGATGTAAATTTTGAAAAATGGTAATTGTAGTTGTACCAATAGGCCTGACAAAATTTACATCAGTATCGCGGAGATACAATGATTGGGTATCGTGGAGATACTGTCAATCAAGTGGTACCGCGGAGGTACAAGGATATATCGTACTGCGGAAGTACGCGGATATCCATAACTGTTTCTTAAGTTTGCAGGACTAGAGAACCCTTCGATGCATTTTGATCCGGGAGCAATCACCTTGAGAAGGGATGGACCCATCTCAAGTGCATTCGAAAGATCGCAGACGATCTTCTTTAAGAAGGGATGGATTGATATGGAGCATGCTAGGGGGAGTGGTTAAGGCAATGGGGCTTATGGAAACCAATGGTTGCAGGGTATTACAAGTAACCATTAGTACAAAAGAAAAGGGAAATACTTATCTTATTTTAAAGAAAGGGAAATATCAACATAGATTTCATGCAACTATATTAGTAAAAAGGGGAAGATTGGACGTTGATTAGAACAACGTGGAAAAAAAGGTGGATCGGGAGGAGACAGAAATAGTGCATGCAGCAACCTTTTCGCTGGCCAAAAGGGGCCAATTTGGTAATAGAAGGAGATATCGGCCAGTTACAGGGTTCAGGGAAAACTCTAGACTTCAGTTTCGGCAAGGAGAAGACTCTGCCAGCATTTCCGGCTTCACCAAGCAGGCCTATACATCGCTGCTGTCTTTGAAGACTCCAGTGATTTGGTTCCTGCCTGCAATGCCCAGATCCGATCTAATTCGCCAGTATTGACAGTGATAGGGAATCTTGCATCGGACTTCTTACCATTGACCGTTGCCCTTGAACACATCTAAACCCATTGCCGTTGTAAGAACGAATTGATCTTGTGCTGAAGGGAAGTAGGCCTTGATCAATCCTTTCGCGCTAAAGCCCTTGGAAAATTGCCTTAATCTTTGGATCCGGTTGGGTGGAAACTGGATGCTCCAAAGCTTGGTTGCGGAGACCAAGTTCTTTTGTACTTGAATAGAGCGGTTATAAGACTCTGAGAGTTATTTCTTTTGTTTTCTATCTATCCAACTGTTGAATTAGGTGGATAACATCTTTAAGAATCCTTAATTCATATCAGTTCCCCGACCATAGCATCGCACTTTCTCGATGCCGAATGGACAGTGACTCTTCTGAGCGAGATAGCATCTCCTAGGTAGGATCCTAATCCGCTCTCCCCTGGGATAAATGTTCGCTCGCAACAATACCCTCGCAGTACGGAATTTTTCAGTACTGATGTTTAAATAATTTTTCTCTAGTAGATGCCTTGGTAGCAAATTCTTTCAACCCTGCCTTCATTTAAATCTCTAGTACCTTCATCTGCTTTAAATGCTATTTCATTTGACTTAACATATCAGGAGCTAAGTAGCACTATAGAGCCCACCATACTTAATGCTGTTTCTTTTAGTCTCTAAGCCTTGACTGCCTTACTTCTCAGAGAATAGGCTTCTCTTGACCCAACCAACTAGATGCCATGCAGCAACCCTCTAGGACTTGGGTTTGTAAATTGTACCATCACCCTTCACTACCTTCTTTATGTCACGACACATACTCTGTAATACATAGTAATTGTTTGAGTTCGAACTCCCACAGCCATGTCAACACCTCACTCGAATCTATCTAGAGCATAAACCTTGGTATCAGTTTGTACCACCCTTCACCGCCTATATCCCAGTAATTATATACCTGCATCACATGCCTGTCAACTTGCGATGGCCAAACCTCTTTTCAAGTTATTCTACCCTAACATTTGAAGGTATAACACCATTCTTGACTCATCAACACCTTCAAGAATACCTAAATTTGATTAGGGCAAACTCCTTCTAACCATTACTTTAGCGTCACAGGGTCACTGAGTTCCATGAATAATCTACCTATCTTAGGGAATTAGAACAATAGTCCCAAAATGCTAGTACCAATCCGGCACCCTTCTACAACGACTCCTTCTACTCTTAGGGTCCTTGTAAAATTATTGTTCGCCATGTTATCCCAGAAATTAAAATCCTTTTATTCCTAAAACCCGTATTTAAGTCTTCAACGGTTTTTCCAAAATCCTCTGCTGCCTTTCCGCCCGGTAGCCCCACATAATGAGTAAAGGTCCACTAATTTCGTCTTTTTCTTTGCTACCTTCTTAGGACTATCGATCTCCTTCACTCTGGCCTTGAAACGTGTTATTTTTTTACAGTTAAACGCTCAAATCTCTCTATGACTTTTACCCTGCATATCATTGGAACCCTATGCTTTAGCATCCTCATAGATCTTTGAATTGTTATTTCTTACGTTCTTCTATGTCGATGTCATGCCACTGTTGTGCCATCACACGTTGAAGAATTTGTACTTGAAGATTTGATATGAACTAGATAGTTAATATCAATCTATTCAAATAATAGACCTATGCATTGTATCTTCATTCAATAATATAACTTCAATCAATACAAAACCTTAGACAATGCAATAAGAATCAATGAATAATATTTCGATAGCCCGAGCCTGTTCCCCTTGAACAGCTTCCAATCAATCCACCTCCATCGAACTTCTACTTTATTTATATTACTTGGATCCGGCCGGTTCGGCCAGATCCGGCCGCTTTGCGCATAGCTGGGCAGATCTCCATGGTACCAGGTAGTTTCCACATTTGATCGTGGATTTGCCTTCAAGTTATTGGACCGAGAAAGTACATTTCAATAGCACCATTGGACCATTGCATAAACATATGCATATCAACTTATTTCACCACCGTATAGAACTTGTGGCTCAACCTTAACCAACTGATCATATATCTCCTTCTGTTCTTTGTCTTCACTGATATTAATGGATTAGCATGAATATTCTTCACACGTAACTTGGCATCCGCATATACGCCACACATGCCCTATTTTCAAGAGTTAACTTCTTGAGTGTCGTCGTCATCCTTACGTTATGTAACTCATCCCCAAAGTTGTATAGGTGGTAACCATCCCAACCAGGTGGCCTACCCATTAATATGAATCGTACACCTTTATTTTCATCTTCATCTTTAATATGTTCTCTATACTCCCTTTGGTTACGAGTCATCCTCCATAAGGTTACCGACCCATTTACTCTTTCAGATATCTTTTAACCCTCTTGTTGGCTTTTAACCCACTATTATATGTCGTATGATACAATAGTCTCTGCCTTAAAGGTTGCATCTATGTATTTAAATCTCCCTCTCTCTTTTTAACCCGCATATCATTGGGGGTTATCATTTACAGTCGTTATCCACCTTAGAACTATTAGACGTTATATCCCTCTGTGTTGCTGTCATGCTGCTATGCCGGCATTACAAATACTTGGCATACTTCCATAAGCCATAGTCATATTCTGATTTAGGGAGTGAGCCTTTGTGAAACTTGTAAGTTACCTAGAGTCATCATGACGCATGCCTTGCGTTTTCTAATTCTATCTAAACCCCCACGTCTGCTATTCTCCAGATAGTTAATTTGCTGCCACCCCGGCTTGCATTGATGTTCTAGCCCTAGACGTTTAAAATTATAACTCTGCATAACCCATTGACTTCGACTCTTCCTTGTCCAAGCAGGCATCATGTTGGATATCTATCCTTTCATGTTTGCACAACCACATTTGATTTCCATCAGATAAATGTTATTTGTCATCCAGCCAAGAATTGTACTATCGTACTATTCAACCCCATCATCTTGAGTTGTATTCTATTGCCAACATATGTCCTCATCCCACAATACCTGTTCTAACTTAGCTCTGTTCTAACTTAGCTAAAGTATAAGCTTGGTAGTTCCTTGACACAAAACCTATTACCTATGTACGCTGAGCCACCAACTTTCCAACTGGGCAGTGGCCAACTCTATGTTGAAATTCTATATGCTGCCTACATTTTGATAGGATCCCCAGCTACTTCAACCATTCCTTTAGTGCCTTATGGTACTCCAGTCGTGTACATAAACTATGATCCTCCCACGGGATTATGCCATACTTCCGAAGTTTTACTACCCAGATGAGGAGCTTTTCTAAAGGCTCCTTCAGCTCAATATCCTTTGTGTCCCTAACATCAACCATGCCTTGTCACAATTAACCTATATTTTTTCAGTTATCATGTCACCTTCAACTTTTGATTGGTTTCAAACATTGTTGTCCTTGGCTCCCTCATACTGAGACGAAGGCATTAAAACCTCTCGATCTCATAATAGAAACCCCTATGTTCGCACCTTCGTTAACAACCGCTATAGGACTATCCAATTCTTTATCATCTTAAGGGTCTTAAAATCATTTTAATGGGAGTTGTTTACCTCAAGGCAAGCGATACTTAAGCCACTCCTTCGAGATTTAGCATTGCTCCCCCGAGAGTAAGGAAATTCTCAGAATATATAGACTACTGATTCATATAATCTCATCCCATCTGTTCTATACACCTCATCTTGCTCCTTATTGGGACTTGGGACTGTTATGTATTGCCCTCTTGTCAGTTATCCCTGAAAATATAATTGGCAGAGACACCATCTTAACCTTCTTCCATTATTGGAAGGGATATTTCATCCATCCTGCTATTTCCACACCCACTTGATACTCTCAGCTTATAACGCTGAACCAATTCATTGGCCTCTAGAACCTTTGAGTAGTTAAACTCCTATTATGTGTTATGTCCATTTCGTTCCAACCATCATCAGGATATTGTTTAATGTAATGTCGCTATATATGCTAGACTTACCCTGGCTATTTTCCTGACTTGAACACCTTCATGTCCCTTAGTATGTTGTACTTGCCGACGTCAGTCAACCCCAAACAATTGAGATAACTTGAACGCTTATGTCTGGTACCTCATACCTCGCTAAATACCTTCGAGTACAGGCATACCATTATGCTTATTTGTAACTTTATCCTGTTTTCCGTTCGTCTTGCACGAATATCCTACTATTTTCCTGTTCGTCTTGCACGACATCCGTAATCTCATTACTAATGCAGTATTTGATACTACTTTCCAACATTCATGACCGCTACCTTGTTATTATGTGATATAGTAACATGTGTGAACCAATCCTAAGTCTAGAATCACATGTGGTGCTCATACTTGCTACCGTATTGTACAATCCTCACTACCCACATGTTTAATACATGTGTCCTTCATGTATACTCTTGTCGTAGCCTATAATTATAATCTGTACCTGTATAACTATCTAGTGGATAATATTATCCACCATAATTCAACTTCGTGTTATATTGTACTATACATGTTGTTGTTTTAACACCACACTTTCCATAGTCTCTGATTCATACATAGAAAAAGAACCTAGTTCGACTTGATCCTCGAGTTCTAATCACAAATACTACAGTGAGAGATGCCACCCTAAGTTCCTAGTGAACATACTTAACGTCTACTCTAGGAACTCTTATCTTCATTGTTTCCATATTCATATGGACGGTGCACTACAATTCTATTCTACACCCTTTCTTTTTCTTGCTATGGCCTTAAATAGTCCTACTACGCATATACCAACGCGAAGCCACTCCTCGGGATACTCACACATTCTCCTTGCTAAGATATTCATTGGGCACCTATCTTGTAGGTACTCCAGACTTTGGACTATTCAAAGTGTTCCTTCACATTTTCTCTCTTTGAAATGTTGTTTACAATCAAGCACCTCTTGTCTCCCACTTGTCGTGTCGGTACATTACTTGCCTTCCTAATGTATCATTAGTTGGAGGTCAACTTTCCTTCATAGTCTAGCTTCACCAAAGCTCCAACATACCTTGTAGCTTTCAGACGGTTGCGCCTTCTGATAGCAAGATAAGCATATCCATATGTGGTCATCTTACTCATGCATACCCTTGCATCTTTATTGCACACCTCAGGAACATCAATCTCCACAAAACGTGATGTATGCATAATTTTCTAACCCGTAGTTATGGATCCGTGTCCTCACATCCCGTTATTCTTTATTTTTCCACGAATCATACCTCGATTCAACCAGCAATAGCTATAAAATGTCGGGTCAACATTCTATACCTTCACCACCATTGTCGAACCCTACACTTCTTAAGTGGTCTCCCTTTCATGAGCTGGGTACTTATAATCTAATTTCCACCTTAGTATAGTATCTCTCTAACGTGGTCTATGGCAGATAATCATATACCACTTCTCCCTCAGATATATGGTGTTATCTACATCATACCAATTCTCTTGACTATCGATCCAAAATAAGGATACCTTACCACTCCGTATTCCCAACGTGCCACACTTCTACTGCACGTAAGAGTCCAGGACCTGCTCAACCATCACTATATAACAGGCTCAGGAAAGATCAGATATGTTTTCGATGCTTCCGCCGTGGACACCGTAGGCACACTGTGATACAGGAGGATTGCATCGCCATAGCACTGCCGGAGAGCGACCGGGGCAGTATCAACTTAGCAGTGCCACGTTGAATGTATCTGGGAGACGTACCTGTGCCGTGTAAATATAAGACTATCTGTATGCATGATAAATATACGAAAATAAGAATAATATAACTAATGAATTCAAATGTGTACCGACGTGAATGTAACCTATGGCTAAGATAGAATAGAATAGTGTGCGTGTGGAAACACTTAAAGGTAATCAAAACGAGAAAAGTATTTAAACACAAAGCCAAATATAATACAACGAAATTAATGTCAAACTATATATCTAAAAATGGAAGATATAATGCAATACATAACTGTATTAAAGGATAAGTACAAATATGGTGGGCATGTAAAACACTCTTTTTTTTTTTTTTTGAAGGTAAGATAAATTTATATTCAGATAGGAAGAATTACATCAGAAAGATCCCGCAAGGATCAAATAACCTTGAAGTACAGAGGATCCCATGTGGATCAAATATAATATCTGAAGCTTGGTACTCATAATTTTTTCTCAACCTCTTCTTCCAACTAACTAGTACTACAGGATCAGAATCAACTTCTTCCCAGCTAGAGGAATACTACAGGAGACAAATATAAATTTTCCTCAAGCTACGAATATACCTTGAATGCTCTATGAACCACCTCTTGCAAGAGTAGAGACGAACAGAGAAAGGCATGAAGAAAACATGAGCAATCTCCCGCATTGCTCAAAGAAGCTAACACAGCTCTAAATAAACCATTCTGCAAATTAATCAATACTGATTGTACCAGGAAAGATGCTGCATTGTCAGGATATATGCAGTCAGCCTAGAATGAATGTAGCCATCAGAAATGCTGCATTGTCGGGATATGAAGCAGTCAGCCTGTACTAGACCCCAAAGCCCAGCTACCAGACTCCTCCCTAAAGTCCGGCTCAAGATATATAAGCTTCATCCTGCTCAAAGAATTCCCTAGCTCGGCATCTCAAACAGTCCAATAAAATATTAGAAGCCTCATCCTGCATTGAAGATCCCTAGCTCTGCAATCTGACCCAGTTCCGATCTCATCAAAAAATCTGAAGAGTCAGGCTAATCTATTCTTCTTCTTTTTCAAGAAACAACTCTACACCTTTCTGCTAGTAGGAAAGAGCAAGAAGAAGGGAAAGGCTTGTGGCATTACAGACCTGAAGAAAGAATGAAGCTGCCAATTAACTAGAAATTTGAAGCATCTTCTCTCATAGCCCTGCATCTTAATTACTCAACCTTATAGGCAATCTGAACCATTTCGGTGTGCATCCACAAAGGAAAAGGAATGGCCAGCCCAGCCCCAAAAAAATTATGCCTTTCAAGAAAGGGCAAGAAAGAAACGAATGGGCTGCTGGCCAGACTAATCTTCTATGGAAAAACACAATGCTTACCTAGACCAGAAGCATCAGAGTAAAGATCCACGTTAGTGGATAATCTGAGAAGGCTGGAGAGGCCGCCATGAAGAAACTCCAAGAAAACCAGAAAACGGCAGCAGATGGAGGCAGAATCTGAAAAACCGAGATGCCAAAACCCTTGTGCTAGCCATCAGATCTGGAAACAGAAGAAATTTACAGCCACTGCAGTGCCGATAGCAAGGATTAGGGGCGGCCCCTTTCCCTGCCGCCGCCCTAGCCGTGTAGGCGCCAAGAAACCATCCTGGTATACATATCATGTAAAACACTTAGGATAACAATATATGAATTGTTAAAACTGTAACAAAATAGGAAAACAAAATTTCGATACAAAATTAAATTAGGGCAGACTGTAATAAAACAAACTGTAAAGTGAAGGGAGAGTATACTCGACATATAGACAGACGTTAATATGATTAGAACCAATTGTAGTAAACAATGAGAGAATTATAAATATATATTATGTTAAAAGAACAAATAGAGGTTGTTTATGTCTATGCCTGTGTATAATATATAATTAGCTACATATGTGTGAATAAACAATGATTTCTAACTGGGTGTAAATATGATAATGCTACCCAAAAAGCACCGTCCGGACAAGTGCTTTAGGTGCTTGAGGTGCTTTTTACTCGATGAATTTTCGTTCAACGACCTCGGGGGTTGTTACTCCAGAAATAGTATGCATGTTCCGGTTGGGGAGGGATCGATGACATGGATGTCCCCGCGCGAATTGCCAGAGCAATTCTCATGTTTGGCGGGATCTCAAGTTGGCGGGATTCTTGAGGAAAGTTTTCTTTCTTGGATTGTCATTCTTCCCAAGCTCCGTTCATGGCTGAAAATTCACTGGCAATTCTCAATTCTAATCCCAATCCCAATCCCGATCCCAATCCCAATTCCAGTTCTCCATTGCACCTCCATTTTATGGCCAATTCTGAAAGCCTTGATGATCAGAAGAGGAGAATTTATCTGGAATTTGAAGCCAACAGGAAAAGAGAATCGAGAAAGAGAATGAAAGAAAGGGAAAAGGAAAATATTCCACCAAACGAGAGGAAGAGAAAACAATGGCTTAGTGAAAGAAGATTGCAGGAACTCTCAAAAGAGTTAGATGATTCTTTTAATCACATTGTCAGGAACATTTCTGAGGATTTGGATAAAGGGAAAGTTCTTCAAAGACTTTTCAAAAAAAACAAACATTTGCCATTGCAAGCAGATGTACCAGATCCCAGGGATATTGCTATAATGAAAACCATGATTGTGAATGTTAGAGAGACAATGCAGGCACAAAAAATGCAAAGAACAACTGATGTCCTCCAAGCAAGAAAGAGCACCCTTCAAATGGCAGCATCTTCGATAGGAGGGATTAATCAATCTGCAATTTCAAGGGTTCTATCTGTTCCAAGAAAAACTATTGCCATGGCATTTAGAAGACGTATATTTGCAGAGTGTGAAGCTGGCCCTTGGTCAATATTTGGAAGGAAGAGAAGAAGTGACGCATTTTCAGCTGAAGAAATATCCACGGTGAGGAAGTTTTGGGATGAAAATACTAGAGTCTCACCTTATAAGAAGCATGTGAGGAAGCCCTGAAAATGGTGATAAAATTGATCATCATATTCATTTGCTAGAGATTACACAGGTAATAGTTTCGACCAAAAATTTGGAATGTTGTGCACTAATTCTTTCATTCACTTTATAAAATAACTAAAATTATTATTGTAATTGTGTTCAGGTACAATTGTACCTTGCTTTCAAGAAGGAACATCCTAATATAAAGATGTCCCAGCAGGTTTTGAAAAACTGAAGCCAAGCTATGTAAGAAAACTTCAAGAAAGGGAGACTTGTTGTTGCCAATACCATTTGCACTTAGAATTTGCAAGGCAGGCCATCAACAATATGAGGATAGATCCTTATGGTGTTCATAAGGATTGTAAGTGTCAGTGCAAGGTTTGTGGACCAGGTCTAATCTGCATGGCTAAGGAGAACACCATCAAATCAAGTAGTGATTATTGGAGAATGGTGGTCTGCCAAAAGGATGAGAGTGATGAGTGGCATAAGCATGCGTGTCCGATCTTGAGACTTGTACAAAATGTGGTTTAAAGAAGTGAGTACAATGTTTCCTTTGTTTCAAACCTATAATTTTGCTTTCTATTTACCATGTTTGCTATAATGTATTGCAGGCTGCCAACATGTCCTAAGGAGAGGAGTAAGAGCAAGACTTACAATGTGAATTGGAAAGTATTTGAGAAGGTAATAACTTTCAAATTAGATTGCAAAGTGCATTTAGTGACTTCATTAAATATGATTCAATCATATGACTTCCATATCAGGAGCTGATAAATTGGCCTTAACATGGCAGGTAGAAGTCCAAAGGAAGAGGAGATCATCTAAGAAACCTCCAAAGGTTACAAAATTGGCCTATAAATTGGGTAGTCCTTTTGAATTTAATGAGCATGCAAGAAAGACTTTGAAATCTTTTGTACCTCATAATTATAGAGCTCATTGGCAAGCCAAGGAATTCAGGAAATGCTTGGCAACACTTCAAGATGATACCATTGTTTACGTCATAGATTTTGCTGAAAATTATGGATTTAAGATCCAAAGAAGAAGCTCAATCTGTCATTGGCATCTTGACCAGGTGTCAATTCTAGTGCATATAACCTACAGGAGGATGAAAAAGGAAGAAGAAGAAGAAAGAAAAAAGAAAGAGGAAGAGAACTCATGCATGAAGAACAAGAACTTGGCCAAAGAGAAAAGGAAACAAAGTCTCCAAGGTATTGTGAAGGAAACTCATTTCTATATTAGTGATGACAAATCACATGACACGTAATATGTCCAACATTGTGCGCAAATGCATCTTGATTGGTTGCAAAGTATTGGAGTTGAATATAAAAACATGTGTTTTGGAGTGATGGATGTTCTTCACAATTCAAGTCTTCGAGACCATTCCATTTTCTTGGTAGATTTTATGGGAGAATGGGCAAGGATCTTCTATGGAATTTTTTTGCTAGCTCACATGGGAAAGGTGAGCATGATGGTGCTGGAGCAGTTATAAAGAGGATACTAACTCAAGAGCAAATGAAGTATAATGGATGGAAACTACAGTGTGCAAAGGAGGTAGTTGCTTTTCTTAAATGGCACTTTGAAAATCATCCATCTGATCATGACATCAAAAGGTATAATTTTGTAGTGTTTTACAATTTTATTGCAGACATTTCAGCACTTCGCTAATCATCCAAAGACTTAAAGCACTTGCTTTTCATATTGTTACAGATATTTCTGGGAGGTAGAGTCTTCAAAGATAGATAGATCAGAAAGATTGGAATGCCATACTTTAAAGGGAACTCAATTGCTCCACTGCATAAGACCATGTGACAAGAAGAACTCTTTGAAGGTAGCTTACAGACCTTTGTCATGCTTTTGCAACTACTGCATTCAATTTAAGTGGGACAAATGCATTAATATGATCGAATTGGTTTTTGGGCAACCATTGAGTTGAGGTTGAAGGATCCTAAGAATACAGGTGATAGCAATGATTTGCAAGAAGATGACGAGTATGATGTTGAGGAAGAAGAAGAGGATGAAGATGATGTAATTAGTTCTATGA
The DNA here is from genome assembly GCA_021234155.1 of Isoetes taiwanensis. Classification (NCBI taxonomy): domain Eukaryota; kingdom Viridiplantae; phylum Streptophyta; class Lycopodiopsida; order Isoetales; family Isoetaceae; genus Isoetes; species Isoetes taiwanensis. Next base: position 4,139,466 of record JAJEKV010000016.1, on the reverse strand, counting down.
TAGAAGTGGGTGACAATTTTGCTGTAAATGCTGAAGAAGGGAATGAAGAAGGGGTAGACTTTTATGTACTTAGATGCACTGAAGCAAAGAATACTTTGCTAGAAGATTATAAGGATGGATGGGGAAATGTATTTGGGATTGAAGAAGTTATTGTGTCAGGACATTATTATAAACAAATTGATGGTTGTCTAAGGTTTCAACTATTGCAGAAAAAGCCAGTGTATACAGCCATCTCGTTAGACTTTCTAAATTTGACATGATTGCAGATGAAGATGACTCAGACTTGTATTTCATGGCAGAAGAAACTTGCCAGCAGATCATGAGTAGTCTACCACCTGCATCATAGAAGGTAATTTGTACAAAATCATTTCTACATTTTCTACATAAGGTAATTTGTACAAAATCATTTCTGTGTCAATCTGCCAAATTGAGGCATATCTGCAGTTTAAATGTGAAAATACATTGAAATAGCTAGACAACAACACTTTACTACTGAAAATGTAACTGAATGAAGGTGACAGCAGTTTAAGACTGAAAACATTTAAAAGAGAAACAACAATATAAAGAGAAACACTATATTCAGATATCACAAAATTGAGACTGAAAATTGAGACTGAAAACATTTAAAAGAGAAACAACAATATAAAGAGAAACACTATATTCAGATATCACAAAATTGAGGCATTATCTGCACTCGTATAGTATTGGCAATATAAGGTTAAAATATATAAGTATACATGCCTCTTGTCCAAAATTGAGGCAATAAGTAATTCTACTAAGAATCATAACAAGTAATTCTTCAGTAAATATTCTTCAACACTTCAAATATTTCTGCAGCTGCTCCAACTGATCAGAACTGAAAGCACTCCCAAAATCATCTACTAACCATTGAATTTGACCCTTGCAGTAGGCTTTGACCAATAGTTTATGCTCATCAGCAATGTTCTTCTGAAATAGTGCATCGAGAACACCTAGGGATGTTCTTGTATAAGCTTCTGGCCTAGAATAGTGCTTCAATAGACCAGAAACATCATGAACCTCTGCAGCTTGTCTGAGTATTGGAGGCAAGTATGAATTTAGGATCTCATCTTCAGGATCACATGTGAAAGTAGGCACCATGATGGAGGTAAATGGTGGGGACATAAAAGTCTTGTACACTTCATCATCTGCAAGAATAACATTATTTCCATACTGTGGGAAAGCTTCATACACTTTATGGAGTGGCTTCATGAAAACGGGTTTTGCTTGATTCTAGAGGCCAATGGAAAGGCATCTCATCACAATATTTTTGGTCCCAAACAAATACAAAATCTTTTTTGTTCATGGGACATAGAACATCAATAACTTCATGAACATTGAAGTTGTTCATGGAGGACCAAATTGCTAAGTCAAACAACCTGGAAGCTTCTTGCAGGAACCTATGCACACCTGGCCTCAAGACAACCATTTTGTTAGTTGTAGATGATCTCAATAACTGAGAATTCAGCCTTCTTAGGTCTTCTCTTAATTGATTTGTTCTTCTGTAAGTCTTAACGAGCACGCCATTCAGATCTAGTATTAATAGTTTCTTTTTCATAGGTACAGCTTGCAATTCAGTACACCTATTAAGTAAAAGAACAATTCAATCAATGAATCAAAAGAAGAGTACAAGTGAAATGTAGAATTATTAACCTCGAAGTTACATTTGTACTTTGCAACTCGGTAGACCTAATAGTCATAAAATTAATTAAGTGAATCTGACTTCAATGGTTCCACAAATATTGAATTCAAATTAAAAAGTCATAAACCTGGAAGTTAAATTGGAAACATCTATGTCCTCATCACTTGGGACTACTTTCTTAAACCCTGAACATTAAAACATCATTTATGAATTAGTGCTCTCAAAGAGATGTTTGAATTTCCTCTAAGAGCATCCATAATTGCTGCAAAATCAGTATTTATACCTTCATTGTGTACAGATTGTGTTGCAGTATTAGGCTCCTGTACTTCACCTGTTTTTACCTCAGTGGGATCTACACTTGCAATATCATCAAGGGTTGTCATTATATTTTCCATAATTTCCTTTTCAACACCCTCTTCATTCACCTGCAAGTTTTCCTCCCCTTCTTCATTCAAATCAATGTGCATTCTTCTTCTCAGTGGATACTTTCTTGTTTCCACAACTTTTTTCTTGTTAGTTCTCTCAACCTTTTTTCTTTTTTCTTTGGTCCCAACCCGGTGACCTTCTTGCTACTTGAGTTCCCTTTCTTTTTGCTAATTAACTCATCCTTCTTTGGCATTTCCTTTTTTTGTTTCTTCTTGGCTGGAGTGTCTAATATTTGACACTCAACTTCACTAGTATTCAGACCTGCCTCTGAATCCTCTCCAATTTTACCACTGCTTCTCAATTGTCTTGGGCTTGTCATCTTAGACTGATCCTGGAGAATTTCTGGCTCGTCCCTTGCATGTCTCAACCTTCTCTTTGTGCTAGTAGAAGGGGACTTCAACTGATCAGGCAAAACATCTTCAACATCAGGCCGAGTATTTGATCCCAAATCTGGCCGAGCTTTCTGAGCTACTTTAGGATCAAAAGAAGCAACCTGCTCAATTCCTGTTGGAGTACTCATACCAAGTTCAATATAAAGGTCTTCAGGAATGTTACAGTCACATTTCAAACATCTGCCCTCTTTGAACAATGCAGCACACATTACATGATATTCATGTTCACATTCAAGAACTACAGACATCTTGTAGTTATTATGAAAACTTAAACCACAAGCACTTTGCAAAAACACGGAAGCCTTCTTTTGATGGTGTTGATGCGAGAAAGGAGAGCTGGTGATTTGCATCGAGAGGTGAAGGTTGCTTGCATGTTCCTTTTAGGCATTTATCTCAACATCCAATTGAATTAATTCAGCTTCCAATGCCTCCTTCTTCACAAGAAGATTGGGATCTCAGGTTTGCAAAGCGGACTCCAAGGACTCACATGCATATTCTTCAAACATCAATTTCTTTTCTAAATCCACGATTTCTAACTCCACTTCCTTTGTAATAACCATAGCTCTCTTCTCGGCAATAGTAGACTTTAGCTTTTTTTCCATCTTGCTTCTTTTTTTTTCGGACAAGGTTTTAAATATTTTATCATTGGATTTCTCATGTGACCCGGACTAACAACAATATCTTGCATTTTCTTTCCCATCTCTGCCTTTTTTTATTCTCAAGCTTCCCTAAGTTTTACATTTACTAAGCTGCAGGTTATGCTTCAAATTAGTCGATCAAGAGTAGGCTTAGGAATACCTTTGGCGAGAAATAGCGGGCTTTGATTCAATTTCAGCTTTTGCTTTTTGAACATTTTTTTTCGATTTTTGCATTTCTTGTACATCATAATCATTGCCCCATATGAAGCCCAATTTATCGATGACCTTCGGGATCAAAGGTGCTTGGGGCAATTTTCCCATGCAAAGGCAAGAGCCAATTGTTTTCTTACTTCATTATTAGAAACACCATCTAGGTAAAACACACTCAATAAGCTTTCCGATTTTTCTCCTCAAATGTGGTTGAACAAAGGCAACCTTGATTCTTGACTTCGACTTTGAGTTAAAACTTTCTGCCAAACGGATTCCCATTGTTCCTTCGTGATTTGGGTTGCTAGCCAATTGTATTTCATATGGGGCTGCAGACCCTCATTTGACAACCCGTGCATCTCAAAAATCCTCCATTATTCTTGCTTCTTCTACCATGTTGCTTGATTCCACGGCGATTAGTTAGGATAAACAATCTATATTGTCTTGTGGGAGAGGAATTGAAACTCTGCTAAAGGATTTGCAAAAGGAATGAAACAGGAAATTGAGGGGAAGTTTCGCGCGCCTGAACTGAGGTGGTTTTTTTTTTTCTTTGGAATGAAGGCAACCTAGGTGCTTTAGGTGCTAAGTGCTTTCGCGTTTTTTTGGGTAGCATTACCATATTTACACCCAACTGCCCCAACAAGCGTCGCCGTCAACTCTGGTTTCGATGGAAGGCGGCACGTGCTACAACCACCAATTGACATCTCTTAAGTCTTACATCCGGCAGGGATCATGCAGGCCAGCCTTCACGTAGAGGGATCGGGCTAGATGCATCCTAAGAATGGGGATGGGCATATAATCATAATAGGACGCCTTCGTTTACGGCTATAATGGGAACATTATCGGCCCATGTCCTTTTTGTCATATGTATTTTCTATTTCCACTGCTCAGCCCTATAGGCTACGGTCCACCATGGACCAATAGTGTGCTTGCTTATCTATTATATCTTCACTGTCGACTTTTGACAGGACTACAGTCCTACACGATGATAGAGTACGCTCTACATATGTATATTTTTTACCCAAATCTGTCCACCTTCCGTAATTTAATGTCAGTTCACGTTAATTACCGTTCAACTTTCCTCGAGTTATAAATTGCGCATTACACGTCATTTCAAACTTGATCACCTTGAACATGACAACTTTTGTGTGACATAATTTCGCATTACCTCTTCAAGGTGGGGAGACTTGCTTCCAACATGTCATGTGTTGGCCCAGAGCAAGAACAGTCTTGATGCTGAGGACAACATCACTTTCAAGGTGGGGAGAATGTGACGTTCCACGTATTTATATGCCCTTTTGGGAATAAATACATGACACGTCGTCACTATGAATAATTAATGCACATCATTAATTATTAAGGGGGAAACCTAACCCTAAACCCTAATTTGAATTTAGGGCTTAACCTAATATTAAAAAGGCCTAAATATCAATTAGTTAAGGATAACTAATCTAGAACTACCACCTGGCCCAAATTGATTGGGCAAGGCAGACCTACCAGCTTGGGACACCCAAATTGCGGCTTCCACCCCAATTTGCCCCAAATCGATTTGGGGGAAATTGGTGGAGGAGGCTGCTTGCTCCTTGGATTCGGCCCGGAAGGATGGAGAACCGAGGAGAGATAGCTATGATACGGTTAGTTTAGCGTAGCTTGTATTCTTCTAACCCTTGTTTGAGTAGATGGATGATTAGATTCTATTCTATGATCTACTTATGATGATGATGATGATGATGATGATGATGATGATGATGATGATGATGATGATGATGATGATGGATGATTGTATCCGATTCTATTTTCTCTTTCTGTTCGTCCCGTGTTCTATTGGATTAAGGGGGGTAGAGACCTAAAGGCTATCTAGATTTAGTGATGCTCCTAGCTAGAACCACTTAAATCCCATTAAATGCGGCCTGTGCACAAGAGCCCACCTGGCTGTGGATACTATGATGTGATTCAGCACCAGATAACGAGTATGATGGTGAATCGGGGTGGGATCTTGCCTAAGCGACTCTGAGGACCCTACAACTGTGCTAGGCTTATAGCCTAGGTCACGGAGAGGGCGGGTATGGGTCGACACCACGGGTCGCAGTGTCGAGCCAATATGATTGGGGCCAGGCTCGAGCAGGCGGGTGAGCCGGCCTTTAGATTTAGGGGAGTAAGTGGATGCGAGCAGGGGGGTCGCGAGGGGGCCGCAGCGTTCTCTAGCACACCCAGGGATCCGTCATACTCGGGAAGGGGACGCCTCTACGACCTGCCTCATCGAACCGAGGAGATGTAACCTGGAGTAGTTCCATAGGGTGATTCCATGGAATTGCGTCTCCGAAGGCTACAATCACGCCATAGCATGTTCCAGCCTATCTGTAAAGTGTGCATAGGAGGGCGGATGGAGTGGACTACCCTAGCCATTGTTCTATGCCAGCCAACGCCATTGTTATGATTCTATCTGTTGTTATCTGGAGGCCTTGACTGTCAGTTGATTCCCATGAGTCTGAGCCAGGGTAGAGCCCTTATTTATGATGCATTTCCTTTATTATGTTGGTATTCTGTTGTATTCGTATTGATGATGATGGGCCACCCTTCGTGTTGGTATGTTATTTATTATATTGTTGCCAGGTGCTAACATGTATACGCTTCCGCTATATAGGATTCCCATAGAAGGCGTGGGACGAATGACACCTCTGTGCCCTTCACCCGGACACTTGCCCATCACAAGTGGTCCAAGTCAGACGGAGGGCCTTTCTATGGTGAAGTAGTCGCCATGGAAGAGGGGATTTCCCGTATTTATACGATGGGAGCATCGTATAGGTTCGGGGAGCGTCACAACCATTATATAGGACGGTTATAAAAGCTATCCATTAATGCATAATCGTCATGTTGTGGTAGTTTTGCTGCTTCCACTTCATGCTTTATAGCCATAATTCCATTATTGGGAAGATTTAACCTTATGATGTCAAGTCCGAACATTCATAAATAATATTATCCCTTCATGGAAAATCACTCAACCTTGGGTCTTTCATATAATTTTGACTACACACGACACATCACCATATGTTGATACTAAAATAGATACAATTCAAATCAATAAGCATGTTGGTGAAGAGAAAATATTCGCAGTGGCCTTGGCTGATGCGATAAATATCGAGCATAAATAATTTACAATTGCCATTTCAGATTTTTAAGCATAGAGCATCCTTAAATTTTCCATACCCTATTGTCTATATTTGGTCCTTTATCTATTTTAGTTTTTAACTAGAAATTTCAAATCTCCTAAATCAAACCCGATTTGAGAGTGGTATCTTGTGCACCAGCTTTGGAGTTCTTGATTGTGGGAATGTACTTGACACTTTGCTGTTCTCCATTAGGATCTTCCATGGATCTTATTTCTCCAGCTTTATCAATATGCTCAGGTGCCAGATCTGCTTCACCTACATCCTTGTCAACATCTCTTGTATTTGAATCTGCCTCATTATTTGTTGTTCCCAGATTCTTATTATTACATGAAGCCCTTATTTCCTTATGATATTGGAAGAACTTGGACTTCTTTGAAGCCCTCTCTTTCTCCGCTTCTATCCTTTTTCTACTGTCCATATTGAGATCTCCTTTCTTTCTTGTCATAGCTTCTATAGATCCCATTGATATCTTTAAAGTGAAAAGACTGCAATGTATGATGTTTACATATAGAAACATCTTTTTTACATAAAAACAACATATAGATAATTGATCTTAGAGCTAGGGATTTGAACTGTGCTATTTCCATTTGTCTCATGCAGCTAACAACCATGGAAAAAATTAGTGGCTTAACTTAGCTAAATGGCGAAATTTTGGCCTTGTTTGGAAAAAAATTGGCTAAACTATGGCCCTTTTTGGGCTAAAAAAATAAAATTTTAGCCAAGTCTATTTCACGCCCCACCTCCATTTCATCCAGCTTAAGCTAATCGCAAGAAAGTGTAACTGCCAAAATTTGGAAAGTTTAGCCAAAACTTAGAAGCTTTTACGTCAAGTTTTAGTGTACTTTAGCCAAATTATCCTACAACCTTTATATTTATTATGGTCAGTTAATATTTAGGTCTTGAATTAGTGCAAATTAGCCAAACGTAAGAAAGTAGAGGTGGCAAAATTTAGAAAGTTTAGCTGAACATTAGAAGCTTTCACTTCAACTTTTGGGATACTTTAGCCAAACTTAATGATGTAGATTTTTTAGTTTAAAGCTCCTTTGCACATGGAAGCTGTTTTGTCATCTTCTTTTTTAAAATGGGAGGGCTTTGATTTTCGAGCCAGAACGCCGCATGTGCAGACGCATGCGGCGCTCCCTTCTGCGCTTGCGGGACGCAAATGCGAATTTTGAATCCCGCTGCCCCACATCTTTCAATGCTACCGTCTCTCCATCTCTCTGTATTAGTGCGAAGAAATTCGTATTCGAATTTCTGAAGCTCACGGTTTTCGGTGACTTGGGTGCTTCAGGATTTGGGCATTTCAGAATTGCTCACTCTCTTTGTGCACCACAAGTTCTTGAGATGGGTTCAGCTATGTCGGATTTTGCATTTCGTTTAAGGTGAGCCTATTCTACTTTTTTATTTCTCTTTGTTTACAGGATCTACACTTGCAAGACCCGTTCATTTAACAACTTGGGCACTATGTAAAACACAGCATTGGACGATTCAGGTGGGTTGGATCATGCTGAGCCAGTGATAATATTTTTTATTCTAGGATTTGAAGCTTCTGGAGCCGACCTTGGCAGGTAAGATTTCGTGAAGAAATTTTATATTGTTTTCAGTTTTCTGTTTTTTCTTAGCTGAACCTTCGAATATAGACGCTGGAGTTCTTCTTGGAGCTAGTCTTGGAAGGTAAGATTTGGAGTTTAAAATCAGTGTTTTTGTCATATCATCTTATTTGGAATATTGTTATGTTTCTGCTTTTAGAGAAAAGGAGCTTGCTACCATGAAGATAAGCCAGTCTGATGTCGATGTGATGTGCAACGAGCTAGAGGTATTTTCACCAATTTGCAGCAGAATATGGCACATGGATCCTCTTTGGATTCTAACTTTCCTGGCAATGCAGGCGTTATCTTATCTGTGAGTAGCATCAGCACTTGGAGCTTTGAAACAATGGCTTTTATGGTCTGCATCTCCTTCTCACAGATTGCTATTTAATGTCTAAAAGTTTCTTGGATGCTTGCTGCACCTATGCCATTTCTGTGCTCTTATTTTAAATTTCACTTGGGCTCTACGAATAAATTCTTTTCATGCATGAAGATATCATTTTCTAGGTCCTCAAATACGACCAATGCATGAAATTGTTAACACTTTGCCCTATTTTTCCCTGCCGTAACAAGTGTGATGGTAGACTGTAATAGCACGATGTGATTTAGATGCATCGTTCCATTTCCGAAATGTACTTATGGAGAAAAAATGGAGCACTAAGGACAAGGATACATCATTAGAAAGTCTGGATACAAATTATTGCTATGTTTCCGGATGGGCTCACAATTTTTTTTGTGCAATTCACGTTCATTGAGGTAAGGCATGAGCTCTTTTTTGGCTTTGACCCTGATAGATATAAAAGATCTGAGATGTGCTAAGGGCAGGCCATGCATGCTTCTGTCACAACATTTTTTGCGCAGATATGGAGTAAAGGTAAAGTCAAAGTATCAGCTTAATGATTGAGACATCAAGCAGGTTACATGACTATATTTGTTTCATTCTCAACTTCAAGAGCTTCATAGCAAAGGCGCCGCTATAATTTGTAAATGGTTGAGCCTGTTTTATTGGCTTTGAATCTAACAGGAAACAGAGTCTTTCTGCAGATGATTTCGGTAAGACCCAAGGCAGTTGTTTGACCATCATTTGATGCTTCAGTCACAATTTAGATCTTTGTCTTTTCAAAGATGAGCATTTCTTTCTGCTTCTTTTTCCAAGCTATAAACAGAATGTGTTATTACTAAGTACTAACATTGAAGCAAGACCATGCCAAACAGGTGCCCTACTTCATCCTGCTTGATCCCAAGAAGTTGTTTTATAGGTTGCAAAGGAGGCTTTACTTTATCTTATGTCGAAGGAAATGGAATCTTCTTTCTTATGACTATCCTTTTTTCTATGCAATTAACCAAAATACGTTGCTTGATTGACTGTTTTCTTTTCGTTTTCAATTTGAATAACAAATTATTAAGATTGCACTTGGTTTGGTGCTCTTTCTATGATGCCAAGCATGTAACATATCTGAATTATGTGATTTTATTAAATCTTATGTGATTTCCTTACAAGGATCTTCTGTGCTGTACAGAGCAGAATACACGGTACATGAATATGGATGAGGTTTCTGTCTTGTTGCTTTACGGATCATTTGTAGCAGTAGGGTATACTTTCTGAAATTTTATGTTGACAGTGCCCATTTCATGTGAGCTTGGTAGTCAAGACTCATAGATATTCAGATATACATTTGTAGGCTTCTGCTCATATTGAGATTGAGACAAGGCGAGCACATATCTACATGAAAAGGTACCTAGGCTCAAGCTCAAAGGAAGAATTTTGCAAACTATGCCATTTGGGTGAAGTGGACTCTGAAGAACATTTTATCTTCACATAGAACAAGTGAGTTATCTCTTTTCTCTAGAAATCAAATAATGCATTTGTAATTGATCTTGATAATGAGATAGCCGTCCCAGGGCACTCCAATGTGAATCTTTAGCACACCAACATTCCTTTGTGCATTTGTTTGCCAAGTCTTTTAAAGGTTAGTCAATATGAAACTTTAGCAAACCAACATTCCTTTATGTGCATGCCAAGCATTTTAAAGGTTTAAGAGCCAACCATAAAAGATTTTGCCTACCACGTTGAGTCTTTCCTAACTGCAGAACTGATAACCTAAATTTAATAATTCTTAGTTCTTGATGAAAGTGCCACCATGTCAATATACAAACGGGGAGGTAATATAAGCCCAAGGTTTAGTAATTTATTAGTCATGGAATAGACGTTTTAGCAGTACTTGATTTTCTACAGGTTTTAGAAAAACAGTGGAGCTGCAAAAATGATTGGTTATGATTGGTTTGTTTGGGAATTTTTTGTAGATTTATCCAAGACAAGAAGTGCTAACATACTGTCATGCTCTGCAACAAAAGGACAATGCAAGGATAGGTAGATAGATAGACAATGTAAAGAGGATGTTATATGGAAGTTTAAGTCACTAAATATTGCATTCTTGCACTGCGACTCGCATGAAACCAATAACATCCCATAGGTTTTTCATTCATCTCAGCAGTTTTTTCTACAATGGTATAGGGTGGGTAGTTGCACATCGCATGCTACCCAAAAAATGAAAAACATAGGGAATATCCAGTTATAACACCTGGACCCCAAATAAAATTGTGTGCTACAGATGTTGGCTAGTGTACCTGCCAAGAGCTTATCACCGGGATTAAAAAACCTCGCCCTTTCGGGTTTTCGAGGAAAAACCCTAGCGATAAAATCTCGGCAAGGGGCTTGGACAACGCAGGGCTGCTAAACGTTCCCACAAAAAACCCGCGCCCACGGAGAATATCAAGTCGCGCATCACTCACCCCGGACCGCACATCACCAACAGAAAAACCAATAGAGAAAAAACCTCGAAAAGCGAGGGGCTGGTCACGCGTGCCACGCGACAAAAAACAACATTTACACATCGAAAAAGCGAGGGGCTGGTCACGCGTGCCACGCGACAATTATAACAAATATGAACATATAAATAACAATTTTAAGGGGGGGAGGGTGGGAGCCATGGATACTGCTAAGAGATGAGAAAGCGCCGATGAAACGTCGATGAAGAACTCTGCAATAAGTAGCGATCCCCAACCTGATGAACGGCCTAAAAATGCATGTGATGCATGCATGCGACGCATGCAATGCATGCATGCTCGTCTTGTGCAAGAATGTCGATTCGCTATGCGAATCGATCACATTCTTGCACTGCGACTCTCATGAAACCAACAATATCCCGATACCAGAGAACTTCAAATACTAGATCCGAGGAGAAAGGTTGAAGATTGTCCTATGCCGGACAAAAGGGCAAAGATAGAAGAGGTTAGAAAGGATATGAATGGCCAAGAAAGAGTAGCTCATGCAAGAAGAAGCCCCTCCTCCGCATGAGATCAAGAATAGAAGCCATGGATATTGCTGAGAGATGAGAAAGCGCCGATGAAACATCGATGAAGAACTCTGCAATAAGTAGCGATCCCCAACCTGATGAACGGCCTAAAAATGCATGCGATGCATGCATGCGACGCATGCAATGCATGCATGCTCGTCTTGTGCAAGAATGTCGATTCGCTACGCAAATCGATCACATTCTCATGTTGTTGTCCACTTTAAAGTACTGAAATTTATTCAATTGTTTTTGTAGGAGATGCGATGACATTCTATGATTGTAAACATGGGATAAAAGTTCTGTAGTGAGGAGCTAAAAGGAGGAGAACTTCATGTTATTAAATTTCGTATAGGTTAGACATTTGACCGAGAAATTTCACCATCAAATACAATTAATTGGCTTCACTTTGTACGCCCAACTTGAGAGTAAAGCTTTTCTATGTTGTGCGAGAAATAAACGTGGCTTAAAAAAATGTTGTGATTAAAAACTTAATGTCTAGAAGTCAAGATGCCTTAGTAAAGACTCCATGGTTGGGCTAGCATTGGTTAATGGCGTGTGGCACAAGGGTCTAAGTTGATGTTGGTAATTCGTATTTGTAAATTTTAAGTGTGGGATGTAAATTGTTAAAGGGTTAAAAATTTTAAAAGAGGAGCATACTATATTTTGAAATATGTATATATATTGCACTTGTGGGATATGATTTGCCTACTATGCCCTTATGCCATTCATTCAAGAAGATACATATGTCATGGCCAAAAGAACGTACAGCATGATTCATCAAGATTTGACGCACCCAGCAAGTGTATTGACATGGAACACCTCTCAACTTTGGAGACTCGAACCTCTTTTGTGTCTTGGTCTCCCAAAACGATTCAATACTTCAGATACTGACATTGTGTCCCACACCTAGACACAAGAAGCAATTGTACATGCATTAGATATCGAGCAAGAAGCCAGTCATAGAACTTGTTTTGAATAGCTTACATCTAATATGTCATGTACGGTGATCAACAATGATAATGATGATGAACTCACAATAGTGTGGCGAAACAGTAATTAGTGCCCAATTTATGTGGTTAATGATTTTCTCTATCATAAACCTGGGAAACAATGACCATTCATAGCTACACAGTATCAATGTTGTCAACCATGTCACCAGAACAAATACTTAGGGTTTAGTGTTTTGGATTGGGTTTTAGTATTTATGTATTTAGATAGCATATGTATCATATGAAACAATTCTGAAGGGTTGAGCTGCCAAGCTCTGTTTCTCTAAGAGACGATTTTGTAAGCATGAATAGGATGAAATAAAAAGAAATCAATTACAATGCAAGTAAAATGTAGCAGTCTTATTTGCAATATTTGATAGTAGGATCCACACTACATTTCAATTGCAATCATTGGATCTACAATTTGCTATGAAATCTTTAAACCATCACAAGCTCAAACTCTAGCCATTCTATTCCATCCTACCTTTCCATTATTCCTATCCATCCACTGCTAATTTTGGATATTCTATTCCATCTGCTAAATCTATTACACTAAACCCATTATACGTCCTCGAATAATGCCCGGCATCGCTGGGCACACGTTGCTAGTTGACAAATAATTTGACAAACAATTGACCTACGTATACTAATTACTTTATGGTCGGCCATCCTTTTGTCGCAAAGGATGGAGATTCATGCTTGAAACAACCACAAGCAAAAAAGGCAGGAGTGAAGGAGGCACAAAATGGAAATTGAATTTTGACAAATATAGTGACAGTAGAGCACGTGGAATGAATTCTACTTTGCTATTCCTTAGCTAATGTTCCATGGAGTACAAAGAAAATGCCATAGTTTTCCAAAGTTGAAGTTTTTGACATCTGTAAAGACAACATTGCTTAGCAACATCTATTACTTGTAAATGTATGAAAGAAATATAAACTAGAATTAATCTATATGCTTTAGTTCTGCAGTTCCTTTTTTCATAACTTACAATGATTCTCAACATATCAGAATGAAGTGGTAGATTCAATTTTCTTTCGCAGAATGTGGCAAAGCCTTGTAAAAGAGCTTCCTTTGAAATTCACATGGCAATATAAAGGGGATTCAACTACAAACACTACTACTTAAGCATATTAATATGGCCAGCCCCAAACCCAACCTATATTTTCGCGTATCGGCCAATTTTCTAGGCCGGAATCCCTTCCAAACGAACATTAATGTAATGTTTGAAATTTCGATGGAGAATTTTCTGCTAACGTGGCTAATTTCATTGTTCACATTTTGGTCTTGCCGGACGAGCTCCGGCTATGGCATCGACGTGACGTTAGGGCTCTAGGTATCTCGGATCTGTTTGTTCTTGCCATTTTCTAAGGCGCCTATGCCTGATCTTTCTTTTGATCCCATTTTCAAGAGCGCCTACGATTTTATAAGCTTGTGGAGGATCTTTAGTTTATTGTGTCTTTCCTGTCATTTTTCGAGCTTCTTGGAGTTTCTTGGACGAGTTTCATGCCATGGACGAGTTTCTTAGAGCTGGCTTATAGCCGTGGACGAGTTTCTTGGAGTTGGCTGGCTTATAGCTGTGGATCTTTACTTCCTGAGCTTACTTCCTGTGGATCTTTCTTTTTAAGCAGGGCCAGAAGTAGGGTCGTTATAATGGAGCACCTGTGGTGCCAGAATGAAGCAGGGGCGAAGCAGGGCCAGGGGAATGAAGCAGGGCCGGAAGCAGGACTGTGGCATGAGCTTGAAGATTGGATGGATTGATTCGGATTTGAGACCAAAAATGTAATTGGAGACGTATGTGGACTTGGGCTTGGGATAAACTACTCCATCCTAAGGTGGCTGTGCTTTGGTGGCAAATTCTTCACAGATGTCCTCGTGTGAACGTGCTTGTCCATAGATTTGATCCTCGAGTGTCAGCACTCTGCCCACTGTGCAAGCAAAGGGATGAGACCATTGAGCATTGTTTCTTTTTATGTGTTCATCTCCAGCCTGTTTGGTCTTGGCTGCTTTCTCTTTTTCATGTGACATTGACAAGTCAGCAGGTGCTTCTGGCTGTCTATCCGGATACTTGGAATAAGTTGCGGAGCCAAGCATTTCATTTAGCATCAGGATGGTTGTTATGGTCCATCTGGAAGCGCAGAAGACTATCTATCTTTCAGGGTTTGGATATTCCTCCTGCAGTTGTCCTCCAAGACGCACAAGCTAGAATTGTTAAGGCTTACCATTGCTCTTCGCTTGCTCCTGCCAAGCGACAGTTAATATTTGAGTCCTATTTGAGTGTGTTGTCTTATGCATAGGCTGGTGGTTCTACTTAGTGGATCATGATTATCCTCTGAGACTTTATTCCTGCCTCTGCATTTGTATTTTGCTTTTTGGCTTGGAGTTTCAATAAAGTTTGTCGTCCTTCAAAAAAAAAAATGGATTTGTGCAATTCTTTCTGTCTTTATTTTATGTTGAATAGTAAGGCAATGAGCTTTTATTTTGTGTTTCTTTAGCTTATTCTTACACTTGATTCATCTATTTGTCTACTGAGTTTTTCAACCTCTGATTTTGTCTACTGAGTTTTGCAGCCTCTGATTTTTCAGTTGGTTTTACAACTCTGTATGGGATTGAGAAATCACTGAAAAACACACCTAATTAGTGAAAAACATACTGATTTTTTTTTTTTTTTTTTTGAGAATCAGTGATTCCTGAAAAATGGACTTGAAGAATCACTGGTTCTTGGAAAGAATGTGTGCCACGTGGCACACAGGGATAGACGGATGGGGCAGAAAATGCTCCACCCAAATTAAATTTTATGTGTATACATTATCACATTGAGATAATAAAACCAAGCTCAAAATAATACCAATTGAAAATACAGAATGATTGTTTCTTCTGCTTATTGAAAAT
This sequence comes from Isoetes taiwanensis, assembly GCA_021234155.1. Classification (NCBI taxonomy): domain Eukaryota; kingdom Viridiplantae; phylum Streptophyta; class Lycopodiopsida; order Isoetales; family Isoetaceae; genus Isoetes; species Isoetes taiwanensis. The sequence continues at coordinate 4,124,147 of JAJEKV010000016.1, read as the reverse complement.
ACAGAATGATTGTTTCTTCTGCGTAGGATCATTTAGATCAAACTGATTTGCTCTAAATGCAGCCACACATGGTTTGATGGCTCTTAAACCCAATGAAAGAATATAAAAGATTAGAATAGAATAGAATTGTTTTTATTGTCCACGGAGACCAATTGGCCTATGGGACCCAATACAAAAAGCGCATCAGTCACATTACTACCCGGGTTAAAAGGGCACCTTTGGCATATGGTGTGTACCCGGGTTAAAAGGGCACCTTTGGCATATGGTGTGCATATAGAAAAATCAGAGATATGAGAGGTCACACAAACTTCAGTTATAAGTATCTGGAGTCCTAGTAAGCTATCAAATTGCAATGCATCAACACCCTTCCAAAATTAATCATTCTCAATTGTCAAAAGAGCAAGGTCACATTCTGGACCGAACCTGCACCAGATTGTGGATGGGTTTAATAGTTTACAAGACTTCAAAGCCGTGGAGTCTGTCCTTAAGAAAAATTTGCAAAGACAATAGAATATACTATTGAACATCCTTGAAGCCATTAGAAAAGAGTCCTTGCTAAAGGTAATCCAAAAAATCTTCTATGGGAACTTTACTTGCATTTCGAGATTTCTATTGCGATCATTTGCATTCTCCGCCTCCCGTTCTGCTTAAAGTTAAAGAAGTTCCAAATTTACTAGCTGGGGACTTAATCCCGTTGAAACCAAACGTCCAGGCAACAATTTAGCATTTCACGATTGTGGACATTGAAAGGAAGAATAAAACATGCAAATGAAAGTCCTTTAAAAAATATAGTGTTCCATCTGCAAAAGATCTGCTCTGCTCATAAAAACAGTAGGATTAAGAACAAAAGATCTGCCTAAATTACACAAAAATGAACAAAAGGTCAACAGATCTGAACGAAAAGCGTAAAAATGCCAAGAAGCAAAACAAATGAACAGATTTTGGCTATTACAGACCTCGGCAGACCCCAGGTGCTTGGTCGCAGACCCAGGTTCTTAAAAGGAAGAAGTAAGAAGAACGGAGATAAGCTACCAGCAGATAGTCACCAAATCTAAAATAAAAACTAAGGATTAAGCAGCAACAGATGCCGGAAAAGTAAGGATTAAGCAGCAGCAGATGCCGCCATTATCAGAGAAGGATGAAGTACCCCTAAAAAGACCCCTTTTATAGAGCGGATGAAGTACTATGCAAAGCCTATTTCCTTTGGAGTTGATTTTTTTTTTATAATATTTTATTCTATATTCTATTTTGATACCAAAATTTGCTAGTGCTAAAAAGAATTTATACCCCGATGGTGTATAGTGTACAGATGCCAATTGCAAGGGGGAAACACTATCGAGTACACGAGATAGTAACCCGAGGGTCCTAAGTACATGTGCGACACTTGGCGACGATTGCAGGGCTCGAGTACACGAGACGGTACCTCAGGGCCTAAGGTACATGCGCAATGCAAGGCGACCATACCCTACTGGCAGCACTAACATTTCGCCTTGGTTTGCATTTGGCAACACAAGACGACTGTACCCTACTGGCAGCACCAATATTTCACCTTGGTTTGCATAAACAAATGCAAGTGGGCAATACGGCAAATCGTAATGGAGGATGGAATCGGCCTCCATTCCTTCATATAAATAGTTCTAAAAGGGATAAGGGCTTCTAAAGAGTAGATATGGCTATAGCTTCTATTATTGTTCTATGCTGCATTGCAGCCATGCTCTTGGTTTTCCCGATCATATTGCCCCCTCCTGCCCCTCCTCCCACCTTCATGTTATTTCTTCCTCTATTAGCTTTTGCTCCTCTCTTGGTGCTCGCATTCATCTATCCATCCGAGATGAAGCCAACTAGTTATTATCCATCACAACCACCGATTCTGAGTCTACGGAATCTGGAGAAGGCAGTTCCTTGAGGTATATACTTGAAAATCAATGTCCATCTTTTGCAAGTAGAAATGCTACTCCTTAGAAATATGTATCTGTCATAGAAATGCAAGCATGTATCATTCAGGAAGGCATATTATTATCATCTTAAATGCATCTTAATCGCGCACAGGGTATCTAGTGCCATATATGTACATGTACCTGTATCATTCAGGAAGGCATATTACTATCATCTAAGTGCATACGGATCAAACGCAAGGTATCTAGTGCTATATTTATTGTTAAATCACTTTTCATCGTTCTTTTTCCAACTATAGGCCAATTGGTTTCTGTGGACGATGAAAATCATTCTTTCTTTCTTCTTTTCCTCCTTTTTTTTTTTTAATTCTTCTTAAACATTTCCAGTGCACCACGTCCCTTTACATATAGGAATTATCTTACGCATGTTGTGTTCCCACCTCTTGGTAATTACTCCATGTATGCCAACTACGTTTATTGGAGAAACACATGCCTATCAAACTAGTCATTTTATTTTAACAATAATTCATGAGAAGTAGATAATGAAAGGTAGAATCATTACCAAAACTGTTTAGCAAACAATACTTAGATAATAAGGGTACATTAGCACCCGCTGTTAAGTTTAAGTTAAAATTCTTTCTATTGTTAAGTTAGCTTTACTTGGGTGGTTGCCAATAAAATTTAGAAGAGGATCGAGAAAGCGCTTTGAAAGTTTGGATTTCCAGGTGCAGTGGAAGAGGTTTGTACATCATAACTTTTTTTTTTCTTTTTATAAGGGTGACAGATATATTCATCATTGAATTATGAAAACAAGTACATGAGACTAAAGTACACGTTAAAAGCCCAGAGGAAAATAGTCCCTATGTGCAGAGCTACTTGTAGCCTTAGAGTTTCTATAACCAAAGTAAGCCCCAGATTTCAAATTGCTAATATAACTGCTGGATATTTTTTTTGTCGAACTTCCTCTTAAGAGGGACACGTATCCGACCATCACCCTGATTGATGATACTCTTAGGCTGCTGAAAGGAACTAGCAACATTAATAAGAAAGGTACAATTGTATAATGGGGCATCTCTACATAATACAAATCTGAAACATGATGAACCACATCTAGAGCTTATCAACAACTGAAACAGACGTAGTTGAAGCGTGTAGCACTACAAAAGCATCAAAAGTAGGATGGCAACTAAATAGGTAATGATACTAATATATTTGTCACAACATATATAATGCAGTTTCATTTTTTGCTTGATTCTAATATTTTATTGAACCTAATCTTTTTTATGCTGAGGATGCATTTGGCTTGACACAGAGAAGACCATAGTCAAAATTGAACCCTTCAGATTTGGGGGATTCCTCGGGTGGACCTTCCCATTTCTTGCCCTACAAGCAATCAGTCTCTGTACTCTACTTCGCCTGCTTTAAATCCACGGTTTTTTAGTTACCATGTGGATTGAGGAAAAGAGGCAAGAATTTTCTCAAAAGAAGAATTTATGAAGTCTACGCCAAAGTTTTCCAGTTTTTGTAGTGGGTGCTTTTGGAGTTATTTTTCAGTACTTTGGTGGCTTCATATGACGTTCCAGGTATCTATACGGTATACGTATGCATATCATTCTGGGTGTATTATCATTCTGGGTGTATTAAATTTTTTTAAGGCCATTGGATGTTGGCATATGCTACAACATATGCCCTGGGACGAATTTGTAACCCTCAAACACAAGTCAAGATGGGGTCAACGATGGGGCCCACCTATCTTGGTTGACTTAGCCCTAACCATTGGAAAAATATCATGCTCTCTACTTAGCAGCCAAACAACAACATTAAACATTGAAAATAGACAATGATGAGCCTGGGGAGTCGAACCCCAGTAGCAGATCCCACGCTCATCCAGGCATACTAGGCATCTCAAAGGAGAGATGCCTAGTATACCTAGGGGCCGAAGCCCACTAACAAACAAAAGAAGTTAGTATCAAAAGATTATTTCAATATCTAAACAGCCACCCTAAAACTCGATTTACACAGCAGCCCCATGCAAAAGAATGAACACGTGTCAACATCATACCTGCCAAAGAAGACCAAGCTGCAACATATTCAGAAAATAAACAGGTTTCTCATTTACATAAAAGCATAATCAGTTCTTCCAGGCCACACAAAAACATAGACAAAGACATGAAAACAGATCAGTTCATGGGCGCGCCACTCTGCGCATGCCTAATCAGTTCATCCAACCGCCGAATCTCTTGCACGAGCAAGACTCTAGCCAAGCTCATATGAGAGCGCAACACATGAAGCTCAGACACAGGTACACCCAATTGATCCCATTCTACAGCAGATATAGCATTCTGGATCGAAGCATAGAACCCATTCAGCTGCCTCCTAAGCAAGCGCAAGGACGCCGCAATCCTATGCGCTTCAGTTCCCACCTGCACGATGCTACTAACAAATTCTTGAGCAGAGAAAACAGCCTCAGGCTCAGGCGAAAACATGATCGGATCTGGATGTGAAGCTTCAACTCTAGAGGAAATAAAGGAATCAGGCAACGATACAGCAGGAGGCTGTTCCACCCCAGCAACAGGCTCTCCATCAGTGTCCATCACTACCTGCAACTAAGAACCAAACAAAGCCATGAAAAGAAAGACAAAACTGTACACTCGAAACCAACAAATAGATCACCCAACAGCCATGGTGCAATCACCCCTGTGCACGGGGATGAAATCCACACCAGGCTCCAAAACAACCACATCATCACTGTCATGACTATAAGATTGATCACAAACATCCTGGAAATTAAAGTCCTGCTCATCCTCAGGGATGCTATCATCCCAGTACCTTCTCCTCCCAGCACCATTTCGCTCTACAGGCACGAACCCAGCAGGTAGCCCAAACAAAATAGTTCTCATGTCGGAGGGCATGCATTGAGAAGGATTTAGGAGCACCCTCCATCTTTGGGACGCGGTGCTCGTTAATGTGAGCGATATTGGAAGGTATGATCCAAGAAGCTGGATAGTGTAAACTTACCAGAACGGATCATTCTGGCCAATGTAAACAGGAGGCTAGCAGTCATCTTACGGTTGCCATGATAGTTGACATAATGGGCAGCACGATTAAGCAAATTCTTATTATCAAGCACAACTAAGTTCTTGGTGTCACCAGCTCCCCATCTCAGGTATAAATCCTTACCTTTCTCGATGCAATCCTCACTGATATTATGAAGGTGACAGACATAGTGGACCTTTCCAAAATCTTTCATACAATAACCAACCATACCTTCAAAACAGTGAAGGCGGGTATTCTTCAAGGCTTTACAGACCAGGATAACACCAGGAGGCTTACTACACCAGTTAAATTCCTTCTTAATGGCATCATTCATGGCCCTGGGGGTTTTGAAACGCCCTCTAAAGACAGCCTGGCAGTGCAGGTGGTCTACAGTAGCACCCCTTTCCATAGCTACAGCTCCAGCAACACACCTCCTATCACAAAAACCAACAAGCCCATCGTAGAAACTCACAGGGACATCCTGGCCAGACAAACCTAGAGTCACACTCACATCTATCAGGTTCCAATCCTGACCAGCAAACAAATCCTGGCCTCTCACTCCGGAATTGGAATTCAAGACATGGCTCACAGAAGCAGGGCCAGAGGAGCGACCACTCTGAGCCTTTCTGGCTGCCCTCTTCATCGACATAGCAGATAACAAGCAAAAGCGATGCAGCAAAAGCAAGAACCAAGAACCTTACCTCTGTCTTCTTCAATGCACTTCCGCTCCCCGCCAACGCCCGCGACCCCAGCTTATCCACCCAAACCAGAAAAGAAACAAAGCATATGAGCGGCCACATCACCAGGAGCTCCGCCATCCCTGCAGAAGCCCAAGGCGACACCAACACCTGCGCCCAACCAGCGCTCGGGAGCTCCAAAATGCCCGCCCATGATTCCAGGGTTTGGAATCTATGTTGCCACCGTCAGCATCATACGGTTTCCCATACCAATACAACCCTTAACCATTGCCAAATCTTATGGTATAACTATACGCTTTGCAATTTCGGACACATTATAGGCCTAAGGGCCCAAGTGAGGGGTTCGCCTATAATGGATTTTATTAGCTATGCTAATAAAACCAAAGGATAATTATGGATTATAATGGCCTAGTTAACCTAATTAAGCCATTATGGTCTAATTAACTAATTGTGACCAATGAAGGGGTGCCACCTGGCCCAAATCAATTGACCAGGAAGGACTTACCATTTTGGGCCAAGGAATAGGGGTTCTACCCTCCAGTTCACCCCAAATTCGAATTTGGAGTGAAGGGGAGCAGCAGCCAGCAGCTTACACTTGTTTTGCCAACACTTGACCACCAGCCTCCAACTATGGATGCCTACCGTAACCATGGCTCTAGCCAAGACACCGGTTAGTCAATAGATAGCTTCTTTTCCGCTGACACTTCTTTGAGTAGATGAAATGATTAAATTCTTTTTTGTAAGTTACTTTGAATACTTGAATGGTATTTACATTAGTTCTTTCTGCTTCTTCTGTGTATTGGGAATTAAGGGAAGGGTACATACCTAAAAGCCTCTTAGCACTAGAGATGTCTCTAGCTAGATCCCTTAATACCCAATAATTGCGGCCTGTGCACAAGAGCCTACCTGGCTGTGGATGCTATGATGTGGTTCAGCACCAGATAACGAGTATGAGGGTGAATCGGGGGTGGGGTTTTGCCTAGCGCGGCTACAGGACTCCTATAGTGTGCTAGGCTTATAGCCGGTCACTGTGTGTGGGCCGAGTATGGGTCTGACACTCTCTGGGCCGGAGGCCGTGAGTCATAGATGGCCGTCCTGGGCTCGAACGGGTTGGTGAGCTGACCCTTAGATTTAGGAGAGTAAGTCGGGTACGGATGGGGGGGTCACTGAGGGGGCACGTGTTCTCTAGCACACCCAGGATCCATCATACTCGGGGAGGAGACGCCTCTCTGACCTGCCTCATCGGACCGGGGAGATGTAACCCGGAGTAGTCCTGAAAGGGTGATTCCTTGGGATTGCGTCTCCGGAGGGCTACAAGCACGTCATAGCATGATTCAGCCTATCTGCAAAGTGTGCACAGGAGGGGCGGATGGAGTGGACAACCCTAGCCATTGTCTTATGCCAGCCAACGCCATGTTATACCTTCGTCTATTGATATCTTGAGACCCTGACCGTCAGTTGATCCCTTGGAGTCTGAGCCCGGGGTAGTGCCTTGTCATGGTGTTATTTCATGTTATTATGGATATATTATCTTTTCCGTGATGATGATGGATGGGCCACCCTTCGTGGTGGTATATTATTCTGCATGATGATGGTATGCTAACGTATATGTATGCTTCCGCGGTATAGGATTCCCCATAGAGGACGTGGGACGAATGACACCTCTGTGTTCCTCGCCCGGACACTTGGCCATCCCAAGGGGTCCGAGTATGACGAAGGGCCTTGCCATGGTGATGTGGTCGCCATGGGAGGGGAATTCCTATATTTATACGATGGGGGCATCGTATAGACTCTGGGAGCGTCACAGTGGTATCAGAGCCATGATTTTGGTAGACCAAAATTGTTGCACTGGCCATAGTCTACTTTTTCCAAATAATTACTAATTGTCATGAACACCAATTACCTTGGGCCTACTGTCTGCAAAATAGCAAATGCTTAGCATGTCATGCTAAATAGCAGCTCACTCTTTCTAACTTAGCACTGAACTTCATCTTCTTAGCAACCGCCGCTAATAACAATTTGAGCCTGCAAGTGTAGCACAAAATTCGCGTTCTTAATGTAACCTGCTACTTAGCAAATGTTGCCTGCAAACATAGCACGAAATCACTAAGTAACTCGGGTTACTAACTAGCAAGTACTGCCTGCGAAACATAGTACCAATATAACCTGTTAGCATAATTTGCTAACTGATTGTCTGCAAACATAGTACCAAATGCTAAACTCGTTAGCATCAACTTACTGAACTTGCACGACCAAACATTACTAAGCTGTACTTTCCGTTGATACCAAGCCCAAAAAATTCTCCACACCTGGAATGCAATCCTCCACACCTGCTACATTAACCTTTGTCTTCAATATAGAAGCATGAAATATAATAGAATGAAACCATTTCCACATTATTTACCATTCCCAAAGATTTGTCAACAAAGATTAGATGCTTACCACTAAAACAACTTTTCTTGAGTCTGGGAAATTGTTCAGATGAGCAATTTGATCCGAGCTCTTTACAAAGCAGAGTAATGGGATCTCGATTGTCTGGCAATCGATTGTTTAGAATGGTACAAATAACCGAATTCGATAATTAACGTTGTGGAAGCAGCACTGTCACAGCAATTTACTCTGGCCAGTTAACCAAGCAGGGAAATGGGATCTCGATTGGGGATTTTGTTGAATCTAATGACTGGCAATTGTTTAGAATGGTACAGATAACGGATTTCGATAATTACTGCTGTGGGAGCAGTACAGTCACAGCCATTTGATCCGGCCAGTTAACCAAGCAATGTACGGGGATCTCGATGGGGAGCAGCTATGTTTCTGAATCCGATCCAAGAAACTCCAAGAAAGTAGGAAAGGGGGAAAGGTTCGACGGTTTAGAATCCCATGGGCGGGATTTAGTGCTAAAATAAAATTTAAAAATTCAGTTAAACCCCCTTAATTAGCGCTATTATTTAGGGCTAAAAATGGCGTCATTTATGCCACCCGTAGCGTGCGAGGACCCCTCTTTCTCTTTCCCCTTCCTTTTCCTTTTCTCTTTCCCTTTCCCTATTCCCATACATTTTTCCATTTCTTTTTTCCCGCCTTTTTTACGTGCCCCTTTTCCTCCTTTCCTCATCTTTCTTCATGCTAAATGTAAATGACCTCATTCAGCAAGTCCGCAGGCTGTACCATATAGAAGGCATACATGATGCGCCCACGAGGCAGGGAACCACCTTTGTGTTCACCTGTGAGGATGTACTAGCTGGCTTGAGAAAACTTTCAAATGGCAAAGCAGCAGATGCTTCTGGTTTGGTTGCAGAAATGGTCAAATGGGCTGGTTCTAGTGTCTTGGATATGCTTGTGCATTTACTGAATAAAGTCTCAGTGTCTGGATTTCCATCATCTTGGCAAAGAAACAGAGTTATCCCGCTACATAAGTCAGGGGATGCGGCAGATCCCAATAACTATAGAATGATTATGGTAAGCAGCTTGTTTTCAAAAGTATATGCAACAATTTTAGAACAAAAGGTCAGTGCTTGGGCTGAAGAAGCTGGTGTGAGAGCAAACGGGCAAGCTGGTTTTCGTCCTAAGAAGTCTACAGTTGACCATCTAGTGACATTCAGATCAGTTGTAGATGCAGTAAAGAAAACAAAAAAGCCATGCTTTGCTCTATTTGTGGATCTTACAAAGGCATTTGATATGGTGCCATGAAAGAACATTTGGGCTAGAATGGAACAAATCAAAGTCCCGCAGGAACTCAGGAATGCCGTTGCAATGTTGTATGATAAGGTCTTTGTGCAACTCTCATTTCCATTCAATCAGGAGTCAGATGAGGAAATACTTAGTAATATGGGCGTCAAACAGGGATGTCCTTTGTCCCCCACTTTGTTCGGCATTTATATAGATCAATTAGAATCCTGGATGGTGAATTATGGGGGTGCGGGCACAACAATTGCGGGATATGCACTCACCTTGCTGCTATATGCCGATGACATTGTCATCTTTGCTAGAAATGCACAAGATATGCAGAGACATTTGGATGCATTGAGCTCTTTTTGTTCTGTTATGGAAATGAAGGTGAATTTGGTAAAGACAAAAATCCTGATTTTTGGCACGAGGTCACGTGACTATACTTTTCACTATAATGGACAACGGGTGGAAATCACTGATGTATACAAATACCTGGGGTTGTTGCTTGATCAAAATTATAGCTGGAATAAAGCCGCGGAGCAGAGGGCAGATAGTGGATTAAAGGCATTATACACAATGCAACGTAAATGTAAGAAAGCAAACATTCTTGACTGGACGTTGAAGAAAAAATTATATCAGGCACTGGTTCAATCGGTTGTTCTTTATGGTTGTGAGGTATGGGGGCCAGGCCTTTCCTTGGATACTTGGAAACGGGTAGAAAAAATACAGAAAAAGTTTCTCATGACAGAGTTAGGGGTAAAGCTACAAACCCCATATGCTATGATGCTTGTTGAGCGGGGTTAATCCCTCTAGAAGCGAAGCGTTGTGTAAAGGCATTAAACTACTTGCTAAGGGTACAAGCTATGAGTGAAGATAGTCTTCCTCGTCGAGCTATGATACAAAGTAGTTTGAAAGGATGGTACGCAAATATTGATAAGTGGTTGAAAAAATGGGGGACATCCTTGAATGATTTACCGGCAGATAAGTCAAAATTACGTAGCTGGATTCAAGTAATAGTGCAACGCAAATTGTGGTCCGACGATGGGACAAAGATGTTGTTCTATAGAGAAACAATAAATCCCAATCTAGACGAAGCACCACACCTGGGTGAAACATCGTCCTTATTTATGAGACATACACTTTGTAGGTTGAGGCTAAGCTCTCACCACCTTGGGGTTGAAGTAGGAAGATGGGGGAATGTTCCTAGGCACAGACGTACTTGCAAGGTATGTATGGAAGAAGAAATTGAGGATGAAGCCCACTTAGTGTTGCACTGCTCAAAATATGTGCCGCTCAGACTCAAGTATGGTATTAAGTGTAACTCTCTGCAAGATTTCTTTGCCATGCCACCCAACACGAGCGGTTGTTACCTAAAAGAAGTCTATATCGCAAGAGAACTATTGATTCCATCATATAAACACTTATTAAAATTATTCAATTCAGAGAAGAGAGTAGAGGCGGGTGTTGCTATTGATGCACATCACGCGAATGATTTTGTCTAAGCTTTGTGCAATTGTAGACGTCTTCTAGACCTGATGGTCTCACAGACGAAATAATAAACAATTCAATTCAATTCAATTCTTCCCCTTTTCCCTTTCCCTATTCCCCTTTTTCTTTTTTCTTTTTTCATTTTCCATGCTCTTTTCCCCTTGCTTTCTTTCCCTTTCCTCACCCTTTGCCTTTTCCCTTTTTCTCGCGCCCTTTTCCCCTTCCTCTTTTCTATTATTCTCTCCGTTTTCCTCGCGCCCTTTTTCGTCGTTAGCTGACGGTAATTTCTCCTAGGATAGAACATCCCAACTCTGTAATTAGCATCTTAGTTGGCCTAGTTACGGGAGGAATGACCTAGTTGTGGAGGGACGTGTTCCATAGTGGAGTGGCTAAGGTCAGGAAGTGGAACCAGAGGTTCGAGTTTTGTAATCGCCATAACTTTCTCGACGTAGCTCGGATCGACGAGTTTTTTGTTCCAGCACGTCGGGCACGGTTTAAATACCCTAGAGGAATCATCATCCAGTGGAAAACGATCGAGGAAGGGCGCCAAAATCCAACTCCGGCACATCTGAGGTTTGGTCGCTCCATAATTCCAAAAGAAACTCGTATAACCTGAGTTGCGCCACACCGTATATGGCGTATATTTCCGCCGTATAATTTTTTTAGCACGCCAGCCTAACCAAGCTTGTAGCCCTCCTTGCAATTCTAGGCTATCCACATGGAGCCTCCACCTCACCTAAATCTGAGGTGGCATTATTTGACGCCATTGGATCTTCATTTCTGCAAATCTAGGGCTATGAAAATTAGATATGCCTGAAAAATGCACGGAGATGGCATTGGACGCTGTGTGAAGAATAGAATAGAATCTATTCTATTCTTCTTCTTCTTTATCTCCTTATCCAATCGTTTTTCATGTAGGTTTTTAAGTTTTGTTTCATTTTTTTTCTTTTTTTCCAATCCAAACGTCTTCCTTCCGGCTGTCATAGGCCTGTTTGCAGCATCACCTTCACATGGCTGCCTCTTCCGAACTTGCTTCCAAAGTTTCCTGTCCAAGCTTCTATTAGTTGTACAGCTTCAGAGAAAAAGAAAAGAGGAGAGAAAACACACCATCTTATCATAGTGCAGATTCATTCTTGTTAGCTCCAAATTGAAGGAAGCAAAATATTACTTCTTTGCATGGGCCCGTTTTTCACATCATAGAGCATGTTCTTCATCAATGGCCAACGTAATGGATTTCGCAGGCAACAAAGTATGAGCAGATGAAGAAAGGTAAAAATCTAAGTCAATCGATCAAAAATATTTTAAGAGAATTTATTGTACCTCAGAGGATCCGGATTGGAGGCCAATCTTGGAAGATTCGATTGATCTACCGCCATCAGGTAGTGGCTAACTCTGTTGCTTAAAAAGCAACAAACATAAAATGCATCAGATCACACAACAATGACAGAAATGCCTTTGTAGAGGGTTTTCATACCACGTCAGATACAGATGCACATTCCAGACTGCATGGCAATAGCGGCGGCCTCTCTCGGACACTTGCAATCTAGTAATCGTGGAGCCAAAGCAATCAATCAAGCAATCTAATGGATAAGATTGCCAAAAGGATAGAAAGTCTAAAACCCCAAAAAACCCAGGCCAAAATCATAAGGGAAAAAAAGTCCCGATTTTTGGAAGATCGGGATTTCTTTACGGCACCGAAACTTCTAAAAACCTTAGAAACATAACTTGAAAAAAAAAATCCAAAAATGTTTTCCTCCATGCCGGAAACTACCAAATTAACAAGATTGATTCTAAAATTAAATATTCTTGTTAATATGAGATCAAAAGGGGCGCGACCTGTGCGCCCCTTCATAAAACGGATGAAAAGAAAACAGAAAGGGGTCGGATTGTCTTGAGGAGCGAAGCCAGTGGAGAACCATCCAGCACCATCTTCTGAGTCTCTTAAGTTTTTCGTCCATCAAAGATCAGACCAGGAATTTCGGCCAGCAGTTCTTTTGGAAAAATCGTTTTGGCAGTAGCAGATCATTTCGACCTAAAGCAGTTCCTCCTGTAAAGCTTACGGTAAATCAGATTTCCATTCATCTGTTGAATTCGCATAAAGAAACTGTTCTTGGCCGATTTTATAAAGTGGCTGACAGTTTTTCCATACACTTGACCAAGTATTGCAAAATTTGAGTTCGACGGGTTTGCTTATATGCATGATCAAGGAGAGCTTCTGACACAATCTCCAACTGATCCTCAGTCATCTCCAGAAGTGTTGGTGTGTCAAGAATCTCTTCTAGATCCGGATGATGCTTCTTGAGAAGACTTACATGGAAAACTTTATGGATCTTTAAATGTGCGGGTAGATCCAACCGGTAGGCCTGAGAACCTATCCTTTCGGTTATACGAAATGGTCCCACCCATCTAGGTGCAAGCTTCTTACAATTGCCAATCTTAATTGGCTTGCTTCACCTTGATCTTTAGCCAGATGGACTCACCGACCTGAAACCCCCGGGGAGTACGGTGTCGATCTGCCAGACTCTTTTGCCGAGCTCTTGCGGCTATCAAGTATGCGCGAACTTCCTCGACTAGCGCTTGCATGCCTGGAACAAACAATCGCAATGGGCAGACTACATTCATTTGGTGGAGTTTGCTTACAAGAGTCCTCAAGGATGTCTCCTTTCATGATTAATTATGGCTATCAATGCCTCACACTAGATACGTGGCACAACCTAGTACCAAAGGTGGAGGTGTATCGTACGGGGCATCCCATGTAGACGAAAGATCTCCCTCGTGAAGAGCAAGGCAGTATCCAATGCAGTATCTGTGGTACGACATGGCAGGAAATGTGCCATCTTCGAAAGTTTGTCGACTACAACCATTAAGGCATCAAACCCTCTCAAGATGCGCGGAAGCCCCACGATAAAATCCATGGTAATAACTTCCCATTTAGCATTGGGTACGTCGAGAGGTTGTAATTCTCCTGGAATACGCAACTGTTCTGCCTTTGTTTGTTGACAGGTCTGGCACTGCCTAATGTACTTGGCAATGTGCTTCTTCATGCCTGGCCAGAAATAGCTGGAGCGGATTTTGAAATAGGTCTTCATAAATCCCGCATGCCCGTCTATCGGACTGTTATGTGTATCATGGAGAATGAGCTTACGAACTCCAGATGTCTCGGGAACATATAATTTGTCTTTATAATAAAGGAGTTCAGCTTCCTTCTTATAATGGTGGAACGTCTCTCTCTCCTTATCTGTTTTGGCTTCCTTAGATACACTTAGCCATACCTCTCGGAACTCCGGATCCATGGGAAGGGTCTGCTGAATCTGCTTCCCGAACCCACTGGAGAGGGTGGAGATAGCATTACAATGCGTTCATATGTCTAGAAAGGGCATCCGCAACAACATTATGCTTGCCCGGTTTATAAATGACCTCAAAATTATATTCCCGAAGGAATTCCATCCACCGTCTTTGTCTCAAGTTGAGATGGGATTGCGTAAAGATGTATTGGAGGCTTTGATGATCAGTATCTAACTGGAATCGCCTTCCAAGTAAATAATGCCGCCAAATACGCAAGGCACGCACGATGGCGAGCAACTCTTGGTCATGCGTGGGGTATCGCTATTCAGCGTCATTCATCTTTGAGAATCATAAGCGATAACCCGTCCTTCTTGTATTAAAACGCCTCCTGTAGCTATTTTACTAGCATCTGTGGCAACCCACTTGTCCTTTTGAGGATCTGGCATTATAAGAACAGGAGCTGTTGTCAAAGCATCCTTTAGAGCTTGGAAGCTGGTCTGTACCTTATCTTTCCAATGGGCCATCCAATCTGTAACCTTTTCATGCTTGGTCAGATCGGTTAAAGGTGCAGCGAGCTTGGCAAAGTCCTTGACAAATTTACGGTAATACCCGGCCAAACCTAGAAAGCTGCGAACCTCAGATACGTTGGTTGGAATTGGCCATTCTTTCACTGCTTCAATTTTAGCTGGGTCGGTGGCTATTCCCTCCACGGACACAATATGTCCTAGGTAATCCACCTTGGTGGTGGCAAAGCGATAGTTAGAAAACTTGGCATATAATTGATGACGTCGCAATTTCTGTAATGCCAATCGAAGATGTCGTTCATGATCCTCTAATGTCTTACTATATATGAGAATATCATCAAAGAATATAATGACAAAATTGTCAAGGTATTCGCGGAAGACATCATTCATGAGCCTCATGAAGGTGGCCGAAGCATTGGTCAGGCCAAATGGCATCACCATGAACTCGTAATGCCCATAACGGGTCCGGAAAGCGGACTTGTGGATGTCATCCTCCTTAATTCTTATCTGGTGATATCCTGATCGAAGATCAATTTTCGTAAAATACTTAGCCCCTTGCGATTAATCCATAAGATCATCTGCCCGCGGTAAGGCAACCGATTCTTAATAGTATGCTTATTTAGCTGGCGGTAATCGATGCACATTCTGAGGGTGCCATCCTTCTTAACGAAGAGTATCGGGGCTCCAAAAGGTGAAACACTAGGCCTAATGAAGCCTAATTTGAGGAGTTCCTGTAACTGCTTCTTAAGCTCGATCAACTCAGGAATACTCATCCAGTATGGGGTACTGGTAGGCTTGGTGCCTGGTTCCAAGGTAATTTCACATTCCACCCCTCTGAAAGGTGGTAGCCGATGGATTTCATCGGGAAAAAGATCATGGTACTTACGAAGAACCATGACTATTGCTGGAGGCAAGGCATCAAGGACCTCATCCTGTTTGGACTTAGCTTCCACTGAAGCAAGTTTGAATCATGCCTGTGATCTGTGATTTCCTGAGAGCCGGATGCAACTAGCGTAATGAAATACATTGCATAATAGGAGTAACTGGGTTACCTGCTATAGTGACTCGGGTTCCGTTGGCTGCATTGAAGGTGACCTCCCGTTTCTCACAATCAATGTTGGCCTTGGCAGCAGCCAAGAATTCCATTCCCATAATGAGATCATAGCGGCCGATATCCATTATCTCCGCTCCTAGAGCAACAGGTGCTCCTGGCAGTTGAATATTCAAATTGATACGACGACCACGGGTGTGGTGTATAGCCCCACTTGCCAGCGTAACAGGACGTGGCTTAGACCTCAAAGGGGTGATCTGTAAGGCTTCGACCATTCTAGGAGATGCAAAGTTATGAGTACTACCAGTGTCCATAAGAATGACGAAGGGTTTACAATCTACTTGACCAACCGTAGAGATGACAGAGGGCTGGTGGTTGGCTTGGCCTGTTTCAATAGCATCATAAATGTGAGACTCACCTGTTATATAGTCAGGCGCGTCATCCTCAGCAGCATTATCCAGGTCTTCCCAATCCATATCTGCTAGGGCAGCCTGCACTGTCTGTGTGATGTAGGGGCATTCCTGCATACGGTGGCTCGGCCGAAAACACCGATAACAGGCCTTCCCCCTATGTAGCTGTTCACGATGATCCCTAGGAATAGCTTGGAGGATATCTCTAAAAGCTCCTGCGGTGTTGGTGGACTTCTCTGGTACTGTGAAGGAAACTTTCTTCTCAGTCTTCTGATATCCAGTAGAGGCGGGAGGCCCTGGACTGGGTGAACGCCCCCTGTAAGGTGTGTACCCCTTGTTCTGAGTGAACGAAGAGGGTCGTAACGACTGGTACTTCGGGGTGTCTTCTTCTGCATTGATGCTTAATCTGCAACTAGCCAAAGCATTTCCTCAATCCAATAGATAGTAAAAAGCATGTCGTCCAATGCCACTTTTTCTGACAGTCAACACTTTAAGAAGACAATCCCAAGATTGCCACCTCTTTTCCTCATAAGATGGCACCAAGCACTGTGCTCCTCTCTTGTTTGTTAAATTCAACCATGTAATCTTCACTTTCCCATCTTTTTCATTTACTGCATTAACAAGAGCATACCAACAACCATCAGATGAGGTCAAATGGGGTGCAGAACCATGCTTGATAGCTTGTACAGCAACAACATCCTCCTCCAAGGGCCAAATAGGAATATTTCCAGACTTATGCAATAGAAGTAGCCTATTTGGCAATGTCATAGTCTTGGTCTCAAGTGCAATAGTCCTTGTATCCCTAGCTGTCCTCATGGGCAAAATGCATATTTCGCGAAGTATGTAGCGGACTGGCAGGATAGACTCATAATTGAAAGGCTCCATTCCTTCAGCCAAGATGGGCATTCCAGTTGCATCATCAAAATCAATACTAGAATTTAGTAGCTGGTATCTATAATAGTCTGCTGCAAAATACACATTTGTTTCAGATCCTTCTTTATGGGAGAAAATATACCTGAGCTTACCATACCATTGTCCTTCACAACTATCCTTATTTTAAACTACCATAGTATCCCCTTTTGTAAATATAGATCCCGCAATCAATATTCCATTATACTGTGAAATAGTGGACTGAGATGGACCGTTCAGCCTGCATGCCTTTTGAAGGTAATTCTCTTCTTCTATTGTGCATTCCCTTGTCTTTCCAGATCCAATAAGTATGCCTTTGCTGGAAATAATGTTTTCCCAAACCTCTAACTTATACATGTTGTATGTTGTCCATAACTTGATTGCCATGTTTTGGGAACTTGCACGGATGATGCCTCCATTTGCGACAGATGTAGACATAGGCACAAATGACTTGTCATCTTCAACATCTACCAAAGCTGACCGCAAATATAATTCACCATGGTTAGGAGGTAACAAGCCATCCCCGTCCAAAGACTTTG
Organism: Isoetes taiwanensis; assembly: GCA_021234155.1. Taxonomy (NCBI): domain Eukaryota; kingdom Viridiplantae; phylum Streptophyta; class Lycopodiopsida; order Isoetales; family Isoetaceae; genus Isoetes; species Isoetes taiwanensis. The sequence continues at coordinate 4,106,646 of JAJEKV010000016.1, read as the reverse complement.
CACGATAGATTTTAGAAGACAAAAGACGTGCCTCCACACGAGCATATGTTACTTCCATATCTTTCTTGTTTGTTGGCATCTGTAATAGTTTGGCAAAGATGCTCTCAAAAAAATAACACCAAGTGGCATCTGGAGGGCAAATGACATATATATCATCTAAAATATGGCATTCTCCTACCATATGCTCCAAAGGAGAGGTGTTTGGACCACAAAGCTCATTCCAATGTATGCGCCAAGCCTGCAACAACTTCTTTGCCATGTCTCTTGTTTCTAGAGTCCATCCATTTGTGCGGGCATAATCATAAAAAATCCTAGTCAAATCTATAGTAATTTGCGATATATTAAAATCATCTTCACTTACCAAGCCCACGAGTACATAATCAGCATACCATTGGCTGAAAACCTGTTGTTCTTGTGCTTTAAAAAACCCAAATCGCTTGAATGGATCTCGTGGACACCTGCCATCTTTCATGCGGTGGGTTCTTGCAGCTATTACATTTCGTAATCTCTCCATAGCAGTCCTCTCATTACCTGCTTTTTTTTACTTGCTCAAACATTCTCTTGTTGCATTTATAACACAGATTTAAAGCCATTGTGTGCATGAGATCCACGACTGAATGATGGAGCAGATCAAACCCATATAGCTGATACAGACTCAAGAACATGCTAGAGCCACGAACACCTGTATCACGGGCTGCATTCGGAATACCATCTCTCAACTGTTCAATGCCATTAAACACATGCTCCATTGTTTTCTTCTTGTCTGGCACCCGTGTTCGCTTCAACAAGTTATTATAGTAGTATGAGTTGTCAGAAGAAATTGGCAATACAATATCACACCATCTACACGGAGCTTTTCCACCTGTCAACAGCAAAGAAGCAAGGATCCGAATGATAAATTTTATAGTTTAATGAGGGCGTCGACACTTACTAGAAGACAATTTCAAAAGTTCACATTGTGCAGGATGGTCGGCGGTAATGGCATATAGAATACATCTTTGATGGAAAACTTGAGGCAATCCTTGATGAATAACATTAGCATCAAGTGCATATTTCACCTCCAATCCTGTTATATAAAGATTCCTCAACTCTCGAATCAAAGGCTCAATAAAAGGGTCGAGACTGTTAGTACCAGAATTGATCTTCTCTTTAGGAATAAATAAAACTGGAAAAGTTAGTTCTTTCAGTTTGGCATCTTGACCTTTACCTCCATTTAACGCCACAAGGCGAACAACACCACTACTTCTCATCGTGCTCCGAGTTGACTGAAACCCATCCCAATGTAGTAGAAGAGCTAAATTTCTTGGATCTCCAAAGCACTCCTGCCGTGGATACGAATCTTCCCTAAGGCATTGAGGACATGAAGTAATTATTGGTTGACAGATCAAACTCTGCATGAGTAATGCATTCTGCTCGATTGCCCAGAGGCCATGTCTGCAGAATTGTTTGGCAATGCTTGCAAGTAATGGGCAGCTTCCATTTTGTGCTTGGATCCCAGAAATATTGCATTTCCCTCCATCGGCTGGCATGCCAACATTCATGAATTGCTGCAGGTCGTTCGTGAACTCCTTTCCCAAGCCAAGTATCTCGTTGACGCCAATGCTCGTTATCACTGTAAGCTATGCTCTTGCTTGTGCATCTGAATTTTAGAATGTGGCTGATAGGATTGTACAGGAATGTCACTCCATCCTTCCTTGTCTTGTGGCAAACTGTACAAGTTTCATGCTCCAGACACCTTGATGTTCTCACCAATACGCCATTTATTTTTCTCTTGCTCTGCAACTTAGTGTAACATCATCTTTAATAACTTTGAACCTGTAAACTCTCTGACCTTCATCGTGTATGCATATTGTATGTCTTTGTAAGCAAGGGAGCCCCATGTCTTGATACATTTTTTTCATGCATTTCAAGCTGCTTGGAACACGAAAGCCATTCACCATCCCAGTCCATTTTCCTTTCTCAACAATTATTTTTTTAGCAATTATGGATGCTAAACCACTATCATCCTTGCTTTGAAAAAGCAATCTGAACACATCATTTTGAAGTTTTTCCGATCCCCTATACATGTCCAAACAGCTCTGAAGTTCAACCAGACATGCCAGAAATTGATCATCTAGCCTTGCAATCCTCGTCTCATTGTATTGATCATTGCATAAATTGTCTGCTTCAGTCCATATGGATGCCTCATTCTGCATTGGCTCTGGTAGATCTGGCCCATTATCTAGGTCCATAGTCTTTGCTATTCCATCAACTGCAATGTTGGTGTCTTCGCAAACATTTTGAGGTAACTGCTGCTCCTGCGCATGCTCCTCCTGCAGCTCAATCAAAGAGACAGATTGCTCCTTCGCCTTGGCACTCTGAACATGATGCATATAACCAGAATGACTAAAGGGCACCCCACTAGCACACTTTGCAACGCAAATAACACATGTGCAGACAATTTTACCCCCTTTTTCTAGTCTGTCGCACAACCTTTTGTTTTTGTACAATGGACGGCTTCTGGTATCAAGATCATTTTCCGCCTGCAGAGAAGACCCAAAGCATTATTATCTGGCTGGTAGGCATCCCCTGTTAAAGAATTTGTCTCAAACAGGGAAACGTCGTTGCTAAGGGACTGAATTTGGGATCGTCTAAGCTTCATATGGATGGGATTTTCTTCACTATTTTGAAGTAGAGCTCAAGAATTACTTGTGGTTTTTTAAAAGGGCAATTTGAAGAGTTATGGAATGATCTAGTGGTTAATAGATTCTTCCCGAACAATCTATTCACCACTGAATATACATTTGTGTCCTGGCCAGACTTTGCATATGAACTCATTAAAGCATAACATAAAATATGTGAATTGAAGACTTGATCTATCATGCTCTCTTTAAGTTGCTGATCAGCATCACCTACTAACAAGTTCTCATTTGTAGGCTTTTCAAGAATATAATAAAAATGAGTATGTGTCTTTGGTTTGTGGCGATGAACGATTTGGTTTGGGGTAAATTCACGAGATAGATCCTGCTGGTTTGGTACATGGAATACCGATTGGTGAAGGTAATGTTTCCTTGAATATTCATTATCTTGAGGAGGGTTCTGAGGAGCTGCCGATGCCATTCCCTACAAGTGAACTTGAAATTCTTAGAGATCTTGGCAATGACATGAAACAATGGTTCGTGCGATGGCCAAAATCAAGGCTTCGTTTTGTTCCTCAAATGGAAGCGAGGAAAATGTTGGCTGATTTGAACACAATGAAGGAAAACAATTATGTTACGGAAGAAAAATCAGAAAATGATGACAGCAGTGGCGATGATTTGCAGGTATGTTATTCTTTGAATTAGTATTTCTCATGATAGCATTCAATAGAATAATGAGTCTGCCATTTCAGATGACATCTTTTGCAAATATGTTTTGACCATATTTCATGTGATTTGCATGTTGCAGACTATACACTCAAAGCAAATGAGCAGATTTGAAAAGATGCCACCCCTCAAACACAAGACAATATGCATGATTGCACTTCAGAAGGAGAAGATTGATGATGTTAACGTTGTAGACCTTCTTAAATTGAGCAAGGAACTGAGTAAGAAACACAAGAAAGCATTTTCCAATCTACTCAAATCTAAGGTGAGAGGTCCAGATTTATATAAGCTCTTTGCAATGGCATGCGTGAAGTGCAGTGTCGTGAGCATCTCCAAAGAGGGTTGGAGAACAGGCAACATCAATCATTCTACTGTCACGTTTAAAGATTGACTGCGTTGAGATGTTGTCACTTTATAGATTGATCGCAGCATTGTGATTTTGGATAAACTTAAGACAGACCATTATCGTCTTTAAGGTTTTAGGGTTTTCTAAAAGTTGTAACTGTGTTCATTCTTATTATATAGATCATATTTATTGTTGAAGCCTTTGTATGCATTAGTTTTTGAATCAATCTATCTTTACTTGGCAAAGCACTTATGAATATCTCTAGTAAACCACAAGGAAAAAAAAAAGTAAATACCACTTTCAACAGTACTGGTTCATGTAAATACCACGTAAGGAAAAAACATTTAAATACAAATGCTTTCGTCTGCAAAAGTAGTAGCAGTTTAAGAACCCTACAATGTTACGAAACCATGCAAAAGACCACTACACTTTAAGTAGTTGTTTTAGTTTAAACTTAATTGCTTGGACGTGAAAAGCATTTATGGTTAAATAGTCTTAAGCACTAGGGGTATATGTTAAGCACACAATGCATTTAATCATAAACACTATACATACATGTTAAGAAACTATGTAGTCATTGTACAAAGATGTACATGGATAATTAATAAGATTGCTATGGTTTTCATTCATAAACTAAAAGTGCTTATGATCAGTGATTTGTCATATTCACCACTGCGTGTATGATTGAAAAAACTATTAGATATTTAGTGAAAAGATTGCAAGTCTTTATATGCAAAAACTTAAGAAGCTTAAGAATAGAAACATTAGTGGTTTATCAGCCTTAACGAGTACATCTTGAGTGTAAAGATATGCATGTTTTCCATGCAATAGTTGGAACGCTTTAGATTAAAAGCCATTAGTGGGTTACCAACCTTAATAAGTACTACAATACATAAGAAATCATCAACAATCCTTAATAGTTTAGTCTAGTAGTTTGAAATGCTTTAGACTATATAGCAATACTTGTTTATAAATGATAACCATGAATCTAGTGTACTACAAAGCCATGCATTTCTACAACTAACAATTACATCTAAGTTTGATAAACATAGTAGTGTTTTAATACAATAACCTAAACACTTCCACTAATTAAATAATGGTGATTTACTGCATATAACACATCGCGAGCCGTGTGCATTTACCATGAAAATTAGCCATGACATTTTACCACCATAACTAACCACATCATAAAATCACATAAATAGAGCCGGGACATCAAACCACATCCACAACCACTATATTATACCACATTGGGAAACCCTACCTTTAAAACATTATAATATACCACATCAGGCTACCAACATAAAATACCACTTTGACAAACACTAGGAAGGAGCCGTTAGCAATTTCCATGCTATAATACCACCCTAGTGAATCTTACAAGAAAACCAAGTAGTTTAGCCTCATATGGTTTTTAATGAAATTAACCCACAAAAACCCATTGGTTTTGTGGAATGGTTTTCTAGTCATAACCATGGGAAAAACCATGTGGTGTTTTGCTTTTGGATGCCTTGTGTTATATATACCACATATGCATCCTCGAAAAAGAATTGTAAGAGATGGCCAATATCCCTTTAGATGCCCGAGTTGATTGCATAATGTCTTCCTTCAAGGGTTAGAGATAAGTGCAATTTGATCACAATATCTAGAAGGTGTTGTTGCATTAAATGTAGTTCAGACTATGGATGTTATAAGCTATGTTGTGAGCTTATGTTAAAAGTTTTTTAATATTATTGTATGTTCCTCAATTGTTAAATATTATTTATAATTGCAGTACAATATATAAAATTTGAATTTACATTTTTTATTTTATTTTTTCAGTTAGAAAAAATAGCCAAGTAAAAGTTTATAGTAGATATAATTTAAAAGTTTCGCCAAGTCGAAATACATATAAATGTAATAATAATAATAACTTTAGCCAAATGTATGTCATAAAATACTGTAAAATTTCGAAAAATAGCCAAACCATTTTTTATAAAAAAAAAATATATAGTATGCTTAATTTTTTCCCTGATATAAAGAGTCCATTTTCTGAAGGAAATTCAGAGGCAAATTTGCTTGAGTGCCTCCCACTCGTCATCTGTTGATGACTGCCAACCCATATTGTGTACGGACAACATTGTCGCTTTATTATTGGTAAGTATGATGTCATAATGCAGAGCTACAATGGAAGCAAATCTCGCCCAAATTCTAAACTCATTGTGGCGCTTGACAGTGATTTCCATTGCTTGTAAGAGAAATGCTTGTGCCTCTTTGACAATGTTGACGGAAATTTAGTTTAGTCAATTCTTGATCAAATTTATCCATGTGTACATGATCACCTGTTGCCTCAAAAACAAACTTGGGTTTAACATCACTGATGGCATCTTTAGTAGGCGACTTGAGAATGAGCCACATAAGCTATAATATAGCTTGTTACATCAACAGCCCATGTTTTACATAGAGTGGTGGTGCAAACAGAAATGTCATTACGACATATGGCAGCAACCAAATGTAGGCGTTGTACATAAGTGAAATTCTTCCATATGGCTGAATATAGCTCCACAGGAATAGGTACAGCGGGCTCTATACTTTAAGTCAACAGATGTATCTTTAAACTGCTCAAGTCATATTGGTATCTATTTTCAAAAGTTGTTAGTGTAGGTAGAAGCCGTTGGCAATTACCAAATTCGTGGTGAATTTGGTCAATCAAGGACTGGCTGTGAGTCAAGTGACTCTTTAACACTTGGTGGGACTGTTTCATACTTTGCAGTTGCTGTTGTCTTTTAAGTTTGAGAGTGTCCAATTTCGTCTGGAATAAACTTTTGATAGCTATAATGTTAGTTGGGCTGTTGGCTAAGAGTTCTGCATGGGCATGCTCCATTTCCTGCATTTTCTTAGTGACCTCAGCACAATCTTGGATTTTTAGCTTAAGAGCATCTTCGAGACCTTGTTTATCTTATTGTTGTACTTTAGTTTTAACATCCACTAGAATGGTTTGATAACAACGTTGAGTGCCATCCAATAAACCTGTCATGGATGCAAATGGATCGTCGGGAGACTGAATAGTCATTTTTGGCACTTCAAGGTGCCCTTGAGATGCTAGTTCTTTAATGTCACTATGAGTCTCGGCTTGTTCATCCAATTGTGGTAAATTGGTCAAGTTGATGTTTGGATATATAATTGTTTGGGGTCTGGGTTCGGGAACTCCTGCAAGACAGCCCTCTATGAGGACCCTTGGATCAAACAGGAGAATCCGGGAGCTGTGTCACGCGGGATTTGCAAAAGAAACAAAGGAAAGGGAAAAAAAGAGAGAACAAAAGGTGACAATGAGAACACAATGATGATAACAGAACTCTTTGATATCAATGATGATACATGAACTCTCGCAATAGAGAGGAACAAAATGGAGACAAGACCAAAAACTCATCTAAAACTCGAGTGCTAATTCTACTCATATATATAGTATAATGGCCTTTAGCCCAATATAGAAACTTTGTCAGATCTCGGTGCCGACTCCTGGAAGGAGGTCTGATTTGCAGGAATGTTGGCGGTGCCTCTTGAAATGCCTGAAATCACGCTGACGCTGACTGACGACTGACCTGGACCTGGCTGTGGCTCCTTGTTCTTGACCTGGTCCACGGTGTGCATGAATAGTCTTGTATCAGGACGTACATGACTAACACTCCCCCCCACCAAACGACACTCAGGGATAAGAAAAGGGGGAAGAGTCTCTGGTGGTGGAAACCCAGCAACTTGAAAGTCATCCTGGCGTGTATGAGGGCGGTTGCCAGAGTGATAATTTGCAATAAGATCTTGTCGTACTTGGAGAGCTTCAGGAGTGTGGAGACCTATTGCCGGAGGAGCGTCAATGAGAAACCCAGAGTGCACCATTTCTTCAAGGGCACGGTGTGCGTCAGCAGGGATAAACTGGCATTCCATGAGAAGGCAAGTCTGGAGGCCGAAGGTACTGACGCTGGCATTCGGGTTGCAATAATAGATAGGACGCTGTAGGTTGGGAGAACTCAGAAGAAAGCACTTTAAGGCAGCACAAAAACCTGCTTGGCGGTGAACAGATGGATCCGGGGAAGTGGCAGCATGTTCCAAAAAGAGATCAAGACCAGAGACAGCGTGGTGTCTCCCAACCTCGTGCATTAGGAATGTAGATCCAATTTTCGGTGTGGTCCAAGGTAGCGCCATTCTCCCAATTAGAGCGTCGAACAAAACGCGGATCCCATCGAAGATCGGTGGAGATCTGAGGAGGTGTCCACCCAGCATGGCCGTCCAGGACCTTAGTCCAAAAGGGAAGACGCCAATCCGAGGTGAGATACCTGGGGCATGCTGGTGCACCCAAGGAAGTATACGAAGATTGAGCCATGCCCGTGGGCGTGGGCTGCTGGGCCTGCTCCCTGAATTCAAGAACAAGGTCTGCATCAAGAGCTCGGCATCACTAGTCCCAATCAGAATCTGAGAGCATGGTATAGACTGGAGGATTAACCCAACCCATGGGTATAGTCTTACTGTCCAGAAGGGTACGCAGTTGATTGTAGTCTCCCAGGTGCTGCATATAAATTTGTGCAAACGGAAGATCCTCAGGATGGGCTAAATTCTTCCGCACCTGTTCCAGCGTTTCTGCTTGCCACAGAGGTAAGTGATGAGCAAGCTCAGGCATGTACTCCGTGCAAAGAGTGTTGGACCGATCAGGATCCTGTAAATATGGGTTGTTTTCCAATAACAACCAGTGAGCATGAGGGTTGCCTTGAAAAATTCGATGGGCCTCATCTCTGAATTTATCTTGTGTATCAGCCAGATAAAAATCATGAAAAAATATAAGCCATCGGCTGAACAACTCGAAAGATGACCAAATCGGAATCCTCACAGTGGATTTGATCAAAGACTAATAGGGCACAGAGTAAGCCTTTGTCTTCAATGGAAAGGTCCAGCCAGATCCGGAGAAAATCCACACTGCCCAGGGGCTGCGCATTAATCTTGCCGTTTGCCGAGTACCACTTGAGAAGAAAAAGGTGGCGCCGGGCAACCACATAATCCAGATAATTGGAAGGGGTACAGAAGTCCATAGGAATGCGGAGAGCAATATCAATATATACCTCATGTTGACTCTGGGCTTCTTCCGCAGATTGAATAGCCTGCTGGAGTTGATGCTCTAAGTCTCTGATCTGATTATCTCTGTCAGCAAGAAGACGGGACTGATCACGGAACTTCCGGTGAGAGAGCGTGGCCTGTGAAGATGAAGGCACTTGAGTGGAGCTGTGAAGTTGAAGAGTGGCAATTTCTATGTCATCAATGATCTTCTGCTTCTGGGCTTCAGCGAGTTGAGCTTGGAGAGTCGTGAGCTGAGTGTGCAGCGTGGAAAGTTGGTCTTCGAGAGAAGAGATGCGCACATTGCGCTCGGCAAGTTCTTGGACCTGGTTGGTGTAATTCTGTGAGAGCTTCGTGTACATGGTTTGGAGATCTGCAAGGGCTTGATCCTTGTCGGCAAGGAGTTTATCCTTATCCTTGTTGGTAGCCAACAATTCTTGAATAGTTGACTGTAATTGAGTCTGTTGATCAGCGAGCAGGCTAGTCTGTTCCTGTTTAGTCTTGAGAGAGTCACGGGCCTGTAAAAGAGTCTCGTGCTTCCGTTGAAATTTATCTTCAAGGGATTGAACTTCCGTGGTGGCAGCGTGTAGATCCCTGTGAACCGCTTCCATGGCCTCCATGTAAGCTTGAATGCCATTCATGAAGGTTTCCTGAGAGTCTTGAAGCTTGAGCATGACGGCTTGGACATCCTGTTGATATTGATACAAGGCCTGTCTGGATGGTGGAGGTGCTGGGCCCTGTTGTCTGTGAGAGTGGGATGCCTGTGAAACATTTTGAAGTGCTGGTGGTCAGTGTCTGTGGACGAAGAGGAAACTGATATAGGTTTTTCTTGGTGGTGGGCATGATGAGGGCGTGAGGTTTCAGCATGTTGGTCAACAGGAATAGGATTTGAAAGTGGTCTGGTGGATGCTTGAGAAGTAGTGTTTTGATGTGTTTGAGAACCGGGACTGGGTATAGGAACACAATGACGGATGATGGCTTGGAGGTGAGCACCCACTGCGGTTTCAAAGCCTGAAGAGAGGGATGCTCGGATGCGATCAATTTCATGAAGAAGTCGTAAAAACAAAATTTGTGGCCAATCAATAGGATGAGTGGAGTGGATGGCCATAGAAATTTAACAAAAGTATCATGGGACTTGGCAATGTTCGTGAGTCTATGAGTGTTGGCCTGATAAGGAGTTTGGCCATACTCAGAGACGTCCTGTTCCTGTAAGGCAGCCCAAGATAAAGAAGGCCTGTGAAGAGGGACGTGAAATACCTGAGAAAGCAGGACCGGGTTAAGCAAAATTTCGGTCTGATCGACCCTGGTGGTGTAGCCGACAGTGGTGTTGGTCATGGCTGCCTGAGTTGCTCCGGATTTGGTGCAGGGAGGTCCTGCTTGGAGAATTCGTAAAGCCCATGGCGTTCTGCAACGGTGCGACTTGGACCTGCAAGGGAATCTCGAAAGCTGGGAGTGGAGAAAATCGCGGACTCAAAAAGAGCCGGATCCTTTGGAGCAGTAACTTGAAGAGTAGGGAATTTTGGTGAAACAGCCATGGCAAGAGACGAAGGAAGGAAGCGCAAGATCGGATTTGAAATGCTCCTCGAACGTTAAGCACTTGAGATCAAACAAGAGAGAGAGTAAAGGACTCAGATAATAAATATCTTTCATTAATAAAGTTCATAAACTCAAGGTTACAATTGGAACTACATAAGATTCTATGCAAGACAACATCTCTACTAACACCCAAGCTCCCCTCGCTCAACGGTCTCATGGCTACCAGTTCAATCTGTAAGAAGTGAGGAAGAAATGATGGGGATTAGTCCAGAACAAGGACTAAGTGGGCAACCGTTACCTGGTCGAGATAATCTGGAAAAGAAACACAACATGGCAACACAACTTCAACAGAAAAGAAACACAACATCACAACACAACTTCAACAGAAAAGGAACACAACATTACAACACAATATCATCAGTTATTAATGTTATCCAGGGATGATCGGTCCCTCGCCCAGGCTCTCACGTACACCGTGCACGTTCACACACCAATCACCTGGTGTGCGCGATGCTCAACCGCTCCAGCCCTCCGGCATCGACGAAGGGAGCGGGTTCATTCACACAATTAACCATATCTTATTAACATTTCACATAAACCTTATTAAGCATTAGAAAACACAAACAAAGAAAACGTTCCAACAATCATTAAATACTAGCAAGAAATTCTATAAGGGGTACTCGGTATATAGGTAGGAGCAGTATAACGTCATAAAGACTTAAAAGGAAAGGCTAGACAAAAATTGAGTTTCAACCGAAACTCAAAACCGGGTCTCTGGAACAACAGATTATACTCTCAACCAACTAATCTAACAATGGATTTCTAAACTTATGCCGAAGTAATAACTAAGAACGTTATAAAAGGGTTTTAATGGGTTTATCAAAACTGTTAACAGCGCAGAGCATAGCGGACTCAGCAAACATGGCCGGATCTTAACATGGAAGAGGCGGAACTGGCCAGATTTGGTAAAACACAAGCTTATCCATAATCTTGAGTCATATCCAAGCTCTGGGTAGATCCTGCACAAAAGGTTAGGGTCTGCTGACTCCTCGGTTTTGGCTGCGATTTGGAACACAGGGAGATACCAGACAACTTCTGTTCAAGCTGGGCTCAGCAATAGCCATAGAGTTCTAAACCTTGTAACTGTGATTAAACACGATTCTTGAGTAGATAGCAGATAGCTAGATAGAAAACTTAAAGCAAAACCGGCATTCTTCTACAACTAAAACTAGCAAGTAAACATTGACAGTCAGGCCATCACGGATTTTCATGGATTTGGCTCCGGTTAACCCACCTGCTCGGATTGCTCTTCTTCTGTAGCTAGGATTGAAACGCTGGCCAAAAGCTTCTGGAATTATTTTGATACAAAAAGACGTTTTTTCCTTTTGTTATGTTATAACCTAAAGTTGAGGAAAATATCCCTCACTTCCCTATTAATAATAAAGATCTTTCTAACCTTAGCTTTACTATTTAAGTTCATATCCAGTATTTCGTCAAGTAGCTAGCATAATACGAATATCGTATTTACGTTATTTTCTAACCCTTGATAATCCCTTCCATAATTAATTATCTTTAACCTATGGTTAAAACTTAAATGTTAACTTGCTCGTCAACCCCCTAGGTGTGTCACATTTTCTCCCGCACTAAAAATTTACCCATGTCCTCATGGAAAGATTCTCAAACTTACCCAGAACACGAATCACACTATCTTGGGCCCACAGGTGAAACTGAGGTTCAGGGACTAGGTTTGGGACGGCTAAACTAAATTCTAGGCTCTCTCTTGCCCCCTCTGACCATGCTTGATATCTTGACTAGATAACTTTCCCAAGAAGTTTTCCTTCTTGGCTCCCATAACTCAAATGTTAATGACTCCCATTGGCTCTGGCCCAATAACCAAACAATGGTTAATGATCGGGAACCTAGGCTCTGATACCAAAAATGAAACGCTCCTCGAACGTTAAGCACTTGAGATCAAACAAGAGAGAGAGTAAAGGACTCAGATAATAAATATCTTTCATTAATAAAGTTCATAAACTCAAGGTTACAATTGGAACTACATCAGATTCTATGCAAGACAGCATCTCTACTAACACCCAAGCTCCCCTCGCTCAACGACGGTCTCGTGGCTACCAGTTCAATCTGTAAGAAGTGAGGAAGAAATGATGGGGATTAGTCCAGAACAAGGACTAAGTGGGCAACCGTTACCTGGTCTAGATAATCTGGAAAAGAAACACAACATGGCAACACAACTTCAACAGAAAAGAAACACAACATCACAACACAACTTCAACAGAAAAGGAACACAACATTACAACACAATATCATCAGTTATTAATGTTATCCAGGGATGATCAGTCCCCGCCAGCTCTCACGCATAACCGCTCGACATCGGATGCACGCTCACACACCAATCACCTGGTGTGCGCGATGCTCAACCGCTCCAGCCCCCCGCATCGATTTAAGGAGCGGGTTCATTCACACAATTAACCATATCTTAATAACATTCCACATAAACCTTGTTAAGCATTAGAAAACACAAACAAAGAAAACGTTCCAACAATCATTAAATACTAGCAAGAAATCCTATAAGGGGTACTCGGTATAGAGGTAGGAGCAATATAACGTCATAAAGACTTAAAAGGAAAGGCTAGACAAAAATTGAGTTTCAACCGAAACTCGAACCCGGATCTCTGGAGCAATAGGTTATACTCTCAACCAACTAATCTAACAATGGATTTCTAAACTTATGCCAAAGTAATGACTAAGAATGTTATAAAAGGTTTTTTAATGGGTTTATCAAAACTGTTAACAGCGCAGAGCATAGCGGACTCAGCAAACATGGCCGGATCTTAACATGGAAGAGGCGGAACTGGCCAGATTTGGTAAAACACAAGCTTATCCATAATCTTGAGTCATATCCAAGCTCTGGGTAGATCCTGCACAAAAGGTTAGGGTCTGCTGACTCCTCGGTTTTGGCTGCGATTTGGAACACAGGGAGATACCAGACAACTTCTGTTCAAGCTGGGCTCAGCAATAGCCATAGAGTTCTAAACCTTGTAACTGTGATTAAACACGATTCTTGAGTAGATAGCAGATAGCTAGATAGGAAACTTAAAGCAAAACCGGCATTCTTCTACAACTAAAACTAGCAAGTAAACATTGACAGTCAGGCCATCACGGATTTTCATGGATTTGGCTCCGGTTAACCCACCTGCTCGGATTGCTCTTCTTCTGTAGCTAGGATTGAAACGCTGGCCAAAAGCTTCTGGAATTCTTTTGATACAAAAAGACGTTTTTCCCTTTTGTTATGTTATAACCTAAAGTTGAGGAAAATATCCCTCACTTCCCTATTAATAATAAAGATCTTTCTAACCTTAGCTTTACTATTTAAGTTCATATCCAGTATTTCGTCAAGTAGCTAGCATAATACGAATATCGTATTTACGTTATTTTCTAACCCTTGATAATCCCTTCCATAATTAATTATCTTTAACCTATGGTTAAAACTTAAATGTTAACTTGCTCGTCAACCCCCTAGGTGTGTCACAGGATTGAAAGAAGCCGGAGGGCGGAGAGCGGAAGACGAAAACGAAGGAAGGCGAAAAGGTATTAGGGCACGCGGCTGTGGCGAAAGGGCATGATGAGAAGGAAAAAGGGGCCGTTGATGGGGCCAGGTGGCAACAGATCGGAAGGGGACGATTGAGAGGCAAAATTTTGGCTAAGTCCCAGAGTCGTGAAGGGAAGGCAGATGAACGGCGGAGATAAGTCGTGAAGGAACGGTAGGATTTGACAGTTGGGCGAAGGTACAAATAATAATGATGGACGGGCGTAAAAGGAAGGGATGGCAATTAATGCCGGCAACTCGAAGTGGGATATCATAAAGGAGAATGTGTGATACAGGACCATGGCTAGATATGCGGCGGGAGAAAAATTCTGCATTTAGAAAGAGCCTTGCATTGCAACCACGTTAGCAATTTTGTGATTGGTCCACGTCGGCAGAGCTCCAAGCGGTTGGGCTATATAAGACGAGCAGTGGTCGAAGCTGAGACACCAGTTCGTGAGCATGGATGATGAATGTACTATGCCGACTAGTTGCCAGGAATGGATCACTTGCAAAATGAACGCAATGGACCTCTAGAAATGTCGCAACCGCGGCATCCGGATGGACGGCTGGTGTGGTGTAATGGCGGAGCACCCTGACCCTAAGACTACTCCAATCGAGGTGGTAATTCATCCGCTACTGAGCCTCAAAGATCGCCCGCCTACGGTGCTCCGTGATCACCCGGCTCCAAACCCGGAGTAGGGGTTCTTTTAACTTAGGATTTTGTAAATTGGGCTCTGCCCATAGCGGATGTATATGGGCAATGCCCACTTTTTGTTTTTCGCCACTAATATAATAGAAATATGCTGCTTAATCACTATCTTCGGAGTTGGAATTGTGTTGTTGATCATTTGTATGAACTCTTGTATCTTCTGTATGAAATTGTTTTAAGCGAAAACCATTAACCAGTGTAGGTAATGAAGTGCCACCTAATGGAAAAAACAATCTTAACTTCAAAAAAAAAAAAAAAAAAAAAAAACTGCCAGTTTGAAAACACTAGGCTGCACCACTTGAAGGATTTGATATGGACCCAACCAACGAAACTTCAATTTACCCGAAAAATTCTTATAATGAGAGTCATAAAGCAGAACCAAATCACCTTCTTGAAATGTTTTGGCTTTAAGATGTTTGTCATGCAACGATTTCTGCAACTGTTGGCCATGAAGAACACGAATATAAGCATCTCTCCTAAGTTCATCCAACTGTTCAAGTTGATAAACCCGTTCTTTAAGAGCAGCAGGTGGATTATGTGCTGTAGCTAGTTGGAAACGAAGAGACGGAAGGATATATTCAAAGGGCTTCTTGACCATAAACCAACTTAAAAGGAGTGTGGCCAGTAGCGATTTTGAAACTGGTGTTGTAAGCCCAAAGAACTGTAGGCAACTTGTCCTGCCAATCCGTGCGAGAGGCATCACAAATTTTCTTGAGAATAGTGATGAGAGTTTTGTTTGTACTTTCAGCTAAACCATTCCCTTGAGGATAGTAAGGGGTACTCTTCCTGTGCTGGATATGAAGATAATCCGTCAGCTCCTTGATAGTATGATTGACAAAATGGACGCCACGGTCACTAACAAGTTCCGTGGGACAACCAAAATGCGTAATGATGTGTGTGTACAGAACCTTAGCCGTGCTGGCTGCAGTGTTGTCTGGAAGTGCACAAGCTTCCGCCCATTTTGTAACATAATCAGTGATGACCAGAATGTAGCGGGCACGGGTGTGCCGTGCAGGAGGATCCATGGGCCCTACAAAGTCCATTCCCCATTTGCTGATGGGAAGTGGCGTGGCGACCGGCGTCAATGGAAGAGCGTCATGGGCCGTGGGCCTATCCACCACGACGACGCCACACGCGGCGGCGTGGCGTGGGCATCCTTGAAGAGCGTGGGCCAGAAGTATCCTGTCAGAAGAATTTTGCGTGCCGTGGTGTCACCACTGAAATGACCACCACCAAGACCGTCATGGGCGTGTCGAACGATATCGGGCACCTCATGAGGAAGGACACAACGACGGAGGACCATGTCTTTGCCGTTTGTACAGATGTTCCAGAACCATGGTGTAGTCACCGGACTTCACGCTAAACCGACGGCTGGGCGCGGAGCTAAGCTTTTCGAAGAGAGCGTGGGATCTTCGGTTGGAAGAGCACCAAAGTGAGAAGATACCGCGAAAGTTGTGGAACCAATGGGGCTGGGTTTGACAAGGAAACGGTTTGAGCGCCCTGAAAGGCGCCGAAAAACACCCGTGGAGGTGTCATCCGTGTGGATACGTGAAGGTAATCAGGCACCACGTGAGACTTGCCTGCCTTATGAACGATTTCGAAGGGAGTGAATTCTTGCAGAAGAAGGACCCAACGAGCAATTCGACCCGTGGGTGTGGCTTTGTTGATCAAATAAAGAAGAGCTCGATGATCAACAAAGAACTTGATCTGGCTTCCCAACAAATAATGACGGAAACGTTGGACACAGAAAACTAAGCCCAAGGCTTCCCGTTCCGTGGCAGAGTAGTTGCACTCAGCGGGATTGAGTTTCCTGCTGGCATAGCGTATCGGTTTATCCGTTTGCTCATCATAGGTCTGAGAAAGAACAGCACCAATGGCAAAAGCGGAGACATCAACATGAACGTGAAAAGGCTTGTCCCATTGAGGTGGAACAAGTAACGGTAAGGTTCGAGTAAGTAACGCCTTCAACTTCGGAAAGCTTACCGAGAGGATTCCAAGCCCAAGTGGATTCATCACCCATGAGTTTATGAATGGGATCAGCTATAGCCGCAAGTCCAGGAATGAAGGTGGAATAATAATTTACCTTACCCAGGAAAGACCTCGTCTCTTTGATATTTGATGGTGCGTGAGCCTTCAGTACACAACTGATTTTAGCAGGATCCGTGGTGATCCCTTCTTTACTAACCACATGACCCAAAAGAACACCTGAGGTGACGCAGAAGGTACATTTCTCAGGATTGAGACTGATGCCAGATTCATCACATTTTTGAAAGACTAGTTCTAACTTCTCCAAATAATCATCCATGGAGCTGTAGGCTGAAAAGTCATCTTGAAAGATCTGGAGAAAAGGATTTTCCTTCATATAGTCATGAAAGACAGAGAGCATAATGCGCTGAAATGTGGAAGGAAAGTTTGATAAACCAAAAGGTACCACCTTGTAGACAAAAGTGCCCCACGGGGTGGTGAAGGTAGTTTTGAGTTGATCTTCATGCTTGATAGAGATTTGATTGTACCCTGAAAAGCCATCCATGAAAGAGTACATCTCATGAGCAGCAACCTCTTCAAGAACCTGGTCGGTGAAGGGAAGCGGGAAGTGATCACGTTCCTGGCCTGATTGAGTTTTCGGTAGTCCACACAAACGCAGATCTTACCATTGTGCTTGAGAGCAATGACGATGTGGCTCACCCATTCAGAGTGTTTGACCTCATAAATCAAGCCCGCGGCTAAGAGTTTATCAATTTCGACCTTGACACGGTCACGGTAATTTGGGTTGAGCCTGTACTGTCGTTGCTAAATTGGGCGTGCGTCAGGTTTGGTAGGAATGGTGAGTTCCCCCAATTCTTTTTTGATACCTCGAAGGTCTTTGTAGCTCCAAGCAAAAATATGTTTGAATTTTTTGAAGAGCATCACAGCGCGTGCTTTATAGGTGGGTGGAAGATGTGCAGCTAGACAGACTGGTTGATTGTTACCAATGTCCACGATGTCCACCTCTGGAGTTTGAATATGGGGAACTACCTCCATGTCCTGAACATGACGAGCAGGAGGTTGAAGCATGACAGAAGGAGCAGCATTTTGAGTGGTGAAGAAAAGAGGTTGTTGAGCGTCATCAAGCAAGGGTTGCTTCATGACGGCATGAACATCCACAGTCTCTGAAGGAGGGTCCGTGTCTGAAAAATGGTCAAGGCGTTAAATTCGATTACAAGGAGCCAGGTATGGGTCCAGCAGGGCAGCCACAGCCTGGTCCTGATCAAGAGTCATCTCTCCCCAAGGATCAAGATACCGTGGTAGGATGAGAGAGGCGCACTCACCGGTGGAGCCCCGAACATTATAGATATTTTGTGCTTCTTCAGAATCAGTGTCTGAGATGGAAGGTTCTGCATTCTCAACAGAGATCAATTTGCCAGATCCAAATCCATAGTGGCATTGAGATGTCCATCACTGATGACAAGTTGGTCCGCGGGCCCAAGAATGAATACTTTAGCCCGGGCGAGAAAAAGGTCCGCCTACCAAAGATTTCATAATCACCGGATCTTCTCCAATTTTCCAAACCCCAAATTCCAAGGGGAATTTGAGATCACCAATGCTGATGTGGAGGAGAGAAGTGACACCTTGAGGTCGCGTGATATGGCCATTGGCCAACTTGATGTCATAGGGTGCACGGTACAGTTGTTTGATCCCCAATTGCTTCCTGAGCTTATCAGTAATGAGATTGACTGCACTACCTCCATCAATTTGAACATGATTGATGTGCTGATTGCCCACCGTGGCATGCACCGTGGGTGTTGATGTCGCGACAGCTCCAACCAGAACAGTGGGAAGAGGCAACTGATCTTGGAGAGCTGGACAGAGTTTCAAAATGGTGGCCAGGCTCAAAGGAATCTTGATCTTGGCAAGTTCTTCTTGAAGTTCCAAAGGAACATGAGAAAATGGATCAGCAGGATCCATAGGAACTGAGGTAAAGAAGCTGAAACCTCTTTGAGAAGTTCCACCTCTGCAGCAATATTAGGATAAAGCTGAGAGCGTGTGCTTGTAGATGATGATGGGGCCTCCTGACGCTGCTGAGCTCGAGTTGTGGCATGAACATTGTCCAGTGTGCGACCTTCCACAACCTGCATGAGGTTGAGAATACTCTGTCTCACTTTCAGCATGACATGAGACATGAGTTTATCAAGATCTGGTGCAAAATGAACTTTTTTATCTTCTGCATGAGGTACCGTCTCGACAGCAAAAGCAGGTTGTGTGTCGTGAGGGGCGTGAAGCCCTGGTCTGGCGTGAGACCAGACCAACCCAATTTGACTGCTGTACTGGAGGATTGAGTGCCTAGTAGATTTCCTCTTGAACTTGTTGATCCAGAGGATTGGAGGTAGGTGCGGCTTGCTGAGGGCGCTGTTGTTGAGGTGGCCGTGGGGGCTTTCTCAAAACAGGACGAGGGCCTTGTTTACCATTGGCAACCCACAGCTGATAAGCCGTGAGGTGAACTGAAGCAGGCTGATCGGTACCTGGAAGTTGGACTTGAACTTGGGGAAGTTGAGGGCACGCCATGGTGGTGTGACCCCATTCATGACAATGATAGCATTGAGCCTTTGTAGGATCAAAGGGAGGACGGGAGCCTTGTCCGTGACTGCTGAGGTTGCTACATTTGTTGAAACTGCTGAGGTTGTGGAGCTTGATATTGCTGAGGCTGATAGGTTTGTTGTTGCTGAGGCATGGTCTGCACTTGATAAACCATCTTCTGCCTGAAAGGGGTAGGATGAGAGCGTGTGCATTCTTCCGTGGCATGACTGCACATGTTGCATCTTTTGCAATGAGGAGGTCCATTGGAGGAGTTGCATTCATTGGCCAAATGTTCCTGATATTTACAGAGATGGCACCAGATCTGAGAGCGTTGTGGATTGGTTTGTGGAGGCTGAACATCATTTTGAGAAACCATGACTGGGGGCATGAAAGGAAGTTCCGTGAGAGCAACACCTCGAGAAGAAACATTGACCGAGTGATTGACCAATTCAATCGCCTGCTCCAAAGACTTGGGACGCAGGTACTCCGTCATGAGACGAATGGCAGGAGGAAGGCCCTGCAGAAACCAGACCAGAATCTGGCTTTGCGTGGGGTACTCCTGACTGATGAGGATGTGAAGATGGTCGGCGAAATCACGCGCAGACTCCGTTGGTTGTTGCTGGAGATCATTGAGTTGCTTGAGCAGTAGTTGATCATCATCCCTGGTGCCATAGTGAGAGAGGAATGTTGTTTTCATTTCGTGCCAACTTTGCTTGCAGTGGCTTTTGTTGGCCATTAACCATTGATGAGGGGCGCCTCTTAGCGTGGTCGAGAAGATATGAAACTTGAGTTGTGGTTGAGCATGACCATTCAGAATGGCCAAGGCTTCAAATTCTTTCATATGAGCTTGAGCACTCTGATCCAGAGGTTTGCCTTTAGTGTTGCCAAAAGCTGGATAAGCGAGCTTCAAATTGTGAGTAGGAGATGAAGGCGGAACTGAGGCATAGACCGGTGGAACATATAGTGGTGGTGGAACGGAAAAACCCGGAGGGCCAGAGAAAGGAACTTCCGGTGGGGAAGGACCCTGGGATCCCACCTCATTTGGCTTTGAGATCTGTGAGTTGGTAGACAGGAAGAGTATTTTGAAAAGATGGTGAAGCCTGAAATTCATGAACGTGGGGAGGGCCAAAGGAAACTTGAGGGTAGCCCATCCCGGCAGAAGGTGAAGAAGGTTCTGACGGCAGAGGGGTGTGGCCTGAAGGTATATGAATATAGGTGCTGTCAGGAGTCTGGAAATAGTGAGGCGTGGGCTGAACAGGCGTATGATGTGGTGATTGAGGTTGAGAACAATGCCAGCACACAGGGGGAGATCCTGGTCGAGAACGAGGACGAGGGGTAGGAGGTGCCGATTGAGCTCTGGAACGGACACAACCACCCTCAATGTCATAGTCAGTGTCATACATATCCCGAACAACCTCGCGTCGTTGATGGTGCTCCAGTCGAGCCGCCGTTTGGCAAAGAAGTTCTTCAGGAGTGAAATCACGAGCCGACATGATGGAAAGAAGGAAAAAAGAAAGATCAGACCCGGCAGCGGCGATAGTGTTTGGGGTCTGGGTTCGAACTCCGCAAGAAGACCCTCCGTGGAGGACCCTTGGATCAAACAGAGAACCGGAGTCGTGGTCACGCGGGATTTGCAAAAGAAACAAAGGAAAGGGAAAAAAAGAGAGAACAAAAGGTGACAATGAGAACACAATGATGATAACAAAACTCTTTGATATCAATGATGATACACGAACTCTCGCAATAGAGAGGAACAAAATGGAGACAAGACCAAAAACTCATCTAAAACTCGAGTGCTAACTCTACTCATATATATAGTACAATGGCCTTTGGCCCAATATAGACACTTTGTCGCATCTGCGTCGACTCCTCGAAGGAGGCCTCGATTTGCAGTGAATGTTTGGCGTGCCTCTTGAAATGCTCGAAATCACGCCGACGCCGACGCCCTGGCCACTTGTCTCGTTTTCTCGCCTCTTCTTTGGCGCGGGCATGGCCTTCGGCGTGGTCTGCTGCTTGGTCTTCTGCTGGGCCTTTGACGACTGACCTGGACCTGGCCAGGGTAGCCCTTAAGCTCGAAATATCGCCAAAAGGCTATTTTTTTGGACATTTGCATTTTTTTTCACTATTGTTGAGTAGGATCAATTAGGAGTGGTGCCAATAAAATATCGCCACCTTGTCACTTTAAATTTTCTCCCTCCACTCATAAGTTAGCCTATATCACTAAATGATGGATTCTTAGATTCGCCCCCATGTGAATTTTATTCTTGGTAATTATTCTAAAATCGCCCCTTAACCCCCTAAAATCATGTAAAATTAATGCGAATTCTATTCTTGGTGAGTTTTTTAGAATTGCCATTTACCTCCAAGAAAAAAAAAAAGGAAAGGGAAAAAACCATGCATGTTATATGGATTTCATGATCCGGTTCCAACATCCGGGTATGCAATCCTAGAGTATTTTTGCTTTTGGTCTGTTGTTTATCCAATTTTAAAAAGATGACTGAAATCAAACCGGGTTTGTGCTTGCCCACCATAATATGCAATCATGCCCTCGCTAAGTTTGTGTACTTCTTGTTGTTTAGCTTTAATATGGAGCTATTGAGATTTACAATCACATGCCAATGTCTGATAACATGTATATTCATTATGTGAGCATTACGCTTACAACTGTATACGGACATAACAAATATATATTGTAGACCCAAATTTTACTTGAGAAAAAAGTATATATTCCATCACTTGATGGATGAAAGATTCGCCAAGGTTGCTACAACTCAAATTGAAGCCCGAAAGAAAATCGCCAACATAACTAATCGAAAAAAGCTAAGATTCGCCTCACATTCTAAATTACACCTATAAAAATTTGGGCTTAAGGGCTACTCTGGACCTGGCTGTGGCTCCTTGTTCTTGACCTGGTCCACAGTGTGCATGAATAGTCCTGTACCAGGACGTACAGGACGAACAATAATTTGATATGGTTGATTTTGTTGCATTCTGTCAACCATTTGTATGCAATATACTTGAACAGTGGTGGTTTGGCGTATTGTTTGCTTCCATTGACGGTGTTCTCGATGGAAGTTTATGCGTTTTTGCTCTTGTGAGAGTTTGTTGGAGACGTTTCGAGTTCTTTGGTCCTTTACCAAAACAGAGTAGTATTTTATTGTATGGCCAAAAACCAATACAGTACATAGCATCCATAAAGGATTCGTCTGGAAATACCCTCGATTGAGGACTCCACCAATGTTTAATTCGTGGACCCGGTAATGGTACGATGATCAACTGTAAGAGTGCTCCTTGGACTTTTGCTTTACTCAGTCTAACTAAAAATTTTGGGTTGCTCGTGGTCTCTGGCCATTCCCACATATAAACTGATATTTTATATCAATGAGGGAATCGATTGTCATTGAAAGGTCGGAAACTTCGTTGAATGGCATTCACATGTACCAATTCCTTAGTTTTATGTAACTTTAAACGACATTCGTTCACTAAAGTGGGTAGTAATGTACCTTGAAGATCTTTTAATTGTATTGATCCATTTTCATACAATTTATGGATTTGGAATGGATCAAGCCATCTACATTTCAATTTCCCTGGGTGTTGTTCAAATCGGGAATCATATAAAAGAACCTTGGCACCGTCATGAAAGTCTTGGAACTTTTGTTTACGGTCTATCCATGCCTTCCTTCTGTCTTTAGATACTTGTTGTGCCCATATAGATTGTTGGCGCTTTTCATCTAGACCTTCTAATTGTATTAATATATGTTGTAAAGAAGGAAGATCTGCCATTCGATGATGAATAGCAATACGCAAGTTTGGTATTACAAACTCGAATGGTAAGACAGCCTCTATCCCATAAGTTAATTGGAATGGAGTATGTACACTTACCCATAGAGGACGCAACGTGGGTTCTCAAGGCGGATTTGGATAAGACTTACCCGGACTTTATGAAGGAATGCCAGGGCCGTACCATTCAAGATGCAATTATCTCCAACCCGGATGGTAAGCATAGTTGTCTCTTAGTGTGACAGGGGTCATATGAGTGGGATCCAGCAGGGATCATCTTTAGGGGTTGGGTTACATGCATCTTAGATGGGGAATCGGGCATATACGTATTCATGATAGGACACATTCGTCTACGGCTACTATGGGATTATTGCCACTCCTTACGCCGAGATGATATGCCAGCCTTAGACATGATAGGACCTTTGCATTCATATTTTTATTTATTTAAGGGGGTGGTCCCTTCAACCACACTACTTAACTTATCTCTTAAATACTAATGCATTCACTTCTGCAGGCCAGTAGAGCATACTGCTAAGCTGCAGAAGAATCGCGGCCTCACTTCGTAGGCCAACTTGTGTTTTTGAGATAAAATTGTGTTCCAATGTACTCTTGAGTGTAATTTCCTCTTGTTTTGTTCAAAATAGGACTTCTTGTCCTGCTACCTCCACATGTAACCCTTTCACGTTTTCAATAAATTCAAGTTATCTCTACCATATTTACTCTCCACTAACTCTAATGCTGAGGACAGCATTAATCCAAGGGGGGGAGAATGTGACGTTCCAGGTATCTATACGGTATACGTATGCATACCATGACACGTCACCAGGACATAATAGGCATAAGGGCCCAAGTGAGGGGTTCGCCTATAATGGATTTTATTAGCTATGCTAATAAAACCATAATTATGGATTATAATGGCCTAATCAACCTAATTAAGCCATTATGGTCTAATTAACTAATTGTGACCAATGAAGGGGTGCCACCTAGCCCAAATCGATTGGCCAGGAGGGACTTACCATTTTGGGCCAAGGAATAGGGGTCCTACCCTCCAGTTCACCCCAAATACGAATTTGGAGTGAAGGGGAGCATCAGCCAGCAGCTTACACTTGTTTTGCCAACACTTGACCACCAGCCTCCAACTATGGATGCCTACCATGACCATGGCTCTAGCCAAGACACCGGTTAGTCAATAGATAACTTCTTTTCCGCTGACACTTTTTTGAGTAGATGAAATGATTAAATTCTCTTTTCTAAGTTACTTTGAATACTTGAATGTTATTTACATTAGTTCTTTCTGCTTCTTCTGTGTATTGGGAACTAAGGGAAGGATACAGACCTAAAAGCCTCTTAGCACTAGAGATGTCTCTAGCTAGATCCCTTAATACCCAATAATTGCGGCCTGTGCACAAGAGCCTACTTGGTTGTGGATGCTATGATGTGGTTCAGCACCAGATAACGAGTATGAGGGTGAATCGGGGGTGGGGTCTTGCCTAGCGCGGCTACAGGACTCCTATAGTGTGCTAGGCTTATAGCCGGTAACTGTGTGTGGGCCGAGTATGGGTCTGACACTCTCTGGACCGGAGGGCGTGAGTCATAGATGGCCGCCCTGGGCTCGAACGGGTTGGTGAGCTGACCTTTAGATTTAGGAGATAAGTCGGGTATGGATACGGGGGTCACTGAGGGGGCACGTGTTCTCTAGCACACCCAGGGATCCGTCATACTCGGGGAGGAGACGCCTCTCTGACCTGCCTCATCAGACCGGGGAGATGTAACCAGGAGTAGTCCTGAAAGGGTGATTCCTTGGGATTGCATCCCCGGAGGGCTACAAGCACGTCATAGCATGATTCAGCCTATCTGTAAAGTGTGCACAGGAGAAGCGGATGGAGTGGACAACCCTAGCCATTGTCTTATGCCAGCCAACGCCATGTTATACCTCCGTCTGTTGATATCTTGAGACCCTGGCCGTCAGTTGATCCCTTGGAGTCTGAGCCTGGGGTAGTGCCTTGTCATGGTGTTATTTCATTTCGTGGTGGTATATTATTATGCATGATGATGGTATGCTAACGTATATGTATGCTTCCGTTGTATAGGATTCCCCATAGAGGAAGTGGAACGAATGACACCTCCGTCCTTGCTCGGACACTTGGCCATCCCAAGGGGTCCAAGGATTTCGGAGGGCCTTGCCAAGGTGATGTGGTCGGCATGGGAGGGGAATTCTCGTATTTATACGATGGGAGCATCGTATAGACTCTGGGAGCGTCACACTTCATAGGCTTGGCAAATCAACTGTTCGCATGCTTTCTCTGTAGCCACTATGGTAAAAATAATCTCTGCTTTCGTGTTCCTTCACAAACCCTAAATCCTAAACCCTAAACCCTGACAAATCTTGTGACCAAACCAACACTGCTAATGCTTCAACTGATTTGGGCTGCTACTGGTTGATTTTAACTAGTAGATCGGTTTTGAGGAGATTCCTTGCTTTTGCGCTTGAAGTGCACAAAAACACAAATGGTTCATCTGGTAGCAACTATGATGATGATAAAGCTATCAAGCCATTATAGACATTTCTTATTCTAAAAACATCTTCTGGCAAGAAGTTAGGACTCCTGATGATTTCCTTTTTCCTCTCATTATTTTTGCCAAGTAAAAAATATCTACTTGCAAGAGCAACTATTTTGCAAGATATGAAAGACAGAAGCAATAAATTGACAAGCAAGGACTAATTTGCAAATTTCTAGGAAGCTTGGATGTGCAAGAGTTAATTAAAAGAATCTTTCTGCAAGTAATAGTCAATTTGTGGAGGAATTGATATGGGAAGATTCGACTTAGTATGCAATGATTGATTTGGCGTGGAAAATTTTGGATTTTGCAGTACTTAAGCTAATCCTGTAACCATTTCAGAATAGTCATCGAAATTGCATCTTCAATCACATAAAAAGCAAACGTATCTTCTAATGATTTTGATTATAGAAATTCTCCACCTTCAATTCCTTAGCAGCAAAAGTTCCTTTGCTTCACTGCCACAATTTGTTAAAAGAGGAAAAAAGGTTCTGCAAAGAGTCCTAAAAATTCAAAAGGCAAGGGTCCTCATTGTGCTAGATTGATCTTTGATTCATGAGTTTTTTAATGCTTACATCTTTTTATTGTGAATTTCAATATGTCATATTGTTTGTGGATTTTTTTTATTGGTTTTTTCTTTTGTGAGTCTGCTTGGCCACTATACCTTTTTTAGAGACCAAAATAGTTTCTTTGTTAAGGGATTAGTGAAGCCATAGGAATTGCAACATTCATTCTTATTATCCAAATCCTAATTCCATCATAGATAGGTCGCATGGTGACGGTCATAAAAGCTGCATCCATTAATGCATAATCAGCATGTTGTGGTAGTTTTGCTGCTTTCACTTCATGGTTTATAGCCATAATTTCCATAATTCCATTATTGGAAAGACTTGACCTTATGACATCAAGTCCAAACATTCATAAGTACGACTTATCTGCGTTTTGAGATAAGTAGATAAATCCGCTTCTTGAGCCTAGTTGAAATGTCTTCTCCCCTTCATGTATTTATATCCTGCCCCCCTTGGGATTCCCCATCAGCCGTCTTAGAGCGTCTCATAAATATCATTATCCCTTCATGGAGAATCACTCAGCCTTGGGATCTTCATATAATTTTGACTACACACAACATATCACCATCTGTAGATACAATTCAAATCAATAAGCATGTTGGTGAAGAGAAAATGTTCGCAGCGACCTTAGCTGCCGCGATAAATATCTTGTATGAATAAATTACAATTGTCATTTCAGATTTCTAAGCATAGAGCATAAAAATTTTCCGTACTCTACTATCTATATTGCGTCCTTTATCTATTTTAGTTTTTAACTAGAAATTTCAAATCTCCTAAATCAAACCCGATCGTTCTGGATTTGAGAGTGGTATCTTGTGCACCAGCTTTGGAGTTCTTGATTGTGGGAATGTACTTGACACTTTGCTATTCTCCATTAGGATCTTCCATGTATCTTATTTCTCCAGCTTTATCAATATGCTCAGGTGCCAGATCTGCTTCACCTACATCCTTGTCAACATCCCTTGTATTTGAATCTGCCTCAATTTGACTGAATATAACTCGAGTTAATGCATTCCAAAGAGAAGCACCTTTTCTGTGACAGTTTTGGAAAAGTTGCAACAACACATGCAACTCATGCCTACTCTGTTTTCCAGCACACCTAAACTCAATTGTAAATCCCTATTCAATCACATCTAGACTAACAAAACTACTAAACTCTAAGAGCATCAGACTACTTCTTTCATTTTTACTAATCAACATTCTATTGATAATTGTTTAAAAAAACTACTCGAAAACCATTGAATTAATTAAGCCAAGTCAAGTAAATCGTAACACTGAGGATTAAGCATTCAAAATCAAGGAGATGGAGTTCTGAAAACATGAGCAACTAGCTCTGCAGTCTTCTTATCATACATTGCTTTGGCAATGGCATTTCTTCTGCTAGCATTGTCAGCAGTCATTTCTGCTTGAGTTTTATTTGATTTCATTCTCTTTTGCATTTCACCCTCACCCTCACCCTCATCATCCTCTTCCAAAGCTCTCTCTAGAGCTTCCAGTGGATTCAACGAAACGCCTTTTACTCGATGTATGTTGTAGCAAGCTGCTTGTGCTATCTCAGTGTTTGGTAGCTGGCGCCTTTTGAGTAACTTGGCATATCTTTTGGTTAGCTTTTCATTCTCAATACTTTTTGCATCTCCTCTCAGAGCCTCATCAATCCAAGAAGGCCAAAGGAATCCCCGTGTCTAATACAAAGATTATGAAGGACTAGACATCCGATACCATATCCGAACATTATGCAATAACATATCCACTCTCTTCATCAAAATTCTAAACCTTGCCTTCAATCGGCCAAATGTGCATTCAATGCATCCCGAAAGTAGAAGATTGGACATAATTCCAATTTGATTGCATATCGGCCAAGCCATCCTTATGTCCCCTTGTATGGTGGCAAAGATCCAAGGCCTAGGTGGATAAGCCGCATCGCCGACAATGCAATACTTTCCCAATTGTCCACTTGCTATACGCTGGCCTCGCTTTTGATTGTTGAAATAGCTTCCAATCATGGATACTACCAGCCCATCCGACACATCATAATCCCACACATAACAATCCGATGAAACTATAGCCCCAAGGAGTCTTGAAAGTGAAAACCTTTCTGTTAAAGTAATCCCCGAGGGATTGTCACTTTGAGCAATAATTGGTAGATGGCATCCATCAACCGCTCCAACAACGAAAAGGAATGCCTCTCATTTTCTCAAAATCCTTTGCAAGCTGTTCCATTCTCTTAACTGAGGGCCACCTAATACACAGTGGTTCTAAGTGTTCTTTAACAGCACCACAAAATTCACAACTGCCCGCTGTGAGGTTGTTTCACCTATGCCATAAGAATCACCTATGTCTCTCAAGGTGTTTCCTGTTGCTAATCTTGACAAAGCAATACATACCTTCTTCTCCACGGGCAACAAAGAAGATGCATCCTTGTATCCTCTCGTTTTAAAACTGGTCCCAAAGCTTCACAAATATATCGAAATGTGGCTCTAGAAACTCTTACCCGTCTTTTAAACATGTGATTGCTGTATGATCCCATCAAAGCGACGTCCATGAAGAGATCGGGCCTCTTGTAAGCCCAAATATTGACGTCTCTATCCATTCTGCCATCAAGTCCTTCAATCAAAATTTGAGAATCGTGCATCCAAGAATGTAAAGCGGTTGCAGCTGCAATAGAAGTATCATCCAAAAATGTTTTGAACCAGTAGTATATGAAAGCTGCTATTGCAATGATATGTTTTCTCTCCATTTCTCAGGGAAACGAATTTGTGAGGGAAGACGAATTTGTGAAAGAGAGATGAAAAAATTGAAGGCATTCACGGTGGTGTTCATGACGTGTATGGTATTGCCGCTTAGTGGAATTATAGGGTAAGATATTTGACGGCAATTTTGCATTTCCGCCTGGAAAAAAAAGGCCACGTAATTTTTTAAACTGCCGTTTAGTGGAAATCCGGCCTTACATCCTTGTCAATATCCCTTGTATTTGAATCTGCCCCATTATTTGTTGTTTCCAAATCTTCTATTTTTATTTTTGGATGTGGTTGGGTTCCGTATATAGGAATGTTACTTTAGGTAACATTCCTGGCATGGAAACATGCCGACGCGCATGGTAGATATCCAGAATGTAACATAAACTTTAGCAAACAAAACATTAAACAACTTTAGTCGACATTCCTGGAAAGGAAAGTGTGACACGTGGCAACATGCGATAGGCTTAAGCAGCTGAATGCCACTTAAGTGGCTTTTACGTGCCATGGAACGCCGCATGCGGCGTTCCCTTCCTGTTTGCATTCCCCTTGCGGGATTATAGTTGGCAGAATTGAATGCCAAGAATTTGAACTCAGGCGACAATTGAACTCAGGTATTCCTCAGTTCGAATCATTTTTTCAAAGCGCCCATATAGCTGGACTTGCCTCTGACCTCTGCATCTCAGATCTATTCGTTCAAGAAGTGGAACCTCTATTTTCTTGGCTATGGCACCTCCGGCAGGTTTGGTCCGAAGAAAACCCTGTTCGATGTTGCATTGTATTGCAATCCAGCGTGTCATGTACATATTTTTTTCTTTTTTGATCTGTTGTGTGTGAGCTCCTTACATTTTTCCCCTATTTCCATGGCTATATCACTTTGAGTGGGCCGAATTGGGCTCCTTCTATGTGCAGATTTTCTTCTTCTATTTTGTGCACATTTTTCCTGTTTTCTTTTACCAATATTTGCTGACATTTTTATACTTCTTCACTGAGAGACAGCAGAGCATGATGTCTGAGAGCTCAACCAGTTCTGCAGGTTCCGCATTGAAAACTCAAAGGTATGATTCGATCTGTTCTTAGAATTTTTGAATTTGGTTTCTCGGTCTAGAATTCCAACTATGAAATGGATACTGTCCAGAATGTATCACGTTAGTGCAGTGAAAAGCATTGATGTGATGCAACCAACTCACCTACTTCTACGTCTCAGCTCCATTCCTAAATGTTATATATTTTGCAGAGTAAAATCAATGCCACACTTTTTGCCAATTTCAATGAGCTTATAGTCGTTCTTCCACAGCTCTATCCATGCCTTTGTAAGCCTTTAGGGTTTAATAAACATCTGCCTTTTTGCTCCAAATCAAATAATAACTCAGAAATTATTGTGCAATGGCTGGCGCATTAGAAAGAATATATGTGAGGTTCTTGCTTCATAATAACGTCAATTATAATTACATGATATTTTCTATGTCTGTAACAGTGATATCTCATTTTTAACGTTGCAGGTGCATCTTTGAGATCATGATTGTAGAAGACATAAAAGGAGGGCATGTATTTTCTAAAATGACCCACAAGGTATATTTCCATTTATTCTGCCACAAAAAAGGACAGAAATACAGATCATGATAGAGGTGATTAGCAGTATTTTGTCCACATTCTGCTTTTGCCCACATCCTGTTGGCTTGATCATTTCTACCCATCTAGCTTTTGCTATCTTGATCCCACAAAGTGTCTGCCTTATTTTCAAAGTCTAAAAACCATTTCCAACCATTTCTTTTGCAACATCAAGCAGTTATATGAATGCTTCTCTGGTAAGATCCATTTTATTTCTTCTAATGTTCTCATTTCATCTTTTAGACTTGAATACAATTTTTATTTAACCAAGCATAAACCAGACATTGGTAGAATGGCTCCCATGGCTTTATTATCTGCTGATATCTGCATGTTTTGTTATATTTATACTGCTATATAAGTCTGGATTGTCTTGACTAAGAGCAAAAGATGCTCAGCATATAACCAACAGATCTAAGATTTAAGGATAGTATTCTTAGGTGTTTACATGTCTTTCCTTCTCCATGCAACCGTGTGTTTTCTTCTATGTGCATTGCGGCTTCAGACTAGAGAAGCCATATGCTTCCAATTTGGAAATGCATGTCTGTCTTATATTTGATATGCTTCAATGCTTTAAATTGATGATTAAATGAATCTGAAATAATTATTTTTTCTTTAATTGCTTAAGTTTATACAATTATGGCATGGATTTCATTCCTTCTACGGGGTGGTGTTATTTCTCCTAAGGACTTCTTCTTTTGCCCATACCATGCAGGTTGATTAGCAGCATTTTGTTCACATTTGGTTAATATACTGATTGTTTCTATCCTCCTAGGTTTTGCTGATCACAAGTGAGTATGTGCCTTATCTTCAGAGTTTGGCAACCATTTCCACCCATTTTTATTGCAACATCAAGCACAAAAATGTTGAGAACAGAAATTGAGCACAGAAATTTGCACCATATGATTGCAATTTCAGTTTATTAACAATATATTAGAGTCCTCCTTAGAAGTTGTAACCGTTGTATTCAAGGCTATTTATAGTTTTGGTTTGGTTGATATATTAACTACAGACTGATTTTGCAGCATTGTCACTGTCCCATGCATTTAGTTCTTCAATGCACCTTAGGGAAACTTGAGCAGACAAGGGTGGAGACAAGGATGGGGTCAAAACTAATGATACTGCGGTACCAAATAAGAAATTTGATGACGCAGTAAGATTTCTTCTATTTGCTAGGAAATTTTAATACATTGTAATATTGTTCTAGCACAGGCAGTTGCTGAAAATTTTAACTGTGTCTGCAAGACAGTCCTGATGCTTATGTGAATTTATGAAGAAAACGATTTTGGAAATCCGTCCACATATCTCTGATAGCGCGTAAAACTCTATAGAAACACTTCAGCACATGTTGACTTAAGTTGTTGAAGATATATTGTCTGGTTTCAGTTGACAAAGATTTATCATGAAGATTGATCACCCTTAGATGGAAAAAATTGTACAGTTGCATATAGCCTGTAATTACTTGTGGAACCATTCTTGACCCATGTTTGCAATTTCAACTGTTTTACAAGCTGGTCCGAGAGACTTGTGAATCATGTAATGTCAAATTCCAGCAATGATGGTGCAA
Source organism: Isoetes taiwanensis (assembly GCA_021234155.1). Classification (NCBI taxonomy): domain Eukaryota; kingdom Viridiplantae; phylum Streptophyta; class Lycopodiopsida; order Isoetales; family Isoetaceae; genus Isoetes; species Isoetes taiwanensis. The sequence goes on along the minus strand of JAJEKV010000016.1, from coordinate 4,074,656 downwards.
GAAATAGGACAGTCGGCGTAAAGAAAGTTGAGAACATTCGCATAGATTGGTACTTATATCATCTGTAGAACATGCTGATGCGCATGTGAAGTTATGAATCTACTAGCCTGAAGCATTTTAGTTGCATGTGTTAGTTGAAAAAACTATAATATGAACAGGATTATTGGCAATTCTGGAATCATATTTAAATTTTAGCACCATGTCCATGTCCTATACTAAAAGAGAATTATGGCTAGACATTTGCCTGTAGTTAAGAGCTGTGTTATTTCCTGGTCCTATTTCCTGGTCCAATCACAGATGTAGATTCACTTCAGCTAGATTTCCCTCTAAATTTGAAAGGTTTAACAGTCCCTTGAGTTCATTTGAGATAAGTGATCTGTATACAAAATGCAATATGTTAGAACCTACATATTATATGAAGGCAATAAACATCCCACTCGCAAGGATTTAAGGGCTGGCATGTTGAACGGTTCAGTGGATACTTTCCCAATTAGATTTCCACTATCTATTTTCTGCAACAGAGTAAATCTTATTTTTGAGGATTTGGGTTCCTCTTATGGTATAATACGGCAGGTAAAAATGATATGTGCCTCAGATCGCTATATTCAAATCATATAATGGGTCCAACTCAACCAATCTCAATCTCCAGTTTTGGAATGCCAACATCCAAATGTTGTATTGGACGAGGAGCTTCTCCTAATAAAAAATCTTTTGTTGCGGGCAACTCTGCGGTAAGATCTGAGATATGTAAGCTAATTGCCGAGTAAGTTGTTAGTTACATGCCACAGAATTTAAGCGCACAAATTGCATTTGATATTTCTTTACAAGCAATGATTTGCCTTTTTAGGTTGAAGCATCTAAAAGTTTACATGCAAGCATTGTTAAAAATTTGTACGTCTATTACAAGTTATTTTCCTTCTGTTACCTTCTAAATGGTGGAGGTTCAGGGTTCTCTAGCAATAATATAAGTGACATTCTTTAATTACAAGAAAATTGCTCTCTTTTATTTGGCATAGTTAGAGATAAAGCTCTACAAAGTCCATAATATACAGATTGTGTTTTTTGAAACAATAAGTTGGCATGTGACTTGAATTTATGTTTTTTCTTCCATATTGCTTTGAATATACAATTTGCCAAATCATATTTCAAGTTGCATCATTTCACGTCATGCCATATGTTCTTTTTAACACTCTAATGTTATTTGTTTGAGTTTTTCAAAAAGAAAAGCGCTTTGATAGCTTGATGTGTATAATTTATCCTTCGTCAATGTTCATTTGGTTTTATGGAACTTCGATGTTGCATGGCGTAATTGTAATGTTTTATTAAGTTTTATTGCCATTTATTTTTTTTAAGAATCAAGGGCAAGGTCGTTAATCATTAGCTTATGCTCCAAGTCTAAAAATCAGAGGTCAGTTCAGAATATGACTTGCTTTCTATATTTATGCATTTAATTGCCCCTCCAAGAATTATTATGATTATTTCTCCTCAGGTTGATAAATTTTCTAACCTTATATAATATCAAAGATAGTAAGTAATATGAGGTGCTGGTCCGAATTTAGATTTAACTTTCCATCATGTGTGCAATAAAGAGCAATATTCATCATGTAAGATTTGTCATCCAAGCACAAAATTCATGCACCAATTATTTCAAACACAACTACAAACCTCTATCCCTTTACTCCCTATCATTCAATAATAATAATAGAATGTTATGTCATCGGTAAGGTGTATGAAATCCCTCTCCGCCTTCACAACTTTTGGAAGTGGATTTGGAACTTGAAGGTGTGCACGTTTTGTGTACATGCACCTAATATTTTGTTCTTCTACTTTAACGCTAAAAGCTAGCATTTTGACAACTAATTTGATTAGCTTTTGTAGATACTGTTTTAACTAAATATCGACATTTTGACAACTAGATTTGAATAGGTTTTGTAGGCATTTTCTTTAATATTTTATTCCTACTTAAACTCAAGGTCAATTTTTATCTTCATAAGAACATCCATTCTTTTTCTACAACATGCAAAATACTTATAACATCTTCATGCTCGATCGCATCTACGGACATGAGAAACTTACAACTATCTATTTGACCTACGAACTCCATTACATCTACCCATTCCACACATCCATGACTAATGCTCGGCATGGCCGAGCACACGTTTCTAGCCCTTATTTCCTTATTATATTGGAAGAACTTGGACTTCTTTGAAGCCCTCTCTTCTCCGCTTCTATCCTTTTTCTAGTGTCCATATTAAGATCTCCTTTCTTTCTTGTCATAGCTTCTATAGAGCTTACTACCCTAAATTTTATCAAGGAATGGATAAGGCCTCTCATAGATTCTGCGTTGCTTGGGACAAGTCCATTGTCCTCTAAAATAAGGCTGGGCTATAGGAAATTTCAGCAAATGTCTGCCTGGTTTTATCCTACCTAGTAGCTGCCCTTACTACCCTTAGTACCAAAATGGAAGAATTGTTTCATATATAACTAGGAATCAGGTTGTCTGTTCTTAGTCCACTCTCCATTGTGCCCAATTGGATTGCCTATTGGATAGCTGTGGTATGGCATCAAGCTCCATAATTAGGTTTACATCCACGATATTTTGCAAATTTAATTTTGCACGTATTTTGTATGTTTGTCCAATGCTTACCTTATTTATTTATTAAATGCCCATAGTATCTTTCCCAAGCTTGATATTCCCATGTATGCACTCTACTACACTGCAAAATTACTTCCCCACGTTGACCAAGCATTTTTCAGTTGATAGAATTAGATAGCACTCCTTTATCTTCATTATATTCACAAAAAGGTTTTACGAAAAGATATTATTACATAGTCACTGCTAATATTATAATAGTCCAGCCCCTATTCTGAATTTGGAGCTGCACCTACTTGCAAGATCATACAACCTTCACATTGTGTCCATCGTAGATGCAGAATCACATCCAGATAATCCACTCCAGATTGGTGTTCTCGGCCATTCGTATCAGCCAGCCATCCGGTGGTATCCTGCGATTTTTAGCTTTTAAATGTCCATATAATTCATATCGCAAGTGATCCATTCTAGACACTGCAATAACATGGTATTGTTCATCTCCATAGCACACCTACTGTCTCATCTTGCAATTGGCATTGTGTGATATCGTCTTGTTGATGGATGGGCCACCCTTCGTGGTGGCATATTATTATGTATATTGTTGCTAGATGCTAATATATATGTACGCTTCTGCTATATAGGAATTCCCATAGAAGGCGTGGGACGAATGACACCTCCGTGCCCTTCACCTGGACACTTGCCCATCACAAGTGGTCCGAGTCAGATGGAGGGCCTTTTCATGGTGCTTGAGTTACTATGGGAGGGGAATTTTCCGTATTTATATGATGGGAGCATCATATAGGTTCGGTGAGCATCATAATGGCATCAGAGCCATGACCTTGGTAGACCCGGATCATAGCCCTGGTCATGTTCTAATCTGTTAGATCGATTAGGGTAGAGATTATTTAATGTAGAATAATTATCCTAAGTCCATATGTATTGAGCCAATTAACTTAAGTATGAGAGGAATGAAGGATTTAGGAATTAGATTGTAGAATGTATAGGTCGGATCCTGTAGAGTTTGGTGGAGAAAGGTCCCCTGCTCTCGAAAGCCATAACTTTTCATAGAAAGATCGGATAGAGGCAATTCTTGTGCCATTGCAAAGAGGAGACTCCAATTGACAATGACGCCTTGGACATCCCCCCAACCCTCTGCGGGGAGATGCTCGCGAGAAGATTCTTAACGTTTTTCTGAATGCGGTACGGGAAATGGATGCTTAGAATCCAATTTTAAGACGCCAAAACCATCTTGGTGCCACAGTACGCCTGTCGTATAAACATCCCAATGTATAAAAGAAAAATAATTTTTATAAGCCTTGGAATTAGTAGAGATTTATGTTTTTTTTAAGGGTAACTCTTCCTCCCGACCTTTTTTGTGTCTTTTCCTACCTTCTCCAGTCGTCATAGCCGTCAAATCTGAGTTGCTCCTGCCATAGCCAGACTCCCGACCTTGTATCTCAGCGCCTCTCTCCTTTACCTCCATAAACCATGGCTCGTACCATGCAAATCCAGACTTATAAGACGCTTGACATTACACAGCTTTTTGCCGAGCTCAGAAGTAATCTTGTCGGAGACCACCAGAAGGTTGAACTCCTTCTTGACCAATGGGTCCAGCACTTCAAAGTGAGAGGACGGATACCCAACCCCGTCTTCCACATGATCGAGAGGTTCTAGCTCAAACTTAACACTATCGGTGAGGCATACACCCTCGTGGAATTGCCAGACCAAGTCCTGACCCTCATCAAGTACTATTCCCCTGAGTTGGTGATGCTCGTCTGCAGCATAATGCTACTCTGGCTGATATTAAAAAGAAACTTTAGCAAGAACAAGGACTGTCTACCTTGCAAAATCTTCATGCAGCCCTCACGTTTGAGTTCAAATGTCTCACAGACAATGACAGTCAAAGGCCAACTATTGATCACGGCAAATAAACAGATCCATAGTCTCAAGAACGAGCTCAGCGCTCGGCACATGCCAATGTCACGCATCAAATGCATATTTGAAAGCCACACAAGTGGAGGCTCGTACCAAGATCTAGGCCCTAGAGGACCAACTCCAAGAGGCTGCAAACTAAAAGATCATGTTGGACGTTTAAATAGAAACTCTCAAGTTGCAGGTGTTTCTCACTAGCCTGGATCTTGTGAGAACACACTCCGAGAGAATGAATTTCAATGGTTTAGGACCTCCAGGCCACTAATAAGCAGGTGGCCTCTGCTATATATTCCTTTGGTATGTGCATACATCCATAAAATCAATCCTCTTATGCTAACAAACCAAGAGCAATTCATGCATTCATGCTATATCCACACAATAAATTACAAAAAACATGCACCAAGTCTCTTATACCCCTTTCTTTTTTTTAAATGCAAGAAGCAATGTTTACATAAAATTTTACATGGATCTCGTCAGAAAGCATTGAGCTGTTTTGACAAGATGCAGCTGGAGGATGTGTCTCCAGATCCTGTTGTGTCTATTTGCAGCATAAAAACTTGTGGCAATATAGGTGCCATAGACAAGGCAAACCTTAAACGGATGCAGTAGTTTGCACCTCTAAAGCATATAGCTGTGTTGGAAGGAGTCTTAGAAAAGGGTAGAGAATTACGTTCAAAAGGGATTTGAACAAAGTCGTTTTGTTGGTAGGAGTTTGGTTTAAATGTATGCCACATGTGGTTTCTCCGTGGCAACAAAAGACCAGTTGAGGGTATGCAGGCATGTGTGGTTGATGTTCCTCTAATTCTATTGCTTATATTAGTTGTAGAAGATTGCAGAGTGGTAAAAGTCCATTCTTTGTAGGTCTACCCTTGGCATGACATGAGCAGACTTGGTTCATGGGATATGTTTGATCTGAAGAGCGTCATGATGTTGTTCTCGCTCTTATGAATGCATTTGTTCAAGAGATATCAGAATTATAAAAGACAAGTTGTGCACGTATGTAGGATGAGCCACTAGAAGATGGGCTGATCTCATACCTAGATTTCCAAGCTAAACAGAGATGCTTTTCTCAGTAAAGCTTTCATTGAGATGTATAGAGGAATGCAATCATTTAGCTAGAGGCTGGGCTTGAAAGGGATCTTGACATTCAATTGAAGAAGCGCAGAAAGTGGTCAAAGCAAGTGAAAGTCGGTTCAGTTGGATGTTATTAGGGCTTCTGATCAACCAACAGAATTTGGATTTGAATCAATACTGAAGTCCAGGGAAAAGGCAGAACACGTGCTAGATTTTTTCATGGATTTTGGATTCTCATCGTTGACATAGAAGGCTTTACATCATCCCTTGTCTTATCCAAATTGAGGCCATGGCAGTCCTTACAGACGTTGGGATGCATTCTACAATAAGAGATGATTCCTTAACTGTAAGCCAAGTCTACAACATAAATTTGTCATGTAATTTTCATAATTCCAGAGCAGATATTTAAATTGTGTTATGACCTCTACTTTCTATTCCTTAACTGTAAGCCAAGTCTACAACATAAATTTGTCATGTAATTTTCATAATTCCAGAGCAGATATTTAAATTGTGTTATGACCTCTACTTTCTATGTTGTAGTCTCTTTCAAACATCCACATTAAACTGATGAACATTAGGTGGTGAAAGAAGAGTTTCAAAATACCGGTTCCAATTATGAATTTCTTATGCTTTATCTTCTTTATTAAAATGGTAAGGCTTGGATATTTGTGCCGGAACGCCGCATGCGGCGTTCCCTTTCCGCATGCGGGTCTTTTTGCGGGACACAAGTGGCCCGTGTTAAATGCGAAATTGAAAATGGCCATTAACACCAGGAGCCTGATGAAGTCGTCCCAGGTTCCTACGATTCTTCACTAAGCCTCATCTATGGCTAGTTTGAAGAATCCGGCCCCCCTCTATTGTAGAAACCGGCCTGTGCAGTGATTGAAGCAGATGGCCCCTGCCATTGAACAAATCTGGCCCCCCCTTTGAACCTATTCGGCCCCCGATTTAGTACAGTAAAAAAATACCAAAACTCTTGTACAGTTTGTCTTATCTGGGCGATGCAGTAGAGAGAGGGCCGGATAGGTTCAATGGAGGGGGGCGAATTAGTTCAATGGAGGGGGCCGAATACTACTATAACTGCTCAGGCCGGATACTACAGTAGAGGGGGGCCGGATTCTTTAACTGTCCCTCATCTATGAATTTTTCATCAGCGCCTCACTTTACAAAGATTTTCTCAGCGCCTCAGAGTTGCATTTTTTAGCTTGAGCTTGGTGTCTGTCCATGATCGGCAGGGTGGGATAGGCTTGAATGCTTGGAATGCAAATGGTGATGCAAGATAAATGTTTTTACCTTACGATTGTCTTTTTTTGCAGACTTGAACTTCAGATTTAGCTTTTGGTAGTTGGACTTCAAAGTCTGTAGTGCTCCATGATTAAAGCTCTAAGGGAAAATTTGGTGCAAAGGAGTAGGGAGAGCAGGCAACTTGCTGTGGTGCCCATCGTCCCAGTTATCATTGTATGTTCCTCCAATTATTTGCATTCTGAACAAGGTCTTCATTTTAAATTGCTAATAATCATTTCGTTCTTTGTAAATTCGGTGCAGGAACATGAAGAGGAGGTTTGGACTGATAGCTGCACAGACTGGAGTTCTCTCAGTCTCTCAGGTTTACTATAGATTCCCAAACAATCCTATTGAAGTTCCCGTAAAAATCAATAAATCTTTGTCATTTCATCATGTTGAGAGAGCCTCTCAACATTGTTGCATCATGTCAAGCATCTTTTGCCTCCATGTTTACTGTAAAATGCCAAGCAACTCTGCCCAAGCTCTTCAAGCCTATGTTGAACGTGAGTCTGATTGTGTTTAAATAATAATGTGAAATATTCATCTCAAAGTGTGGCTCTGGAAATTCACAGTCAGCCAGTTTCGATCTCTCTCATGCTTTCATCTCCTAAGAATCAAGCTGAAAAATCAGCTCTTTCAATGTTTGCATGGATCTGGTAACTTCTGTGGCAGCTTTATTCTTTTGTTTATAACTTTTGCTTGCTGTCATTGCAAAGATTTATATATGATTCTTATTTATTTGCATTTCTGCAGGAATTTGACCATTCTATGAAATTAGGTGTGTTGCATGTGGTTCAATCATGCAATTGAAAATGAATAGTTAATAGGCATTGTTCACTGCTTTTCTAGCATTTGGCCATACTAGGTTTTATATTTTGTTGGATGAAGCATCTAATGCCTCTAGGGTTTCCTAACAGGTGTTAGACCTAGCTGAATTACTTCATTCTTTATTGTATATACCTAGAACCAAAGACAACATGAAGCGCATGCTGCATGGCAGTGATCAGGGTTAAGACAAATTGAGCTATGCCATTTAGCTTCCTTTTTACCTCAAATCGGTAAGGAAATTAGAAATGTTCCCTAAATCTGTCTTAGCTTTTCTTCTTACGAATTGGTCATTTTTTTTTTTTTTCTATTGAATCTTATACACAGGTTCTTATACATGGCCAATGGTATGTCTACGCAAGTATATGGAGCTTCACAACTAATTACATGTTCCCATGCTATCTACATTAGGAAAATTGGAAGGGATACCGGTTTTGGTTCGTTCTTCCATAGCTTCTCATTTTGTAGTTGTAACGCAACAGTTTTGTCTGCATCTCGATATTGCAGCAGGTCAAGGAGAGGCAGCTTTGGTTATTTGATGAGGAAGAAGCAAGATTTTAAGGGCTTTTGCAATTTACATACAGACTGGGTAAGCAAACTGAACCATCCGCCAATGCTGGGACATGCCCTTAACCAACTGGGCAAAACCGTCTAGACGTTTATGAGTAGTCGCTTCTACCCATTTATGCCCGTGTCTCGGGAATGCCCCACAGGCACATTCAAGGTTCGAATACTCGAGCGGTCTACCATAGGCCCGTTACAGTCTCTCCCACTAGAACTATGCTCATCCTCGAGCATCCAAGGCCATACCATGTCATAATGATTACCAAGTCTTTGCAAATTACCCATGCATATAGGCACCCATGGAGACTCGAACTCGAGACCTGCTCTGATACCAACTGTAACGTTCCTAACCAACATGCCCTTAACCAACTGGGCAAAACCGTCTAGATATTTATAAGTAGTCGCTTCTACCCATTTATGCCGGTGTCTCGGGAATGCCCCACATGCACATTCAAGGTTCGAATACTCGAGCGGTCTACCATAGGCCCGTTACAGTAAACTGTGACGAGTTGACCCTCCTGGCAACTCGGGATCTTGTCAAACTTCTATAATTCTAGGTTGATAATACTGGTGAAGAATTAAATCTTCCTTTCAATTGAACTTACTTACTCCAAATTCAATGAACAAATGTTTATAAACTCAATATAATCAGGTAAGGTCAACATCCAATAAATCAACATTCTCGATAACATCCAACTCTAGCAATTCAACCCTAGAATCTTCTCGCTCAACCACGAGCCACGGTGACCAAGCATCAAGTTAGCTTGACCACCGCCTTGCTCATTCACTGCACATATGCACTCACTGGGGTTAGTCCTCGTGACTAAGTGGGGATCCCTGGCTGCCGCTGCATGCATGGAAATACTCTGCAAATCTTGGGTAAGCACAAACACAGACGGAAAATCTTACGTGAGCACAGTGCTAAGACAATGACAACCTAATGCAAAGGAATATAACACATGAGCAACAGAAGCAAAGAACACAGCCAAAATACCAAATCATCATAAACATAGCTCCGGGATAATGGGAAGCTCAGCCAGCCTATATACAGGCCCCGTTAGCAGCATGTTGCCCAGCCAGCTTACATTCCAAGCCCTGTAGCGGGTGGTGGGGTGAACCTCGTATGCGCATACCCTCTCAGCCCACGTCTGGCACTGGAGGACCTCTTACCATGGGAGTTCACAAGAGTTGACTGACGTAGCAATCCCTGCCAGGAGAACTACGCCCGGTGTCACAGAGTACAAGAATACAACATAGAACACAGGTGAACATGAGCATGTCGGAGCAACCTAGGCCACCGAACCTAGAAGCCCGACCCCGGAGGTTCCAATAGACATGATCAAATACCAAGACAACAGTGGAACAATGCAAAGACCAAGACATGTGAAGTTCATTAGAATATTCCCTATACATGTGCCTAGATCATACCGTTGTCGAGGTTGCCCATACCTGTTGAAGTAGCTTTCCCAATGAACCCTACAATGACATAGAAGTATATCTCATACTTAGCATTTTCACAATACTTACAGCTTACGCTAAGGCGATTCTCCCCATTAAGGAATGCAACTCCACATTAGCTTCTGATAAATCCGTTGGTCATAGTAACTTACCATACTTCTTACATATAATTCTCATCCAATACCATGTACTTACTGACACGAGTGATGATCACAATCTAATCACGTCGATGAAGTCGCAAGCATGGCTATCATTGATGTAGCTCCGACGCCTACGTACTTTGCTGAACAAGGAAAGATACTAATACTTGCCTCATAATCATTCTCCCATGGGGATAATCCATTAGCTATGATGCCTTCGATAAAATACAATGCAACAACTTAGAAACTTACATGTATACACTTAGACTAACAGTGCTCCACGCCATAGCCTCATATGGACACTTGTTAGAGCCTGAACTCTAACCTTGCAAGAAGGATGAAAAACCCAACAATACAAGCTCAATCTATCAGAACAAAGCAATGCACAACACAAAGAATCATCATCTCCATAGCTAGATCAAACAAAAATACTCTCTCCATACACCGTCCTTCTCTCTCTCTGTTCTTCTCTGCTCAGATAATCCTGCTCATGATGGCTCCACAATGCATACGTGCCAATATCCTGCACGCGTGCATGCGCATACATCACTCCATATACGGTATATGATGAGTGTGGTGAGTGATGACAAGTGTGGTGAGTGATGACAAGTGTGGTGAATGGTGTGGTGAGTGGTGACGACCCCAACAGTGGCGACCACAGTGGGAAAATGTGCCACTCCGTGGCGGAGAACCCACAACAAAACAAACTCAAACGGTCCTTGGGACATGTCCCCAAATGACCCATTTACACCCTCCTCAAATCCAAATGACTAACACAAACAAACTGGTCCAAAATGACAGTGACGAAACAGAGTCTTTATGACTGTAGCAAACTTTGAAAGCTGATATCTTGAGTTCCAGAACTTCCTTTGACCTGCACCATAGCTCGTTGGATTCGTATCGCCAAAATGCATCTTTTGATGTAGGATAGATGAAGTATTATGGAACTGTCACCACTGTTTTTACAGAAAAACGACCTCTTTGTAACCCAAAACTTCTCCACAATTCTCTGTAATTGGAGCTATGCCAAATCCAAATCCCTTAGAATAACACTTCTCTTTCAAAATAAGGCCTGAGATCCTTGCCATTTCTGGGATTAGGCAACAATTCCCCTTACGAGTCATCAAGTAGAAAGCCCCACCGGTACCTCTTTATCAATCAGAAATGGGCCTTCCCATGGCTTTGAAATTTGGATAGATGCTTCTTAGTGGTCCTGCACAACACCAATTGGCCTTCCTCAAATGGATTGACAAACTGTAACTTATCTTTGATAAGCTTTACTTTCTGTTTATGCCTCATATTGAAGTCTCCGCTTCTTGTCTCATCTCTTGCAATTAAAGCAAATCATCCATCCTATTATGCACTTGATTTGGAGTTGGAACTTCTCCTAAATTCTCATAATAAGGGAGCTCCACAAATGAACACAAAGGAATATCCAAATGAATAGGCATCACAGACTTGCACTCCATAAACCAATTCAAATGGTGTAAATCCGTAGCTAACTTGTAAGTACACGAAACTCCATAAGGCACCTGTCAAGGCTTCATGCCAATTTCTTTGATTATCCTTCACTTGTTTTGGCCAAGATAGCTTTCAGAATTTTGTTAGTAGACTCGGCTTGCCCATTGCCACGTGGATAATAAGCGAGAAGCTTGTACATGTTGAACACCAATCTTCTCTCGTTAAGCGAGCTACTACTTTTCCCATGAAATGAGTTCCCGATCAGACAAAAGAATGGTTGGAACACCAAACCGAGAAATCAAATTGTGATAAAGAAAGCTTATCGTGGTATTTTTCAGTAGCATGCTTTCTTTGGAATTGCTTCTACCCACTTCGTAAACATGCATGTGGCTGCCAAGATATACTTATGACCTTTGGAAGATGGAGGATTGATAGGCCCAATGTAATCCAATCCCCACATATGAAATGGACCAACACTCAAAATAGGATGGAATGGCATATTATTATGGCTGTTAGCTGCTTGTGCCTTTGACACTTCTCACATTTGCTAACAAAGTCTCTAGTGTCCTTGTAAAGATTTGGCCAATAATATCCCCAATGAAGGATCTTCCTAGTTGTTGTTCCGGGCTGCAAAATGCCCCGACAATCATGTGCTTCTTTGCAACAAATCCGCGAGTTTGTCGACCCGAAACACACCTTAATAAGAGACCTTCCATAGTCCTCTTATAAAGAATAGCTTCATGCACCACATAACCACGGGGATAGGTTCAATGCCAGACGCGTTTTATCACGGAATACATTATGAATTGTATGATCGGCACAAATTTCTTGGTATAAAAGCATAAAAAATACGAAAAAAACAATTCCGTCGTCGGGCAGATTTTGGCGTCGTGAAAACAACTATATCAGCGTCTGGCGAAAACTTTTCGGCAGACGCGAAACCTTCGAACCAGCGTCTGCGAAACCAAAATTTTACGCGTCGGCGAAAACAATGCCACAGCGTCTGCGGACTTTTTCGCGTCTGCGATTTAGTTGTTTTCGTTAATGCCGCGAAAATCTTGAAAACGCCGGAATTATTTTTGCCGTATTTTTTGCCGTATTTTTTTCGAACACCGCTTTTGCTTTCGCGTCTGTGAAAATGGTTGGATAGCGTCTGTGAAAAATTTTCGCGTCGCTTATCCACGAAGCTTTCAGCGTCGCAGCTGAATGTCGCCTGTCCCTTCGGCGCCCGCGATTCTTTCTATTTCGGCGTCTGCGAAAAATTTTCAGCGTCAGCGGCTTTCCACGAAGGTTTCGGCGTCGCCGAAGATTTTTTTTTCCGGCCGGCGAGGTATTTATACGTTAAATACGTATTTTATTAAAAAATACGTATTTTTTAACTTTATACGTCAGAAATTTTAATTTTGTACGTATAGAACCTATCCCTGCATAACCAGCTGCTTGTACTCTAAGAGCATGCTTTTGTTGCTTTGAAAATGATGAAGGATAAGTCTGATCTTGCAAATACACAGATATATTGGCATACCAAAGATCCACCGTCTCAATGAACCCTTGTAATACTCCATTATCCGGAACTGCTACTGGCTGGTCTGGTTCCTCTTCTATTTCAGCACCACTATGCAAATAGGCACTTGGATTATGAGCTCCTTGAGCCATCTTAACATACTTCAACTCAAATTCTTGTATGATAAGAGCCCATCTTGTAAACTTAGGATCTTGGACAGTCTTGTTGTAAATGCATGGCAATGGGTTCACATCCATATGAATGTAAACATACTGTACATTTGCTGAATTCCATTGTGAAGGAAGAAGATAATGTCTAAATTTGTTCAAGGCCCATTTCAATGCTAACCCAAGATGCTCCACATGAGTCCATTTCTGCTCTTGTGGAGTTAACAACCTGCTAGCATAATAATTCACATCATAATGCTTTTGCTGATTTTTCTAACATAGTGTGACAGCCAAAGCTTGCTCCCAAACTGTAAAGAATAAATGAAATGGCTCACTCATTCTTGGAGGAATCAGCAAACTTCTCTCTTTCAATTGTCCAAGACACCATTCAAATGCTTCTTGAGCATCCTCCTTCCATCTAAAATTCTGCCCTTGCTTCATACAATCCACAAGTGGTTGGGTTACTTTAGCAAAATTGTGCAAATACCTCCTACTAAAACTGAGTTGGCCATATAAGCTTCTCACTTGTGATACATTTGTAGGTGGTTTTACCTTCTCCAAGGCTGCAATCTTACCATGATCCACTTGTAATCCCTTTTCTGAAACATAATTGCCCAATAGTTTTCCTCCTCTAGTGAAGAAAATACACTTAGCAGGATTCAAACTTATGCCATACAATCGGCATCTTTCAAGAACTTTTCTGAGATGATCCAAGTGATCCTTTCTTGGATTAGAAAAGACTGTTAAGTCATCTATAAAGACTCTCAAAAAGTCTAAAATATCATGAAAAGCATATGTCATAGCTCTCTGAAATGTGGCTGGAGCATTTGTGAGGCCAAAAGGTAATACCTTGTAAGCATAGATGCCAAAAGGTGTTGAAAAGCCGTCATTGCTTGATGTGGTGGATAGATTTGGATCTGATTATATCCCGAAAGTAACCATCCAAGAAAGAATAGGCCTGATTTCTGCAACAATATCCAAGCAAAGTGTCTATGAATGGTGTAGGAAAATGATCTCTTTTGGTAGCTTTGTTGAGATCCCTGTAATCAATGCATACTCGGATTGAGTTATTTGGCTTCCTCACTGGTACAATAGAGCTGATCCAATCTGAATTTGGCACTGGTACAATAAATCCCGCCTCCAAAAGCTTCATGACCTCAACCTTTACTTGCTCCTCTATTGCTGGACTCATTCGCCTTTGAGCTTGTTGGACTGGTTTTGATCCTTGTTTCAAATCAATGGTATGCACCACAACCTCTGGTGGAATGCCTTTCAATTCTTTGTAATTTCTTGCCAAAACATCCCTGAATTCTCTTAACAAAGATATCAACTCACGTTCCTCCTCTTGAGTAAGATCACCTCCAATAGTAACCAATTCTTCTTGATTTCCTTGAGAAATATTGATGTTCTTGACTGAATGTGGTGACTGTAATGAAGGTGGTGAGTGGTGAGTGGTGACAAGTGTGGTGAGTGGTGACGAATGTGGTGAATGTGTTGAATGTGGTGACAGTGATGAATGTGGTGCGTGTGACCGGTGTGGTGATTTGAATGGAGGTGGTGAATGTGATGATTGTGATGAATTTGGTGCATGTGGTGACTGTAATGACTGTGGTGAATATGGACTGATCTGATTTACCTCATCCTCCAGAATGTGCGCATGCCACCAAGCTTCTTGTACTTGTATAGTGGGCTGATTTCTGTTTACCCCATCCATGCTTGATGTCAAAATCAGCATCTCTACTTGATCTTGATCAATTCCTTGCTGAAATAAAGTGTCATCAATGGGTCTTTGAATGGACTCCTCCTTCATGTTTACAAGAGTCTCTTGTAACTCATCTTCACCAATACTCTCAAGTCTTTGGATATACTTATCTGCAACTTCCTGCTGTAAATGACATATTTCTGAATTTTGGGTACCTTATAACCATTTGTACAAAGTCTTATCTTCCCTGTCACCCACTTCCAAGACATGAAAACAGCTAAGACCTTGCTGTCCTGACACCATAGCATTCTCTTTGCTGATTTCTAACTGCGGGCTGCTCAAAGAAAGATTGCAAAGAAAGGTACCTTTTGCTGATTTCAGAGGATGATCTATAGTAACCTTGTGTTCTCCTTGAAAGATGTTCATTTCGCGCTTCCTCCATGAAGTCTCAGCTTGCACGGCATCTAACCATGTACGACTCAGCAACAAAGTATAAGTTTCAGCATGCACACTCTCTGGAAATTTCAAAACCATGAAATCCAAGATTGCTTCCACCTCATAAACCTTGCATAAAACATTTCTTATGACTCCCATAGGCTGCACCTTCATTTGATTGAATGCTTTGAGCATCATAGTTGTTGGTTCCATCATTTTCAACCCAACTTGAAGCATTATGTGGTAAGGCATTACATTCACTCCACTGCCGGTATCTATGTTGGCCTCTTTGATTAGATATCCATTAATACTCACATCACAAAGAAATGGCCCAGGATCCTTGGATTGCCGGGCTGGTGGCTCCATTCTCCTCTTGTCGGTATCATTTGATATGATTTGTTGGACTGAAATTTCTGATTTTGTTCTTCCCCCTAACTCTTGCAACAAATTTGGAGAATAATGCATCAATTGCTCCAAAGTAAGTGTAACTTTAGTGGCCAAAACTTGGCTGATCACATCATCTTCATTTTGAACTTCCTCATCCACCATAGGAGGCATCACTATGGGCTGATTTTCTTCTATAGACTGAAACTGTTCTGTGGGCAGCACATTGAATTGCACCTTCTTAGGTGCTGACATCTTCAAAGCATGTTCCTTCAAAGCCTTTGGAAAAGAGGTCTTAGTCTTCTCTGCAATTGGCACTACTCTTGGTTCTTGAACCACCTTTTGTGATCTTGTAACGGCATTTACTTCTCCAATCTCTTCTTCTTGCTGAAATGGGTCATGCTCCACCTCAACAAATCCACAATTTACTACTGATTTTGCCTTCTCTTGCTTCTTAAGCTCCTCAATAAGAGCCTTAACTTGAGGATTATCAATGTACTTTGCATCTTGAATGCGAACATCATTATTAGGAAGAGGTACTGATTCAAACACTTGCTGCTTTGGTGGATACTTGTTGTTTGCCCATTCTGGTTTCCCATGGATTTTCCAACAAGTAGTCTCATCATGCTTGAATTTATCACATAACTTGCAATACAAATGAGCCTTACTTGGATACCATCCCTGTTTTGGCTGCACCATTGGTGTGGAACCCATTGGAACTTGTTGGGCAATTGGAGCTTGTGGCATCATTGGCACTTGTGGCATGATAGGTGCTGCTTGCATTGGTTGAATAGGAATAGGTGGTGCTTGTTGCATAACAGCAAATACCGGATTGGCCCTCTCAAAGAATCTCTTCTCCCTACATTCTTGATCATTATGGCCCTTGATTTGGCATCTTGAGCAGAATTTCAGCAATCTACATGTAGTATCAGAATGCCCAATAGACCCACAATACTCACAAGTAATAAACTGAACCTCCCTTGGCTTCTCACCAATTGTAAGCTTAGAAATCTTGGCTGCAATATCCTCTGTTTTATGCTCTGGAGCAGCAACTTCATGAATGTATCCGAGCTTATCTTCAGCCTTGAGAGCATACTTTTGTGCTTCTAACAATGTTGTAGGCTGTTTAGCCTTCACCTTATGAGCAATAGCTCGTTTCAGCCTCTTCACATACCATTGGATATCCATTTCATCATTCCTTGCAATCTTCCAATGAACTACGGCTTTGAGAACCATAATATACCTCGATTATACTCTCTAATTGATTCATCTTCCTTTTGTGTGAAATTGGTCCACCTTTCCATAGTCTTATCCTTACCATGAACTTCTTGATAATTAGGAATGAAAGCTTCCTTTAATTCCTGATATGTCATGGTATCTGGCTGAGTTTGTGTCCATTCCTCCACTGAATCTTGCAAAGAACTATGAAACCAAAGCAAGTAATCGGCGGACCGGTAACTTACATTCTTTGGCAATACCTCTCAAACTTCACAATATGCTTCAAAGGATCCCGATCCACCCGGATCATCAAACTTTGGAATCCCCATTGTCCGAAAACCCCATACCATAGGTGGTAATACTGACCATCTCGCCTCTTCTTGGGTTTCTTGGAATTGGAAAAACGAAATTGAATCTCCCTTCAATTTGAAAAACGAAATTGGATTACCTTCTAGATGGGTAAATGGAATCAAAACCTCCCCGGATCGAGAACTAGACCCCAGATCTGCTCCCAAATCTGAAAACGAAATTGAATCTTGATGCAATTTTGAGCCCAAAGATTGACTCACCGGTCCCCTTCTTGTGACGATGGAGCTTAGTGGGATCTCCTTCTTACTTCTCTTGGGCATAAAACTATGCTCCCCTTGTCAAATTCTACCCCACAAATCAATTACGGCAAAATTCCCTTCACACAAGAAATTGCTCCTTTCTCAATGGTGCCGTTCTTTACCGACGATCACCAATACCAATGGTAACAACTCCTTTTCCAATGGAAATTCTTGCCGATCAATGGTCTGTCGAGCACCGTGGTCGCCAAATTGTTAGAGCCTGAACTCTAACCTTGCAAGAAGGATGAAAAACCCAACAATACAAGCTCAATCTATCAGAACAAGGCAATGCACAACACAAAGAATCATCATCTCCATAGCTAGATCAAACAAAAATACTCTCTCCATACACCGTCCTTCTCTCTCTCTGTTCTTCTCTGCTCAGATAATCCTGCTCATGATGGCTCCACAATGCATACGTGCCAATATCCTGCACGCGTGCATGCGCATACATCACTCCATATACGGTATATGATGAGTGTGGTGAGTGATGACAAGTGTGGTGAGTGATGACAAGTGTGGTGAATGGTGAATGGTGTGGTGAGTGGTGACGACCCCAACAACACTCCATATACCTCATATTGCTCTCCCGGCCCAACTTCTCCAGATCTCCAAAGTTCCAACATCTATTTCTTTTTGAACCATTGTTAGCTAAGGTTTTTTAATATTCTAATTAAAAACCCACTTTCCATAGCTTAAGATTTATTAATGCGTCTTAATGTGGAAACTCCAAATCTTGCACTTCTGGCTTAAAAATCCACAGGTCCTCATGACCGCAACTGGATATAGCCTCTGCCAACTTACCATAAAACCAGGCTCCATCTCCAGGAACCACTCGTTCAATGCCTCATGTTACTTTAGGACCTTACAAAGCATACTTAAATAACTAATAATCAAATCAGACCTATCTCCTGCATCTGTACTGAACTTACTATTGTGGATAGTCTCCCTGCCCGTGTACTTCCATAGTTTCCCTTATACTCCTTGTATATTTATTTATCCACTTATAACTTTATTTAAGGTGTAAACATTTGTTAACAAGATAACAAGGAAAAGGACAAATAAAACAACGAAACAACCAACAAACAGATCGGGTTACAGACCGGGTTGCAACTTTTTGGAGCTGCCCACAATGCATCGGGGTTCTAATGCCCAAATCGGCCTGTTCCATGTCATATCGGGATGTTTCCAGATCTTCTGGCTCCATCGGCGATGATTCCGTCTGTTGCATGAAAAACCCGTTGTTGCAACCCATAACTTCTCAACTAGATTCCTCCTGCATCAATTTCGGTCTACTCCAGGCTCTTTTAGGATAATTACCATGCATCTAGATTAGCTTCTATTCCATCTTTCGTTCCTCTGGATGTTTCTGCATGCCATACTTTCTCGAACATACATAGTCAAACCTTCTTATCAATTCATGCATAAATCCAATGATATCAGCCCATGTACCTCAGATTAGCTCAACAAAACCCCACCTGTAAGAAGATGTTTGATGCCGTTCTTGATGTGATCTCCAAGCTCTTGCCTCTTTGGTGTCTCCAATGTAATCCTTCTATGCCTCGCACTGCCTCGCCTCCTACAAAAGCTTTGCAAGGCTCCTTCTCAAAAGCACAAGAAAACCCTTGCTTTAAGCCTTCTACACATGCATGTACTACGCATGCACATGCCATGGCATGTATATTACGCGTATCTAAATAATGATGCGCCCTACCTAAGTGGCCAGTCCGCTAAGCATAAAGATGTCAAGTAAAAATACCACATAGCATAGCATCATAGGTATAAGGGAAGTTCATTGGTCCTAATCATACGCCATCTATTGCATACAAGCAACCAGAAGGGATCTACACACATGTAGCAGTGATATATCATGCAAACCAGACCTGCGCAGTAGAAAGGTAGACTGACGTAGATTACTTTGTCGCTTTTTTTGTTCTCCTACACATTTCAAACAAAGATGGGTTATGGTGTCTAGTAATGATAGTCTATTTTGCAAGACATTTGAGGAAGGGGAAAGAAGGATTTTGTGACGTTCGGCCACGATATCGGTCCCGGGGCGTATCTTGCATCGTTCTAAAATCACGCCAGCGTACACGCCACTCCAACTGACGTGTACGCCGACGTGTAGCCAGGTGAGTAGCCCTAGGGGGCAACTTGCTAGGTATGTGCACTTCTTATTAATGTGCACATGCACATTTATTAAGGTGCACACATTTCCATGTAGGCACATTTGGCCACCTAGCCATTAAAGGCAAGTGGGCCCATTTCCAATTATCCCACATGCCTAAAGGGATAATTGGAAACCCTAAGTCCCAACCCTTGCCTATTTAAGTAGAAGAACCCTAACTTGCCCATTTTCGTTCCTAGGGTTTTAGAGCTCTGTTTTGGCTGCTCTATGAGTCAAAACCGCCTCCCGGACTTGACTGATACGAGAGAATGGCACCATTAGTTTCCCTTGATTCGGCGTCAAAGTGAGGGATGGTCGAACTCAGTCGGGAGGAGCAACTCATGGACTGGGGTATGTAGTCGATTTAATGGTCTAAACCGTTTTCCGGTCATTGTATCGGTAGGGTTTAGCCTATTAAATCGCCTTTAGCACTATCTAGATCTCTAGATGAGTAGATACAGGACTCTAACTAAAGAACCTAACTCTATGATATAGATTAGATCTATGTTCTTTAGTTCTTCTGTGATGTATATGGATGATGTATCTCTGTGAACTCCTTGTATTGGGAAGGGGGGTAGAGACTTCAAGCTTGGTAGTAGATGCTCCTAGATTAGCCTCTCTAGCACACCATAGATTCGCCTGTGTACAAGAACCACACCGGTTTGTGGGTGAAGGGGCGGACCGGGCTAAGAAGGAGGTTAGGTGTTCGACTCTTGAGCGATCCCTCCGGTGTGTAAGGCCTCCTGGGGATCATTGTGACTAGGTCTAATGGCTTACCACCGAGTGTGGGTAAGGCATGGGCTGGACACCGTGAAGTGGTGTTCATGACTTTCCGGTGGGTTGGTCGAACACGGCAAAGTGGCCCTCTAGTCACCTTGAGTCAGCATGTAGATCTCGGAGGGAGTGATCCCTACCGCCCCATCGGAATGGGATGATGACCCCGGGAATAGCCCCTTCGGCTATGCATCCCGCTGGCCTCTGATCGAAGTCCCGACACTTTTCACCTACTGCGCAAAGTGTGCAACTGGAGGAGGGGCGGATGGAGTGGACAACCCTATGCCATGTTCTTATGCTGCCCAAATCCATTGCCATGAATTCTGCGCAATGAACTCGGAGACCCAAGCCGCGGTCATCCCTTTGAGTCCGAGCCTTGGGTAGGATTCCCTATGTGATGTCTTGATCTTTGTCTATGCAGATATGTGGAGGACCATCCTTCGTGATGGTCATATGATGTTGATGTATGTACTATCGACATGTATGTTTACGCTTCCGCTGACTAGGTAGGCCCCGAGGGAGACAGGGGTAAAGGACCCCTTCATTCTTCCCAATGGAACTCTTCAAGGTTGCAAAGTGATACGTGGAGGGCCCTATATTAGCATGGAGCTGGTATGGGGATGAACTCTGTTTGTATACGGTGAGTGCACCGTATATGAGTAGGGGACGCCACGGTGGTATCGTGAGCAATGTTCTTGGAGACCAAGAGCAAAGCACCGCCATGCTCCCCGTAGTACTAACTTGATAGGATCCTCGAACCCTCGGAAAGTGGGAAATTTTTTTTCTCATTTTTGTAGTTTATGCTAAGCTAGTAAATGCTTTTAAGTGGATTGGAATTTAATATTAGCACAGTTAGGTGAATTGGAACTTAATAAAACTAAAAAGAATGAGCGAGGTAGTAAGGTGGTCTGGACTCGCTACCTGGTTCAATAACTAAACTTTAGTTTTTGACGAGGCTAAGTCATTGTTGGGAGACATTGATGAAAACAGCTTGAAAAGTTATAGAATTTAAAAAGTAACTTGGTAATTGAATCTTAGCCTAGGATCTAGCTAGATTAGTCTAGTTTTTCAATCTCTTTGAACCTCATCTTAAAAAGGATTCCCGTGATGGCAGAATTGAACCTCCCACCCATGGGGTTGAACCCCCAAACCCCCGTGCCAACCACCGAGGGCGGGCATCGTTTTATGTTTGAATTATAATTCTTAATTAGATTTAAGCTTTAATAATGTTAGATAATATTAATGGCTAAGCCTTAGATTTAGAACCAAGGCCCTTAAGCTAGATAGAGACAAAGATCTCGATAGACACCGGGGACTGGATCGACATGATGCGCACCAAAATGCAACCGCTCGACTTTCTCGACAAAGGCTAAACAACCCGAGGAGGCCAAGGCTCAAGAAGCAAAGCAGAGAAGCCGGGTCCAACATTTTGAAGACTCAACAGCCTCAGACTGTTCATGGTTTAGTAACCCTCATGAGGGAAGGCATGTAATTAGCTAGTTTAATTAAGGGAGATCCCCAAGAGATATGTTGTAAATAATCAATAATTTTGTTAATACATGATAATTTTGAGTAGTTTATGTGTCAAATCTTGCGTAATTAGGGACGAAGTTAGCAAGTAGTAGTTTTTATTTTAGTAAAATAGGATACTCTCGGACCAAAAAGTGTGATGTCTCACACCGCTACCGGGTCGCAAAACAAAAAGTTAGTTTTGAAGCGAGGCGCTAAGTCGTGAGACCTCGCCCAAACTTGACCAAAACAGCTCCAAATTGACCCAATAAGGGGTCGATTCTCGCCTAATTTGATGAGCCCATCACCTTTACACCATTAGTTTACCCAAATTAGACACCTTTGATCGAAATGAGATCGATGTCTCATTACCGCTACCGTCGCAAAACAAAAGTTAGTTTTAAAGCGAGGGCTAAGTCGTGAGACCTCTTACCATTTCTTCACCAGGACTTGTCAAAGTCACCTTCAACCCATCTTGATAGCATCTTTTAGGTAACCTAGCCTTGTTCAAGCATTTCATACCTAGACCATGTCCAAACTAGACCAAAACACCTCCAAATTGACCAAGTAAGGGGTCCATTCTGCCTAACTCGATGAGACTAGCATGATTTGACCCTTAGATCACCCAAATTGGACACGTTTAACCCAATTTTACAGCCAATGTCTCACAGCTCTCTACCTGGTCAAAGAACTAAACTTTAATTTTTGAGCAGGGCGCAACCTGTGAGACCTCCAAACTTTGAACCTCCATAACTTGAGCTACAGAGCTCCAAAGCGCCTGAAAATTGTTGCAATAGGACCATTAGATAGCCTAGAATCCATTTATGACCTCAAATTAGGCTAGAAATGTCAAACCCTAGCCCAAATTGACCAAAATTGCCCAAACCCTTGAATTGTTTTTCCAAACTGTAGTTTGTTTGTAGATAGAAGCCTACCCCATTTAGTAGCTCAAAGTATTGCTCTCGGCTCGAAGCTGATACCTTACTCCTAGATAGAAGTGCCCAAGAACACCCCTTTGTTATAGTCATCTAGACATCAAGATAGCAACCCAAGTCCAACCTGCCGGTACATCACCTCTGCTCATGCCAAAGGCATAAACCTTGACCTAAATCCCCGTGGTCCTTCTAATAGAGTTTGACTTATATAGCAGCCACATTAACACTCCCTATTGCCGTGGTACCTAGAAAGGAGCTAGAGTCTAGAGCTGCCCAAGCCGCTCCATGTGTAGAGATTGACTCCCCTAAACCAACTTTGCTAGGACCTTAGAGTATGCCTCAAACATCATGGAGGTCTTGCAAAACAATCCTCATGTCATGCCATACCACACGCCCTAATATCCATAGACTTGTAGATTATAGATATGTCTCCAAAGAATGCCGCTTGAGCCACCTTGCTTGCTTATAGAGCCCGAGAATGTTGTAGGAGAGCCCTTCAAGTAGACCTTAGACTCTAGGAAATAATGAAGCGTTGCTTTTCAAGCACGGGCCGAGCCACGTAAGAGCTAGAGGCGCAACTTCTTGAAGACATCAAGGTCCTAGCCGATGTACAAGCAAATAAGGAGAGGAGGAGACGAAAAAGGCGCACTCCAAGAGAGGGAAGCACAATGACAAACACCTCAACCGACAAACGAGTAGAACAGACACCACCGCCTATCATCAACCTTCATCAAATGGGAAGAATATTTGGTAACCAACGGCATCAAGAATTTTCTAGGTGTCAACCTCCCTATCTATCACGACGAGGTCACATCAGAAAGAGGATCTCGACGCCTTCACCGACTCAACGCACATAAGTTTCAAATGGAGGAATGCAAGGCAGCAAAATATAGGTGCAGGAAGACGTTAGACATCGATGCCGCGTTAGCATCACGAGCTAGGGCCAGAGGGCATAACCTTCCGTCGAGGAGAGAAGTCATGGCGACACAGGAGCGTATAGGAACCGGAGAGAAGACCACCTCGACTTGCAGCCCAGCAGCTCAAGCAAATGTCAGGCAACGCCAACAAAAGGAGCGACCAAGCTAGGCAACCACAAAGCACCTAAGGCTGACCAAGATGAGCTTCCAGCTCCCTTGCACCAGCAGGAGACCACGAGGGGAGGAGACGCATATCAGGGAACATCTCCGACTCGAAGGCCTATATCAGCACTAGGGACAAGATCAAGGAGGAGAATATTCCGCTCGAACAAGAATTCCGGACCCAGGAACACCTAGAAACCAAAGGAAGATCGGCTTTAATATGTCAGCCAAGGAGTGCGAGACTCGAATGGATAGGACCCAAAGGACGGAGGAGACGACCTAGCCAGCAGATACAAATCACGCAAAGGCGACCAGAAGGAGCCATGGTAAGGGCAATGGAGATGACCACACTTCTAGGCACAGGAGAGGCACCTCGGAATGAAGCAAAGCCCAAGCAACAGAGTCTTCCACTCGTAAATTCAACCTCGCTGGAGGAATGACAATGCCTGCCTACCGACCATGATCTCAGAGCTTCGAAGACATCCAAGAATGCCCAACTGCAATAGCTAGGTGATCCTACTCAAGCGACCAACGGCACCGCACATCGGCAACCTTGCAACGACACACCGCATGTAGGGACGTTGAGCGGTCACCACATTCCTCACGACGAATATACACATTAAGGAGGAGCATCTTTCTCAAGGGATCACATCAACTAACACTCTTCAAGAATCGGGCGTGACGAAGCTCCGGATCAGACATGAAGCTCAACAATAGTAGCAAAGATCTCAAAGGAATCCCGAGTCAACCGTAACAAAGAAGATGCAAAGAAACCAAAGGGTCAAATGCGATAGGAGGAGGGGAAACCCTAAAGGAGTATAAACAATTAAGTAGATCTTCGTGAGTTGTTTTGAAAAAGTCGATGAATTAAAATCCCAATGTAAATGCGTATATGTCTATTGTATATCTCGGTGCTCACAGATACAAATTGGAGAAACATGAGTTTAGAGTCATGTTTTTACGGATTTAGCGCTTTTAGATCAGAAGCTCCTTCACTCGACTACCAAAAGAGGAAGCATAGAAGCACAATTATAGCCCAAAATCAAAATGGAAGAGCAAGTACGAGGGAGAAACGACAGGAGGCCAAGCAAACCTTCGACTCCAAACACTTAGGAAGTGGCCCGGAAGTAGAAGACAACTCGCCCACCCAATGTCGAATAAGAGATAATACCGGTCATGTCAAGATCATCAGCCGCACTGGACATCGTCCAGACCTTAACACTACATCTTGTGGCAGCAAAGAACACTTGACTAACTTATGACACGAAAGTGGCCTCAACAATAGAAGAAGGAACGCCCCGACATCAATGAGCCAATTAAGAAGGCAACATCTCGACAACCATAATTCCACCTTGTGGTAATATAGGGTGATGCGCTATGACACGCGGTATTAGATGGAGATGCACTTACTTAAAGGCAATCGCGATGAGGAGATATGCCTTCAAGAACTAGGTGATGGCTTCGTCGGTACTCCTACCAAGAATTAGAAGAGAAGAAGCCGATCATATCTCCGACATGTGGCACGCCAAATGCCCAAGGTAGAAGCATTCGACACCTTAACGACAAGGATAGCAACTAAAGCACCTTCGCAAAAAGAGAGTTCAAGATAATAGCCAGGCTATTCAACGACAAGAGCATATCTAAGGCAGGTACTTCTTCAACTCAAGGATCAAGCTGCGCAGATATAAGGATCCATCATCCCGACAACATCGCCAGCAGGGAGAAGAGCCATGAAGCTTTACTTGCTAGAGAGGCCCGACATGCATAGAGAGACAAAGGTCGTGAACCGAAAGCTGGAGAAGTGCTAGCAACCGACTTCTTCCACGAGCCCCTAGAGGCAAACAGGAGGATCAAAACCGACGAGCACAATCAAAGTCACCGGAGGGTACCTCAAAACAAGAAGACGGCATAGCATCGCGCTAACGCGTGACATCCAAGCCATGTGATTGAGGGGATCAAACAAGGAAGATTGGAAGCTCGATGGAGAAGCAATTAGGTGAGACGAGTCGATGACTTGCACACGGACTTGCATGCAACTTGGTGAACCCAAGGATGGACGATTCAAAGAACAATCAGTAGAAGAGAACAACTCCGAGAGGAGTATAGCCAAAGGAATCGCGCAAGACACCTCAAGAGACGCCTCCAAATAGCTCCAAGTATCATGAAGGAAGAACAATTACCGAGAACAGGATCGTGAAGCGCACCTGAAATGTCGAAGCATCAACGACAAGCACACCTTTAGTTGGAATGTGATGCAAAGCGTGTTGTGCCATAGCCGACAAACATCGGAGGGCCCAAGCATATCAACAAGTTACCCCGGAGTATGAGCTAACGTACAAATAGAAGGATATAGATCATCAACACCATTGCGCCGGGAGGAACACTGATGACATTGCCAAGGAGTAGGTGTGCAACTTGAAGGGAGGCACAAGGGAGACCTAATAGCTCTAGTAGTAATTCTAACTATGTAAGCTATATGTTTTGCATGTATAGTTCCCTTGTTATTCCTTCCCTCCCATAGCGTAACAGATCAAAGGAAGAGATGTCATGCAAGTTGCAGGGGTGAAGCAATCAACACGATAACGACAAGAGGACTCGACATATGAGACATTGATGGAGTCGAAGAAACAATATCGGATACAGAGTCGTCCTTTAGCTGCCAAGACAAAGAGTTCAAGATGAAAGATCTTTTTCAACGGCGCCATCTTCAGGCTTTTGAAAAGCGGCATGGAAGATTTCAAGTGATCAACTACACCATCAAGCAATGCGAGGCTTCTAACGAACAAAGTCAACCTCTACATCAAAGAGGAGCCACCGCCAAGGAGATCAAGTATCGAAGCGATTTGAAGAACGTTACCTTGCTACTTCAAGCAGTAACGAAAGTGGATGAGCTTCTAGCAAGCTCAAGGATCTAAGGCCATGGGGCCTAGTAGGTTAATGTATGGACGGTAACATCCATATTGGGATTAGAAGGCATTTCGAGATATTCGGCTAAAGGATTGCCCCAATATTGAGCTAAGCGCCAAGGATTGGGAAGGAAATGCATAGGAGTAACTATAATTATACACGATTGTTAACAGACATCCAACGTATTGAAACCACTTGGTGAGATTGATCTCCTCGCTAAGAAGGAATCATTACTAGGATAATTGTTGACCATGTATAAATCTAGTACCTCCAAAAGAATAATCCAACCGAAAGAAAAGAAGTAATCTAACAAGTCCGGCCAACTTGTTACGATGACATCAATTCGATTGGTAGGAATATTCCAAGAGCTAAATAACTAAGAAAGGGGAATCTCTAGAATATAAAAGAATAATACATGTAAGGTACATCTAAAATAAGAATTATAGTAATCAAATAGTCTTTTGAGACAAAAGGAATTGTCATGATGACAAAACCTTGTGGTTTAGAATCGTTCTAACTAAGTAGGTAACCCATAGCTATATTGAAATAAATGATAACATAATATGTGCATCCATCTTAGATGGTTATATATGTTAGCTAAGGCTAGTAAATTAATGTGCTAAGTAAGAAGCATATAACCTCTTAAGGGGAGAGAATAGATATGACATTGTGTACAACGTCATTGAAGGGTGTGACCACTTTCTTTTTTGAAGAAAGTGGGGGGCTCAATCTTATGATTGAACGCATTTGCATCGAATTGACTGACCCAGAATAGAGTTCACGGCAATGACCGGGCTTAATAGAGCGTAAGATAGATAGATAGATAGCTCGGGAGGCCTTCAACGTGCGAGGACCGACGCAAAGAGCTATCTACACCAATGAAGTGGAGCAAAACTATGGGAGCAATGCAACCACCAAGTCATCTCCAAATTACTCGACTTGGCTCAATGGGTGGATGCATTCTAGCCCTGTAAAGCGCGGCGCATGCATTATAAGCTTTAATGTGTCTTATAAATAAGTTAAATATAGATCCTAATAATTGCATGGAATTATCGACGATATGTATCATACGGAAATAAGTTAAATAACAACGATAATGTGAGGTAGCATGTTAATTAATCCTTTCGCAAGGATGCAATTCCTTCCAAGGATAGCCATATGACCTTGGGGTCCTTATAAAAATAGATAGAGAATAGAATTCAAATATACTTAAGTGCATCTTAGGGATATACTTCCAAGGGTAATGCAGAACCCAAGGAAGAGAATAAGCACATCTAATTCTTGTGTATGATAATTAAAACCTTGTCTACGTAACAATAGGTCTAAATCAGGGTTATTGTTCAAATAATCACATCTAAAAGTGGATTAAATATTGCAAAGCTTAGAGTAATATAATTGTACTATCGGAAGTAATGTATCCGATACTATGATAATGTTAATTCATAAATATTACTGTAGGGTAATTATGTTAATCACATGCATTAACGGACCCGACAAAAATTGGCTCGTGCATGTCGCTTTTGTGTGTAGATTAAATGCTTGTATAGTTAAGATTAATCACGCATGCAACCTATGCTAGGTAGGGGTTGCATGCGTTGTTACCGATGATGAGACCACTACAGTGATCTCTAGGGCGTGGTGTAATGTCAATGTAGGCATGACAGCGTTTCGCTGGACGAGTGGAAGGTAGATTAGAAAGTCTACTGCCCCGAGGAAGTAGACGACCTCGAGAGAAAGGAGGTCATTCAGGAATGCATTGATAGGAAAGGCACCTTTAGCCCCATATATGCTTTGATAGGAGGAAGCTATCCTTTCGCCCCCACGGGAAGGATATCCTCTGTTGGGCAACTAGAGGTGTAGGCATGAGCCGCATATATAGGCATATAGGCTGTCTCCACGGCCATAATGGAAGATTCACCCTCTTCCTACGGGAGATTAGCCATGCATCCATGTAGATAGGTGGGGTGGTCACCATATAACCAAAATTTTATTAATAATTAAAATAGTAATAACGAGGTCTAATTAGCAGCCAATAGAGCCCTGAGGGCTTCAGGAGGTCGAAGTTGAAAAACTTGCAACACAAATTTAGTCATAATGTGTTGCAAGGGATGAAGAGTACCTTAGAAGTGTAAATTTTGTATGAAATTGATAAACTTTGATAAACTTAAATGTTATGTTAAGTAAGGTTAATAATTACCTTCGTGAGATTAAGTTATGAAGTGATAAGTTAATTGGGTAATGAAATAGTACAAGAATGTCTTAAACATTACCTTAGAGTAATTCTAATAATTAAGATAGTAATAGTAAGTATGTAATTATAGATATTGTAAAATTAATGCAGGATTTTTAAGGTGAGGACTTGCAACACAAATTTTGTTGGAATGTGTTGCAAGGAATGAAGAGTACCTTAAATAATAATTGTATATGAAAGTGTTAAATTGTGATAAACTAAATGTTATAATAACGAGGACTAATAAGTACCCCTCGTTTAATAGAAGTTACGAATTGACAAGTTATTTGATAATGTAATGGCGTAATAATAATTTAATTACCTTAAGGTAATCTTAATAAATGTGTAAGTATAATAGTAGTATATCGTGATGCATCGGGTTGATTGCAGGTTAGGAAGATTCGAAGGTGGGAGACCCACGATCTGCCGGACAAGCATCATTTCAAGGTGTGGGGAGAATGTGACGTTCAAAGACACGATATCACGGTCCCGGGGCGTATCATTGTCTTTGTCACAAATCCGCAGCGTACCACCCAACCGACGGCATTGTCTGCGCCGGCGTGTAGCCAGTGAGTAGCCCTAGGGGGCAACTTGCTAGGTATGTGCACTTCTTATTAATGTGCACATGCACATTTATTAAGGTGCACACATTTCCATGTAGGCACATTTGGCCACCTAGCCATTAAAGGCAAGTGGGCCCATTTCCAATTATCCCACATGCCTAAAGGGATAATTGGAAACCCTAAGTCCCAACCCTTGCCTATTTAAGTAGAAGAACCCTAACTTGCCCATTTTCGTTCCTAGGGTTTTAGAGCTCGTTTTGGCTGCTCTATGAGTCAAAACCGCCTCCCGGACTGCCCGAGAGAATGGCACCATTAGTTTCCCTTGATTCGCGATTCCAAAGTGGGATGGTCGAACTCAGTCGGGAGGAGCAACTCATGGACCCGGTATGTAGTCGATTTAATGGTCTAAACCGTTTTCCGGTCATTGTATCAAGAGGTTTAGCCTATTAAATCGCCTTTAGCAGCTATCTAGATCTCTAGATGAGTAGATACTGAGACTCTAACTAAAGAACCTAACTCTATGATATAGATTAGATCTATGTTCTTTAGTTCTTCCGTGATGTATATGGATGATGTATCTCTGTGAACTCCTTGTATTGGGAAGGGGGGTAGAGACTTCAAGCTTGGTAGTAGATGCTCCTAGATTAGCCTCTCTAGCACACCATAGATTCGCCTGTGTACAAGAACCACACCTGGTTGTGGGTGAAGGGGCAGACCGGGCTAAGAAGGAGGTTAGGTGTTCTCGACTCTTGAACGATCCCTCCGGTGTGTAAGGCTCACCGGGATCATTGTGACTAGGTCTAATGGCTTACCACCGAAAGTGTGGGTAAGGCATGGGCTCGACACCGTGAAGTGGTGTTCATGACTTTCCGGTGGGTTTCAAATAATACAGGCAAAGTGGCCCTCTAGTCACCTTGAGTCGGCATGTAGATCTCTGGAGGGAGTGATCCCTACCGCCCCATCGAACCTGGGATGATGACCCCCGGGAATAGCCCTTCCGGCTATGCATCCCGGCTGGCTACAAATCGAGTCCCGACACTTTTCAGCCTACTCGCAAAGTGTGCAATGTGAGGGGCGGATGGAGTGGACAACCCTATGCCATGTTCTTATGCCAGCCAAATCCATTGCCATGAATTGCATCCAATGAATGAACTCGGAGACCCAAGCCGCCGGGCCATCCCTTTGAGTCCGAGCCTTGGGTAGGATTCCCTATGTGATGTGCTGATCTTTGTCTATGCAGATATGTGGAGGACCATCCTTCGTGATGGTCATATGATGTTGATGTATGTACCATCGACATGTATGTTTACGCTTCCGCAGGCTAGGTAGGCCCCGAGGGAGACAGGGGTAAAGGACCCCTTCATTCTTCCCAATGGAACTCTTCAAGGTTGCGGTGATAATGGAGGGCCCTATATTAGCATGGAGCTGGTATGGGGGATGAACTCCTGTTTGTATACGGTGAGTGCACCGTATATGAGTAGGGGACGTCACAGATTTGCACAATAAGAAATGTGGAGAACAAAGTCTTATAGATAGAGAGTGTTCTGATTATGTTGTGAAGCTTATATAACCTTGAACTTATGGTTTCAATATGTCTATGATTCTACATGCTCCAGCAATATGCCAGTCACAGATTTCCATGGAGTATCTACTGCAAAAATACCACATAGCCTAGGACCATAGGTATAAGGGAAGTTCATTGTCCTAATCTGCTACGCTCATCAACTCTGTTGCACACAAGCAACCAGAAAGGATATACACAGATGTAGCAGTGATATAGCATGCAGATTTGACTTACACAGTAGAAAGGGTAGACTGATGTAGATTGCTTTGTTGCTTTTTTTGTTCTCCTAACCATTTCAAACCTCAAGCAATGATGGGCTATGGTGTTCCAATAGTGATAATCTATTTTGCAAGACATTTTGAATAAGGGAAAGAAGGATTTGCACAATAAGCAATGTGGAAAAAAAAGCCTTATATATAGAAAGTGTTTTGCTTATGTTATGAAGCTTTTATTACCTAAACTTATGTTGCACTATTGCAATGGTTCTAGTTAAACCAGAATAGCAAGATTACACCCATGCTCATCAAGGCAAGAAGCTAGGAATTACTTTGCAAAGTTTCTACATTAGCCCTCATTGAAATATTTGGAGTTAAGGAGACTTGGAATTTACATGTAGAAAGGGGAAGAGTATGGTATCTACAGTCTCAGATTAAAGCAGAACTAGAGCGACATCATTTCAGGTCAAAATGTAGTAGGTAGCCATGTTCATATGGCTGAAGGACTTTGTAACCTCCTTGCCTATTAGCATATACCATCAAGTTGCAGCTTCCTTGCACGTGAAACTTTTGGGTCTAAGGATGCCACAGATGGCTTTGAAGATTGAAATATTGTGCCCGAGCAATTGTAGATGATAAGTTGAATTTATTTAGTAAAAGATGTTACTTAGGTGGCATGGATATTAAATACATTTTATCATAGTCAAGTGCAGCAGATATCCTGTTTTAACTCACTTAGTTAGCTGCTGAACATATTTTATTTGTTGGAGTTTTGGGCATGTCGAAATAAAGATGTAGATATTGGAGATGGAAATTTCATTAACCTGAACCCAAAGAACATCGATGGCATTATTCAATTGTGGACTCAGAATTGCGTTATTGACCAATTAGGAGACACTAGATAAGTGTTGAGCATGGTAGATGCATGCATTGTATTATGCTATGCAATTTTTCAAACATATATATTTTTGGGGCATGAGACCATACATGACCACTTTGTTTACTATTTCAATTGCATGCCAGATGTCTTAGCAGAAAAGATAGACAAATGTATGCTTGCATCATTCAAAGTATTTGCCATTGAAACTTCATGTGTGTCAATCCCTTTGCTTTTAACAAGAGGGAAAGAGTTGCGTTCAACTAAATTGCTCAACATTAGATTCTTCAGATAATGCTGAACTGAAAGGTGTAAGAAGAAGAGGTGAATATTTGTAGCAAGTAAGATGTGGAATCTGTTTGGAAAGTACCTCTCGTGCACAGTGTTTGCTTTGCACCTTGTACATAGTTACTGTCTGTTGCCTTTTCCAACTTCCAACATTGGGTCATCGTTTGATGGTGGTGAATGTTTACTACACCTGATTTACAATGTAATATATCCTTGATAATGGTTTGTCCTTGAACTTCAACTTCAAGATAAACCTCTATTTGCTACCTACAATTGTATTTCAACCACAGCAACCAAAGGTGTACAAAAAAAGGAAAAAAAAAATAGAGAGGCGGATGATGCTTTGAGACCAAGCAATTTTCCAGCTCGTCTTTTATTGTAGAGAAATTGCTTGTATATAACTGAGCCATGTATTTGAGTTGTATGCATCTTTTTTTCGAAGCTTACGAATATTTGTCTTTGTTGCATGTTGGTTGGATGCATGATAAGGAGGTTTCCCGTGACCCCGTCTCCTGTTATCAAAGTGTACAAGCATTAATAGTATATATGGTGTGTGTTTATCTACTAGTAAGGTATTCTACAAGAAATGCACTTATGAACGTCTGGTGCATGTACTATTATCCAGCTTATAGAATTGTAAATTTTCAAAGCCAATTGTTTCTTGCAAAATTGCATTTGTTTCCTGCCTGATATAGACCACGCTTCCAACAAAACGGATCAAACAGAATAGAGCTTGGAGCCTCTGGGCACCTCTCATTTCGCTTATGGTCATTCATAATTAGGGACGTCTATGATTTTGAAATATGAAATACGTATTCGCTTAAGATTTTGATGGAATATCAAGTCTCTATACCGCTTCAACTAAGATTTCATATATGAAATACGGGGGCTCGAACCTCTACCAAAATAACTCAGTGTCCTAATAAGACTACTTTGACCAGTATAATCAGTGAGTAATGTGATTATATTTTATCTTAAATCTATGTTTTTTTTTTATATAGAATAGAATAGAATAGAATAGTTTATATAACAATCCATTAAATTGTTTTGAGGATATGGTCTATAGTTTCAAGAATTGTCTTTTTTTACATCCATAGCAAATCCCATTGGCACCCTCTGTTATTGCGCTACATATTTGCTCTGGATCCCTTACTTACCTTATTGGTATTGGTCATGGATGTAAGTGATATCTTTACAAGGCCCTAGAAGTTTTCAACAAAAAAAATGCATCATGAGAATTTAATGACTTGGACAATAATGTCTATTGGTTATGTCTAATTAAATAATTCAAGAGGCCCTGGGCTTCAAGCAAATGCAGTGCGGGATACCATATTTTTTTCTATGAGTTTGAGATAAGTACAGGCTCAGGTTGAGAAACTAGTTTATTGGATGCAATGCCAGACTAGGATTGAACCAAAACAAAACTAATTCTTTTGCGAGACTTTTTCATTGCTACACGTGCTGCTACTATTTTTGGCTCATTTGCGCATAAAAAGCAGAGATTTTTCTAGACTCTTCCAGATAAGCAATTTTACATGCCCTCTTTTTTTTTTTTTTTTTTTTTTTTTTTTTTTTTTGATACTTTTATTCAATTACTGTAGATGAAGTTTCAATTTGTATCTGTCATATTGCACTAACATAGATGAATCATACATGCTCTTGCCAATGCAGTATTTCATCTCTTCTAGTTAAAGGTCATCATATGATAATAGTTTATCTACCAATCTAGTAGACTTGTTCTTTGACTAGCTAGATTTGCATAGCATGTCTCAAGCCTTGTTATCAATATCACCTTTAGTTTCAGCACCTTTAGTAAACCATGATGAATACAGTTGATGTCATTATGTCAAAAAACCATGATGAATGCATTTGCTCAATGCCACATATTCATGGTTATCTTCCTTCTGCCAAATACGAGTGGGACATTTATGGTGCTCTAGATTACCTAAGCTCAGCTATGTCTTAAAAAATATAACGGGAATATTAAGTGATTGTTCCTTAGTCTTCTGTTTTCTAGAAGATTGGTTCTATCATACATTTACTTCATATCTCTTAGACGTTTTGTCAACATATGGCAATGAGGCAGAGCTTTCTTGGATGTCTTTAGCATCCATCTACACAGGACTGCTCTGCAAAAACAGTTGTATCAACTTGATTATACTGGACAAGAATCTCCCATTAACTTCTTTAAAGGATAAGGATGTCGCTGCAAAGAACTAACTGTACAATAAAGTCTAGGACCTGATAGCGCCAACACCAACTCACAAGAGCCGCTCATGGATGAACTACTCACATGCGTACAAAGTTTACCTTGAAAGCAGGTGAGTCCTTCAAGATAGGAGGACATTGTGGATATAATTCAAGAATTTATAAGATTGTAAGGCTTATTTAAAAAACTCTATTCAGATGCACTTCTTGCAGTCCCATCGTAAGAGCAAAAGCACTCTCCATAGAAGTTTCAACATGCTGCGGTTTCAATGTATGATTAAAACTACTAGTTGCTATTCATTTGCTGGGGTTATAAAATTGATAACGTGACTCTATTGCCCTCATGGAGAATGTTATTCTATTTGCACATATCTTGAAAGCACCTCCAGACTTTAATCGTTTACAAAAATATCTTACATCTTTGTAGAATTCCCGAAGCAAATTAATCGTAATGTATGTTCTGTTCATAAGGTCCGCAAAAGATCCCGTGGGGTCTTTTTTTTAAAGGTGTAAGCCTTTTTTAATGGTTTGGATTTGGTTTAATTTTCTTTTTGTTAATGGTTAATTTTAGAAAGTGGGATTGTTTTTTTTGTCGCCACTCTCAGGGACTGCGATTCATGCATCTGCCATAACCACCGGACAGGGATCTCTTGCACAAGCATGAACAGCGA
The DNA here is from genome assembly GCA_021234155.1 of Isoetes taiwanensis. Classification (NCBI taxonomy): domain Eukaryota; kingdom Viridiplantae; phylum Streptophyta; class Lycopodiopsida; order Isoetales; family Isoetaceae; genus Isoetes; species Isoetes taiwanensis. The sequence continues at coordinate 4,039,320 of JAJEKV010000016.1, read as the reverse complement.
TGGCTTTCTTTGCACAGCGATGGCTTTCTTGAACATGGTTTTCTGAACAGGGTTTTCTTGAATAGGCTTTCTTGAACAGGGTTTTTTGAGGTTTTTTTGCACCGTCGAACTGGGCTTGAAGCTCTGGTCTGGAATGCGGACTCTGTTCTGTTCTATTTAGGCTCCGGAGGCAGGAAGCTCCAGCCGGATTTGCGGTCTGCTGCAGTTTGTTATTTTCGGATTTTGTTCCGAATTTGTGTACATGCCATGCAAGAGACGAAAAGTCATGGGTGCATGATCTTTTTGAAGTGTTCAAAAATGGGAATGTGCCAAGGACTAAGGAGTGAGTTCCAGATAATGCTTAATTAACTTGAACGGATTGCATCTCAAAGAGCTAGGTTTCTAGCGACAATCCAATATTAGGACCAACAAGTGGAGGTTACATTACCATACTTACCAACTAAATTCCTAAGCAAAGTACCCAAATGTCCTTTTAACTAGTTTTTGGGTTGCCCGTAGGGGGCAACCCTCTTGTTGGAGGGTGGAGTGACGGTTTGAAGGCTTGGATTCGTTTTGATGATAATATGCTTCGGAATATCCTATGTAAGCGGATGCGATAGGTTGGTTTTTTCTAGGGTTTTCGTGAGGCCCAGTGACAGTTAGACGGTGAGGATTCGCCTGCGATGTAGTTGATCGATGGCACGAATGCTCCCTTTTCTTTCGTCCCGGCCCTTGACTTTCAGAGGCAATCACTATGATGTTGTAAGTATTGGTATTGAAGCTTTTCCGGTCATGGCAGATATGCACAAAATTCCCTAAAGCCGGTTCCGGAAATGGGTCCAAAACACGGCATTTTGCATGGCCAGTTTTTAGTTTATTCAGGAGGATACAGTCTTGCTTCAACCGGAAGAAGGCGAAAGTCCGTTTGTTGCAATTACCAAGGTATTTTCTTCTGCTTGGTCCGGAATTTGGTTTATGCATGGTATCACTTTCTTGTTTGGTTTTAGGAAATCACGGCTTCAAATAATGGGCAACTAAGGAGTCTTATGCATGTGAAGTTATGCACGCTGATAGCCATACATGCCCATAATTTAGAAAGGCAAAGATGGCAAATATTCTTGCACCTTCAATAAAAAGCAATGAAAAGAAAAAATAGTTTCCCTTATGGTGCATCATCCTGTGGGCTGAAGGATGAAAGATGGTACATGGATCATGCAGCTGAGGGAACTACATGCCTTTTAGATGGGACTGCATATTGCAATGTTCATGCAAATAAAATGTCATCTGCTACGAATGACAACTAGAATACTGTCACAGCAGCTAATTGGTTACAGATGTGTAGAAATATCCATTGCTGTCTAGTTGAAGTTACAAAAAATATTCAATATTCATATGACTTTTGAATACAACCTGTTAACTTTTGAGCAAGTCACATGGAGTTCTGAAGTTCTATAGAGTGGTGGTTAAATATCTAATCGTGTCTTTTTGGTTCCAGTTACTTGTCATTGCAGCAAAGCATACGCATAGCAAATCACCAGATGCCCCCATGAGCAAGAATGTACCCATTAAACATTCAAAGTCGTGCAAGGTAAGTAGAATATTTTAGAACATGGCCATGTGGATATGGTGCTAGTGTTTAATATAAATTGTAACATGTAAGGTTTCGGGGAAGAAAGAATTGATTCTTATCTTTGGGATGGAGAATGATGTTTGTGATATGGTATTGGAATATGATGAGTATGTTGGACCAGGAAGCGAATTGGTAAATACCAAAGATTTTGTTCCCTTTGAACCTTCTTAATGGATATGTTTAGGTTAAAGATCCTTTAATAGATGTTTTTCTTATTGCCACTGAAACAATGTACAAAAGCTGTTTTTGAAATGTATTCTTATCTTATCTTATCTTGATAGGCGTTTATGCTTTTTTGTGGCATCCATTGTATGAAATATTGTTTAGGCTATTTTTTAAGCCCAATTTCATTTCAAATGACATGTTACAAACCTAGCAGTTGCTTATGTTTCTCCTTACATGTCATATCTGTTGTAGAGACCCAATGGAGGTAATGAATTGTTTGGACTTCTATTTTCCACCCTCACGCTTCTGGTCACAATATTTCAGGGGATCTTGGCAGAGTGTTCTCCAGACAAAAGGAGGGCACATATAGATAGCAGGATACAGAAACCATTTAAGAACATCGCCGTTGTTCACAAGGTATTAAAATGGAACTTTAGTTTCCTGTCAATTAAGGACTGTTTGACGTGCTGTCATTGACGATAGCAAATGCATTAAGCTCTAGGATACACAAATTTGACTCTAGACACAACCAGCTTGTGAGATTCAAAGTATAAAATTGCGCATGCATCAATGGCTCCTCCAAAGGGTAACCCATTGATGCGTTAGCATCTTGTTTAAAAGTACAAAAACGTAATGAAATCAATATAGACGACAAAACGATGCAACAGCATAAATTAGTTGAGCATAAATTAGTTATTCATTGTATTTGCCCTCCCGATAGATCTAATACCACTCCAAATCAATGGAACAATTCTCGGCATTAATTTTTCAAAGGCGAGTTGCACGGAAGCTGGAAGATGTCATATCAAATTCTATCTGATTTAACACTGAATATACATAACAGGGCGATTTAACATTCAAAATATACACAACACTGAAGTCCCGTAATTATAGCAGATCTACCTACTAGCAAGGATAAACAAAATCAAATTAATCACCACATAAGCATGTCACATGATTTTGATGTTCCTCTAGAACATTAAACAAAAAACCAACAATTTCAAAACGTACTTGGATTGCAAACACATAATACCTTCAATTCCCACTGCTGGAACTCAAAAAGACGTGGAGACGATCAAATAGTCTATTGCATCTTCCAATAAACCTCAGGTAGATATATACACCATCTTGCCTTAAACAGTCTTGCAAGACAAAAATCACATCAGATAATGATCGAACCTATAATTGCCCTCGAGCTATCATTATTCACATGTATCCTCACAAAACACCTCTTCAATCAAATCTTTACAAAATTGACTTTCAGTCTTAGGTGATGCAAAAGTGTAATCCGATAAAGCAGCATGTACATTGATTTCTAAAAGATGTTTGAAGGCAGTATTTGCTTTCTGACTAGGCAAAGCCAAACCCTTCAGCTACGTGGGCTTCAGTAATAGCATGTAAGCATTCATGCATTACACTGAAGCTGGGATATGTTGGCAAAATCAATTGAAAAAAGCATGTATGTGCAGTTGGTAGACAACGAGATTCACCATAGCCCCTGTGGATATGAAATTTGGACTGAAGGCCTGCAAAACCTTCTGCAGGTAAGTGCGCAACTGAAGTAGCAAAATACAAAAGTCTTCTGCGCCGTTCAATAGACATTTCTTCTACTACCTGCAAAAGTATAGGGCAGAGAGGTTAGTAACTAGAAAGCATTATAATAAATCAAAAAGATCCAAGGATTAATTGTCAAATATTAGTACAACTTTTTTTATAACCTGCGACTGGAATGGCATGTCTGGGGTACTCACCTTCCAGAACCATTGGATATGGTCGTCCATGCTAGTGCACTCATGATATTCTGTGTGCCGTTTCCAATCATCTACAGAAATTTCATGCTCTTTACCATACAAGATCAAGTCGAGATCTTCAAGGTCCAAGCCTCCAAGAAACTGCTCTATTCCAAAATTAATGAGCAAGTCAGAAAAGCCTTGTTTGAAAGAACTTATTTGTTCTGTGACTGATGTCACTAGACGCTGGTTAACCAATAATTCCACAAAGTCTTTCCGGTTACTACTATTGACAGAAATATCTTTCCCACCAGGACAAAGCTCAATAATTTTGTGAGATCCTAAATATTCAACCTCACAAACAAAGGTAAGGCATAATGCATCTGAATCGATATCTCCTGGATCCATCTCTAAGACCTTCTTACAGCTTTGATACAGAATTGGATCTGCATCTTTTGAATCTTCCCAAGTCACATGAACGCCAGCAAGCTGTTTAAAGAAGGCAGTAGAAAATCGGACATCAATGTGCACTTTATGCATTAAAGCCAGTGCAACTAACCGTCCACAAAACTTGAAGTATGTAAGATGGCCAGGATTTACACCAGATCCTGGAACAAATATATGTGCAAATGTCAGCAGTAATTCACACTCGTAAAGCATATCAGTTCACATGAACAGGTCAAACCACCAAACACTAGAAGTATCCATTTATGAAATATTTTCACCCTGGTGTCTGCAAAAGCAAGCAAAGAAGCTGAAGTTGCCCATTTGGCCTACTCTAGATCTTCCATTTATTTCTAGTTTGCCAAAAACAGTATTCTATCCCTTGTTCCTCGAAATTTTTATAGCAGACTATCAAATAACAGAGACACACAATTGAAGAATATATTATTGCTCAACTCATGGTTATGGCTGTCATTTCTTTTCCATTAATTTACTAAGTAAAGATACTTACCAGAGTTTGGAAAAAACCTCCGGCGGTCGTCTGGGCATGCAATAAAAAGTGCATTCTGAGGATTAAATATTTCCCTGCAAATCAAGAAAAACCATTCCCTCAGGACACCTGGCCCTGTTGCTTCTTCTGTTGTAAATTCAACACAAAGCTCACCCTGCAGCATATCACAATCTGCATATGCAAGCTGTTCAAAGGAATCTGTGAGCAGCTGTGATCTCTGAATCATAAGTTCTTGGCGACCATCATGATCATCTTGCAGTTCTGGTAACATTGCCAACACAAGCTGCTTTTTCGACTCAAAATCTAAAAGACCCTTGTGGTGAAGCAGCCAAAAATCATCATCTTGCCATTTTGATTGTTGAACAAGCAAATTTAGTGCACCGCGATGTCTGCTCAATACTGTAAGCAGCTGTTCCGTGGCATCCCCAAAGAGAGATGTTACTTCATATATGCTCCTAAGCACAAGGCGAATTGGAGCACCCCAGCTCGACCTAATTTCTCCAGACTTATCTCCCATCGTGCCAATTAATTGAAGACATTTATCAATCTCCTGAAGCAGGCCAACAAATAGTGAATAAAGCCAAGTTTCACTCCCAATCTGGTGACAACTGATCTCATTGTTAGTCACTAAGTTTAGTGTGCAACTCTCAGGAGAACTTACACCATCTTCCTCAATTTTAATTCTTTTCAAAGAACAAAGTCCATCTACCTGAAAAGATACCTGTTCTTCAGAAGCCTTAGTATGCTTCCAAGCCCTACAGAATGACACAAAAAATGCTGCAAAGTCTTGAGCTTCCTCATAATATTCTCTGAACCTTACTGCGTCTCCAGACAATTCAGGAGTCAATACAAGAGTTGAAGTGAGTTTCAAGGCCAACTCGTGCACAAAAGGGGGGAGATCAACTATGATGGTGTCAGAATTAGCTTCATTAAAGTATGAACTCCCTCTCATAAGGGCCAAAGCATGCCTGCATGTGGGGTATAGCTTATCATTGGGGGCACTTTGAGCAAGAAGCTTCAAAAATTCCATGAGAACAGGCGCACAATGAGGATGAATATCAATAGGCAAGTAATCCTCATTTGATGAAAAGAAGTATGTAATACATTCTGCTGCACAAGTCCTATTACTCTGTATTGGGGAATGCAATAACATTATAAGTGCAGAAGTAGCACCTGATAGCTGAAAGATCTCCATGTGATCTACTATAGACATCGACTTATTACTGGTAGCCAACTTCAGAAACTCCCTGACACTACTCCTTACATGAACACTCTCTTGATACGAGTACTTTCCATCACTTTCACACATATGCCTAATAGTAGACACAATATCATTGGCCAATTGCCAAGAATGAGGTAAAAGTGTGCTGCGCATGCGCCCTACTAGGGTAAGGGTTGCATCATTTGTTACCATAGACTGCTCAAGTGTTTGATCCAACTGCAACTGCCGTCCACAATAGAGCAAACGCTGCTGCCAAAATGGCAACCCACTTCGATCTTCTATTTGCCGCTGCAACCACTCAACAGTTTCAGATGCATTAGCTTGGAAGACCATAGTGCCACCGCAACCTAGAGTCTTAACAAAGAACTGAATCATAGAAGAGGTAGATGGCACTTCTTGATGCCAAATTCTTTCAGTAAGCACCCCTTCTAAATCATCATGTGATAGAAAATTTACGTTGCAATCAGTACTAGCATGGTCTATAGGAACTTCATTTCGCAGATCATCTTCAATTGCATCATTAGAGAACAATTCTTTCATATTCAAGTCTGGAGAATCCTCGACACTTTCGATCCACTCTGCAGACCCTTTCCATGGAACCTCTGCCTGGGTTTCTTGGGCTGATACATTTTCCCACATGACATCAGCTTCTGATGCCAGATTCCCACCTTCTTCTCTCATTTCGTTATCTGCATCAAGGGGCTGAGCCTCCTGGTGTCTTTCTCGTCCTCTGCATTCAACCGTGGCGCCATCGTTTCCATTATCACGGCGAGCTCGAACCTGGGTACTTGCTGAGCAAGAAGATTCACAACAACCCATGTCGATTTCATCTAGCTTCCTTTTGCTTGACAAAATCCTATAATTCGAGGTCTGTTCGGCCTGCGCAACACACGAAATTGCAACTCCGACGGCCGGAATGGATTGTCCTTGGGCTTGAGCTAGCATAATCCCAGAACCTTGACTTGGGTTCGAGGTTTGAGACTCGGATCGGGATAAACATGCATGCCCTCGAGCCGACGCCACGGCCGATGCCATCACCGGACAGATGCAGCGCGAATAAAGACCTCCCGTCTTAGAAACAAATCCCAAAACCTAATTCAGCAAGCCCAAATCGCACCTTCGTCCCCGGCTCAATCTTCCGCTTCTTGCGACCTCCCATGCTAAAACCCAAGCTTGAAAACAGGGGAAAACCTCCAAATCGCCATATACAGCGCTACAAAAATTAAAAAGGCGATGAATCGGCCTGTTTGGCGGTCCGGAATTGGACTGGATAGCTCGATTTGAAGGCGCGGAGCAAAAGGGGCAGAGAAAATCGACCGATTATGCTTGGATTATACAGAAAATAAAAGGCATAGAAAAGGGCCAGGATCGGCCGCCTTTCTCTCCATGGTTCTTCTTGTCGAGTATGGTAACGTTAACGGGGCGGGGGAATTTCCATTGGATGCGTTAAGGGCTGTAGCATGTGGGACGAGCGGCCGGATTTAAGTAGCACACTTTGTAGACGGCCAGGATGGGCTGTTCCTGATGAAGCCCGTTAAAGAGCCGTGAAACCTGATTCACACGCTTGAAATACCCTATTCAAAGAATTGTGTTGCTTACGTGTCAGCACGCAAATGGCGCCGAGCGGGAATATAATCCTGGTTCGCCTGGCCTGACCTGACCTCACTGGTCAGGTTGGCAACCTGGGTGCCACAAAATATCTTTTAGTTACCTTCAAAATCTGTATATTAAGATTAAACAAAAGAATTATTTCATTTTCGCCAATTGACATGGTCTAGGAAGAAAATTGCTCTCAGTTGCATACTAAGCAATTCTAGTCTGATCTTCTTCCTGGCCACAGAAGTAGAACAATACTTCCCACTTAGTCGCGCTGCCGACCTCATCTTACATTGCAAAGCACGTAAATCCGCCCACACCAGGGACCACGTCCTTGCTTATTATTCCCTCGACTCTCAGACGCTATGAACTAATGATGTGGATGTAATATTCCACATTGGTAATCGCGATTCTTTGCTTCAAAAACTATTGCTAATCATGACTTCAAAAGTCCATTGCAACTTCACTTCATCTTTATTATAATGCAAGGATTCTGGCCATGTATGTCTTCTTTCGCTTTCTTTAGGTACTACAAGAAATCTATCGTGACTGCATTTTTCTTCATTGACTCATTTATTGGTTTGCAAATACGTTCGAAGTTGGAACTGTGCCTGGTTTTATCTCTTGTACTTAAATTTCTTCAAGATTTCCTTAAGATCTTTGAAGATTTTTTATATTGTTAAGAGGATAGCATTATCTAGAGAGAAGGTTTTGTATTGCTACTATAGACTTCAATTGTGCATGGACTTTGGTGTGTAGAGTTTTGAGTGATTTTGAAATTTCAAGCTTGGAACTCTTTTGGACGTCTACACCCCTATTTTACTCTGTAAGCTAATATATTGTTGAAGTAGATGATATAAAGTTAATAGTGCATGGACTTTGTTGTGTGAAGACTTTGAGTGGCTTTGAAATCTAAAGCTCAGATCAGCATGTAATTTGGTTTACAGTATACATTCTGGCGGATTAAAAAAACCAATTCATTTAATGGAAGGCAAAATAACAGATAAATCTTTCAAGCCGGATTTCAAAAAATATTGCCAATTTGAAAAGAAGCATGAGATGTGAGAAACTCGCTCAAAGTGCGTTGTTAAAAAGCTAGATAAAATAAAACAACATTTTATTGTAATATTGAGGTACCAGCTTGTTAGATAGATGGCATACCAATATTTGAAATGGGATGGTGATGTATCTCCTCGTCTCAATCCGGAGATGGTGTGCACATGTGCGAATAGAGGCAATGGTTCTGCACTTTTTCATGGGTAGATGAGTGCGCAAATAGCATTGCGGGCCTTGCTCCAGCATGGAGTTTATGTAGCGTTGGTAATGTGCCGTTGGTTTGTTGAGGAAGCATGTATCAAGGTACTGTCTAAGGCTGTGGCGGTCTGCCTCCGTTTGCACTTGGATGCACTTGTGCTTCTACACATTCCATCTGGCCAGCCACATTCCATATAGCAGATCGCGAAACTAATAAATTAATTAAAAATGATTTCCCAATGTAATGTTTCAAGTACTCAATGCTTCCTTAGCTGCATACATTACTTCGACGGTAATGTTTGTAATGCCACTCTGTCTTGCGAACTTCTCAGTCTTTCTTTTAATCTTGCCCCTAACAAAGCCAGGAATTTTACTTAATTCCAATTGACTCATAGTTTTTAATAAATCAATCACTTTGCTAGATCTAATTTCTTGAAAAAGGATTAATATTTTCCCGTAAGAGAAATATATTGTAGTCAAGACCATAGCAGTTGAACTCCAAGTAAGAAAAAGGTAATGCTCAAGCATCTAAATGTCTAAAAGGCAGTGCAAGCATGCTGCAGACACAGAAAAATCATCGCGATGTCTATGTACAACTTGCCACCAAAGTAGAAATTTTGGGATGGAACCAAAGGTAACATCATATACGAACCCAATTGAGTTATGATCACCCATTTGGCAACGAGAGGGGCTGTGGAGCTAAGAGGAGACAATGTATGGAGCTAACAAAGTGGTTGCCTTTGTGAACATTCTCTTAACAACGTCGACCATACTTTCATAATGCCAACCTCCACTATAAGATGCATATTCTCTATTACCTTCTCTCATATAAGCACATCCCAATGGAGAGTAGGAATCTTTCCTGAAAATCATGTCAAGATAAGAGGCAACCACACTCTAAGCATTTGGTCTAGTGGTAACACACCTATCTTATAACAAACCGGTTTTAAGTTCAAAGCCACTCAGAGTTGCATTCAATGTAAGATGGTTGGGGGCAAAGCTCAACAGAGCAATGTTGGTGTAATAAGTATTTTCCACATGTCCAATAGGATGCTACTAAAGGCATGATATATACATTGTTCTTATTCTTCTTATCATGCTTGAAGTTTGAAATCCTTTGAGTTTTAATCTTGTATAGTTCCTAAATATCTTATAAATACAAGAAATCTATCGTGGCGGCCAAGGCCACTGCAAATACTTTTAGCCACGAAGGGTGGAGATATCGTATCAAATTCAAAATGATCTCAAAAGGTGTTGCTGACAATGGAAAAGTGATCCATTATTATGAACCCTTGAACATTCGCTTTATGGAATTGTTCTATATGGCATGAAAAGTTTGCAATAACAAGTTTTGCAGCAATTCTAGCCTATCCATGTGCCCTTAGGTAGGAAAAATAAAAAATCTGAGAGACTTTACTTTCAACCTACATGCCTCCTCAATTTCTGGCAATTTGCAGCTTCCAAGGATGACAGATTCGACTTGGCCAAAATAAAAAGCTTTTACATCATTCCCATCCCAGTTTATTGATGTCCATTAAACAAGGTACCAGCTACTAAGATTCTCTCTGTATGATTCTTTACACTCTAAATACCTATCTCCATTTCTTTATTGCAAGTACTTGTCATTTAAAGGAGCAACAAATTTTGGTTACGATTTGCATCATCAATGAAGGTTATGTATTTGGAAAAATGAAAGATACTGGTGGATTTGGCCATAGTACTTGAGGCACACCCGAGCCCATGCACATGGATTGAGCCACCTGGATGAGAAGGATGTGGACTCGAGTTTTGCAATATTCAAGAGAATGTAGAGAAGGGGGTTAGGCCATCTTACCTCTAGAGTACGCAATTCATACCCTAGCTTACAGTTAGATACTACCTTCAATAGGAGTTTGGATACTGAGTCCGAGTTCTTTCTCAAGAGAAGAGTGTTGCTGACTAGTTGGCCAATTAGACACAAACAGGACAACATTCCACTTTTCTCCACCCTTCTCTGAAATCCTGTAAGAATAGAATCGACCATGAATGTCGGAGGCAGTATCTAAAGCTGGGGGATCACAACACTTGTAGAAGATCAACCGACTAGGTCATCCATAAAGCAAGATCATTCCTCTGTAGTTAAGACATCAGTCCATATACTCACAATCAGACTCTAAAAGCTCAAAAGGGGGAAGGTGCACTAACCTTGAGGTGTCCATGATCAAGAATCAAGTTCACGGGTACAGTAGGAGGTCGTCGGAGTTGCTAGAGGAAGCATTGAATGAGGACGCAGTTCAAGGTGAGAGGAGCAAAATGGGAAACCCACAATAAGGGGTACTTATAGGTAGTGTGCAACAAAGTCCTTGGATTGAATCAAACAATCTGGATCAAATTAAAGTTTCGATCCACATGAAATACTCTAAACCGCCTTCAAACAATCGCCTCCAAAACAATATGGAAGTTGGTTTACCGCTGTGCATTTGTGTGCCGCCACGTGTCCTCTCCAATAACGCGGAATGGAAGTTTGGGCATCCATTCTGCCCAGCAGGTAAATCTATGCATTGTTAGTAGGTAAATCTATGCAAAATGCGACTGACCTGCTCCCGGCTGCCGCCGGTCGTGGGGCCCCTGCCGATTTTGCGGAAGGGGAGCCCCTACTTCCCTTCCCCTATACATTTTCTCATAAGATACTGCATGCATTACATGCATCGTTTGCACACAAATTGGCGCGAAAAAAGGAAGGGGCAAAATTGTAGTAGCCAAGCAAGAAACCCCAACAAATTCGGTTTTTTCAATTTTGCACTTCTATCCTTTTTTTTTTCCTTTCCTTTCTTTTCTTTTCTTTTGTCATGGATGAGGAGATGTTTGCAAATCCAACAGTGGCATTTTCTTTTGAATAAATCCAGCAGCCTTTTATAATTTTTTGTTTAAAAAAAGGTTCGTAATGGACTTTGGGACATAAGGACCAATCTAGTTCAAATTAATATGTATTAAAAATAGAAAAGGTTTGTTATACACTATTTATAGGGTCTGAGCTTTATGTATATGAAGCTTCTCAAGCCCATACGCATCCGGTCTGGCTGTAGGATCGACAGATCCGACGACTGTGGTAGTCTTGGATGCACCTCGTTTAGAATATGTATCCCCATAAGCTCTAATAAATGTACCCTATGCATAGAGCCCATCTAACTGGAGATGCTATTTTGTGATTGAGCACCAGGAAAGGGTGGCAATAAAAATGTGGAGATAGGGCCTTGCTAATCGCAGCTATTGGGGCTCTTATAGTGTTCTAGCCTTATAGTCGATCACCGTGTATACGTGCCGGGTATGGGCCTGACACCGCCTGAGTTGAGGTGCACCCCGACTCATTGTTTTGGGGGTTAAAGTCAGATACAAATGTGTATCGCCGTGATCCTCTACCCATCGAGAGATTTATCGGGGTTTTTTTTTTTGGAGGGGGGAGGGGGGTTCGCCCCGTTCCTCCTCATCGGACCATGGAGACACAACCTAGAGTTGTTCCATAGGTTAATTCCATGGGATTAGGTCTTCGGAGTACTACAATCACACCACAACATCTTAGCTTATCTGCAATGTGTGCATAGGAGGGGCCGATGGAGTGAACTACCCTAGACCGGATGTTGGAGCCTCTGGGCACCTCTCTTTTCGCTTATGGTCATTCATGATTGGAGGTGCGTATGATTTTGAAATATGAAATACGAGTTCGCCTAAGGTTTATGGAATATCGAGCCTCTATATGGCTTCGCCTAAGATTTTAGAATATGACATACGGGGGCTCAAACCTCTTCCAAAATAACTCAATGTCCTAATAAGACTACTTTGACCAATCTAAGAAGCAAGTTAATGTGATTATTTTTTTATCTTAAATCTATGTTTTTTTTAATAATAACCCATAACCATCATTTATTTAAATTGGATTTATGTCAGGATTTTGGACCATTTTGGCACTGCAACTTTTTCCCGGGTTAGTAAATTTGCATCGAGAATGTGACTTTTTTATATAACAGCACAACATGATTGCATTAAAAATTAAAAATATTTTACATATGCATGTCGAGTTACATATTGCCAATTACTTCTCAGAAGTGACCCCTAGAGATATCATAGCTTTCTTCCTCACTTCCACAGGTGTTGTAACCCTAGCAGTCTTGCCTGGGATGACCTTTGGGGTCCATGAAAACAAAATAGTATCTAACTCAACCCAATCATCCCCTTCAATAGGGTTTCTGATATGATTTAAGGATTCTTAGAGATATTGTTCACTTAGATCAACAATTGAATAGACAGAAACAGATGAGATAACACTTGAGTTCTATAAGAGTTCTTCTCAAGAGCGATTGTACAAGGTTTCCACAACCAGGAATGGAGCATCCAGTTACCACCCAACCGGATCCAGGGATTAAGACAACTTCCAAGGGCTTCAGGGTGACGGAATTGATCAAGGCCAACTTTCCTTCAGCACTAGATCTATCCTTCTAACAACAGCAATGGGTTTAAATGGATTTAATCACAATTGCCAATCGCAGGAGATGGACTCAATCTCTGGCTTCACAAAGAGGGCCACAGATAAAGCTCCGCTTGCAAGATTCTAAACGGCTGTCAGCTTCTAGCAAGTTGAATTGGATCGGGACCAGCAGGCAGCGGCTGGATCTTTGGAGCCGGATTTGGAAGCAGCCGTACCCAAGCTGATTTGCAGATGCCAGATTCTTAACAGGGTCTTCCGCCTTCCTACTGTTCTGTGCTGGCCGACCTTCTCCAATAATCCATCGATTCCCTTCTTCTTTTGATTAAAAGCCTGTTCACGCCCATCGGGTCCGCCAGTTCGTCTCACTTTTTTTAAAAATAGTTGCATGCCTTATTTCAATATAGTTGCATGCCTTATTCGTTGCTCACCTTTTGCTTTTCTATACTTGGCTTCAATAGTTGAATATGCCTAATATCTTGCCCTTTTTATTTAACATTTCTTGTAAACATTGGTGTTCCTACGCCCCATTGTCTTAATCCCTTGTTTTTGGACCACTCCCCCTAGCATGCTCCATATCAATTCCATCCCTTCTTAAAGAAGATCGTCCGCGATCTTTCGAATGCACTTGAGATGGGTCCATCCCTTCTCAAGGTGATTGCTCCCGAATCAAGTTGCATCGAAGGATTCCCTAATCCTGCAAACTTAAGAAACAGTTATGGATATCCGCGTACTTCCGCAGTACGATATATCCTTGTACCTCCGCGGTACCACGTGATTGTATTTTCCCAATACAGTATCTCCACGATACCAATCATTGTATCTCCACGATACTGATGTAATTTTGGCAGGCCTATTGCTACAACTACAATTACCATTCTTCAAAATTTACATCAAATGCACCATGCGTACATAATAATTTGATTTTCATTCCACACAAAAAAACTCAACATACAAATCAAATTTTGCAAGTCTTACCCTAAAGGTATAAATCTTAACTATGTTTACCCCATAGTTCCCATTTGGAGCCATTTCCGTTCTTTGGCATTAGCCTTTGCTCGTTCCTCATCTTGGAAGCTTACACCTTTCTTCCGCTCGTCAGCAGCTTTAGAGGTCTCAGGTATATCCTCCAGCTTGGAACCTTCAATAGCATGCATATGTACACCCCTTTGAGGTTTAGGTGTCTCAACCTTTGTGATCCCCCCTTCTCCAAACGGACAATCCCTTAAGTAATGCTTTCCTCCGCATCTATAACAACCTCCTTTTGGTTCCCTAGTTTCCTTTCTCGGTCTACCTTGATTTCCCTCTTCCCGCTTCTTTTCAGAACCGTTGCCGTTGCCGTTGTTTTTCCTCTTCTTGAAGCTTTTGGAAGATTCCTTACTTCCATTCTTGTCTTTGCTACTCTTTTTATCCTCCTGATCATCTGAAGCGTCTTCATCCCAGAAATCAAATTTCCTAGTTTTGGGATCTATTTTCCGTTCCACTGCAGATGCTAATTTTATGGCTTCATTTAAATCTTTAGGGTGAAATATCTCCATCTCCGCATAGATATCATCCCTACATCCGCTGACATATTTTCTCAGAAGCTCTTTCCCATCCAAATTCCTTATTAGTGCCGCTAAGTGAGTAAATTTGGAAGTGTAGGACTGAATACTCTCTGTTTCCCCCTGCTTCAGACGATCCCATTCCCTACGCAGCTCACTGTGATAATTAGAGGGCAAATAATGTGCGTCAAATGCCGTTTTAAAACTTTCCCAATCAGTGATCTTGGGATCACATTCTCGTCTGCCTTGCCACCATGCTTGGGCTTGATCTTTTAGATAGGTATCCATGGCTTGCAGTCTTTCCACATCTGTTGCCTGCACACGTTCAAAGAACATTTCCCACTGACTGATAAAACTGACAACCTTGACTGGCTTTGTCTTTCCCCCTTTGAAAGACGGCATGTCTACTTTCTCTAACCATTTTCTCAGCTTAGGTGGCGGTGGCAGAGTTACTGGTGAAGGACCATTAGGCAAAGGAGGTTGCGAGGGCTGCAGATAAATATCTGGTAGGAAGCGGTACAAGATAGACAGCAATTCCACTTGCCTGTCATACTCTTGCCTATTTGCTAGGCATAGGTGCTGCTCGGGATGCAATGTAGCTAGCGTTAGACAAGGCTTGCTGGTATTGTGCTTCAGTAACATTGAAGCGTTGGGCCATTGATCAGGTAGGAGGATCGGCTGGCTCTGATACCACTTGATATGATTTAAGGATTCTTAGAGATATTGTTCACTTAGATCAACAATTGAATAGACAGAAACAGATGAGATAACACTTGAGTTCTATAAGAGTTCTTCTCAAGAGCGATTGTACAAGGTTTCCACAACCAGGAATGGAGCATCCAGTTACCACCCAACCGGATCCAGGGATTAAGACAACTTCCAAGGGCTTCAGGGTGACGGAATTGATCAAGGCCAACTTTCCTTCAGCACTAGATCTATCCTTCTAACAACAGCAATGGGTTTAAATGGATTTAATCACAATTGCCAATCGCAGGAGATGGACTCAATCTCTGGCTTCACAAAGAGGGCCACAGATAAAGCTCCGCTTGCAAGATTCTAAACGGCTGTCAGCTTCTAGCAAGTTGAATTGGATCGGGACCAGCAGGCAGCGGCTGGATCTTTGGAGCCGGATTTGGAAGCGGCCCGTACCCAAAGCCGATTTGCGTGATGCCGATTCTTAACAGTGGTCTTCCGCCTTTCCTACCGCTCGTGGCCTGGCCGACCTTCTCCAATAATCCATCGATTCCCTTCTTCTTTTGATTAAAAGCCTGTTCACGCCCATCGGGTCCGCCAGTTCGTCTCACTTTTTTTAAAAATAGTTGCATGCCTTATTTCAATATAGTTGCATGCCTTATTCGTTGCTCACCTTTTGCTTTTCTATACTTGGCTTCAATAGTTGAATATGCCTAATATCTTGCCCTTTTTATTTAACATTTCTTGTAAACATTGGTGTTCCTACGCCCCATTGTCTTAATCCCTTGTTTTTGGACCACTCCCCCTAGCATGCTCCATATCAGTTTCTCTTCCATCTCTTTGTCCAACAGTCTCTATACCTTTCTTCCTGCCCGCCACAAAGATTTAACCGGGTGCTTTGGACACCACCACTCCACACGAACTTTGTTCACATTGCGGTCACCTACTTCTTTGCAAACCTCTGAGATGGTGTAACCCATCCACACATGGTATATCTCTTTGCGCTCTGGTACTATAAGTGCAAATTGATGGCAAACCAAGTCATCTCTGGAATCATAGTCCTCCAGCCCGAGATATTTAGGCCTTCCTTTCCTAGGACCAAAGATAGTGGTTTCAAAAATTGGAGGAGCCATCGACTTGCGAATACTACTAACCATATCATCAACTTCCTCAGGTGTTATCAAGTCTCTCCACCTAGTCTTAGGTAGCCATCCATCTTTCAGTTCATCAGAGGATGTGTCTACTTGTCCCAATAATCCATGTACCTGTGTCCAATAATCTATCAATGCAAGGTTGGTATCATCGGGGTTATTTTTCCAATACTTGATGTATTCAGAAATGCCGTCTAATGTGCTTTGCAATGAATCCACCTCTGCAAAAGGCTTAAGAGCTTTTGGTTGACCCCGTGGAATCTTAGGTTTACCATTTTCATCTTCGTGCCATATAGGTACTCCCTCATCTGGCCTCCATTTATCATCTGAAGGGTGAAAGCATGCTAGGGTGTACCATCTAAAGTACTTTTTAGGGAGTGCGTAACTACCCAAAAAAGTACCCAGTACTAGGTACTGGGAACTGCATAAATGCCGCAATAAAAAATAAGTTTGAGAGTTGATTGATTTATTTTCGTCTCTAATAGTATTGTTATCCTTTAGTACTATAGATTGGCATGTTATTGACCTTCAATTCAAAAAAATTCGATTGATTTTAATGGAAAGAAAAAACAGAAAGTACCAGTTTTAAAAGTACCCAGTGTAGGTACTTTTGAGGGTTCCAAAAGTGGTACATCGTAGCATGCTTTTACCCTGAAGGTCTCATCTTCTATTGCATTATTGGCTTATTTCCCATGACCCAGAAAGTGTACTGAAGAGGTCTAGATTGACCTTCCATATCAAGAGCATAACCTTCGATAAAATTCTTCCAATCAGGCACCTCTTGTATGATCAACCCTATAGGAGAAGAATGCATTCACTAAGAACTTCCATTAGTCTAGGAAGCTTGGTCACTGTTTGAGATTTCAACTGCGCACTATACTTCCCAAACAATGCATCCACATCCTCATGAGTATGTCCAGGCAGTAAGAACCCTAAATTCACTCTTTCAAAGACACCCAGAGCTGTTAAATAAGATAGGAACGAGAACATATACCTGTTTTTATTCTGTCCAGCACAATTGTCAAGTTGGAGGAGGAACCTTGGTGATAGATCTCGAGGTTGGGGACGTGAACTTGAGGCTCCAACATGTTCAGAAGCACCTGACTTCCTAAACCTTGTCTTAGTAAACTTCTCTAAATTATTAGGCTTTCTATCCAACAATGCACTGAAGAGTGGTTGGCTACCACCTCCAGGGTTGTGGAGGTCACCAGAATAACCACTCTCATAGTTCCTCAAGCACCTCATCACACTTCCAATATGAAAATCAAGACCATCACTCCACAATTGCAAACTAAAATGACCATAATAAATTGGCACCGAGCCATGCACTATTGCACCTGTCAGAGAGACTTGCAAAGGATAAGCGCTATTGATTTGCTTGGGTATGTAACTATACTGTGGCAAACAAGTCTTCGATTGATCCATCTTGTCATGTATAATACAAACATAGTTAGTGGGTTCCAAACATGATAATGTTCTCCACATCCAATAAGTGGATCTACATGATAGTTCTGTCATATGATCTTTCATTTGCTCCCTTATCTTAGCCCTTTGGCTTGGTTGCCTGGTCTTATCCAGAACCTCTTTCAACTTAGCACACAAGTTGCACTTTGCAAAGTTGTTCGAAGTGTCTATAGTGACATGCTTGAAGTGCTTGCTCCATAGTCTACTGAAGCTGGGTTGAGATATTGCAGATACCTGTAGTTCTCGAAGCAAAGCATTCACTTCCTCCAATATGCTCTTCTGGGTACAATGGGATGACAATATCTTCTCGACAACTATTTTTCCCTGTTGATCTTTCCTACTTTTATGTGGCATATTCTCAGCATTGAATTCAACATATTTTTCAAAAACCTCCCTAGCAGCCAGGATCCTAGAAGTTGGCCTCAATATGCCATTATTTCCATGTAATGCAATTTTACTCCCCTTTGCATGACTTGCTTGCCAATTTTGCCAAGATGAAATTGGAATGCCATGAATATGTATCCATACAACTTTATGTATCCATGTCCCTAGCAGTGGGTATTTTTTTTTCTTTGGAAATTTTTCATCTTGAAGTGCAAGCTCATGAATGGAGTACATGTAAGTCCTCCTCTCATCACAAATATACTCTTGGAAGGTGGCTCTTGCTTCCACCAATTCATCAATTTCAAACTTCTGAACACAATTAGCCCAACAACATTCCATTCCCCTTACCTTAGTCAGAGCTTCACATGAACAATCACTACTTGACTTGGACCTCTTGCTAGGATAATGTTTCACCACTGAGTGTGCCCTCTTCTCTGAAAATGTGGTCCTGGCAGCTATTGAAGGTGCATTAAGAAAATCAGTGTCATCCACAACCTCAATGCAGGCTATAGGTCATGGCATGATGCATGGAACCTCCAATTGTTTAATACAAACAGTGCAATCCTGGTCATTTGACCCTTTTTCCTTCCATTTTTCTTCTAAACTTATTATGGCCACACCCACTTTATCCTCTCCTAACCTTTCATCATTGACAGCTTGGATGGGATCAGCTAGTATGATAGTTCCTTCACCTACTAGCTTCTTATTGCATTGGTGCTTCACTTTCACCTTCTTATTCTTCCAATCCAACCTACTGTAGAGGATAATTTGCTTAGTATTCTCAGCCTCAACACCCTTTGGGTGGTCCACACCATTGACCTACAAGAACAATGTTTACAATGGGGTAACAATGTGATAAGAACATGTGGTAACAATGTTGAAACATGTTGGAGGGGGATAGGTATTACATTTTTACCCTTTTTAGGATCCACATGCTTCACCTATATAAAGTTAAATGTTTTAATATTAGTTCGAAAAAAGGACAAAGTAATTTTGAGAGTAGATTAAAGGGAACTTTAAAAAATACCAAAAAAACCATTAAATGGTGGTGATATATGTTGTAAGTGCAGCAAAAAATAGGTTGTAAGTATAGCTTAGGTGTAGGTAATTATGCAAAATTAATGATAACATAGGGTATATGTTAGTAGTACTAATGAGTTAAGTATTGGTCGTAATTCTAGATGAGCCAAAGTTGGTTGTAAGTATAGCTGAGGTCTAGGTAATTATACAAAATTAATGACAACATAGGTCTATTCTATTCTATAGCTGACATATGGGTAATTCTATAGAGAATTAATGATAACCTAGGGCATAATTAATTCAATAGAAGTAATGATAGCTAATTCGTATAGGATATAATTCGTATATGATGTGATGGAATCATAATTACAACCGCGCCTATACGAAACCTTGCATGCAACTACTATATCTTGCATGAAACGCTCCATTCCTTCAACCGCCCATCCTTTCTTTCTTCTAGCGCCCTGCATTTTCTTCCTTACCATGGTGAGCCATGCTGCCCGGCTTCGTCCCGCTCTATCCTGCCGGACTCGCCTCCGAGAGGCGAAGAGGGAGATCAAAAAACTGATCAAGAAATCCATTCCCCCATCCCGCAGATGCCGCTGTGGCTGCCTTCCGCATCACAGACTGGATAAATGCGAGGACTTGTTTCTTCAGGGTAAGCTTCATCTGGGGAAGGAGTATCTCAGCACCAGCACTAGCAGCCCTGAGTCCCCCCATACACCAGCAGATTCTAATGAAGAGATGGAGAAGGAGGTTCAAAAAGAAGAAGAAATGGAGGAAGCAGATGAGGAGTGGCGAGAAGAATTGGAGGAAGAGAAGAAGCAGATTTTAATGGACGCCCTCTCCTCCTCGGATGATGAAGTTATTGCAGAAGCCGTCCTTGAAGAGATGGCAGATGAAGACTCAGAGGAGGAGGAGGAGGAGGAGGAGGAGGGCTGAATTTGATTTTTGTTTTTGTTATTAGGTTTTTGGTTCAGAAAAGCGAGCTGGGCATCTCCAAAAAAGGCCTCAAATGATGATTATGAATGGAGCTAGACATCTCCTTAAACTGCCTAGAACTTTGGTAATTTTGTAACACAGAGCTGGGCAACTAATAAAAGGCCTTATGTAAAATTTTCCAATGGCAATACAAGGATTTAATGACTGCAATATGTTTCTTTAGTGTCAACTCTAACTTGAAAGCAGAACTGTAATTTCTTCAGAAGCTGTTTTGAATTCTGGCTCTTTCATTCTCAATTTTGAGAGAGCTGAAGTGAAATCACGCCAGGCGTGAAATATGTTTGTGTGCAAAATATTTAAATTGTACAGGTCCAATACACGCCTGGCGTGAATTGCATAGCGTGAAGAACTGCATGCAATTCACGCCAGGCGTGTATTGGACCTGTACAATTTAAACATTTTGCACACAAACATATTTCGCGCCTGGCGTGATTTCACTTCATCTCTCTCAAAATTGAGAATTACAGTACAGCTTCTGAAGAAATTACAGTACTGCTTTAAAGTACACTAACTAGCTTTCGTATCTTAATATTTCCTAACAAAGACCTGCTAATTTTTTTAATGCATTAAATGAGTTTACAATTCATAAGACTTCTGCTAATGCCAGTAAGCGAAATCACTAATTTATTTTTTCTCTCTAACTTACAGATTTATGAATTCGCGCCTGGCGCATATTCAACTGAACATACGCCTGGCGCGTATTCAACTGAAGTTCCTCCTGTGCCAGCATAGGCTACAAGCATAGGCTTATTCAATGAGTTGTGTCGTGCTCTGGAGGGGCTTGAAATGGAGAATGCTCAGCTGAGAATGAGAGTTGCAGACCTCGAAGCCATTCTGGGTAATATCCCAATAGCTGCACCATCTTATTTGCCAGATTCTTGTGTGCCAGATTATCTTGTTACAACAGCATTTGAGACTATTGTGCCAACATTTGAGACTACTGAGGAACAACACACAGATGAATAACACACAGATGTAATTAAAACAATGTAAAGAGTGTCTAGTGTTGTTTAAATTCCTGAATGGTCTGGTCTGCAGGCCTTATAGTTTTGAAATTTTGAATGAATGGTCTGGTATGCAAGCGTTTTAATTTCATACATATGACAGAATCAGCTTGTGCATCTTAGTATAAGCACTCAATCTACTTTTGCTGATGTATCTTCCTCTATTTCTTCCAAGAAAATGAAACTCACCTTCTTTAAGCGAATTACTGGCCATGCAACAAAGGTTCCGATGCTTTCACCCACTGTGTCTCCATCAGGATGCCTTCTGGGTAATGCTTCGTCGTTGAAATGGCAACTGGTTACTAGGATCTTCACATGATCATTTCTAAAAGGAACTCCATGGCATATTGCTTCCGGATCGACTGATTCTATCTTGCAATTTTCCACCCTCCTCTTCAAATTCGTCGTCAGCATGTAACATTCTTCTCCAACGCTGTTCAATCTCGCAAGATCATGGGATTAATTTGGAGCTTGGGATCTGGAAGAGTAGATGAACTTACATGAAGGCGCTCGACATCGCTCAGGCGCCGGCTTCTTCCCAGTTCTTCCGAGTTCTTTCGAGTTCTTCCTGTTCTTCCCAGTTCTTTCGAGTTCGAATGACAAGAAAGACTGGCGGCAAGATTAGGTGGTAGTTTCAAATTATCCGTTAATTGTACTGCTTTTTTACCGGCTGAGTGAAATTTAATTATGGGATTTGACAATACGACGGTCGTAGAGCCATTTAATGCTCGTACAATCGCGTCTCGTCCATTAGGCCCAATCGTAAGATTGCTGACCGTCGATTAAAAGTCGATCCGTGAAATTTAAATAACCGCTCGCTTCTATCGGACCGTCGATTAAAAGTCGATCCGCGAAATTTAAATAACCGCTCGCTTCTATCGGACCGTCGATCAAAAGTCGTCCCGAATGAAACCCGTCGATCCAAAGCCGACCTACTCGGCTTATGAAAATCTATATAAGTTTTTGAATGTCATTTCTTGCTTTTTGATTGCCGACTTGCTCCGAGACGCTCAAGAACTCCGAGGCGCTCAAGAACTCAAGAACTCCGAGGCGCTCAAGATCGTCGCGAAGATGCGGCCTAAAGGTCGTGCTGCTCCAAACTCAGGTCGGGCCACGAGAGAAGCTGTTCAAGGTCAGTATTGTTCAAGTGTTTAGGCTTATGTTCATTGCTCTGATTAGTGTGCAGTGTTTGCTCTGTATTTATTGTCAATAAATCTTACGCCTATACTCCCCGCTTCTATTATTTACAGAAGTAACGACTTAAATTTCTATAGCCGCTCATACTCCCCGTCTATCATTTCTATAGCTGCTCATACTCGTCTATTAATTTTATAGCAAAGTTGACTTAAATTTGCATTTGCATAATTAATGTCCCTCCCGTGTTAAATTGTCCCTTTCGTGAATAACCGCTCGGTCTATAATTTGTCCGCTTTGTGTGTAAATTGGTATGACCGTGTTTAGTTGGCCCGCTTCGAAAGTGATCGTTTCGCCGGCCAGAATTGTCACGCTTTTGAGTGCATGTTCCAGAATTGGCGATCAGATGCCATTCTCAGAAGTTTAGCCCTGGCCGGAATGAATGACCACTCGAAATCGCGCTAAGCGTGTATTGCACCCTCGTTTGCAGGGAGGAAGAGACAAAACCGATTGGTAGTTGCTACACCTCCTCCTAAGAAAGCAAGAGGCTCGGAAGATCCTCCAAATGAGCTCAAGCTCACGTAAGAAGGAAAGCCTAATGAGGACGCCAGATCCTATGCATTGTCGATGGATGATAGCGGATCCATTATCGAGCATTACGAGATCCTCCATGCCCGGAGGAGAAGATGGATGACGGCATGTAAGTGGTATGTTGATGTAGGCAAAACAAATGGTAAGGTGGATCTTGTGTTACACTACAGAAAGAAAGAGACCGATCTTATGAAGAAACAAGGTATTCTTATCACTTGTGAGGACCAAGATGACATATGTTGTCAACTCCTAGTGGAGGTTGTGAAGAACCACAAGAAAGATCTCGTCAGATTTACACATGCCAGGGCAACTGCTTTCAAAGATGGTCTAATGAAGAAGGACGTGAGTGCTGAGTCATGTTTCAAGTATGGATGGCCTCAAAATACTGCTCTCACTCCAGTGTCTATAAATGAAGGGGTGTCTGCAGTGAGGAGAGCTTTGCGAGGACCTTCTCCAAGTTACTACTTGGAAGAGTTGAAGCATCAAAATGATATCAGGGATGTACGAAGATTGCTGGACTTAGGAAAGGACATCCCAGCTGCAACAGTTGATGGCATTTTGGCAGAAAATGACTCCAAAAAGAAATCGCAGCTGGAGGCAATGAGTAGGCTAGTCAAGTATGCAGACAACTACCCACTTGGCCAATATTTTATACATCCCATCCATGTTGACCGTCTGGTGAGATCACATAAGTCAAGTCTTGTTAGCAGGAGGTATGACCCTGAGCATGCTAGAGAAATCTTGAGGGCGATGGTGAGGAATCCAAGCCAAGTTCCTATGCCAGCAGACGTGCTTCCTTGGGATAGGAAAAAGGATGCTCCACTCCAGTGGACAACACTAGAGGAGCTTACAGTGGAGAACCCTAATGTATGCTTCCTTATTATTGACGGACAACATTCTATTGAGGCACAACGATCCCTATCCAACCAGGCTAAGCAAATAGGACAAACAATGTATCTGCTACATTACAACCACAGGATATGTCGGTTTCTAAGCCCTCATACCCCTGCAGAGGACCTGGCAGAGATTAGTGCAACATTGCACGAAATGGGCGAAGTCTTTCTTTATAAAAGGTTAGTATATTAGGTGGAATTGAGTCAGATATATCAAGTAGGAATAACAGTAGTAGACTAGGTCCAGTGTGTGTCCAGGCGTGCCAATTCGCGCCGGGTATGTATCCATGTTGCCAATTTGCGCCTGGCGTGTATTCATGCTGACAATTCGCAGATGAATACATGCCAGGCGCGAATTGGCAGTGTAGTGCCTGGCCATGCGCGAATTGGCAGTGTAGTGCCTGATCAAAACGCTTCAGGCGCGTATTCATGAATACGCGCCTGAAGCGCCTGAAGCGTTTTGATCAGGCACTACACTGCCAATTCGCGCCTGGCATGTATTCATGCTGATAATTCGCGGATGAATACACGCCAGGCGCGAATTGGCAGTGTACTGCCTGATCAAAATGCTTCTGGCACGTATTCATGCAGAATTGGCACGCCTGGCTTTGTCGTTTCCTGATTATCCTGTTTGCTTGATCTAAAAAGCGGTTCATTTTTGTATGCCCTGCTCATATTGGCTGACATGCTTTCTTTATTCGTGCAGCCCTTACGTGGAACAACTCCGTCATGCCCGCCAGCAATGGATAGAATATGGAAGACCCCTGCAAACAAAACAGGGAGGAACGAAGTCTGAGGAGTTTAAGGCATTGGAAAAGACCTTGGCTCAGACTATCATCCAAGATAAGAAACCAAGGGCAAAAAAGACAGGAAAAAAAACTGGGGAGGAAGCAGGCGAGACGTCTGAAGCATCTTCCAGAGGTCCTACAGATGCCTACAAGATCGTCTTCGCTACGGACGAAGTCTGGGCGAAGTGGAACGAGTTCTGGGATGCTTATGCTCAGAAACAGCTATCAGACCCAATGGGAAGAGTGCCTCCTCAAGATACTTCAATATTTGATCTAAAGACTACCGAGATGAGGAAAGTACAGGGCCTTCAAGATGATGAAATTATTTGGTTGTTAAATCAATGCATAAACAAAGAAGTTCTGTACAAGAAGGCTTCTTCAGTTAAGGACAAAATGTCCTTCATTGATTGTTGCACTCATATAAAGAACATGCGAGTTATGAAGTTAGCAGTTGGTGAAGAACTTCAGAAGCTATCTGGTGATGTAACATTGTCTGAACTCTCGGCTTGCTAGACAAGTATGGCGTGTCTGCTGATGACATCAAGAAATACGTCTTTTGGTCGAAGGAATTTCTGCAAAACAGGAAATCAAAGAACCAACAACACACCATAAAACTATCAGATAAGGTGATGGCTGAGCTGAGAAGAAAGGTTGCCGTCCTGAAAGATGTTGGTGGTGACTTACCTGCACTCCAATACCTGGTCTCTACTGGCTATAAAGGTCTCCTACCCGATACAACAATAGGCCCTCGCAATATTTCTCTGTTTGTATTGGATAGCATGACTGCAAAAGGAGAGAATGAAGATGACTCAACAGAAGTACATCAGTTTTTTTAGTAGCTGCATAGGCTTAACAACTCAAAAGCTCTTTACTATTGTCATCATATGTCGCCCAGGAGAGCCTCATATGCATGCTTTGGTGGCTTCATACAACTTGGAATGCCTAAAGGTCGTTAGGGAAGGTTTTCTTCTCTTTGAGACAAAGGATACTGATTTGAGGATGCAGTTTAAAAGCGCTTGTATAATCTTCATAATGATATCCCATGTGCCAGATGACGACTATCAGTAGCTAAGAGCAAAGGGGCATCAGATAAAGGTGCATGGCAGTGTTTTCTTTTGGATGAACCCAACTTGAAAAATGTCTTCTACAAAGCAGATGATGAGGATGAAGCAAATGAAAGTGAGGAATTTGATGTTCCTAACCTCTAACGGAAAGACATCACTCTGGAATTGCTGACAAAAGAAGAGGGGCCCTTGAATAAACATGGGTTTGCAATCAATCTGGCAAGCTATCTTGTTGAGGCATTTGCACCACTTGATACCACTTGTTGGAGGGTATATTGGTAGAGAAGCCCTGAAGACATCAAACCCCGCATCAAACGTCAACGATGACCAGTCCAGGGATTTCCTTGAAGTGTTTTTCGAAAAGGTACTAGCCACGGTTGATTGGGGTCCTGTCAAAGATAAAAACCCGTTGGCTTTGGTACCTTTCAAAGGGCAGACTACTAGTTCACAAAAGCCTCCAAGTGCAACTCCAGAATGTTCAAAAAGCAATGCAACCCCCGAGGAGAAGGCCGAAATGCTAGCGCGGGAACGTGAGACCATGGAGAAAAATATGAAGTCCATGCTTGATAACATTGCAACTGGTAATGTCCAGCTTGGGGGTACGACTGCGGTAGTTCCTGATACCAGCCAGGATGATCATGCAAGCTCAGATGCAACCACTGAGGTTAGGAATCAAACCCCTGTTGTAGCTTTCATAGAAGAGAACGTGTCCGAACTAAATTGTGGAGTTGATGCTTCTGACAGTAAGCATCCGGGGAGTGAAGTAGACGCTACGACTGCTGGGGATGACGACGATGATGAAAGGTAATTCATGCCAGGCGCGATATGTAGCCTATTTATGACGGACAAAACGCGCTTGGCGTGTATTGCAGACCACTTTTGCATGGCTAACTCTTTGTTTTCCATGGTTCAGGGCTCCACCTGCTTGTGACAAAATCATTGTCTTCGATCTGAATGGTGTCCTGTGTAAAACGTTTCCTAAGAAGCTTATTAACAAGGATGACTTCGAGCAAGTCCCTCTAGAATCGAATACTAAGTGGATCTATCCTCGTCCACACTTAGAAGATATGATGAATAAGGCGTTCAGATTGTTTCGAGTTGCCATCTGGTCCTCAATGGAATGCAGAAATGTTGATGAAGTACTTAGGATGTTACCAGGCATGAATCGAGACTTTGTGACGATTTGGGACCAAAGTAAGTGTATAAAGTTTCCACATCCAAGAGATCCGGATGGCAAGCCGGTCTTCGTGAAATATCTTGGTACTATGATGGATCAGCTTGGCATTCAAAAGAAAGAGGACATCATAATAGTAGATGATGACATCATAATAGTAGATGCTCTTAGGTCAGGCTCTAAATCCACCAACTTATAGTCCACAAGATTACTCAACAGATGAGTTTCTAGTACTATTCATGTCCATCATGAGTGGCTTGACTGCTGGTAAAATAGTATCAGATGTTGTCAAAACGCATCCAGAACTAGATCGGACTAAGGAGATGGATCCTTATCTTGAGAGTTATTTGACAAAGAAAGGACTAGTCCCTCCATGATGTAATCTTCATATCAAGTGAATACAATGTAAAAAGTGTTCTGTGTATATTGATGTGTTGTTATATCTACAAATGCTAATCAAACATCACATTCTTCTCATTAAAACAAGAAAATGTTAAACCACCCACTATTATAATGCAAAAATTTGCAACAATGCAAAACAACATGTCATACAACACAACACTATATTGAAAAAAGGGTATGCAAAAGTGGCGTGCTTTTGGAACAGACATAAATCCAATTTAAATGAATGATGGTTCCATTCAATTTTCCTAGAGATATGGCCTATGGTTTCAGGAATTATGTCCATATCAAATGCTTCTGGAACCCCTTTTATTGTGCTATATATTCTAGCTACGATTTCATGGTATAGGGTATCCTAACACTTGGCTATTATAAATCATCCTACTCAAATGGAGGGCCTTTTCTGGTGATAGCAGTCACTGAGAACGAGGATTTCTTGCATTTATACAATAGGAGCATCATATGGATTTATGCACATAAGTATATAAGTTTTTATTAACTATTATTATTAGAAACCTGTGCCCGACGATGCTGGGCATTAGTCATGCACATGTGGAATGGGTATTGTAATGGAGTTTGTAGGTGGAAAAGTATTTGGGATTGTAACCATAGCATAGATGCAATAGACTGCAAAAGTTGAAGAGTATTACAGTTGATGATGAATGAACTACAGACTAACACCTTTCAATATAAAGAAAAATAAAGTATGATGTGTTAAATTGTGCTCATTGCACATAATCAAAGAAATTTGGGTACGTTATAGTAGTGTAGTTCTTGTTCTATATTAGTTGCTTTTAATGACAATCTTTCATGATTTCACCTACAATTATTAGTGCGTGTTGTCTCGATTCAAGATTCTTCATGGATGTTTTGTTATTTTGCAACCTTGATTTTGCAATTATAGATAATTCTGGATATGTGGCACAGTAACAGAGGTTCCAGAAGGATTTAATATGGATGCATAAATCACTATCCCTGAGACAATAGACCATACCCCTAAAGGATTTGAATAGTTATTATTGAAAAAGAAAAAGAAAAACATAGATGAAATAGAAAAAATACGCACGTTAGTTTGCTGGTAGCATTGGTTAAAGCATTCTTATTCGGATATTGAATTATTTTGGTAGAGGTTCGAGTCTCCATTTCTTAAAATTTGAAACCTTAAGCGAACCCATATAGAGAGGAGTCTCGATATTTCATATTCCAAAACCTTAGGCAAACCTGTATTCCATATTTCAAAATCATAGGCACCCCCAGTCATAAATGACCATAATCGAAACAGGAGGCACCCAGAGACTCCAACATACAATCTTGGCCATATGATGGGCAGATCCGACGATTGAGGTAGTCCATTTAGAATATGTAGCACAATAACAGGGGATTCCAGAAGGATTTGATATGGATGCATAAATCACTATCCCTGAGACAATAGATCATACCCCTAAAGCATTTGAATAGGTTATTACTGGGAAAAAAAAACATAGATTCAGTAGAAAAAAATAAGCATGTTAGTTTGCTGGTAGCATTGGTTAAAGCATTCTTATTAGGATATTGAATTATTTTGGTAGAGGTTTGAGTCACCATTTCTCAAAATTTGAAACCTTAACCCAACCCATATAGAGACGAGTCTCGGTATTTCATATTCCAAAACCTTAGGCAAACCTATATTCCATATTTCAAAATCATAGGCACCCCTAGTCATAAATGAACATAATCGAAACAGGAGGCACCCAGAGACTCCAACATACAATCTTGGTCATACGATGGACAGATCCGATGATTGAGGTAGTCCAGGGTGCACCTCGTTTAGAATATGTAGCACAATAACAGGGGGTTCCAGAAGGATTTGATATGGATGCATAAATCACTATCCCTGAGACAATAGACCATACCTCTAAAGCATTTGAATAGGTTATTATTGCAGAAAAAAAAATAGATTTAGTAGAGAAAATAAGCATGTTAGTTTACTAGTAGCATTGGTCAAAGCATTCTTATTAGGATATTGAATTATTTTGGTAGAGGTTCGAGTCTCCATATCACAAAATTTGAAACCTTAAACGAACCCATATAGAGAAAAATCCACAATAAATTTTTGTATCATACTCTAAAAATAGATGTTACATTACTTTGTAATCTCCATTTTGCATTTACACATGACTCTTATTGTGACAACTATTTAGTCTATGGCCTCGAAAACATCCATAGAAAATATTTGTATCATACTCTAAGAACATGTGAGAACACATTTTATATTTCATGTCTATTAAAATCAAATATAGAAGTTATATATTATGAGCAGTTGTCCCACTGCAGTAATATGAGAACTTGAACCACCATGGGATCTAAAGTTATCCTTGTAATAGTATGTAATAGCGATCCTCATCATATCCTTTTAAGTCCTATTGTAGTCTAAGAACACCTGTGTTTATTGTTATCATTCGTGTTATCCTTCGAACACCCTGTATGTTTAATGTTATCTTTTTGTGTACCGGATATTCTAGAAGAAAAACCTAAATAAATTTAAAATTCCCATTGCTCTTGTTTGTCCAACACATGCATTCTTAGCACACTAGATTCAATCCTTTCGTTTGGTTGTTTGTTTTGCGGATGATATTCCGTGCTCATAAATAGATTAGTACCAACTATGAACTTATGTAGCACGATGCATTCCAAAATTCTTATGAATTTAGGGTCTTGATCAAATAATATGCCTTTGGACATGCCACACTACTTGAAAATGTTGGTGGCGAAGAGTACTGCAGTTTTTAATGCAATCGTTCCTCTTTCTTGTAGTTGGAATCCCTGTAATGTAATCTAAGGTATATACATCCTACTTGTAGATTGGCACTTCAAGTTGTTGTAGATGTCATGGGCATCTTATCTACTCATTCCTCACTACTTGGCATGATACGCATTGTTGGACATACTTTGTAATGTACTTCTCCATGCCTAGATAAAAGTGGATTTTTCTTATGATTCCATATGGTTGATCACACTCTGGGTGACCTGCTGATGGAGCATCATGCAATTCATGAAAAATTTGGTCTTTGATCTCCTTGTCATTATGTATGCACAACCTACCCTTGTAGTAGATGTGTCCTTCCTCTAGTTAATGGCCAACTGCTAGGTCCTTTTGCGCTTATGAGCTTTGAGCTTATCTTGCATTCAAATGAAGAAATCATTTTTTGCTACCCCACCCTCCATGATGTTAATGTGTCGCTGGAGATGACCATCAATGTTGAGCATTCCATTTGGCAGGCATTTGCAAGAGTGCATCAACGATGACATTCAATTTGCCTGGCTTGTAGGTGATCTCAAAAAGTATGTAGGCTTGCATCATCTCCAACCATCTCCGTTGCCTCATACTTCAGAAAATGTTTCAATCCCTTGTGGTTCATGAATATGTGACTTGCTCGTAAGGTTTCATTAGATTGGGTAGACTCAACATTACTGCCGTTGTAAATGCTATTTTCAAATTTGTTGCACTTTTCTGACCACCTTCCATAATTGGTTTTTTTTTCTGAATTTTTTGTATCATCTTGTAATCTAACATCTGAACATTTTTTTGGTCCAAAAAAATCTGCATTTGGAGGCCTGGAAGGCTGTGCAATTTTTATTTTGCTTTTTTTTTTTTTGACGAACAAACGCCAAAAAGTTTATTAATTAGATAAAAAGTGAAAACTTTACATGTCTCATCTAACTGTGTAAGCATAAAAAAGATGCCACAGGAGCACGAGCCCGGAGCACAATGTGCTTACTCCAGAAAGGGAGATTAACGATAAGAATCAATTCGAAGATACTGAATCCAGATGCGTTCCATCATTTCTGAATCAAGAGAGGAGCACTCATAGGCTGTCAGTATCTTTTTCTGGGCCATCGTAGTAACACCATGTGCAGATGAATAAATGCCTTGGAAGATATAGTGTCTGCGACGCTCCCATATCGACCATAGGAGCCAACTAGAACCAAGATGGAATGCCCTCAGCTGAGGGCCATGCATTAGGATAGGATGCCAAGAGGATGCATCGGCAGTCCAATGTACTGTTAAACAAACCTTGTAGCCAGGACCACGCTGGTTGAACCTCTGGACAATCAAAGAGACAGTGCTCAAGAGTCTCAACGGCTGAAAGGCGGGATGTCGATAGAGTATGAGGTCAAAATGGAGGCCATCAGAACACATATGGGAGGCCATAAGTATAGCAAACCTCTGTGCCTTGTTCCATAAAGTCCCCTCCTAAAATACTAATGCTTCTTTTTCTTCGTTCTATAAATAAGAACACACAAAAACTTAAACCCTAGCCAAAACATACACCAAAACAACTTTTCCGTCCTATACAACAAACCTTCACTTTTGCGCATATTATACTCCTTTACCTAATTGTATATTTGATGTTGCTTGTATGCGTAATGGTTCTCAACTTAAGATTGCCAAAAGAGACATTATATTATATGTACAAATAGGCTATATACATCTCTCTTCCCATTTAGTATCTGCTATATGGGCTAGGGGTATTTGCAAGGCAGTCAATGGTTGGATAATACTTACCTTTGTCCCCAATAATACAATGTAACGTATCTAATATATAACTCATTGGGGGCCTCGACTTTGGTGTATCTGAAGTGCACTGCATTGCAAGCTCAAGAGTCTGAAACATTGGACCATGGCAGGACACTTCTTCAACCAATGCTTCATCTACAATATATATAACTTGATCAGGCAAAAAGCGTCGAACCCAATTAGGCATACTCATGTCATCCCCAACCACTTTGTCTATTGGCCTCTTTCCAGTAACAAGTTCTAAGAGGACAATGCCATAGCTGTAGATGTCGCCCTCGATGGTGGGAGTTGTGGAGTAGGCATATTCTGCATATTCATGTGAAGGCAAGAGGTCAGATGAATAAATCTTCATAATTAAGGTACATAACATTATAGAACAATGTAGAATACAAAGGAAATAAAATCTGAATCTTCGTGTGAGACTGCAAGAGTAGATAGTACTAACAATGTAGATTGATAGTAGGTCTTGATAATTAATGTACCACTAACAATGTAGAATGCAGAGGAAAGAGAACAAGCAGAAAAGAAGAATAACTGAAGTAACAACCAGAAGAAGGAAATAGAGAATACAAACAAAGAAAGTGAGAGAAATGTGCATACCAGGAGCCAAGTAGCCAAGTGATCCACCAAGATTGGAGGAAAAGGCATCTTCCTTCGGATTGCTGCTGCGGGCAATTCCAAAATCTGCAATATGAGCTACCATCTCTGAATCTAGAAGAACGTTGCTAGGTTTTAGATCACAATGCACAATAGAGACTGCACCATAGTTGTGCAAATAATCCAAACCATTGGCAACATCCAATGCTATACTTAATCTAGCAGCCCAGTCTAACTTGCATGGCTGCATCTTGTGTAGCTGATATTCAAGGCTGCCATTTGGCATGAAGTCCAAGACTATGGCCATGTTCTCGGTGTTGCCGCAATACCCCAAGATCTTGACCAGGTTTCTATGCTTGATCTTAAATAATATTCTAAGTTCTCGCTCGAATGTCTTGCGAGCACTCATGCGGGAATTGAGTTTCTTTACTGCAACAATCCTACCATCTGGCATCTTTCCTTTGTAAACTGTACTAAATCCCCCGGTGCCTACAATATTGCTACTGCTGAAGTCATTGGTGGCCTGAGATAGCTCGCGCATGGTGACCTTTGTGCGGTCCACAAATAAATCCCCATCTGAGGAGTCTGTAGTAACATGCTCTGAAGACTTAAACACATGATAAAGTATCAAAGTAGCTAAACTGAAGAAGAGACATGCTGCAATAATGATGATAATGGCCATCTTGTATGGCGCTAGTGACCTCTTAGATAATGGACTTCTGCTAGTTGCACACTTGACATTGATAACTGATCCACAGAGTCCTGGATTGCCACTGAAAGATGATGTTGTGAGATTAACAAAAATGCCTGTATCTGGAACTTCTCCTGTCAAATCATTGTATGATAAGTTCAGCAGCTTTAGGTTCACCAGATTATCCAATGATTCTGGGATTTCCCCTGTCAACTTGTTCAATGATAAGTCTAATGTTTGAAGCCCCAAACAAGAACCTATACTCTGTGGAATACTCCCAGTTAGCTGGTTCCTGCTCAGATCGATAGAAACCGCATGCTTCATGCTTCCTATCTCTGATGGAATTTTGCCTGTTAATGAATTTGCTGATGCTGAAAAGCTATACAAGTCTGGGAGACTGGCAACCTTTGCAGGAATTTCTCCAGTTAGATTGTTGTAAGAGAGATCCAGCAAGTACAGACGAAAAGAGTTGCCTAGGACAGGTGGAACACTGCCAACAAGGTGATTGTGGGAAAGATTCAACTCAAACAGGAACCTAAGATTCCCCAAGCTTGGAGGTATTTCACCACCAAATTTGTTGTTCGCCATGAAGAGCTTGCCCAGTGCAGAACAATTACTAAGGGAAGAAGGAATGGTTCCCTCTAGCTTGTTCCCTGATAACCCTAGTTGCTGCAGCTTGTAGAGCAAGCCAAGTTCCTCGGGCACGGATCCTTCTAGTTGGTTGCTAGAGAGACCAAGATAAGTCAGATTTTTAAGTTGTGCTAGTTCAGGCAAAATGGTCCCTGTTATCATGTTTGATTCCAAGTTAAGCTCATTGAGGGAAGTACAATTGGTCAAAAAGCGAGGTATAGGGCCTGTGATTTTGAAGTTGAAGGATAATTGAAACTGAGTTAGGTATAGTAGTGGAGGGAGCTCAGGTAAAGGTCCTGAAAGCTGGTTAGAGCCAACATTGAGACTCCCTAAGGATGAGCAGTTGCCAAGAGATGCTGGTATTTGGCCTGTCACTTTGTTACCCCAAAGGCAGAGTAAGGTCAGGTGCTTGAGCTTCCCATATTCAGAAGGAATGGTGCCAGTGAAGTAATTTCTACCAAGGCCAAGCGACTCGAGTTTCGTGCAATTGCTAAACTGCACTGGCACATCACCAACAAATTGGTTGTCCCATAGATCTATATAAGTTGCTTCACTTAGCAGACCAAGTTCAAGTGGCACTGTACCACTTAACTGGTTTGTATACAGCACTAGCTCTTGTATTAGAGTGCAGTTGGCAAAGGACTTAGGTATATTGCCTGTCAGGTTATTGCTGTACACTGAAAACCATTTCAAATCCTTAAGCCGCCCAACCTCAGAAGGTATGGGACCTGAGAGGAAATTTCTGTACACCTCCAGCCTTTCAAGCTTAGAACAATTGAAGAGACTAACAGGTATGCTTCCTGTTAAGTCATTCTCCCATAGTAACAAGCTTGTAAGTTCACTCAACAAGCCAAATTCAGATGGTATATGACCAGTAAGATCATTGTTTGTCAATGATAATTTCTGGAGCTTGGAGCAATTCTTAAGTGAAGCAGGTATGCTTCCTGTAATATTGTTATAACTCAAGGACAAAATTTGCAAATTACCTAGCAATCCATACTCTTGGGGGATGGTCCCAGTCAAAAAATTCACAGAAATATCCAGAAAAGCAAGGTTGGTGCAATTAGCAAGCTGAGGTGGAGCATTTCCTCTTAGCTTGTTCTTATAAAGATCTAAAGTAACAAGGGAAGAACAAGATCCTAATTCTGTTGGTACAGAGCCAGAGAAACTGTTATGAGACAAATTAAGAACCCTGAGATGGAGCAGTTTACCCAAGTAAGGAGAAAGAGAACCACTTAGCTGTTTGAAAGAAAGGTCAAGCTCTGTGACAACCCAAGAACCAGAAGAAGAAATGTGTTCACAAGAGACGCCATTCCAGCTGCAAAAGGAAGTAGAAGAGTTCCAATTTTTCAAAAAACCCAGAGGATCTCCGGTGATGTCCTGCTTCAACAATAACAAAGCTGATGAATCCCCATTGTCGGAAGAGGAACAGAGTGTGAGGGCATGAAGGAAGAAGAAAAAGAAGAGGGCCATGGCCGTGGCAAACGCCGAAGCCTGGCTGGCCAGAGTCGGGAACATCTGCTCATTTATAAGGAGGCAAGCCATAATTATGAGCCAGGTGGAATTATTTGCTAGCCCGAAGACGAATATATGGTAATTTCTTCTCTCCGTACGCCTGTGGACCATAGAAATTCCACAAGTTAACTTAGTGTGGACTTGTCAGTCAACAATGGTAGCCTAATATGCTGTTCATGTAGCAGCTTTTTGCTTTAGTCTTCTGCGCCTTAGTCTTTGCCACTATGCTTTCTTACATATCTTTAGGGATTTGGGCTTTGGCTGGCGAATTTAGAGCCTACTCTCTCCCCACTACAAATTTTTAGATGAGAGAAAAATACATGAAAATCTACCATAAATTTAGACACTTCTAGCCTAGTTGAGCCAACCAAAATAACTGGTTATTCATGACTCCGAGACATGAATGGTCATGGACAAGGTTCCAGAGAAGACAACCTTCGAATGGAAATGGGAGGCGTTTCTTGTTTGGAAGTGGAAATTCTTCTTTCCTCTAAAGTTTGCCCAACAGTCGTCTTCGTCTTCTGAGCAAATCCTCGAGGTTTCATCTCCCATTTGTTGACCGGTTTAGTATCCACGAAACGTGTGATTTCATAGTCCATTACATACAAGAATGCACATATGCCATCACAATATGTAGCCATTTGGGGAGATCTCGAGAGATATTCTCTTGTCAAGTCATTTCCACAATCATGGGAGTAAATCTTGGCCATAAAAAAATTCTAGTCCATCTTTGCAGCAAGGTCGATTTGATAGGCATAAGCATGGAAATATGCTTGAAATAAGCTACATGTCATCGGTATCCACATGCGGCATCTCAGCATATATGAAGTTTTAAGCAAGTATGTCTCCATAGTCATCACATAAGACAAAAATAGTCTACGAGAGTATCGTCCAAGTTAATAAGAAAACAATTCGATAAACCTTCCACCATTTGTTTCAATTTATTTCATATCGGGGAAGAATATTTTTGCAATGGTATATAGTATTGTATTGAAATTCGTATATTTTAGCGAGAATGAGTAGCTTATTTGGTTTTCTCATGATCTTATTTGAAAGGACAAGCAAGCTCAGTGGTTCCCACGTTGGGGTGTTCAGGCAAATATATGCGTATAGGTATGGACAAAGAAGGATCACAATGCACTAAAGTTGTATCTAGATGTTACTTTCCTTCGCAAGCTCTGGGATGCAGATGCTCTGACGCACGTTAAGCTGACACACTATCAGCAGCAAGTCAATCCTAGGCTCACGAGAGGCCCACATCAGTACTTGTGCACCCATTTGCCCATGAAGAAGCGCAGACTTATAGCTTCCATTCGCAACCGCATTGAGACAGGGCGTTGGACTCGGGAAGCACGGGAGCAGAGGCTTTGTCAGTGTTGCCACCAGGGTGCCATTAAAGATGAATGTCATGCCCTCCAGATCTGCCCAGGGTTTGCCCATATCCGAGCACGATATGTTCGATTACTAGTGACTGGCCAGCCATTGCATGAGTTATTGAATACGGCGTCCATGGGCTTGTTGGGGTCATACCTCCAGGAGGTTATGGATGCACGAAATTAGTTGTGTCCCCCGGGACAGTATTGAATTATCCTATACAATTGTACAGTGTACCAGCATACTTATTACTGCTAAGGTTTTTCCCTCGAAAACCCTCTTGGGCGGGGGTTTTTTAATCCTGACAGTAATACGTTTGAGGCTCTCTTTTTGAGGCTTTTTAGGCAGAATTTTTTGCAATGGTCTGCAAAGAAAATGTAGTGGAGATGCAGACACGGTTTCTCAGCTCTATCTTCATGCTGATTGGAGTGGCCTTGTGTTGTAGGATTGCAAAATTGGCTTTCTCTTTCGATTTTTCCATTCTTCGTTACTTGTGCGGTGGGATTTCTGGGTTTACAGTATGGCAATGGATTTAGATCTTCTTCACCTGGTCTCCATAGCCAATTTTTGCATGAGAAATTGTATGCTTTGCACCAAGGATTCGTGTTTCTGGTTTGGTGATGGTGGGTTAAAATCCCACGTTTAGATTTCAGAACTGCTTGGACTGCTTGCAAGTTGCTTGTGCAGGGTTTTGGGGATTCAAGCTCCGATGAGGTTCCGCTTTCTGGCGACAAGAGCTTCTGGCTTATGCTCTGTTTTTTTTTTTAGTTGATTGGATCAAAGCTTTTTGGTTCATGCTTTTTTTCTGGTTCATGCTCTGTGTTTTGGTTATGCTAGAATCGATGGTTTGCACCATCGAAAGAAAAATTCACGGGCCTTTGATTTGGCATAAAGCAAGGAATATTTGCCTCCGCTTCCCCTCCCTTTCCCTTTTCTTGACGGACTTTTTCCTTTTCCTTTTCCTTTTCCTCCTTCCCCCCTTCCCCTTTTCGCGGTACCCTTTTTCCCTTTCCTTTCCCCTTTCCACCTTCATTTCCTTTTTATATTCGCTTTTCTTCTATGCCCTTCTCAACACATTTTTTCACTTCCCTTTTTTTTCATTTTCATGTATTCGTTTTCCTCTTTTCCCCACCCTTTCCCTCTTTCCTTTTGTTTTTCCCTTTCCATTTTCCAATTCTTGCTTCCTGTTTTTCTCTTTTTTCTCATTGTTTTCCTTTTCCCCTTTTTCTCGTGCCCTTTCCCCCTCCCTTTTCCCGTTTCCTTCTTATAAATTTCCTTGTGCCCTTTTTTCCAAGTACCCTTTTCCCCTTTCTCCCCCCTTTTCTCTTTCTTCTCCATTTCTGTTAAAATACTATCTATCTATCTATCTTTTTTCTCATGATCTTTTTCCCTTCCTTTCTCCCTACCCTTTTTTTTTTGTTTTCCTTTTTCCCTTCCATTTTTCTTCTTTCCCCCTTTCCCTTTCCCCTCCCTTTTTTTCATGCTATTTTCCCCTTGCCTTTCTCTCTTTCCCCTCCTTTCTCTTTCTTTTTCTCCACGTCATTTTTCTCTTCCCTTTTTTCCTTTCGAAACAATTTCCCTATCCCCTTTTTTCTCTTTTTTTCCATGCTTTTTTTTTTTTTGCTTCCATTTTTCCTTTTTTTTAACCTCTCTCTCTTCCTCTCTTCCCCTGTTTCCCATGGCCTTTCCCTCTTCCCTTTTCTCCTTTCTCTCTTCTCTTTTCTCTCGTGCCCTTTTTCCTAGGTTCCATTTACCCCTCCTTTTTTTTAGCTTTACCTTTACCTTTTCCTTTTCCTTTTCCTTTTGTTACGGCTTAACGCCGGCTTGGGGGAGCGGCTCAAGCTCAACGTATTTAGGCTTAGTTTACCCTGTGTATCTAGGAATATTTTTCTATGGTCTTTACTTGGGGTTAAACAACAAAATAAAGCTAAGCTAAGGAACCATCATTTTATGTTATAAATTAATAATTGGCTGATAACGGACATGTTATAGCCAATTATATATCAGACGTATCAGACCACGGCCATGCCGCCGACCAAGTAAAAGGTCATTTTGACTTGGGAAAAAGGCCAATTTACTATTCCGGCTTGGGATAATCTTCTCCACATGGTTTTTGCCTATTCATACCCTCCCTTTATCTAAGTTAATTCACCCACAGTAGAAAAGGCTTGTCTCCTATAAAAGAGCAGTTGCTCTTGGAATTCTGATACCTGGCCCATCCTCTCGAATCTTGTAATCTACCAGCCACTGCCTTATATCCCTGCGAAACTGATCCATTGCTGCTGCACTTTAGTTTAATCTTGAGACGGTTGTCGTCTGTATAATTTGTTGAGATAGCAAGAAAATGAGTTCTTATTGGGAATCTGAGCCCGGTTAGGTGGCATATTACCTCCTAAAGATTGGAGCGTTTCTCTTTATGTTTCTGTTATTCGAATTGTTGTATTTCTTGTTATTGTATCGCTCATCGTTTAACATTACTGAAAATTAGTACCAGCAAGCCTTAAGAACTGCTAATTTCATTGCTACTTAGATAGCGCTTCCGCCACCTACATCTCCAGAAGATTATCAGCATAAACTAGAGCAGATCGAACTAATTGATGGATTCTTACCCAGTGATGTTCAGCAACCTCCATTACCCAGAGACCCTCCACCTGCTAATCCACCACCACCTGAAAACCCGCCACCAGTTAACGCCAATCCAGATCATCTAATGGCTACAGAAACTGACTCTCAAAATAAAAAGGACAAGGCTCCTAAATGGTTGGGAAAAGTGGATCTGCCATACTTTACTGGCGAAGTAGTTGTTAAGCCGATGCAGGTGATAAGTTTTCTGGGAATTTGGGAGAAGTTCTTTGAGAGAGTTAACGCGACTGAACAAGAGAAACTGTAAGCCATGAACACTTATCTGGATGAACAAGCACAAGTTTAGTGGCAAGGCCGCAGATTGATGCAGCCCGAGGTTAACTCATAGAGAGTATTCCGTAGTGCATTTGAAGTCCATTACTTACCTGCAAATTATCACAGGATATTGCAAAAAGAGTGGAATCTTGTTAAACAGGATGATGGAGAAACTATGTCTGATTATGACATGAAATTCAGTCATTTGGGTTCACAAGTTAGAAACTTGGGTGAAAAAGAACTATTAAGAAAATTTGTAAATGGGTTAATAGCAAGAAATATTTGCAGAGCTAGATCTTATTGAACCAGTCAATATGGAAGATGCAATTAAGAAAGCATGAGCTGTAGAACGGAAATTAAATCCCAGGACCCGAAAACTAGTTATTTGGGAAGGAGCGCCTTCTCGGGAGCAAAAAAGACTGAAGCGTGAAAATTTTGAAAATAGAAGAGATAAGAAAAATAAAAGGGGCCACGATGAGCGTAAGACAAGGTTCAATGGAAGGAATGGAAAACGCTCAAATAATGGACAAAAGGCCAAACGAGAACAGAGTAAAGGGCCAACGACTGATGCTATCGTTGTGGAGGACCACAATATCAGTCTAACTGTCCAAAGAATACAACTTCAATGGATAAGAATGTAAAGAAAGTACAGTTCAAAGAGACGCCGCCCAAAGAAAGGCAGGTTGCTCAAGCCCATCATATGGAGGACAGACCAGACTTCTAGGGACGGGGAAGAAAGGAATAAAGGAAAGCTTGCAGCTATTGAGCAAGAAAAAGGGAGACTGCAGATTGCATACCTAAAGAATCTATCGGGAGTAGATATTGGGTCTCCAGAAACATGGTTATTTAAAATGAAAGGTTCAGTAAAAGGCCAAGATGTGACTGTTTTGCTTGACGATGAATCAACACATGATTTCATTTCGTAGGACTTGGTGTACAAATTAGGATTACCTATTTGTGATTTCTAAAATCACAGTTGTGCAAGGTTTGAAGGGTCTCAAGAATCAGTGCGACAAATACTTGATAGCTTCTATCCAAATAGAGCAGTACTCAGAAAAAAGAGTGTTGATTATGGCCCCTTTAGAATCTATGGACGTGATATTAGAAATTGGATGGCGAGAACAGTTTGACGCTCGACCTAATTATCGTGAAAAGACAATGAATATAACTGTCGAAGGTCAATCTTTGCAGCTGCACACAGATTCTGCATCTCAAGTTGAACCCTTGTTGACCTATTCAAAAACTAAGAAATTAATACAGTGTGAAGCAGAGTCGTATTTTATTTACTTGAGAAATTCAGATCCGCAGCCACAAGTGCCTCCTGAATTATACAACTTTTTTAGGCAATTTGATGTTCTCTTCAAGGATGAGGAAGCTCTAGATTTACCTCCTCATCATCCCGAAGATCATCCAATCCAATTGCAAGAAAATGCAAAGCCTTCAAATAGGGCACCTTACCGAGTCAGCCATTTTGAAAAACTGGAGTTTGAAAGACAGATAACAGAGATGTTAGACTGTCAGTTAAATATGGCCGAACTGTTCACCCTTTGGCGCACCAGTTATTCTGATTAAAAAGAAAGATAAGGGATATAGGATGTGCGTAGACTATAGAGCTCTCAACAAGCTAACTATCAAGGATAAGTTTCTAGTACCCAGAGTTGATGATTTATTTGATGAGTTACGAGGTGCCTGCATCTTTAGCAAAATAGATTTGAAATCCGGATATCATCAGATCCGAATCAAGAATGAGGACATTGATAAGACAACATTCAGAGCAACTTTTGGACATTATGAGTTCCGTGTGATGCCTTTTGCACTGACTAATGCTCCGGCAACATTCTGCCGCCTCATGGGAAGAGTTCTAGCACCAGTATTGGGGAAAAGTGTTGTAGTATTCTTTGACTATATCTTTATATATAGCAGAACTACAGAGGAGCACAAACATCTTCGACAGGTTTTTGATCTTCTGAGGCAGAATAAGTCGTTTGTTAATGAGTCCAAGAGCGATATTTCATGCAAGAAGTTGGGGTCATATTATATTCAAAAAGGACATACGGATGGACCCTGAAAAGATTAGGGTGGAAAAGCGATGACAGGTTTTTGAAGAGAGATTTGGCGAAGAAAAAGGGAGACCGAGCAGTTCGTTCTGGCGCTCGTTCGGTCGGCTAAGGCGCTCATCATGAAAGACCTGTCCCGGGCTGCTTCACCACGCAAAAATCTATCTCTCCCTTTGTGAAGAGGAAGATATCACACTGATCTCTGCTCTCAACTAGGCTTGGCTGGCCCTGGTAAGGGCAAGCCCACTCGTCCCCTGATGCTCTCACTTGTTCATGGGTCGACCTCTACCGCCCCTGCTGCAGCCGAGAAAGCCCAAGCAAGCTCGAGCCTTTGCCATTATTATCCACGGTGATCACTATCTCTGTGGCTGGCTGGAAGGCCCGATTGTAGAACTCTGGGAAGCTCTTTTGGAGGAGCAATTTTTTCCAGATCATCTCTTCATTGGTGAAGCGGGAGTTACCCCCGAAAACCCTATTGATCTGGTTGAATGCTGGCTGGGAGACTACATAGGGGATAGAGAAGCAGCTCCTGTCGGAATTTTCGATGTCTACAGCGAATGGGCCATAGGGAAGATTCGGGTAAAGCTATACTAGAGGCAATCTTTGCCACTTCTCTACTTGGTCGGGTTAGCTTCAACGACAGTCACAGTCCATCTTTTACATTATGCCCTGAATCTGGCCTTCGATTCTAGAATTTAGTCTTTCGTTTCCACGTGTAGACCTGCTCCCTTGCATGCAGTGGCTACTGGCTTTTCAGTGGACTCCTTCTGCCTGCCCTCTTTTCTGGAAGACGGCTCATAATTTCATCTATGATTATCATCTTTTTTAGGATCAGGTCTATAAACTCTACTGATCCAATTTATTGATCTTTTTTGGTACTGTCCTATGGAGATGAGTGCATTCTTGCTTAAAATTCACAGCCTTTCTTTTAATGGGCTACCCATTGCCTTCGTCTATAGCCAGCTCTAAAACACAAGCTGTTTCTGGAAAATACTTTGTGATTGGCTTTAAGGAGCAAGAAAGTTTCTGCGGCTGGCTGGAAGGCCCTTTCTCTGAGCTATGGAAGCTGTTGATGGATGAAAAGCTTTTCCCTGCCCTTTTCTTCACGGAAGCAGCAAGCAGCTCATCCTTACATCCGGTGGCCACTGCTCTTGAATGGAAAATCGTTTTTCTAGGGGCTGATCAACCTTGCTCCTCAACATTTAGGCTGCTCTTCCCAGCTTCTGCTGATCAAATCACTCTAGAGGTTTACAGGGCCTAATTGGGACAGCCCCTCTTAAATGTTTTCCCACCATGGAATCCCCACCATCTTTTCTTGACTCCCCTCTCCCTCATGTAATCTCAGTCTCTCCCCCTCTTCCTCTTAGCTCGCCACCCTTTTCTCCCAGATCCCCTAGCCTTAATCCCTCTGATATTTCAACAGCTAGCTCCCCAGCCTCTACTCGCTCTATTTCCAGATCTATTGTCCTAGTGAATCACTCTCATCTTTTCTGGGGAATTCTAAACGGTCCTGTGGGTGAACTTTGGGCTACTGTTCTTGATCACGGTGTTCTACATCAGGATCAGTTTCGGTGTTTAGGGGGCTTGGTCATTTTGGGAGACCAACTAGAGGTTCGCAGATCAGTCAGGAACCTTATCTTCGGAGATTACCTAGTAGTTCCAAGACATTCCTTAGTTGTTCAGTGTGATTTCTTTGACGCTGAATTCTTATTGGAGCTCTACTAGACGGAGAAAGCTCTTCCAGAAAGGTTCCCCATGGAAGGCTCAGAGGTTAGAACATATGCTCAGGTTTCTGCTCCTCCTTTAATGACGACTACTACTGGCAAAGGGAAGACAGTCCCTTGCCCCCAAGGAAAAGTTTCCCTACACACTGCAGTTGTGGCTGATAAAATCCGTTATTTTGAGAAATTTGGTTTGATTGGTAAGGTATGCAGGGGCCACCCAAGCAGGATCGAAATAAAGAAAACTCTGGAAAGAGTTTGCAGGGCTAAAACTGAGATTAAGGTCCAAGTTCTTGGGAACACTTACTTCCTCCTAACTGCTGCCACCACGAGAGAGGTTGATGCTCTATTTCGAAAAGGTTTGATCTCTACTCCAAATGGGCAAGTGTTCCTGCAAAAATATCGGGCAGAATTTCGGGCCTTTAAGCCCGATGCTCTCTACTACCCAATCTGGATCTCCCTGTCTGATCTGAGTCCGGAATATTGGAATGAGCAAAGTTTTAAACTGATTGCCTCTAGGCTGGGAGAGTACGTGTGCATGGATAGTAGACTTGATGAGGCCCCCAAGATTTGTATTTCAGTGGATCTTCTTAAGCCTATACCCGAATCTATCCAATTCTCTGGATACTTTGATGAAGACATCAACTTTCAGATTTTAGCTACAGGTTTGCCGATCCCATGTGCAGTATGTGGGGTTAGATTACATGCAGGTTTTAACTGTTCTGTGGACAATCAATGTCCTATCTCTGGATCCTATGTTCCCTTAGAAGGACAAACTAAAGATGCAGTCGAGGATGTTGTTGCTCTGGTTTTGACAGGCCCAAGATGTACTAGTGAGAAAGGGGAATGTTCCAGGTCTGCCCAAGTTGTTACCCCTGTTGTTCATGATGTTGCTGAACATCAAGGCATGGTTCCTTCTTTCTTCCAGCACGTGGAAAATGCTCCCTCTGTTGGGGCCCCACTGGATATTAATGCTGGATCCTTTGACCAGTCAATGATCTTAGAGCAGACAAGGACTCTAAATCTGATCATTGGTAAATCTCCTCAATCATTCCCTGCTTTGACTAGTCAAAAAGATGACATGGAAGGCTCATCCCCTGCTTTGACTGGTCAAAAAGAGGACGTGGAAGTTTCTCTTGTGACTAATACATGTTTGACTAGTCAATGTGATGATGTGGAAAACAAGCTGGTCGATTTGGATAACCACCTGGCTGCAATCAGGAGTGGTGATAAGGTGCATAACCTGGCTTCCATTTCTGCTGACATGGAAACCCAGCTGGCAACAAAGCCCTGTGCTACTCATGCTGATCCAGCCCTTGGCTCTTTGTTCAATCACAAGGCTGACCTGGCTAATAAGATTGAAACAGAGGATTATGCAACTAATGTGAAGAAGACTCCTTCACCCATTGTCAACACTGCCACTGATGGGTCTACAGCCCCTTCAACCATTGTCAATAGTGAAAGTGATTTGGCAACAAAGCCCTGTGCAACTCATGCCGATTTAGCCCTTGGCTCTCTGTCCCATCACAAGGCTGGCCTGACTGATCAGATTGAGACAAAGGATTGTGCCACTAATGAGAAGGAGACTCCTCCAGCCATTGAC
This sequence comes from Isoetes taiwanensis, assembly GCA_021234155.1. Classification (NCBI taxonomy): domain Eukaryota; kingdom Viridiplantae; phylum Streptophyta; class Lycopodiopsida; order Isoetales; family Isoetaceae; genus Isoetes; species Isoetes taiwanensis. The sequence goes on along the minus strand of JAJEKV010000016.1, from coordinate 3,994,378 downwards.
GATGCTGCCACTAATGGGTTTGCAGCCCCTCCAATCATTGTCAATTTTGAAATTCTTGGGGACAAGCTTGTAGATGGGGAGTTAGAACAATTGCCAAGGGTTGTAGCTGCCCAAGAATCCTCCCTTGAAGTGGATGCATTCCTGCCCAAGATACTAACACCAGCAGGGCGGAAGAAGAAAGGCAAAAAACAGGTTGAGGTAGAGGAAAATCAGGGACATGAAGGTGTTATGGATCGAAGTAAATCTGGTCAGAAGCTTTTACGGAACCAAAAGTTGGTCACCTTTGATCTCTAATGGGTGATTCAGCTTCAGGGAGAGATGTCGTCCCAGGACCTCGCAAACATCAGAGGTTAGTTGGCTATTCTTGTTTCTGTTTTGGGTGGGGCAGCAGGTCTTTGTAAACATGGATATGATAGTGCTTCAAAATGGGTAAGCAAGATCTCATTAAAAGGCTTCCCGGAGGGATTGGGTTAGCTTCAGAAAAGGTGGTTGTGGAAAGAAAGATACAACAGAGTTCTTGATGCAGATTTCATTAGCTTCAGATTGAGAGGTAATGGGAACAATGTTGCAGCAGATTTCTTTATGCTGGTTTTATATGTTATGCAGCTAAGCTGCTCATACAAACTAGGTTGGTCAACTAGGTGGGTTAATCCCCCCAAGTTTTGATATTTCTATCATTTGATGGCCTACCAAACTATCTATATGCGGAAGTATACATCAAATATATCTACTTTTGCCTACATCTTGAATGTATCCTTGCACAACACGACAATGACAAGTCACATTAAAATGATCAATAAACATGCAAGCAACAAAGATGGGAATCTGTATCAAAGGGTCCTTACAATTGAAGGAATTGATGGGTTAATTGAAGAGCCAACACTCCAAAAAGTTGATGGCCCTAGTCTATTACAATTACAGTTAAAAAAAAAAGCCATCAAATGCCATCCTAAGCCAAGCACTACATTATATTGGTGTAGGTCATGGCAGGTACATGGAAAACAAATGCCATCCTAAGCCAAACACTACGTTGTATTGGTGTATACATCATGGCAGGTGCATGGAAGTTAGGGCTGGTAAAGGTTCTGTCAGTTAGGGTTTGGTACCTACAAGTACACAATGAAGGTGATATCATGGAACTTGAGGGGTATCAAGGGGTCACTAAAACGGGCTAGGGTACTTGCGGCAATAAGGTCAATGGCAGCGGATGTCATTCTCCTCCAGGAGCGTAGGCTGCCGGATTTTGAAGCTAGATCTTTGGGATCTTGGGTAGGGGGGCAATATGACTCGTTCACATGTGCAGCTCAAGGCACAAAGGGGGTACCGCTTCTCTCGTGGAGGGGGCAAAATGTTACACTCCAATTCAGGGGCACAAATGGGAGATGGCAGGCAGTGATTTTTGAGACACAGGGATGTAGGTGGGGTCTTCTCAACATCTACGCTTCTAACAAGCCTGCAGAAAGGGCCATAATGTGGAAAGAGATTGAGACTTGGATCCTACAAAGAACAAGTTGAAAATTGGCTATTGGGGAGACCTAAATATGACAGATATCCGGGATCAAAAATCGGACTCCACAGAACCCGTCAGGTTGAAGAGAATACTTCATGGAACTCCCTACTTGTCAATGTGGGCTTTGCTCTTATTCCGCCTTCTAACACATCCTTCTCTTGGTCCAATAAGCAGAAAGGACATGATAGGGTTTATTGTTTGCTTGACTGATTCTATTTGGCCAACAAGTCAGCTACCTTCCTAGATGATGTTTTGTTGAAGGGGATTTGGCTTTCACCCAGTCTGATCATGTCCCGCAAAAGCTCACCTTCGAGGATGCTCCCACGACTAGGCGGTCTGGTAATGTCCCCTTTAAATTTAATACTTCTCTGATAGGGAAGTCAGCATTTTGTGATGCATTCCGAGCCTTTTTAGTGTCACATCCTCAGGATAATGGGTTGCCAAGTATGAAGGCATGGATTCAGTTGGTCGGGGTGATTAAGGCTTGGATTAAAAATTGGGGGCGAGATAGGGCACGACAGTTTAAAAGATCAAAAAATACTATATATGACCAACTCAGAATTGCAAAGCAAGATCTTCTTACGGACCCTTTTAATGTTACCCTTCACTCTTTAGAAGCTGACCTTGAGGGCAGAGCTAAGGCTATCGAAGAGGAAGAGGCTAGGGGGGCTGCTGTGAGATCCAAAACAAAATGGTATACAGAGGTAGATCATGAGAATTCTAGGCACTTCTTTAGACTTGTCGGGCCGACATGGAAAACAAATTGTCACGCCTCGCGTTGATGATCAGCAGAATAGGATTGATTCACATGATGGGATTAGAGCATATGTGAAGGAAAGTTTTCAATGCATGTTCAAAGAAGACCCCCTCCCCGCCAATTATGGCTCTATGCTTCAAAACCGATGGCAAAAATTCCTTGGGGAGCAAAATCTCGAGAATGACAACAACTCTTTAATGCGTCACTTGGAGGATGATGAAATCTTCGTAACACTTTCCTCCCTCGCCTCCGTAAATCTCCCGGCCCGATGGTTTTCCTCCGTAGTTTTTCGTCAATTTTGGGATCTTCCTCGGGTCCGCCTTTCTTCGGGCAATAAGGGGGCTTGGGAGGCTCGATATCTACACCCACCGTCCTATGTGTTTTATCACTCGTCCCAAAGGTAGCTAGGCCACAAAAGCTAAACGAATGGAGACCCATAGCACCGACTAACGTGCTTTATAAGGTCATCATGAAGATCATTGCCAATCGACTCAAGCCAATCCTCAATAAGGTCATTGGAAGTGAGCAAACAGCTTTCTTACCAGGTAGGCATATTCTGGATAACTTTATCGCAGCAAGAGAAGGATTGCATTGGTGTAAACTCTCCAAACAGAATTGTGTTTTTTTGAAAATGGATTTTCGCAAGGCTTATGATACTCTTCGCTGGAGGGGACTTCAGGATATTATGCTACATATGGGCTTTGATGCTTCCTTTGTTGAGATGTCTTTAGGCCTCAACAAACTTGCTTCAGCATCAGTTTTGATTAATGGGCAACCCTCGGGGCTGTTTGAACTGAGAAAAGGTGTCAGGCAAGGTTGCCCTCCCGCACCTTATTTGTTTTTGATCATAGCAAATTTACTTACTAAGATGGTAGAGTTCAAAATATCCGAGGGCACTCTCAATCGGGTCTTCAGCTCCCTAACTCCTCGCAAAAGCTTTCAATCATGCAGTATGCGGATGACACGTTCATCTTCCTCAGATATGATGACTCTAGCTCTGCAGCCTTCCATGAAATTGTAGATGCATTCGGGAAGTTATCAGGTATTGAGCTCAATGCGACAAAAATGTGATTATTTGGCCCTTCGAGGCCGATGTTGATCCAAGGGTAAAAGACTTTGGATTTCGCATCCTCAAAGATGAAGCCACAAAATTGCTTGGTTTACCCCTGGTCCTCTCCGATAATCTAAAAGGACTCTGGACCCCTATTCTAGACAACCTGAGAAAGAAGGTCAACTTATGGTCAGCAAAAGGGCTTGCGATCGCTGGAAAGATTGCAGTTGCCAATGCAGTCCTTGCAGCTTCTCATGTATACTATTCCTCAGCTATGGTAGCTCCGAAGTACATTTATAATCAAATCCAAACCATCATCAGGAAGTTTATATGGGGGGGAGGAAAGCATAAGGTGACATGGTCGGTACTATGTATGGATCGAAAGGAAGGTGGGATGGGGTGCAAGGACTTGGAAACTCAAGCTCGTGTACTCATGAGGCAAATATGTGTGGAGAGCACTACAAGGTATTACCTCCCCCACCAAGACTTTGTCAAATATTGGCTTCAACGTTGTACTTTAAAAGGTAAGCCTTCTTTACCCGTGGAGGAAATGGGTTCCTTCTTTTATAGTTACAAAATTGCCCTGTGCACATCACCAATTATGCGGAAGTCACATGTGCTTGGTTAGAAGTTCAAAGTCTTTTAAGCCAATGGAAGTCCGGGGAGGTCGGAAAGTCGGAGCATTTTTTCGAACACTCTCGATATGGATGAGAAATAACCTCCCTCTAGCTCTCACACACCCCCAAGATCTTTCTTAAATGGAGGTCACAGGAATCACTAGAGTGGAACATCTTTGGGATGGTGTACGGTGGCTCTCCTGGTCTCGCTTTAAAGAAAAGGTTCAAGGTGCAGGGGAGGGTGATAGGAAGATCTACCGAGAAATATGTAGTACTTTGGCTAATATTTCAGGACACGACGGCCCCAAAGGATGAGATGGGCCTCGTAAACGTGAAGAGAAATATGTTGTCACAGACGATATATCGCCTTCTCCGTGATGACTCCCCCTTAAAGGCCGACAAAGTTGGGAGTTGACTTTATGCATGTGCAAAACAACTACTAGCTAAGTCATGGACTTCACTCGCCAAGAAGGTTGCAATTTTTCGGATGGTTAGCTTTACAGGAGGATTGAACACTATGGAGAGACTCTACGGAAATGGGATTCTTCGAGTGTGAGATGCCCACTTGGATGCAATACCTTAAACCCTCACTCATTTATTCTTTTGCCCCAAGGTCATGATCTTCAGGATTGGGTGTGTCCGCTCATTGGTACCAATGATCTACAATGGCCAGGAATAATTGTAGCTCTTGATGGAGATGTTATCTCAAGCGTCTCGCTCAACATAGGGTTGTGGACAATATGGAAGCATAGGTGTGGTATTACTATGGGGGACAACAATTCTCCCCCGACAAGATGAAGAATATTTTTAATATGGAGGTGGCTCTCATGGCTCTCGCCCATCATCGAAAATATGGGCTCAACTATAACAAAGCTCTAGACAGGATTGGTATGATCCAAGGATTTTATGTGTTCTTTAAGTGTCACTGGTTAGTAGATGATGATCTGAGTACAGGAATGCAAAGGCTAGCTTTATTAATCCCATAAGTGGGATATATGTATAACACTTTCTCTATAATATAACATATTCATACCCTCAAAAAAAAAAAAAAAAAAAAAAAAAAAAAAAAAAAAAAAAAGATTAGGGTGATTATTGATTGGCCTTGACCTGAAAATCTCAAGGATCTACGTTCTTTTGTGCAGTTATGCAGTTACTATGAAGATTTGTGAAAGATTTTGCTAAAGTAACTCTTTCTCTTAGCAGATTTAAAGAAAGATACACCGTTTGTTTGGAATGCTGAAGCCGAGGAAGCTTTTCAAATTCTAAAAGAGAAAAAGGCAACTGAACCAGTATTAGTACTGCCTGACTGGAATAAGCCTTTTACAGTATGTTCCGATGCCAGTGGAAATGCTATTGGTGCAGTACTTATGCAAGATGGACATCCATTAGCCTATATCAATCGCATGCTCAAACCGTTGGAACAAAAGTATAGTACTTATGAAAAAGAACTGATTCCTTAGTCTATGCACTAAAGAAATGGCGACATTATCTTATGGGATCAAAGTTTGTGGCTCGTTTTGATCAGCAGAGTTTGAAACATATACAAACACATGATATTATCAATGCACGACAATTAAAGCTCATTGACACCATAAAGGACTTTGAAGGGTTGCAGCTTGAATATAAGCCTGGGAAAGAGAATCAGGTTGCCGATATATTCAAGCCATATCCGTAGCAGAAATTGTTGATTTAGAACCAATGAAAGAGGGGTATGTGAGAGACCCCTCCTTTCCTGTTCCATATGTACAGGTAGAAAAAGATGGTAGAGATTCTTTGGCAGAATACAGAATAAATAATGGGTTATTATTCTACCGGACTTGTGTTACACAAGCATACAGGTTGAAAGTGATACAGGAATGTCATGAACCTCCCTACTCCAGACATAGAGGAACTCAAGCTACTTTGGCAACTGTTAAAAGACGTTTCTTTTGGCCAAAACTTGAAAGGGATGTTAAAAAGTATGTCGAAGCATGCCTTATTTGTCAACAAATAAAAGCTTCTACAGGTAAACCCGCCGGAATTGATGCAACTTTTGCCTATTCTAGAAAAACCATGGAAACATATTACCATGGATTTTATTCAAGGGTTACCAAAGACCATTCACAAGAATGATCAAATTTGGACAGTGGTAGGCAGATTGTCTAAACAGATTCATTTTATTCCATGTAAATCCAACATGACAGCGCCGCAAGCAAGCAAAATTTGGGATAGGGATCCTCTATTCTATAGCAGGTTTTGGGCCGGACTTATGAAAAACTTAGGCACGACTTTAAAGCTTTCTACAGCCTATCATCCTCAAAAGGATGGCCAAACTGAAGTTGTGAACCGTGTTATTGAAGATATGCTGAGAGCTTATGTTGCAGAAAGACAAAACCAGTGGGAAGAATATCTTTATCTTTTAGAGTTTGCCTACAATAACACCGTGCATTCAGTTACCCAGAGAACTCCTTTTGAGGTAGTGTACATGTACTTCTTGTAGTCCCCGATTGCGAAGCTTGGGGGAGAAGTACCCACTTCAGATGAAGCCCCATAGACTTTGCAGAAATCTTGCAGGAGGTAAAATCACGAATTCAAAAGAGCCAAGAGTTGATAACTTCCAAACTTGCAAAGAAAAGGAAGAAGGTTGTTTATAAAAAGGATCAATGGATTTGGATAGATCTTCCCAAGAAGCGTCTACGAAAATGGGTAATCGGTATGTAAAACTGGCATCTAGGTATTATGGTCCATTCCAAATTGATGACAAAGTCGGTGAGAATGCTTATCGCTTACATTTATATGGGAAATGGACTAACCCGCATCCAGTTTTTAATGTGGGAATACTAAAACCCTATAAGGGAAGTGAAATTTCTCCTGAGATTTTGCAGAAAATGGAGCAATCAGAACCTCCCAACATCAAGGGTGATGAAGAGGTGCTGGAACCAGAGAAAACACTCACAAACCAAGACAAGGAGACTAGCAGTTCCACCTATTGAAGGTATCTTGTAAAATTCAAATTTCATCCGTCCACTGATGCGATATGGTATTCTAAGATTCAACTAAAAGAATACGGCTCGCTGATGGAGGAATATGAGCGAACTTTGTAAGAATAGTGAGCAAAGTTCAGATACCTTCAAACTTTGTACTTGGAACTCTATCTTATATTATAATGTTTTGGTGTAAGTAGTGCATCGCGCCCTAAATCTGACGGCCCATATTTTACCTGTGAGTTTAATGGTCCAGATTTTACCTTCGAATGTTGCTTCCTCCCGATCCAGAATACCCTTGAATCGATTCGGAGACGCGGCGGCGGCTTAGAAGTGTTGTGGGCACCGATTTGAGACCCCATTGTTCTTCAGATTTGAGCAAATGGTATTTTCTGTGTTTTGCTAAAGAATGGCCAAGCATTTAAGCTTAGGAATGTTTCCTCGAAGCAAAACTTTGGCTGCAAGTCTGCATTCAGGGTTACAACAGCACATGCTTTAGCTGTAGATGTAGATGCATCAAATATTTTGCAAACACGTTATGGTTTTAGAATCAAGCATTCAGGGTGCATCCCATGAGTATTTCCTCTTCTGTTTGATGATATTTTGCTTTCATTGCAGGATGCTTTCGAGAAGGATCCAACAACATCAGGGTATGCTACATGTTTATTGTGATGTATAATTCGATTTTTTGGATCTTCCTTTTGCTAAACACTGAGTATAAATTTGTGACACTAGGGATAATTTTGTGGAGCAGATGAAGGCCGGGTGACAAGGACATATGTCTCAGTATGAGTATTTGCAGATTAACTTACTTGGAAGAACTGTAACTTAGTGGAGAATCAGTTGTTTCCCAAATTCTAAGTCTGCTTGGAATCTCAAAACTATGTGGACTTGGCCAAGCTTAAAACAGGTATTCTTATAATGGATAAAATGTGCAGTAGAAGCGTGTCCACAAAGGCCTGTAGCATTCCTTACTATTGCGGCATATATAGCCTGTGCAAAAATGATATCTGCTTGGAATGTGCTTTGGACGATTCATATACACAGCCTCCCATATCAGGCCATTCAATATACATCTAGGTGGGCAAAGGCTCCTACCAGTTCTTTCATTATTAGTTCCAGATCGTCGCATTCGTGGTTGCATTCTTGAAGCAGGGCGCCTACTGTAAGCAGGGACGATGCTGCATCACCATCCAGCTCTTCTTTTTATAAAGCTGGTTTCGATGATCCTCCTAAGGTATTTTGCTTTTCCAATTAGCTGCCGTCTAATTTCAAAAATTCATCTAATTAGTGTGAGGTTGTACACGAGCAAATTAGCGCAATCATGCTATCAGATGCTATTTTGCTCTTTAATATTTTTGACAAGGCAATTTCTTGCTTATAGACATTCTCACATCTGAAATCAAGCTTTCACATCTCATTACAAATAGAAGCAGTTTTGTGTTCTACACTCTATCGTATTCTGATAGTCATCGCACTTCAACTATTGAAAATGTAGCCGTCTTCAATAGAGCCCTCGAAGCTATCTTCTGAAATCTAAATTTACTGTTGCTTGCTTAAAGTACCTCAAGGTCTTCTCTAATTTGTTACATCCCTCCAAGATCTGGCCATAGCATTTTATTAGTAGTCTTCAAGGTTATTTTATTTCCTTTCCCTTTCTTGCCCTTAACTTTTGCTTTTATTCTCAAAATATTTTCTTCCCACTTTGAGTTAAAGCTTGAGCTTCTCTCCGCTTTCTAACAATTCTTGCAAGGGAGTTGTCCTCTAGATTCAAAGCCCATATAGCTGGACTTTGAGATGTTGTCTCTTAATGATGCATATTGTTTATCATATTCAATGAAATTCTGTTGGAACTGGTAAGCTGTACACCCTATAAAATGGTTCTTAAGAATCCTTAAGAATGATAGCCTTGCGATTGGTCCAAGCTTGGACACAAGGTTCAAAGGTCTATTCTATTCCAACATCAGAACCAAAATTAGAAAAGGACCAAGCTTGGACACAAGGTTCAAAGGTCTATTCTATTCCAACATTAGAACCAAAATTAGAAAAGGACTTTGGTGCCCTTCTTGAGAGTGCAGAAGATACAGGGATTAGACCTGAAGTAGATGGAGAGGAATTCGAACCTCATAAGCTTATTTTAGCTGTTAGATCCCCTGTTTTCAAAGCACAGTTATTTGGTCCTATGGGTGACCGCAACACAGGTATGCAATGTTTCATTTTGCCATCTACATTTGTTTATATTTTGTTTTGGTCTTTTAGCCCTTTGAAGATAATATATGACAAGGTTTATTAATTTTCATAATTGTGTCTGCAGGATGCTTTCGAGAAGGATCCAACAACATCAGGGTATGCTACATGTTTATTGTGATGTATAATTCGATTTTTTGGATCTTCCTTTTGCTAAACACTGAGTATAAATTTGTGACACTAGGGATAATTTTGTGGAGCAGATGAAGGCCGGGTGACAAGGACATATGTCTCAGTATGAGTATTTGCAGATTAACTTACTTGGAAGAACTGTAACTTAGTGAAGAATCAGTTGTTTCCCAAATTCTAAGCCTGCTTGGAATCTCAAAACTATGTGGACTTGGCCAAGCTTAAAACAGGTATTCTTATAATGGATAAAATGTGCAGTAGAAGCGTGTCCACAAAGGCCTGTAGCATTCCTTACTATTGCGGCATATATAGCCTGTGCAAAAATGATATCTGCTTGGAATGTGCTTTGGACGATTCATATACACAGCCTCCCATATCGGGCCATTCAATATACATCTAGGTGGGCAAAGGCTCCTACCAGTTCTTTCATTATTAGTTCCAGATCGTCGCATTCGTGGTTGCATTCTTGAAGCAGGGCGCCTACTGTAAGCAGGGACAATGCTGCATCACCATCCAGCTCTTCTTTTTATAAAGCTGGTTTCGATGATCCTCCTAAGGTATTTTGCTTTTCCAATTAGCTGCCGTCTAATTTCAAAAATTCATCTAATTAGTGTGAGGTTGTACACGAGCAAATTAGCGCAATCATGCTATCAGATGCTATTTTGCTCTTTAATATTTTTGACAAGGCAATTTCTTGCTTATAGACATTCTCACATCTGAAATCAAGCTTTCACATCTCATTACAAATAGATGCAGTTTTGTGTTCTACACTCTATCGTATTCTGATAGTCATCGCACTTCAACTATTGAAAATGTAGTCGTCTTCAATAGAGCCCTCGAAGCTATCTTCTGAAATCTAAATTTACTGTTGCTTGCTTAAAGTACCTCAAGGTCTTCTCTAATTTGTTACATCCCTCCAAGATCTGGCCATAGCATTTTATTAGTAGTCTTCAAGGTTATTTTATTTCCTTTCCCTTTCTTGCCCTTAACTTTTGCTTTTATTCTCAAAATATTTTCTTCCCACTTTGAGTTAAAGCTTGAGCTTCTCTCCAAGTGCTCATTGGAGTTGTCCTCTAGATTCAAAGCCCATATAGCTGGACCTTGAGATGTTGTCTCTTAATGATGCATATTGTTTATCATATTCAATGAAATTCTGTTGGAACTGGTAAGTTGTACACCCTATAAAATGGTTCTTAAGAATCCTTAAGAATGATGGCCTTGCGATTGGTCCAAGCTTGGACACAAGGTTCAAAGGTCTATTCTATTCCAACATCAGAACCAAAATTAGAAAAGGACCAAGCTTGGACACAAGGTTCAAAGGTCTATTCTATTCCAACATTAGAACCAAAATTAGAAAAGGACTTTGGTGCCCTTCTTGAGAGTGCAGAAGATACATGGATTAGATCTGAAGTAGATGGAGAGGAATTCGAACCTCATAAGCTTATTTTGGCTGTTAGATCCCCTGTTTTCAAAGCACAGTTATTTGGTCCTATGGGTGACCGCAACACAGGTATGCAATGTTTCATGACAAGGTTTATTAATTTTCATAATTGTGTCTGCAGGCTGCTTCATTTTACCTCTGTAGTGAAACTTAGAGGCCGTTGTGCCTTAGGACTTAAGTTGCAAAATTTATTTACAGCGATGCACTGACAGGAGACATGGTTATTCTTTGTCATGTTCAACTGCATTAGGGGAATATAGCAATTGGCAATGCACCTAGAAATTGATGTGACATAGCAATGAATGATGACCTATATAGAATAAACAGCAGCATATCAGGGCGTAATACCTAAGAAGCAACTACCATCTCTTAGAATCTCACATGGGCAACTTCGAACACACAACACAAGATCCATTACATATACTGTCATTTTCTATTTCATGCATTTGCTTTTCATGTATGCATGTACTCTATTGGTTGTAGGAGACACAGTTCCAAAAAATGCTGAACTTGGCAAAACCATGTGGATAAGTACAATCTCTAAACCAATTTGCGTATATTCTTGCTTTTCACATTGCTCTTGCTCATGGTTTGAGCCCATGGTTACTCATAAGCAATTGAAATCCATGGTTGCAATACTTAATCAATAGCTGAGAAACTTGAATTGTTTTAGAATGTGGATTATGCTAAGATATCAATGACCTCAACCATAAAGAAGTAGATGCGTCACACAAAAAAATAAAAAAGTCAACAATCAACGAACATTTATGTGGCAGTCTTGCCTGCGGATTTTGCAATATTTGCTAGAGTATTTAGAAACCCAAAAGGTTCATATGAGAGTCATTGAGTTTTAAATTTCCTTTTCCTAAATGTTAGCAAGGGGAATAGAAATACACATTTTTCAAAGATTGATCAAATGGAGTGCATGCATTAATATAATGGACATATATTCAAAGTTCACCTATTTGAACCTGAACCAAAATATTTTACAATCAATCTTGCAAGAGTGGCATCATTCGTTTTAACACATAAATGAAAAAAAAACCACAAAAAGAAATGGAAAGACATTGCAAAAGAGAATGAAATGAAGCTTTAAACCATTCTTTTTAAGAACATCATCATAAATGCATCTATAATGTAGAAGCAACTTTATAGGTGGTCCAACTAGCTCCATGTATAGCATTGCAAAAATAAAATGAAGCGGCGCTTTATACCACAGATATGACAAACAAATACCATTCAGAGCTTTGACACAATGCTTATATTAGAAAGCACCCAATATAATACAAGCTATATTGTGGTTTAATCCTTTATGGTTTCCCAAACATTAGCCCAGCAACGCTGGGCACCTTAACTAGTAATATTAAAAGTGCAATTATTTTATCTATAAAAATATCTAAAGATTGATATGCATAGTATTCATAAATTCTTTACTAACGATTGTAAAGATGTCAAATCCTCTGACTGACTTGAGGCCATCTAACTGAAATGGGATGAAAGACCTCTAACGGAACTGAGGCCATTTCTAACTGAACTGGAATGAAAAGTCTATAACCTCTAAATGAACTGAGGCTATAGAATTAGACATCCTTAAGAAAATAGGATGAACAATTTTTCCTCGAGATTAACGCGGACGTTTAATTTCGGGAAGGGAATGATTGTTACGGCTTAACGCCGACTTGGAGGAGCAGCTCAGGCTCAACGTATTTAGGCTTAGTTTATCCTGTGTATCTAGGGAATATTTTTCTATGGTCTTTACTTGGGGTTAAATAATAAAATAAAGCTAAGCTAAGGAACCACCTTATTTTATAAATTAATAATTGGCTGATAACGGACCTGTTATAGCCGATTATATATCAGATGTATCAGACCACGGAGTTCTTGCTGGATCTCTATGTCGACCAAGTAAAAGGTCATTCCGAGGGAAAAAGGCCGGCTTAGCTATTCTAATCTTGTCCACATGATTTTTGCCTATTCATACTCTCCCTTTATCTAAGTTAATTCACCAACAACAAAAAAGGCTTGCCTGCTATAAAAGAGCAGTTGCTCTTGGAATTATGATACCTGACCCATCCTATCGAATCTCTGATCTACTAGCCACTGCTTTATATTCCTGCGAAACTGATCCATTGCTAAAGTTGAAACCAGGTTAGTAGTACTCGACTGAACTCCATTGAGAGGGTGCCTGGTCTCCATATCATTGTTGTCTGTCCATACCATTCTTGCTACCAGCCCAGAGTTACTGCAGAGCTATTTTCTCCTTAGCAAATACATGAGAATGAGACTTACCGTTAGCCACTAGCATGGCCAACTATGTAGAACACCAACTACCATTTATCCAACCCCACTACTCTCAAAGTTGTCCAGGAGTCACATTTATTTAATATATAATGGTTCTAGTCAAGAAAACTTACATGAGGCTTAGATTCTACAATACTCTACACCTAGAGCCGAAAGCAGTTGAATGATACATTGCAGGTTGTATGCAAGAACTCAAAGGGCAAGTCAAAATTTTTTACGTCGTCAACCAAAAGGGAAGCAAAGAACTACACAAAGACCTTGGTGTTATCAATGGCCAGATATATAACTTTTGCACATTTAATACGAGACACTAACAAAAGATAAACTAACTTCAAATAGACCTTTGAGAATTTCAGAAGGGACGTGGAAAATAATCAAGAAATGATGTTCAACTGGCAGCATGAAATGGAAGAAATGATAGGTGAAGATTCAACAACAAGAGGAAAGAAGAAATTAGAGGCCATCAATGAACCTAAAGCTTAAAGCATTCTTGGAAAAGGCTCACAATCAAAAACAAAAAAGCCAGGACCAAGAAGATATTTGCATGAATGTTGGATACTTATCTCATATTGCCCTAAGTTGGAGTCATCCAACTTTAAAATCTTTGAATACACATTTTCTTTGTCTCTTTTCCCATTTTTTGTTTCTTTAAATCCGTTTTCCCCTCCCCTTCCCTTCCTTTCTACCTTTCCCTTTTTCCCTTTTCTTTCTTTCTGATGAACATTTTTCCTTCCCTTTTTATCCATTCCCTGGCCTTTCCCTTTTTCTTGTGCCTTTTCTCTCTTTCCTTTCCCCCTTCCTTTTTTTTTCTCTTTCTTTTTCCCGTCCCCCTTTTTCCATGCCCTTTTTACGTTCTCTTTTCCCCAACTTTTTTATGTGCCCCTTTTCCCACCATCCCTTTCTCCTTTTCCACTCTCTTCCCCTCCTTCCCCTCCCCTTTTTCCTTTTCATTTTCCTTTTTCCATGTTTTTTTCCCTTCGTTTTTTCTCTTTCCTCACCCGTTACCTCTTCTCCTTTTTCCTATACAATTTGCCCCTCCTCTTTTCTCATTTTCATTTCCCCCCTCTCTCGTGTTGTTTTTCCCTTCCTTTCCCCCCTCCACGTTTCTTTTTCTTTCCCTTCCCTTTTCATTCCTTCCTCACCATTCCCCTTTTCTCTCTCTTCTTTTTCCTTTTTCTCTTTCCCTTTTCACATGCTTTTTTTCCTTCCCTCTTTTCCCACCTTTTTCATGTGCTCCTTTTCCTTCTTTTCTGTGCCTCCCTTTTTCTTTTTACTTTTCTTGTTTCCCATACTCTTTTTCTTGCTCCCCGGCCTCAAAACCCTTTCCCCTCCCCCGCCCCCCCCTCTCTCTCTCTCGGGCGTTTAGTCTAGTGGTAACACACTAGGTCTAGCAACTATAGGTCTCGAAGTTCGAGACCGGTCCAGAATCGCACTATGAACTGTTGGGTGTCAAAACCCATAGACGCGATGTAAAGTGGTTGGGGGCAGGGCCCAACCAAGCAATGTAGTGTGGTGTGTGGTCACATGTCCAGTTGGATGCTGCCTAGTGGCGTGACGTTAAAACTATCTATCTATTCTCTCTCTCTCTCTCTCTCTCTCTCTCTCTCTCTCTCTCTCCCCTCCCCCTCGTGCCGTTTTCTCTTTCCTCTCCTCCAGTTAGCCTCTCTTTTTCGTTTTCCTTTCCTTCCCTTTTCATTCTTTTCTTGACCTTCCCCTTTCCCCTGTGCCACTTTTCCCTTGCCTTACTTCCTTCTGCTTCCCTTTCTCTTTCTCTTTTCCCATGTTTTTTTTTTTTTTTGTTTCCTTCTCTGCACTTTTTCCATGTGCTCTTTATTTTCCTTTCCCCTCTTCTTCCGCCTTTCCTTGTGCTCGTCCCCCCTTTTTTTCTTTTCCCTTTTTCCATACTGGTTTTTTGCTTTCCATTTCTCTTTTTTCTCATATTTTTTTTCTTCCCCCTTGTTTGGGGTCTGGGTTCGGTAACTCCTGCAAGACAACCCTCTGTGAGGACCCTTGGATCAAACAGGAGAATCCGAGAGCGGTGTCACGCGGGATTTGCAAAAACAAAGAAAAGGAAAACAAAAAGATAATGGGAACACAAACGTGTGAGGAAAACTTCTTGATATCAATCAGAATACATGAGCTCTCACAACTGAGAGAGAAAATGATGGAGACAAGAACCAAACTCATCTAAAACTCGAATGCTAGCTCTACTCATATATATAGTACAATGGCCTATGGCCCAATATAGATACTCCGTGGGATCTAAGGTGCCGACTCTCGGAAGGAGGCCCGATTCTGCGGAATCTGCCCGGTGCCTTTTGAAGTGCTCAAATCACGCTGGACGCCGACGGCCCGTCACTTGTCTATTCTTCGCCTCTTTTTTAGGCGTGCCCTTCGTGGTGGTCTTCTGGCTGGTCTTCATTGGGCTTTTGATGACTGACCTGGACCTGGATTTGACGCCTTGTTCTTGACCTAGTCCGAGGTGTGCATGAATAGTCCTGTACCAGGACGTACAGGACTAACACTCCCCCCTCCCCACCAAACGATACTCAGGGACGAGAAAAGGAGGAAGTGTTTCAGACGGTGGAAATCCAGCAATGTCAAAATCATCTTGGCGTGTATGAGGGCGGTCACCAGAGTGATAGTTGGCAATAAGATCTTGTCGTGCCGTGAGAGCTTCAGGAGTGTTGAGACATATTGCTGGATGAGCGTCGATAAGAAACCCTAAGGACACCATTTCTTCAAGAGCACGGTGTGCTTCAGCAGGGACAAACTGGCATTCCATGAGAAGACATGTCTGAAGGCCGAAGGCACTGACGCTGGCATTCGGGTTGCAATAATAGATAGGACGCTTTCTGGCAAGAGAACTCAACAAAAGGCATTTTAAAGCAGCACAAAAACCTGCTTGGCGGTGAACTGATGGATCCGGGGAGGTGGCAGCACGCTCCAAGAAGAGATCAAGACCGGAGACTGCATGAGTAGGTGTCTGCCAACCTCGCTCATTAGAGATGTAGATCCAATTTTCAGTGTGTTCCAAGGTAGCGCCATTCTCCCAAGTAGAGCGGCGAACAAAACGTGGATCCCATCGAAGATCTGTGGAGATCTGAGGAGGAGTCCACCCAGTGTGGCCTTCCAGGGCCTTAGTCCAAAAGGGAAGACGCCAGTCGGAGGTGAGATATCTGGGGCGTACGGAGATTGAGCTGTGCCTGTTGGCGTGGGCTGCTGGGCCTGCTCCCTGAATTCGCGAACAAGGTCTGCATCAAGAGTATTGCACCACTGGTCCCAATCAGAGCCTGAGAGCATGGTCCAAACTGGAGGTGAGGCCCAACCCGTGGGTATAGTCTGACTGTCCAGAAAGGCACGCAGCGTGTTGTAGCCACCCAAGTGCTGTAAGTAAACTTGAGCAAATGGGAGGTCCTCAGGGTGAGCTAAATTTTTCCGCACATGTTCGAGCGTCTCTGCTTGTCACAAAGGGAGGTGAGGAGCAAGCTCAGGCATGTACTCAGTGCTGAGAGTGTTTACTTGGCTCCTGTAAATACTGATTGGTTTGTAATAACAACCAGTGAGCATGAGGGTCGCCTTGAAAAATTCGATGAGGCCCATCTAAGAACTTATCGTGTATGTCAGCCAGATAAAAATCATGAAGAACATAAGCCATAGGCTGGACAACACGGAAGATGACAAGATCGGGATCCGTACAAAGGAGTTGACCAAAGACTAATAGGGCACAGAGTAGGCCTTTGTCTTCAATGGAAAGGTCTGGCCAGATCCTGAGAAAATTCGAGCTGCCGAGGGGCTCATTAAGCTTGCCTTGTGTCGAGTACCACTTTAGAATAAAAAGATGGCGTCGGGCCACGACATAATCCAGATAGCTGGAAGGGATGGAAAAGTCCTCTGGAATGCGGAGAGCAAGATCAATATACGTCTCAGTTTGACTCTGTGCCTCTTCCGCAGATTGAACAGCTTGCTTGACCTGATGCTCCAAATCACGGATCTGATTATCTTTGTCAGCAAGGAGACGGGACTGATCACGGAACCTTCTGTGAGAGAGCATGGCCTGTGAAGATGAAGGCACTTGAGTGGAGTGTTGAAGCCGAAGAGTGGCTATTTCTGTATCATCAATGATCTTCTGCTTCTGAGCTTCGGTGAGTTGAGCCTGTAGAGGCATGACCTGATTTTCGAGCGTGGAAAGTTGGTCTTCAAGAGAAGTGATGCGCGCGTTGCGCTCATCAAGTTCTTGGAGCTGTTTGTTGTAATTCTGAGAGAGCTCCGTGTACATGGTTTTGAGGTCGGCAAGGAGTTTATCCTTGTCCTTGATGGTAGCCAACAATTCTTGAATAGTTGACTGTAATTGAGCCTGTTGATCCTCGAGCAGGCTAGTCCTTTCTTGTTCTGCCTTGAATGATTCACGGGCCTGTAAAAGAGCCTCATGCTTTTCTTGAAGACGATCTTCGAGAGATTGGATTTTGACGGTGGCTGTCTGGAAATCCCTGTGAAGTACGTCTGTGGCCTCCATGTAAGTTTGAATTCCATTCATGAAGGTTTCTTGGGAATCTTGAAGCTTGAGCATGACGGCTTGGACATCCTGTTGGTATTGATAAAGAGCTTGTCTGGACGGTGGGTGTGGAGGGCATGTTTGTCGTTGAGACTGGGATGCCTGTGAAACATGGTGAGAACTGGAGTGCACAATTTCCGTGGAGGAAGAGGAGACAGGTATGACAGGTTCTTTGTGTGGCGCATGATGAGGGGGAGGAGAAGGCTGAGGACGTGAAGTCTTTGCATGAAGGTTGTGGTCAACAGGAATGGGATTTGAGGGCTGTTTGGTGGAGGCTTGAGACGTTGTATGTTGATGAGTGGGTGAACCTTGACTGGGGAGGGGGAGACAATGACGGAGGATGGCCTTCAG
Source organism: Isoetes taiwanensis (assembly GCA_021234155.1). Classification (NCBI taxonomy): domain Eukaryota; kingdom Viridiplantae; phylum Streptophyta; class Lycopodiopsida; order Isoetales; family Isoetaceae; genus Isoetes; species Isoetes taiwanensis. The sequence goes on along the minus strand of JAJEKV010000016.1, from coordinate 3,976,456 downwards.
ATGAGCACCGATGGTAGATTCAAGGCCCGAAGAAGGGGTTGCTCGGATGCGATCAATTTCATGAAGGAGGCGGAGGAACAAAATTTGAGGCCAATCAATAGAATGAGTGGAGTGGATGGCCAAGATAACAATGTTGAACTGTTTATTGATGTGGGTGTTCTTGATGGAATACCCATAGAACTTACGCCACAGGAATTTGACAAAAGTATCACGGGATTTGGCAATGTTTGTGAGACGATGAGTGTTGGCCTGATAAGGAAGTTGGCCAAACTTGGTGACATCCTGTTCCTGTAAAGCAGCCCAAGATAAAGAAGGCTTGCGAATAGGTAACTGGAATACCTGAGAAAGAAGAACTGGAGTGAGCAGAATATCCATCTGATCGACTCTTGTGGAGTAACCAGTCGTAGTGTTGACCATATGAGCAACAAACTGCCTGAATTAGTCCGGATTTGGCGCAGGGAGTTCCTGCCTGGAGAATTCATACAGCCCGTGGCATTCTGCAACTTCTCGACTTGGACCTTCCAGGGCATCACGAAAGGTAGGAGTGGAGAAAATAACAGACTCAAAGAGAGCCTGATCCCTTGGAGCAGTAACCTGAAGAGTAGGGAACTTAGGGGAAGCAGCCATGGCAAGAAGCAAAAGAAGGACGCGCGAGAGCGGATTGAAAGAAGCCAGAGGGCAGAGAGCGGAAGACGAAAACGAAAGGAGGCGAAAACGTTTTAGGGCACACAGCGGTGGCGAAGGGGCATGATGAGAGTAGAAAAGGAGCCGTTGATGCGGCCAGATGGGAACAGATCGGAGAAGGAAAATTGAGAGGCAAAATTTTGGCTAAGTCCCCAATTAGTGAAGGAAAAACAAATGAACGGTGGGGATGGAACATGGATAACAATTAATGCAGGCAACTTGAAGTGGGATATCATAAAAAGGAATTGTCAGACAGTACCATGGCTAGATATGCGGCGGGAGAAAAGATTCTGGATTTAGAAATAGGCTTGTATTGCAACCACGTTAGCAAGGTTTTGATTGGTCCACGTTGGCAGAACTCCAAGGGGTTGGGCTATATAAGACGAGCAGTGGTCGAAGCTGAGACACCAGTTTGCAATGATCAAGCAGGAGTGTACTATGCTGCGAAACTACCAAGAGTAGGTGACTTATAAGATGAATGCCCTCGACCTGTGGAAGTGCCGCAACCGCGGCATCTCTATGGATGGCTGGTGTGGCGGGATGGCGGAGCATCCCGATCCTTTAACTAATCCCATGGAGGTGGTGGTGCATCTGCGCTGGGATCCTGAGCAATGCCTCTACCATGTCCTCCGCATAACCTCTGCTCCAAACCCGGAGTAGGGGCACTTTTTAACTTAGGATTTTGTAAATAGGGCTCAGCCCGTAGCGGATGTATATGGGCAATGCCCACCTTTTGTTTTTCGTCACTAATATAATATAAATATGCTGCTAGTCACTATCTTCTGAGTCAGAATTTTGTTGTTGATCATGTGTATAAACTCGGCTAGTTTGAAAACACTGGGTTGCACCACTTGAAGAATTTGATATGGTCCCAACCAATGAAACTTTAATTTGCCTGGAAAATTTTTGTATCGTGAATCATAGAGCAGAACCAAATCACCTTCTTTGAGAGTTTTGGTTTTAAGATGTTTGTCATGCAATGATTTCTGCAACTGTTGGCCATGAAGAACACGAATATAAGCGTCTCTCCTAAGTTCATCCAACTGTTCAAGTTGATAAACCCTTTCATTAAGAGCTGCAGGCGGATTGTGTGCAGTAGCCAGTTGGAAACGCAGCGTCGGAAGGATATATTCAAAGGGCATAAGAGCTTCTTGACCATAAACCAACTTGAAAGGAGTGTGGCCAGTAGCAATTTTGAAACTGGTGTTGTAAGCCCAAAGAACAGTAGGTAGCTTGTCTTGCCAATCCGTGCGAGAGGCATCACAGATTTTCTTTAGAATAGTGATGAGAGTTTTGTTTGTGCTTTCAGCCAACCCATTCCCTTGAGGATAGTAAGGTGTACTCTTCCTGTGATGGATATGAAGATAATCCGTCAGCTCCTTGATGGTATGATTGACGAAATGGACTCCACGATCACTAACAAGTTCCGTGGGACAACCAAAACGCGTGATGATGTGTGTGTAGAGAACCTTTGCCATGCTGGTTGCAGTGTTGTCCGGAAGTGCACAGGCCTCCGCCCATTTTGTAGCATAATCAGTGATGACCAAGATGTAGCGGGCACGGATGTGCCGCGCAGGTGGATCCATAGATCCCACAAAATCCATTCCCCATTTGCTGAAGGGAAGGGGCGTGGCGACCGGCGTCAATGGTAGAGCGTCACGGGCCGTGGGCCGACCCACACGCTGACAGACGTCACACGTGCGAGCGTGAGCGTGGGCATCCTTGAAGAGCGTGGGCCAGAAGTATCCTGCCAGAAGAATTTTGCGTGCCGTGGTGTCACCACTGAAATGACCACCACCAAGCCCTTCATGAGCTTGTCGAACGATATCAGGCACCTCATGAGGAAGAACACAACGACGGAGGATCATGTCTTTGCCACGTTTGTACAGATGGCCCGCAACCATGGTGTAGTCACGGACCTCACGGAGAAACTGACGGCGGCGGAGCGAATTTTTTCTGGAGAGAGCGTGGGGTTTTCGGATGGAAGAGCACCAGTGAGGAGATACTGCTGAAAGTTGTTGAACCAATGGGGTGTGGCTGTGACGAGGAATAGTTGAGCATCTGGAAAGGCATCAGAAACACCCGTGGAGGGGTTATCAGTGTGGATGCGTGATAAATAATCGGGCACAACGTGAGATTTGCCGGCCTTATGAACAATTTCGAAGGGAGCAAATTCTTGTAGAAGAAGGATCCAACGAGCAATGCGACCCGTGGGCGTGGCCTTGTTGATCAAGTAAAGAAGAGCTTGATAATCAACAAAGAACTTGAACTTGCTTCCCAATAAATAATGACGGAAACGTTGGACACAGAAAACTAAGCCCAATGCTTCACGTTCCGTGGCAGAGTAGTTGCGCTCAGCAGGATTGAGTTTTCTGCTGGCATAGTGGATGGGTTTATCCGTGTGCTCATCATAGGCCTGAGAAAGAACAGCACCAATGGCAAAAGCTGAGACATCCACGTGAACATGAAAAGGCTTGTCCCATTGAGGAGGAACAAGTGGGGCCCGAAAAGCAAACAGCTTCAACTTCGAAAGCTTCGCACCGGGATTCCAAGCCCAAGTGGATTCATCACCCGTGAGTTTATGAATGGGGTCCGCAATAGCCGCAAGTCCAGGTATGAAGGTAGAATAGTAGTTGACCTTACCCAAAAAGGAACGTGTCTCCTTAATATTTGATGGTGCTTGAGCCTTCAGTACACAGCTGATTTCAGCAGGATTTGTCGTGATCCCTTCTTTACTAACCACATGACCCAAAAGAACACCTGAGGTGACGCAAAAGGTGCATTTCTCAGGATTGAGACTGATGCCAGACTCATCACATTTTTGAAAGACCAGCTCTAACTTATCCAGGTGATCATCCAGAGATGTAGGCTGAAAAGTCATCTTGAAAGATCTGGAGAAAAGGTTTATCCTTCATATAGTCATGAAAGACAGAGAGCATGATGCGCTGGAACGTGGACGGAGAGTTTGGTAAACCGAAAGGAACCACCTTGTAGGCAAAAGTACCCCACGGGGTGGTGAAGGTAGTTTTGAGTTGATGTTCTTCCTTGATAGAAATTTGATTGTACCCTGAAAAGCCATCCATGAAAGAGTACATCTCATGACCAGCAACCTCTTCCAGAACCTGGTCTGTGAAGGAAAGCGGGAAGTGATCATGGTCCGTGGCCTGATTGAGTTTACGATAGTCCACACAAACGCGGATCTTACCATTGTGCTTGAGAGCAATGACGATGGGGCTCACCCATTCAGAGTGTTTGACCTCATAAATCAAGCCTGCAGCTAAAAGTTTGTCAATTTCGGCTTTAATATGGTCACGATAATTAGGGTTGAGCCTGTACTGTCGTTGCTAGATGGGGCGTGCTTCAGGTTTTGCAGGAATGGTGAGTTCCCCTAATTCATTTTTGATACCGCGAAGGTCTTTGTAGCTCCATGCAAAAATATGTTTGAATTTTTTGAACAGCGTCACAGCACATGCTTTATATGTTGGTGGAAGATTGGCAGCGAAGCGGACGGGTTGATTATTGCCAATGTCCACAATTTCCACCTCAGGAATTTGAATATGGGGAACAACCTTCGTGTCCTGAACGTGATGAGCAGGAGGTTGCAGCATGACAGGAGGAGCAGCATTTTGAGTGGTGAAAAAAAGGGGCTGCTGAGCATCATCGAGCAAAGGTTGCTTCATGACAGCATGAACATCCACTGTCTCAGAAGGAAGTTCCGTGTCGGGAAAGTGGTCAAGACGTTGAATGCGATTGCAAGGAGCCAGGTAAGGGTCAAGCAGGGCTGCCACCGCCTAGTCCTGATCAAGAGTCATCTCACCCCAAGGATCAACATACTCAGGGTAGGATGAGAGAGGCAGACTTGCGGGTGGAGCCTGAACATTATAGATGTTTTGTGCTCCTTCAGAATCAGTGTCTGAGATGGAAGGTTTAGCATTTTCAACAGAGATCAATTTGCTAGTTTCCAAATCCATAGTTGCGTTGAGATATCCATCAGTAATGACAAGTTGGTCCGTGGCCCAGTAATGAATACTTTTTGCCTGACGGAGAAAAGGTCTGCCTACCAGCATTTCATAGTCACCTAGATCTTCTCCAGCTTTCCAAACCCCAAATTCCAAGGGGAATGCGAGATCATCAATGCTGATGTGGAGGAGATGAGTGACTCCTTGAGGTCGCGTGATATGGCCATTGGCCAACTTGATGTCATAGGGGGCACGGTATAGTTTTTGATCCCCAATTGCTTCCTGAGCTTATCAGTAATAAGATTTACAGCACTGCTCGATTTGAACATGATTGATGTGCTGATTGCCCACCGTGGCATGCACTGTGGGTGTTGATGTAGCCACGGCTCCAACAAGAACAGTGGGGAGGGGCAACTAATCCTTGAGAGCAGTACAGAGTTTCAAAATGGTGGCAAGGCTCAAAGGAATTTTGATTTTTGCAAGTTCTTCTTGAAGTTCCAAAGGAACATGAGAAAATGGATCAGCAGGATCCAAAGGAGCAGGAGTCTGTGGTAAAGAAGCAGAAACCTCGTTGAGAAACTCCACCTCTGCAACAATATTTGGATACGGCTGAGAGCGTGAGCCTGTAGATGACGAAGGTGCCTCTTGACGCTGCTGAGATCTGGTTATGGCATGAACATTTGCAAGAGTGCGGCCTTCCGCAGCCTGCATGAGTTTGAGAATGCTCTGTCTCACCTTGGGCATGACGTGAGGCATGCGTTTATCGAGGTCAGGCGCGAAATGAACTTTTTTGTCATCCTCATGTGGCACCGTCTCGACAGCAAAAGCTGGTTGCGTGTCGTGAGGGAGGATAGTCAGGGGATATGAAGCCCGGGTCTGGCGTGAAACCAAACCAACCCAATTTGACTGCTGCACCGGAGGGTTTAATGCTTGATAGATTTCTTCTTGAGCTTGCTGATCCAGAGGATTGGAGGTAGATGCTACTTGCTGAGGTCTCTGTTGTTGAGGTGGCCGTGCTGGCTTTCTCAAAACAGGACATGGGCCTTGTTTACCATTGGCAACCCATAGCTGATAGGCCGTGAGGCGTACAGAAGCAGGTTGATTGGTTCCCAGAAGTTGGACTTGAACTTGTGGAAGTTGAGGGCATGCCGTGGTGGTATGACCCCATTCATGACAATGATAACACTGAGCCTTGGAAGGATCAAAAGGAGGACGGTTACCTTGTCCTCGTTGCTGCTGAGGATACTGTTGAGGTTGTTGAGCTAGATACTGCTGAGATTGTTGAGCGGGATACTGCTGAGGTGGTTGAGCTTGATACTGCTGAGGCGTGGTCTGTACTTGAAAAACCATCTTCTGCTTGAAGGGTGTAGGATGAGAGCGGGTACATTCCTCCGTGGCATGATTGCACATGTTGCATCTCTTGCAATGAGGAAGGCCATTTGTGGAGTTGCATTCATTGGCCAAATGTCCTTGATACTTACAGATATGGCACCAGATCTGAGAGCGTTGTGGATTTGGTTGTTGAGGCTGGACAACATTCTGAGGAACCATGACGGGGGGTATGAAAGGTAGTTCCGTGAGAGCAACACCACGGGAAGAGACATTGACCGAGTGATTGACCAATTCAATCGCCTGCTCCAAGGTCTTGGGGCGCAGGTACTCTGTCATGAGACGAATAACAGGAGGAAGGCCCCGCAGTAAAACCGCATAAGAACTGGCTTTATTGGGGTACTCCCCGAGTTCTTGATGAGAATGTGAAGTCGGACAGTTGAAATCACGCGACATCTTTTGACCAGTGGGTTGCTGCTGAAGATCATTGAGTTGCTTGAGCAGGAGTTGATCATCATCCGTGGTACCATAATGAGAAAGGAATGCCGTTTTCATTTATTGCCAACTTTGTTTCCAGTGGCTTTTATTGGCCATGAGCCATTGATGAGGAGCGCCTCTGAGCGTGGTTGAAAAGATATGAAACTTTAGTTGAGGTTGAGCATGACCATTGAGAATGGCCAAGGCCTCGAATTCCTCCATGTGAGCTTGAGCACTTTGGTCCAGAGGTTTGCCTTTAGTGTTGCCAAAAGTAGGATATTGCAGCTTCAGATTGTGATTAGGAGATGAAGGCTGAACGAGCGCATAGACAAGTGGAACATATGCAGGAAGATAGCCTGATTGAACCCCCGTGGGTTGAGAACAAGGGAGTGGTGGAACAGAAAAACCCGGAGGGCCAGAGAATGGAACGTCTTGTGGGGAAGGACCCTGAGATCCTTCCGCATTAGGCTTGAGATCAGTGAGTTGGTAGACAGGAAGAGCATGAAAAGATGGGGAAGTCTGAAATTCATGAGTATGGGAGGGCCAAAGGAAACTTGAGGGTAGCCCATCCCCGCAGGAGGAGAAGAAGGTTGTGACGGCAGAGGGGTGTGGCCTAAGGGAATATGAATGTAGGTGCTTTCAGGAGTCTGGAAATAATGAGGCGTGGGCTGAACGGGGGTATGATGGGGGGTTAATCGAGGTTATGTAACAATGCCGACATTACTGTGGGGAGACCCTGGTCGAGAATGAGCGCGAGGAGTAGGTGGTGCCGACTGAGCGCGTGAGCGGATACGACCTCTCTCAATGTCATAAGCATTGTCGTACATGTCCCGAACAGCCTCAAGATGTTGATGGCGCTCCAAACGAGCCGTTGTTTGGCAAAGAAGGTCTTCAGGGGTGAAAGCACGATGAGACATGGTGGAAAGAAGAAAGGAAAGATCAAACCCGGCAACGGCGACAGTGTTTGGGGTCTGGGTTCGGGAACTTCTGCAAGACAGCCCTCTGTGAGGACCCTTGGATCAAACAGGAGAATCCGGGAGCGATGTCACGCGGGATTTGCAAAAACAAAGAAAAGGAAAACAAAAAGACAATAGGAACACAAACGTGTGAGGAAAACTTCTTGATATCAATCAGAATACATGAGCTCTCACAACTGAGAGAGAAAATGATGGAGACAAGAACCAAACTCATCTGAAACTCGAATGCTAGCTCTACTCATATATATCGTACAATGGCCTATGGCCCAATACAGATACTCTGTCAGATCTCGGTGCCGACTCCTGGAAGGAGGCCTGATTTGCAGGAATGCTGGCGGTGCCTTTTGAAGTGCCTGAAATCACGCTGACGCTGACGGCCCGTCACTTGTCTGTTCTCTGCCTCTTTTTAAACGGCGTGCCCTTCTGTGTGGTCTTCTGCTGGGCTTTTGATGACTGACCTGGACCTGGATTTTACGCCTTGTTCTTAACCTGGTCCGAGGTGTGCATGAATAGTCCTATACCAGGACGTACAGAACTAACACCCCTTTTCGCATGCCTTTTTCTAATTCTCTTTTTCCATTTCCTTCTCGTCTTTTCCTCTTGTGCTTTTTTCCTTCCCTCCTCTCCACCTCCCTTTTTCTTTTTCATTTCTCTTTCTCTTTTCCCATGCTCTTTTTCCTTTCCTCACCATTTTTCTCTTCCTCTTTTCCATATTCCCTTTCCTTCTTTTCCCACTCTTTTTATCTTTCCCTTTTCCCGTTGCCCTTTTTTCCTTCCCTTTCCTCTCTTCCCTCTTTTCTTTTCACTTTCTCTTTCCCCATGCCTTTTTCCCCTTTTCTTATCCTTTTCCTTTTCCCATCCCCCTTTTTCCCATGCCCATTTTCCTTTCCCATTTTCCTTGTGTCTTTTTGCCCTTCATTTTTTCACCCCCTTTCCGTTTTCCTTTTTCCTTTAAGAGATCAAAGCATAACCAATCACTGTGATGGGAAGATACCAGAAGTTTCCATAACTTTATTTCTTCGAAAGTTATTGAGAGACTTAAGTTTTAAACAAGGGAAATAATGAAAGGAAAGGTCATGCTATTTAATGGGTGGATACCATAGGACAAGCAGTGGATTGTGTTTTTGGATCTCAAAGCGCAAATGTTGGGATAGGTAATTGCACTGGGAAAGTATGACATGATTACTGAAATGGAATGACTAAAGCCAAGGCATGCACGAAATAGACTATTATGATAGGAAAGTTTCAGTGCTCCACAAAGGCAACACCAGAGTTATCATGAATGGTAGCTATCTAACCCGAAAGATTAAGTTCATGTTTTTTGAGCAATTAAATGAGGCTCTAGGTAGTTGTGTAGCTTTAACCATAGTAATCCTTTTGAGACAAACAATCAAGCAAATGAAGAACTCCCACCAAAGATAAGAAAAGTCCTTGTGGAGTATGAGGATCTCTTAGATACCTCATTGACTCTCCCACAGCAACAAGTCAAATGTGAGATAAAGCTTATCGCAGATGCCAAGCCAATGTTGAGGCCACCATACAGACTTGCGAAGTGAAAATTGTTGGAGCCTAAAGCTCGGCTAAAGTACCTGTTGGAAGCAAGTTTTGTAAGAATAAGCATATCATCTTTTAGGATACATTCTTATTTGTTTATGAGAAAGATAAATTGCTAAAGGATGTGCATTGACTATCAAAGGCTAAACAAGGTTACCACAAATAAATACACTCTTATGCAATTCAAATAATCTACTGCAACATGCTAAGATATTCTCAAAGATCATCCTTCGGTCAGACTATTACAAAATCAGTATAAAGGTGAAAGACATGCACAAATCGAATTCAGGATGCGATATGAACATTATGAGTTCATGGGCATGCCTTTTGGCCTATTTAATGCATTGTCAACATTCATGCACTTATGAATGACATCTTGCATGACTTGGATAAATAAATAATCACATTTTTTGATGATGTGCTCGCATTTCAAGTTTGTGGCTCAGCATGTGACAGGCTTGATGCTAACATTTGATCTTTTTAGAAAGAACAAGTTACACACAGAAAAGAGCAAGTGCTCATTTGCGGTATCAAGTGTGGAGTCTTTAGGCTATATATAGTCAGATCTAATGGCTTATCCAGGGATCTAGTCAAGATTGAGGCAATTGAAAAATTGTAAATGCCAAAGAGCATAGGTGAAGTGCAAAGCTTTCTAGGCCTAGCAGGATATTACCGCAAGTTCGTTAAAGATTACTCGAGCATAGCAGCACCATTGAAATGAATGACAACAAAGAACGCTAAAAAATGGAATGGAAGGTGGTCAGAAAAGTGCAACAAATTTGAAAATAGCATTTACCATGGCACTAGTATTGAGTCTACCCAATCTAATGAAGCCTTACGAGCAAGTCACATATTCATGAACCACAAGGGATTGAAACATTTTTTGAAGCACGAGGCAACGGAGATGGTTGGAGATGGTTGGAGATGATGCAAGCCTACATACTCTTTGAGATCACCTACAAGCCAGGCAAATTGAATGTCATCATTGATGCACTCTTGCAAATGCCTGCCAAATGGAATGCTCAACATTGATGGTCATCTCCAATGACACATTAACGTCATGGAGGACGAGGTAGCAAAAAATGATTTCTTCATTGGAATACAAGATAAGCTCAAAGCTCATAAGTGCAAAAGGACCTAGCAGTTGGCCATAAGCTAGAGGAAGGACACAGCTACTACAGGGGCAGGTTGCGCATAATGACAAGGAAATTAAAGACCAATTTTTTTATGAATTACATGATGCTCCATCAGCAGGTCACCCAGAGTATAATCAACCATATGGAGTCATAAGAAAAATCCATTTTTATCTAGGCATGTAGAAGTACATTACAAAGTATGTCCAACAATGCGTACCATGCCAAACGGTGAAGAATGAGAAGATAAGATGCCCATGACATCTACAACCACTTGAAGTTCTAGAATGGGACTCGCAAGAAACCAACAAACCGCCCATAGATAGGCTTCTCATTCATCTCAGCAGATTTTCTAACGATTGGATCATGGGTAGCGCACACATGCTAACTACCCAAAAAATAAAGGAAAATCCAATTATATCATTTGGACCCCCAAAAAATACAATGCTAATAGATGAGTGGTTGATGTACCGTTTAAAGCTTATCACCGGATTAAAAACCCGCCCTTTCGGTTTTCGAGGAAAAACCCTAGTGATAAGCCTTCGCAAGGGGCTTAGACAAACGTAAGGCATAGAATCGCTCCCAAAAACCCCCGCATGGAGAAGTCGAAACAGATGCCGCTCGCCAACCTGTACCTGCACATCACCAACACAACAAACGAGACAACACAAACATACCAGAGACAAGCATCACCCAGAGGGTGGAAAAAAAGCATCACCCAGCGGGTGGAAAAACATGATAAACAGAAACTTGTACAAAATACAATAAACAAAGAAGGGGGGGAGGGTGGGTTTAAAGAGAATAAGGTACTGCTGAGAGAAGAGGAAGCGCCGATGAGACATGGATGCAGAAACGCGCCTGAAATAGCGAACTCCTGCCCGCATGCATGCATGACATGCATGCTCGTCCCATTCTAGAATGGCGATCCGATGTCTCGGATTGATGCGATTCTAGAATGGGACTCGCAAGAAACCAACAAACCGCCCGACTACCAGAGAACTTCCTTACAAACTAGGATCGAGGACGAAGGTCACAAGACGAGGCCAAAGGCCGGAAAAGGATAGCATGAAAGAAACGCCAACCATAAACCAAAGCGTGAAGAAGCCCCTCCCCTGCCTGGAAACAATTCAAAGAGAATAAAGTACTGCTGAGAGAAGAGGAAGCGCCGATGAGACATGGATGCAGAAACGCGCCTGAAATAGCGAACTCCCAACCAAAACGGGCATGCGCCGCCCGCATGCATGCATGACATGCATGCTCGTCCCATTCTAGAATGGCGATCCGATGTCTCGGATCGATGCGATTCACAAGTAGGATGTATATACCTTACATTACATTACAGGGGTTCCAACTACAAGAATGAGGAATGGTGGCATTAAAAACTACAGTACTCTTCGCCACCAACATTTTCAGGTAGTATGGCATGTCCAAAGGCATAGTATTTGATCAAGACTCTAAGTTCATAAGAATTTTGGAATGCATCATGCTAGATAAGTTCATAGTTGGTACTAATCTAGGTATGAGCACAACACATCATCCGCAAAACAGATGGCCAAACGAAAAGATTGAATCTAGTGTGCTAAGAATCAATGTGTTGGACAAACAAGAGCAGTGGGATTTTAAAATTATTTAGGTTTTTCTTGTAATAGTGCTAAACACTCCGCTACAGGTATGACACCTTCCTGCTAACATATGGATATCAATGCTTGACTCCAATAATATGGCATGATGGGACATGGAAGTTAGCATCAAGGAAGCAAGTGTGAATACTTAAAGCACAAGCAAGGGAATAAACATACATTAATAAGCACCACATATCTACACATATATAATTCAGTCTTGAGTTTTTCATTTTTGTTTTTGTTCCCCTAATTTTTCCGCGCCGCAATCTATCCTTATATTTTGTTGACACGTGTTTGTTGATAACGTGTGATGCTGTAACGTGTCTTGCCGCTTCCCAGACACATAATGAAGACGAACATTGGGCAGATCTTCCGGCGCCAGATCGGGGCAGTCTGCTGACGATTCTGCCATGGCAAATATTTTGCTTCCAGATCAGGACACAGATGAATTGGATATGGGCTTTTTAGGCGGTGGCACCACCACCACCAGATTGAGATTTCTCTGAATCATTCTAAGCATTGTGAAACATTCTACTGTGTAAGAATTTTTGTGGTTTTCTTTGGGTATATCGAGTTAGATCCCGTAACGCTGGTTCAAATAAGGTATGTCGCCTATCAATCCCCTGTTTTCCTTTGGTTTTAGGCAATTACGAGTTATAATTGTTAAAATAGATTGGCCTCTAAGTTTGTTTTTCCTCTGATATGCTTGAATATCATCACGGATGATGGTATTTGTCCACTACGGATGCTCAACATGACAGATAAAGCCGTTCAATTCTCCTCTCCATGCCTCATCTGGCTTTGAATCCATGGGGGAATGGGGGATACCTTATTCTATTAGAAGGGTTTCCTATTAAGCCCCTTCTAATAGAATAAGGTATCCCCTTTCAAATAATCACAACCCTTCTTTAATTATATCAAGACCCCATCTTAGAATAGAGACTTTCCCTTTGTAAAGTATTTATCTCTTCAGTGGTCCCGTAATAAATATTCAATGGTCTCCTTTTGGATCGTTATTATCCCCGCGATATCCAAGAATAATAATTATATAGCTTTACCAATTCTATAGCTCTTTTACCTTGGACCACTCCCTCATGCTTGTTCCATAACAATCCTTCCTTTCTCCCGACCAATCATCTTTAATCGCAACCTAGAAGAAAAATATATTAGTCCTTCCTTCGTACCTCCGGGGTACTATATTATCTTTTGTAGCTCCATAGTAAAACAAATTATGTTACGTACCTTTGTAGTACTACTTGATTATATCTCTGCGATACAGTTGTATCTCTGTGATACAATGCAACTTTTGTCAGAGCTATTATATTGCAATCACAATTACCAATATTTAATAATATACATCATGCACTCTTGTTCAAGTCTATTGCATTGTAGCACGATTACTAATCTACCAAGAGGCATTCACATATTGTACACCATGTTCAGGCCTATTATGTTGCAATTGTAATTATTAATCTAAAAAGAAACTAATTCTAGAAAAGAACCTTATGTGCCCAACTCCTATCGAAGGTAGTATCTAACTGTAAGCTAGGCTATGCATTGCGTACTCTATCTCTAGCTGTAAACCCTCTGTAGATGAGGTAAGATGGCCTAACCCTCTTCTATCTCTAGCTTGTAAATGCACATTCTCTTGGATATTGCAGAACTCGGGTACACATCCTTCTCAATCCAGGTGGCTCAACCCATGTGCATGGGTTGGGTGTGTTTCAAGTATTATAGCCAAATCCACCAGTATCTTTCATCTTTCCAAATGCATAATATTCGTTGATGATGCAAATCGTAACCAGAATTTGTTGCTCCTTTAAAATGACAAGTACTTGCAATAAAGAAATAGAAGATAGGTATTTAGGGTGTAAGGAATCATGCAAAGAGTATCTTAGTAGCTGGTACCTTGGTTTAATGGACATCAATAAACTGGGTTGGGTAAGATGTAAAAGCTTTGTGTTTTGGCCAAGTTGAATCTATCATCCTTGGAAGCTGCAAATTGCCAGAAATTGAGAAGGCATGTAGGTTAAAAGTAAAGTCTCTCAGATTTTCTATTTTTCCTACCTAAGGGCACGTGGATAGGCTAGAATTGCTGCAAAACTTGTACCTCAATAAAGGCAAGCCTGCATAAAGTGGAGCTCTAGGATTCCTCTCATCAGGCGCTTATTCAAGCTCCTGGTGAAATGTTTATTTTAGATGGAGCAAAGTATGGGGGGTAGTGATATGACCTGCCACTTGGGAAAATTTTGAACGTGTCCAGTAAGCCTTCTTGACCCGTGCTCTCGAAGTCAAGTCCACAGTTCTCAAGAAAGATGACTCTTGCTCCTACAATGTGCTGCTCTAGAACGTCATATACTCTATTGGAGATTCTTCCATATTTCACTCTATCACACTCAATCTGGAATGCTAAAGGTTGGGGACGAGGTCGAGGCTTTGGAGGAATTGTGTGTTTCATGCAAATTACATTGGCCCAAAGCATTCAGATGGTGAAAATAGGGATATGTAATCACTATATTTGGCCGGAGATTAAGAAATCAGTTTACCTTGCGACAATCTATTTTGCTTCATTGAACAGTTCTATCTGCAATCGACACAATGTTACAAGAGATGACCCTTTTCTTCATTTAGCCAGAGATATCTCAGAGTTTAGACATATGTGTGGGTTGTCTGACTATGAAATGGAGATGCTTGTTGGAATCACATGCCTGTTGACAAGGAAGTTAATGAGATGGGTATCCGTCTTCTTAAATTACGTGAAAGCAATGATATGGTACTTTATAATGCGAGAAGCCCAAGTACTCGGTGGGTATATTTAAACTTTCCAGAGAGAAGGCTACAATTTATGAACTGAGCATGATGAGGCGCTGCAGGCAATAGATTGGCCAGGAGGCATTACTATTAAAAACAAGCTTTTTATGAACACTTTGATGGAGGTTTCTTCGCAAGTGTTTGGTAGATCGAGAGGGGGGCAGCCACGTCGTAAGCAACATTCCTGATGGGATGCAGAGTGTGCAGAAGTCAGAAAGAAATACTATCAGACACTCTCAAAACGAGTTGCCAAACAAAGCTTTAAAAAATGCAAAACACAATGCAGTCGAATGGCTCAAAAGATGGAAGAAGCAGCTAGTACATAAATTACATTATAATTCAAAAGCATTTTGGGGTAAAATAAAATCTCCTGCACAAGCTCCAGGTAATTTTAATAGACATGATTTGTTCTATTACGTCACTGACTTATACATAGTAGCAGGAGATGAACCTATGAAAGAAGTTGAGGATGCGGTACTTTCGCTGTGAAGTTAAACTTTCTTTTCATACCAACTTTAGCAAAGACGGCAAACGATAAGGCTAGGAATGCTGAATGATTGGTCTAGGATTGCTCAAATCGAGAGGCGAGATAGCATATGCCAAAATAGCAGAGTTACTCTTTCTGCAAGAGAGATTTCCTAAAAATTAGTGCATTAGTAGGATTGTGATAGTCTTGAAAGCTGGAGACAATTTTA
Organism: Isoetes taiwanensis; assembly: GCA_021234155.1. NCBI lineage: Eukaryota > Viridiplantae > Streptophyta > Lycopodiopsida > Isoetales > Isoetaceae > Isoetes > Isoetes taiwanensis. The sequence goes on along the minus strand of JAJEKV010000016.1, from coordinate 3,961,215 downwards.
GAGGCGAAATTTTGCAAATAAATAAAATTTTTGGATTTCAAAAAAAAAAAAAAAAAAAGCCACAATGGCATAGTAGGTTCTGCTTTTTATTTTCTTGCAATTTTTAGCCCAACTTTTTCGGAAGTTGGTTTCGTTCGTGCCAATTCGCCAAGAATCCCATTCCCACGGATGAATGTTTTTGCCTCCATTTTCTACAATTTGTTCTTGATGCCCATTCCTTCGCCATCCTAGCAATGGCTTAAATATAAAAGGTCCTTTCATAGCCTAATTTGCTTGCTGCAACGTTTTTTATTTCTTTTCAAAATTTGACTCATTTAGGTTTTCTAGAATGATGGCATAATTTTCCAAATTCAACAGTCTCTCCAAAAGACCAATGGGGCAATAAGAATTAGAGAGACGAGCAATAGAGACGCAAGCGCCAACCCCCAGCTGGTCTGACTTTGAAGAATGGATAAAAGGCTCAAAATCAATATCTCATTCCAAAGCAACGATAGCAGCTCCCTACTGTGCAGGAAAGCAACAAAGGCAATAACACTAACTGTACATCTCATAATGTCCAAAAGAGAAGCTGTAAGATGAGCAAATTGTTCAAAAAGCTTGCGGATCATATGAGGAAGGATGGGTTGTTTCTTTTCAAGCGATGGAGTGGACAATCTCTTAGCCATATCTCGAGCAAGGGCAACTAGATGATCTGTAGGCTTTGGGTATCCGACAAAAAGGTGATGAAAAGCAACAACAGCAATGGTAGTGCTGACACGAGCTAATGGATTAGAAAAGGAAGTCAGAAGCAAATGTAAGAAAAAGGCAAATAGTGGAAGACTCAACAGGTAGATAAACTAGGTTCTTAGACTTGTACCAATACTTGAAAAGGTTTCAAGCATACTCATAACCCCTCAAAGTAGTCCCAATCTAGAAGACATCAAAAGCTATTGAAAACAACTCTTCAACTTAAGCAATTCATCGTCATCATCCAGTGTTAGCCAAAAATTTGAGCAAAAAATATCTGCAAGAACAAACTCGCCTAATTAGAGTTTACAACTCGTAGCGCAATACTAGGACTTGTCGGCTTCTGAAGCGACAACTTAGAGGATGCATTAGGTACAAGACCTTTCCCATTGGCAGGAAAATACAGGTGATCTACAATCTTCGAATCCCATTCTCTAGTATCATTGTGTAGGGCTGCCGCCATGGAGCTGATTCCCAATGGAAAACCACCAGGGTGCAGTTGGCTTTGCAGGCTCTAGCAAACACAAAAGCTTTGAAAGTCAAGGCTGGTGGGGGGAAGCAATAGTTATTTGCACCATTCCAAGATTGAGAAAAGGCATCTGGAGGACAAGGGTCTCCTGGGACAAGGTGCCAACAATTGAAATTAGGTAGGTCATGGTTGTCTAAATTGTCAAAATGATCCTAATCATGGGGCCCCCAAGCTAGGTCAATGATGCAAAACACCTCAGCCGTTAAACTATAGTTATCAAAATCCCTCAGCTTAGACAAATAGACGGCCCACTGATTGAGGCTACGGGGAATCCAAGCGGGCTTAGGATGATGTTATGACGAAGACATAATGTAAATATATGAAGACACAAGCAATGTAGGGTCGGGATCTGAGAGCCCCCTTTGTTTAAAATGTAGAAGCAAGATTGACAACGAGCTCAAGGAAATGGGCTAAGGTTGAAAGCTCTCTGGCTGTAGATGTTAAAAATTGTTTGGTTTCATCGAAGCTTCCACTAAGCTCGTTATGCGCAGCAGAATCATAAACCCAGACTGTGACGTTCCAGGGAAATATACGCCATAAATACGTATATTTCCAGGTTCGTCACTTTATAAGTCTATCTCCATAGCCTTGTATGCCATAGGTTAGTGGCATAGGGTGCATGTCTACCCTTAGGGTAAGGCCATTTTCCGCGTGGCCTTATCTTATTAGGCAACCGCCACACGGCCCTACCCTATTGGAGCCACGTGGCATAACATGTCAACCCTAACCTATAAAGGCTCAGGCTAGGCCTCTTTTCTGGCTCCAAGAGCCTGGGCACCTTCTTCTGCTTGAAATTCCGTTTCGAGCCTTTGATGTGGTATAGCCTAGCACAGCAGCCCCCGGAGCAGAAGAGAGTTCCTCAGCAGCAGGTATTTGGGTTAGAGTTCTTTGTGGATCATCTGGAAGTTAGGACTCTAGATGAGTTAGCATTTCGTGTCTCTAGTAAAGCCTTCCTAGAGTGGCAATTGGAAGCCGAGCGCTGCTTTCGCAGTAGCAGGCTCAATGTGGCAATTAGAAGTCATCAAGGGCTGTTTTTGCAGTAGCAAGACATTGTGAGAATTTCTCATGCACCGATACTGCATATCCTAGTGAGAATTTTTTTCATGTGTCTGCACCACCATTTGGCTTTCCCCTGTAAAGGACTCACCTTTTTTCGATGCATACTCTTTTAGTTATGCATTTTATTGCACTTTTGCTTAAATAAATTCGTAATTAATGCATGGTATAGAATTAAACTCTAATTTTTTGTCAATTGGCTTCCTAGATCATCACCAGCATACAGACCAATTTTTCAAATTTCTGGATAAGGTTCAGAGCAAAGAGTTGGCATTAGAATGGTCTAGGCAGCCTGTTGTTTGGCAAGCATGATTGGCACCCTTCCCCAAGTCAAACAAGGCCAGGACTTTGCACGACCACCTCATTAGAGGGGAGAGTCCCGTCCCTAGGAGAGGGACACTAACAAAGTTCCCGAGGCAGCTTGTCCCAGCAGCGCTCCCTTGGGGGGTTGTACGCTAATGACCACCCTCCCAGACATCGGTTCCCCTCTCCGACCGTTGATCCATCCGTTCACCCCTGCTTCGAGCGGGACCAAAAAAATCCAAGATCCTATGTACGACCATGTAGAAACCGAAGTGTTTTGTAAACCCTGTGGGTTGCCATGTTCTTGTAGAGTTTACGTTTTGGAGAGCGAGTTTTGATCTTCTTCGCTTGGGCTCAAACATGACACGTGGCTCAAACATGCCACCCTTGGCTCAAACATCCCGCTTACATTCCTAAGTAGTAGCATTAAAAGATTGGCTAAATTCAGAATGTTATTTTGACTGCATACATGGCTCGAAAATGTCCAAATTAACATAAAGACAAACTTTAATGACCATCAGATAAAAAAAAAGCGCCCAAGAAATTAAAAAGTGCCAGACGTCGCTAGAAAAAAATACGTTGCAGGTACGTCGCGTGCGACGTCAAACCATATATCAATTTCAAAATTATGTCGCATGCGAGTGACGCCGCACGTGACGTCGTGTGTTTTTTACAGTCCCGCGGCCAGCTTCTCCAGAACCATTCCAAGGCGCTTCCTTCTATTGACTATTTTGGGCAATCTTCGGCGCTACGACCTTGATCAACTTGCAAGCACTCTTTTTAAGGTTAGTAGATCATGGTTTTTGGATTGAATGAGTTTTTAGATTGAATGGTTTAGGGTAGGTTTCAAATTTTTTTTTCTCTCTCTTTCCTTCCTTTTCTTCTTTTTGTTTCTTCATTCTTCTTCTTCTTCCTTCCTCATTCTTTCTTCCATTCTACCACTCTTCCCTTATTTCATTCTTCCATTTCTTTCATTCTTCTATTCTTTTTCCATTTTATGTTTCCATTCCATTTTTTCATCATTCTTTCTTCCATTCTTCCCTCCTTTTATTCTTCCATTTCTTCCATTCCCATTTCATTCTTCTCTTCCCTTCCCTTCCCTATGTCTCTTTCTTCCTCAATTTTTCCCTTCTCTTCCGCATTCAATTTCTTGAACATGTACTTAACCCGCATTCTAGTTTCTTTCTAATTCTTTTTTCCTTATTCTTTTTCTATTTTTTCCTTCCCTTCCCTTCCTTCTCTTATTTCTTCCTTTTTTCTTCTTGTTTCTTCTTTCTTAATTCTCTTTACTCATTCTCTTCTTCTCTTATTTCTTTCCCTCTTCCTCCTTCTATTCTCTTATTTATTCCCTTCTCTTTCTTCCTCTACATTCTTGTTTCTCTTCTCTTCCCACTTCTCTTCTTTCTCCCACCCTTCTCTTCTTTCTCCCACCCTTCTCTTCTTTTTTGATTCCTTCGATTCTTTTCTTTCTTCTTCAATCCTTTTCTTCAATGTTCTTATTCTTTTAACTCTCTTTGCTTCTTTTGAAGCTTTCTATTTCGATTTGGACCCGGCAAGATCTTGTCTACACATGTCCTTTTTTTTGTAAGTTGATTGCACTTGCATTCTATTGTTATAGTTTTAAGTAGGTTAAAAAAAAATTGATGGAGTGGCTTGTTCAAGGGGACGGGTCGGCTCCACCTAGAGTGGAGAGGACCACGTACCCGGGTTCAAAGTCCACTTCACTATGATCATATATTTTTTCTAGGTCAAGGAGTGGCTTGTTCAAGGGCACGGTCAGCTCCACCTAGAAGAGTAGAGAGGGCCACATACCCGATTTCAAGTCCGCTTCCACTTGTTATTTTTTAGGTTTAAAATAAAATTGTAGTGGCTTGTTCAAGGGCATGGTCGGCTAGTCCACTTTTCTTGTTATTCTTAGGTAGAAGTGACTATGGAAAAGACATGGTCGGCTCCACCACGAGCGGGGGGGACCAGGTGTTTGGGCCCTGGTTCACATTTATTATCGGTTTTAGGTAGAGGTGACTAGGGCAAGGATATGGACAGCTCCACAAATGAGTGGAGGGGACCAGGCGTTCGGGCGCTAATCCCACATTTCTTGTCATTTTTAGGTAGAGGTGGTTAGGGCAAGGGCATGGTCGGTTCCATCATGAGTGGAGAGGACCAGATGTTCGGATCACTAGCTTAATCCAGCCAACCCAGCCTATTCTATCTAGCCTATTCCATCACCTTAAATCCTACTCTATCTAGATCTAACCAAATCTAACTTTTGATCCGACGGGCGCGGGAGGGGGGGAGGGTGGGGAGGGCAAGGGAAAGGGGGGAGAGAGAGACGGGTGCATTGACGCGAGCTTCTTTGAAAAAGGGGGTACGTCACCTAGTCATAGTCATAGTCCTTTTTTTTATTTTTTTATTTTATGTTAATCTATCGATTTATAGCAAAGGCAAAGAGTGATTGCGAAATTGAAGTCGGATGCCAAAAATTGCGAGGTGATTGGCAAAGGTCCCTAAACCACTTAATCTCTATAAGGAAAATATCAAGGTATTTGTTATTTTGTTGCCATTCATTGAATCAAAATAAGACATTTAACTTGTCATGTTGTGTTCTTTGCAATCAGATCGCTTTCGAACGTGCAAAGGATCCCAAGAAAAAACATACAGAACGGACTATACTTGGGCTCCGACGACTTTTTACATAGATTTATAAGTGCTATAAATTCTTAGTCCACGTTATATAACTGTAATGAGAACTTTCAATGTCATTGTCTAATATTGGTCGTATTGTCATAGAATTGGCTATACGAGTTTCCCCCTGACAGGGAGCACGTAAAGATAGCCAATACCATGGAGTTGCTCACATGTATACATAGTTATACAATGAGAGAACCGTCCCACATCACGGGAATGTCAATGTATGTGAGATATATAGTATAAAAATACAATACAAGTCAATACAATACAATACAATACAATACAATACAATATGGTATTGTAATTAACTTTTTTTTTTTAATTTCATACATCACGTCGCATGCGACATCAACTATTTTCTATTTTTTTATTTCTTACATATTAAATTTAATTAATATTATTTATTATTTATACGTCTGGTCAACGTCGCATGCGACTTCTACTAGACGTCGCATGTTCATGTCTGTGTCACTTCTGTGCCACGTGGGTCACGTCTGTGGGACGTCTGGGTCACGTCCGCGTCACGTCGCACGCGATGTGTCACCAGCGACATCTAGGTCATGTCTGGGTCGCGTGGCCAGACGTCGCACAGACGTGACCCATACGTCGCTATACACGTCGCTAATTGACCGATCTGTTGTTGTGGTTCGATGTGTTGTTATTGCTAGTTCTGACGTTGTTTATGCTTCTGGTGTTATAGGAGCCCATAGGGGAAGGGCGCGCAAGACACCTTCGCGTCCCCTTCCCGCACTAGGGATACCTGGGACTGTGGGATAGACGGAGGGCCCATGCGGTCAAAGGACCGGATGGGGGACTTCCTACGGAGTGTACGGCCGGGCACTGTATATTTTGTAGGGAGCGTCACACAGACTCCCTACCCAGAGCCACTGGCATCATAGGATAGAGAAATCATAGGAGCAATTGGTTCCCAAATAAGTGCATAGTTTAACAAATCGAACCATTGTGTCCATGCATTGATCTCAACCACATCAAACGGGTTCAAGTGAATGAACTGGGACCATGAGGCAATGGAAGCATAAGGATTTAAAAGGTTAAAACTAAGGAGTTTACAAAAAGGGCCAAACACTGCTTTGAATGAGGCAATCATACCCAAGAAGAAAGCAAGTATACGAGTAGGCACCCTAGTCTCCAAAGAAAGCATTCTGGCTAATTCCAAAAACTTTTGTCAGCGCTGTGGTGCAATGGATAAGAGTCATGTCTCAGGTTGTATTACGGTTCTGAGAAGCTCATAGTTCTGAGGTTGGTATGTTATGCGATCCACTGTAGCAGTTGGATCAAATTCTATGATTGATTTGATATTGTTGTGTTTGCTAGTATGGTCAAAAATTGGTGGTGAAAGGGGTTTCAAAAGAGAAGCCTTAATATGATCAACTCTATGGATAAGATGTATTATGAAGGCATCTATAAATCCATGTTTAACCGTTGAAACAATGCCTAGCCAGTTTCCATGGTGATTTTTTTTTTTTTTATTGAAAGCTGAAGTATATTAAAATCCGTATGATAAAAGTTACATAAAGAGATATTAAAAGATTTTTTGAGAAAAACCTTTAGGATAGAGTAGGTTAGGGACCCTGATCAAAACATAACTATCCAAATCCAAAATAGAATAAAAAAGTTCTTGATAGTTCAAAATAGCAGAGCAACAGGTTTCAAGATTTGCATGGTGATCAGTATTCACCCGAAAATCTTCTCTTCTTAGGCTCCCTTCGAGAATGATCCTTTCTTCCCATCCCCTTATTAGCTACAATGAACAGGCAATAAGGGCATTTGCACAGATGAGCCTTTCCTGGATTGAATCTGTCCTTTTTGTCTTTTGCAGTACAAAGAATATATCTTTTCTCATCAAAGTAGGAGGTGCAGGCGCAATTGCATTGACATTCATCTCCATGTTCGTTAGGTACCTCGACTCCGAACTGAGTAAGCCATAAGGCATTCGCATGGAGATTCATCCTTTTCCATCTCAGCCTTTTAAACATGATCAAAGTATTTCCTGCAAACAAGAAGAAAACAGGCATTAAAGAATAGAATTGAACCTTAATTCTGATTCCCATAAACTTCCAAAACCCAATTTATGTCATATTGGACTTGTTTTATTATGGCATTGGGCCAGATGATTTCATCCTTGAAAATCAAGGCATTTCTCTCTCTCTCTCTCTCTCTCCTTCCACATTCTCCATAGGAGAATATACCTCCTCCATTTAACTGGGCTGGCAGGGAAAAAAAGCTCAATAGCTTGCATATTGGGTAAACCAGGAATATTAAGCTCAGTTTCTGCCAACTCCAGAGTCCATTCTGCCCATAGGCAGTTTTTAAACAAATGTTCTTCATTTTCCTGATCCTGCAAACATCTACACAAATGTCAGAATTAGACATGTTGAGCCTCCACCTCTTTCTGTTGGTAGCAAGGGCTTTATGCCAAAGCTGCCACATGAATGCCTTGATTTTTGGATGAATTGGACTTTTCCACATGAAGGTCAAATTTCTGAATACCCTGTCAGGGTCAATATTCCATTTCAAATGAATGGATATTCCTTGGTGCCTGTTGAGATACCTGTAGGCCAAGTTAACTCTGTATCTACAAAAGCCATTAATATGCCAAAATTCATTAGTATCATGCCATTCTCCAATTGCCAATCTCTGAGAGATACTATTGAAAAGCTGCCTGGAGTCCTCTCCCATATCTCTAAGGGTGGATTCCTGATAATCAAAATTATCAATAATGTCCCTTATATAGATTATGCATCTATTAGTCCACTGTTTGGTTAACTTAGGAAAATTAGTGGCTAAACACATATTAGGATCATCCAAAATAAGAGAGGGACTCCAGAAAATAGGCTGGTCCTGAGAAAGTCCTTCTTTCCATGTATACATACCTCTTACCTTTAGCCATGCTCGAATCCATTTCTTGATAATCACAGGCATGGTGGCAGGAACAGTAAATTCAAAGTAGATGCTATGAGGCAGCTGCATTTTGAGGTTTCTCCAGCCAAAGGGATGACACTTTTCAATATAATGAGAAATAAGAACACTCACAGGGTGGTTGATCTGGTTGTTGCAGGCCCTGAAGAAATATTTTGCAGCCAAAGCAGTGGCCTGCTTCTCAATATTGATAACTCCCAGACCCCCCTTCCTTTTATGCTTGCAACATTCATCCATAGAGATAGGGACCCAGCACTTCCTGCTAGAACCACCTGCAATAAACCTTCCAATCATACCTTGCATTTTAGCCAAAACCTTCTTAGGAGCCATAATAATGGAGGATTGGTAGACCTGAGAGGAAGAAATGACTGAATTTGCCAGAATGGCTCTCCCATTTTTAGATAAAAATTTAGAATTAAGGGAGTCAACCTTTCTGTAGAATTTATCTATCAGGTCTTCCCAAAGGTCACATGCATTAATTCTAATAGCATAAGGAATGCCTAGAATTTTCGTTTTAGTACTAAGGGGGAGATACATACATCCCATGCTTGCAGCTGCATGCTCACCCTCTTCTTGATGCCTTGAGATTAACTTGGTCTTGTTAGGATTAATTTTGCATCCAGAGCATTTTCCAAAGTCCTCCAAGATAGCTTGAGTATTGTGAATGGATTGAGCCTCCAAATGTAGGAATAAGAAGGTATCATCTGCAAAGTGGACATTAAGAATCTCATTTGCTTCCTGGGAGGGAAGACTGAGACCCTTGATTAAATGGAGATCTTTTTCCCTCTTGAAGTTACTATTTAGACCTTCCATCACAATTTAAAATAAAAAAGGTGCAAGAGGGCAGCCTTGCTTGACCCCTCTTTTAATATCAAAGAATGGACTGCACTCACCATTGATAAGGACAGCAGATCTGGAATTCTTAAGAATAGCTTGGAAGACAGAAATTACATTATCAGAGAATCCAAGTTTCTTACAGCACCAGCATAAAAAATCCCAACTTACCGTGTCAAAGGCCTTTGTGATGTCTAATTTAAGAAGGCCAATTGACTGGTTGGATTCTTTGGCCTAGGAGATACCTAAAGATGCTGTAGCTACATTGTCTAGAATATACCTTCCCCTAAGATAGGCACTTTGATTGTTGCTGATGACCTCCTCCGGGATGGGCTTAGCAATGGTACCTGTAATTAACTTATAAACCACATTGGTCAGGGAGATAGGTATATAATCAAAGAAAGTGATTGGGAGCTCAATTTTTGGGATGAGGGCAATCAAACTTGTATTAATTCTGCAGTCCAGTTGCTTAATAGTCAAGAACTCATTGGCCAAGGAGACTATATCCTTACCCAGAATTTCCCAAGATTTCTTGAAAAATTCAGCTGGGAGGCCATCAGGGCCTGGAGTCTTACCATTCTCCATTTCCTGAAGAACCTTGAGCATCTCATCATAAGAAAAAGGCATGGATTTCTATTGTAGGAACAAAAGCTCAACTTTGCTTGAATTTTTAAGGATCAACTTGGGAGATTACTTTAGTTTTTGTGTCAATATTGGTCATTCTTTGAGAATCACGAATTATGATGAGTTTAGACCGCCATCTTTATTTGGTGTTGACAGCATCTAGCCGTGGATGGCAAAAGAGAGATGATCCCGGCAACATTAATCCTAAAACCACAACAGTCCATATGAACCCATGATTATGATCTGTAATGTGGATAAATTCTACCACGATCCATGGCTCATAACCAAACATCAATACAAGAGTTAAATTTTTTTGTGTCTCATTCAAATAAGAGAAAAATGCTGACAATCTACTACAAAGACCATCGATGTTCATATCTGGATCAAGAGTTATGTGCAAATCGAGATCAAGATTTATGTACTAGGTAATCTTCCAGAGGAGGGCATTATGTCATATAAAGGATCTGGTGGCTCTGCAAGACAAGATCGCGCAAGAGCAGTGGAGCCATGAGTGCGCCGCCGAGTGTGGAGGCGTCGTCGGGCCCTTTACACGCGTAATGCCTTCCTTCTGAAGATTATCACACGTATTACACGTATGGTGAAATTATGTCCATTCATATTATGACACGTATCTTTGATCTCGGCTATGGCGGACTAGCTTCGTCTTTGATGCCGGCTATGACGGAGAAGCTTAAGAGCAACAGTTTTAAGCACAGCAAAGGGTCTAATCAGGGCCCACGCATAACCATAACATAGTTGCAACTGCAAATAAATATAGCTAAGAAAATAAGGGAAATGTTACGGCCTATAGGCTATGGCAAAGATCAAGGATCGTTGAAGGACGTGATATCAGAGATGGAGATATTCTTAAGTTGACCTTCGAGATGTAAATGACATGAATCGTTACCAAAATTCCTTAAATACAGATTCATGCAAAGATAGAACATGGCTTAAACAGATGGCACCCTTCAAGATAGAACATAATAGAGCACAAAGATTCATTAAAGAAGGCAAAACAGAGCTTCCAGGACTCTTTGATGGAAACAGATTTTTGAAACTTTGTTTCGAAGGGTTAACAAAGATTTCAGAAATTCTTCAAAAATAGATTTGATAATTTGATAGAAAGTGTTTGAGCAATAATGGATTTTTTATTGTGGGACTGCCGCATCGGGCCCAGCTTGATTGTCCCCTTTGCTTGAATAGTAGGAAGAGCAGTGCAGCAGAGTAGGTATACATGCACAGCAGACAGACTGGCGGAGGAAATATTATGCTAGATAAAATATGCCATAATTTCCAGTAATTTTAACCAAACGTATATTACATTCTGTAAATGTTTGTATCATCGACTCAATAGAATGAAGAATTCCTTCCACTTCCACTTTCGCCTCAGTTTCCTAGTTGCTTCTGCCAATAGTGAAAGGGTCACTGCTTCTTACCTTGTCAAGAAAGGGAAAGCCATCTGCAAACCAAATAGAAATTTACTTCCCTTTAGAAGAGCAAGCAAAGCGATCGCAACAATTCCTCTTATTGCTTCCACTAAAGGCAACTAAAAATACCATGTTTTTCCCTCACGGAATTTCAGCAAACTAGCTTTTGCTACAAACTTGGGCACCAACAATTCATACAACAATGCCAAGAAAGGAAAACAAAAGACTTATCTCAGCCACAAAATCTGCTCGTAGCACCTGGAAATACCTCTCATGCATCTAACTAATGGGTGTGACATTCCTTAACTAATATATACAAGTAGCTTCTTAACCACCATCACACGACATTCTAGTCATTGGCCACCAGAAGACCACCTAATCAAGTTAGTATATTCGTGTATAGTAGTTATGACTCCACATATAGGGGCCGGGCACAGGGGAAGCCAACCTATGCTAAATCATTGGTAAGAATGTCCAACCTTAGGGATCATAAGATAAGATAAGATAAGATTTTTACGTCCACGGGAACCCAACGGGTTATGGGACGGCACATGCAAGGGCAACAGCCCATCTAAAACCTGGGGACTAGGCCCCATCACCAAACACAATAACCTTAGAAAGAAGTAAGTGTGCCCCCTTGACTTCTCCAATTGACTGATGACCTACCCAGTGGCCCTTGATCTTCCAAATTCGTCCTTTTTTTTTATAAGAGAGACAGATTCACTCTTTACAATTTTCGGGATTGAGCAAGAGGAGAGAACTCATGGGAGCAGCTTAGATGGGCATTTGGAACAGTTTCCACTTAAGGGAGCAAAGCGCCAAGATCATGGACAACAGTGAGTGAGCTCCTGTTAAATAACTTTATCATGATTGTTGAACAATGTGAAGAGCTGGTTTTGTTTGAAACATACTAAATATGTAATGATCATGTTATGGTCACTTAGCTTAAAATTAAAGATGTTTAGAGCATGGATGTATTTAGAATTCTCCTCAATTACATTTTGTTATTTGATGAGTATATATGAAATGTGTGATATTGATTCTATACATTTGGTTGCTTTGAAATGGGAAGTAGAAAATTAACCTACTTAGCAATAACATGTTTGTTCATATAAAACCCTTAAATTGAGAGTAGCGGGGTTGTATAAATGGTAGCTGGTGTTTTACATAGTTGGCCAAGCTAGTGGGGGAGGCCACATGCCTAAATGATCTCTCATTCTCTTGTATTTGCGAGAGGTAAAATAGCTCTTAAGTGGTAACCCTAGGCTGGTAGCAAGAATAACATGGGCAGACAACAATCACAAGGAGACTGAGCATGGGTCTGACACCTCATAGGGGGCAAACTCCCTCTTAATGGAGTTCATCGAGTACTATTAACCTTGACTCAACTTCAGGTGCGGGGATGCATAGCTCCCTTTGAGTATCTATTGGGATGTATGTGTGGTAGGTTGCCCCAATGTCATGATTGGACTTGCAAAGGCACACGAGTTGGGTGGATGGCGTGGAACAACTTAAGCCATTGTGATACCCTTTCAGTTTGAGCCTGGAGTAGAGCTCCATTATATATTTTGATGTTTCGTTCTCTCTAATGTTGACGGGATTATGATGTGTATTATCATCGCCTCCGGCATTGCCCACCACAGTGACAGTAGTCCCATCCTACTAGTTATGTCGAGGAAAGAGGGATCATGCTATATGGTGCCCGGATGACGACAGAGCATTGAGGTCACAATGGACGTCATCAGCCCATATGGGAGGCCACAAGCACAACAAACCTCTGGTCCACAAAAAACCCTCCTAAAATACTGATGTTGCTCTTTCTTCTTCTTCCCATAGATTCATGATAAGAAGTATATACGAAAACACCTTAACCCTAGCCAAAACATACACCAATGCAACTTTTTCCTCCCATACAACAACCTTTCGGTTCCGTATACATTATAATCACTACCTATTTGTATATTCGATGTTGCTTGCATGCTTAACAATATGGGGCATGACTTGACTCAAAGTACTTGAAATTGCCAAAGTACTTGAGAATGCCAAAAGAAACACTATATATATGTACATTATATACATATCTCTTCCCATTTAGTATCTTCTATATGGGCTAGGGGAATGTGCAAGGCGGTCAATGGTTGGATAATACTTACCTTTATCCCCAATAATAGAATGTAACGTATCTAATATATAACTCATTTGGGGCCTCGACTTTGGTGTATTTGAAGTGCATTGCATTGCAAGCTCAAGGGTCTGAAGCATTGGACCATGGCAGGATACTTCTTGAACCAATGCTTCATCTACAATATTTATAACTTGATCAGGAAAAAAGCGTTGGACCCAATTGGGCATACTCGTGTCATCTCCAACCACTTTGTCTGTTGGCCTCTTTCCAGTGACAAGTTCTAAGAGGACAATGCCATAGCTGTAGATGTCGCCCTCGATGGTAGGAGTTGTGGAGTAAGCATATTCTGCACATTCATGTAGAACGCAAAAGGTCAAATGACTAAATCTTTAAGGTACATAACATGATAGAACAATGTAGAAAACAAAGAAAAGAGAATTCTGAATCTTCATGTGAAATTGCAAGAGATTAAGATAGTACTAACAATGTAGATACCACTAACAATGTACAAAGCAGAGGAAAGAGCACAAGCAAAAGGAAAGAATAGCAGAAGTAAGAACCACAATAAGAAAATAGAGAATACAAAACAAAGGAAGTGTGAGAAATGTGCATACCAGGAGCCAAGTAGCCAAGTGATCCACCAAGATTAGAGGAAAATACATCTTCCTTTGGATTGCTGATGCGGGCAATTCCAAAATCTGCAATATGAGCTACCATCTCTGAATCTAGAAGAACGTTGCTAGGTTTTAGATCACAGTGCACAATAGAGACTGCACCATAGTTGTGCAAATAATCCAAACCATTGGCAACATCCAATGCTATACTTAATCTAGCGGCCCAGTCTAACTTGCATGGCTGCATCTTGTGTAGCTGATATTCAAGGCTGCCATTTGGCATGAAGTCCAAGACTATGGCCATGTTCTCAGTGTTGCCGCAATACCCCAAGATCTTGACCAGGTTTCTATGCTTGATCTTGAATAATATTCTAAGTTCTCGCTCGAATGTCTTGCGAGCACTCACGCGCGAATTGAGTTTCTTTACTGCAACCACCCTACCATCTCGCATCTTTCCTTTGTAAACTGTACTAAATCCCCCGGTGCCTACAACATTGCTACTGCTGAAGTCATTGGTGGCCTGAGATAGCTCGCGCATGGTGACCCTTGTGCGGTCCACAAATAAATCCCCATCTGAGGAGTCTGTAGTAACATGCTTTGAAGACTTAAACACATGATAAAGTGTCAAAGTAACTAAACTGAAGAAGAGACATGCTGCAATAATGATGATAATGGCCATCTTGTATGGCGCTAGTGACCTCTTAGATGATGGACTTGTGCCAGTTGCACACTTGACATTGATAACTGATCCACAGAGTCCTGGATTGCCACTGAAAGATGATGTTGTGAGATTAACAAAAATGCCTGTATCTGGAATTTCTCCTGTCAAATCATTGTATGATAAGTTTAGCAGCTTTAGGTTCACCAGATTATCCAATGATTCTGGGATTTCCCCTGTCAACTTGTTCAATGATAAGTCTAATGTTTGAAGCCCCAAACAAGAACCTATACTCTGTGGAATACTCCCACTTAGCTGGTTCCTGCTCAGATCGATGGAAACCGCATGCTTCATGCTTCCTATCTCTGATGGAATTTTTCCTGTTAATGAATTTGCTGATGCTGAAAAGCTATACAAGTCTGGGAGACTGGCAACCTTTGCAGGAATCTCTCCAGTTAAATTGTTGTAAGAGAGATCCAGCAAGTACAGACGAAAAGAGTTGCCTAGGGCAGGTGGAACACTGCCAACAAGGTGATTGTGTGAAAGATTCAATTCAAACAAGAATCTAAGATTCCCCAAGCTTGGAGGTATTTCACCACCAAATTTGTTGTTCGCCATGAAGAGCTTGCCAAGCGCAGAACAATTACTAAGGGAAGAAGGAATGGTTCCCTCTAGCTTGTTCCCTGATAACCCTAGTTGCTGCAGCTTGTAGAGCAAGCCAAGTTCCTCAGGCACGAATCCTTCTAGTTGGTTGCTAGAGAGACCAAGATTAGTCAGATTTTTAAGTTGTGCTAGTTCAGGCAAAATGGTCCCTGTTATCATGTTTGATTCCAAGTTAAGCTCATTGAGGGAAGTACAATTGGTCAAAAAGCGAGGTATAGGGCCTGTGATTTTGAAGTTGAAGGATAACTGAAGCTGAGTTAGGTATAGTAGTGGAGGGAGCTCAGGTAAAGGTCCTGAAAGCTGGTTAGAGCCGACATTGAGACTCCCTAAGACTGAGCAGTTGCCAAGAGATGCTGGTATTTGGCCTGTCACTTTGTTACCCCAAAGGCAGAGTAAAGTCAGGTGCTTGAGCTTCCCATATTCAGAAGGAATGGTGCCAGTGAAGTAATTTCTACCAAGGCCAAGCGACTCGAGTTTCGTGCAATTGCTAAACTGCACTGGCACATCACCAACAAATTGGTTATCCCATAGATCTATATAAGTTGCTTCACTTAGCAGACCAAGTTCAAGCGGTACTGTACCACTTAGCTGGTTTGTATACAACACTAGCTCTTGTATTAAAGTGCAGTTGGCAAAGGACTTAGGTATACTGCCTGTCAGGTTATTGCTGTACACGGAAAACCATTTCAAATCCTTGAGTCGCCCAACCTCAGAAGGTATGGGACCTGAGAGGAAATTTCTGTACACCTCCAGCCTTTCAAGCTTAGAACAGTTGAAAAGACTAACGGGTATGCTTCCTGTTAAGTCATTCTGCCATAGTAACAAGCTTGTAAGTTCACTTAACAAGCCAAATTCAGATGGTATATTGCCAGTAAGATCATTGTTTGTCAATGATAATTTCTGGAGCTTGGAGCAATTCTTAAGTGAAGCAGGTATGCTTCCTGTAATGTTGTTATAACTCAAGGACAAAATTTGCAAATTACCTAGCAATCCATACTCTCCGGGGATGGTCCCAGTCAAAAAATTCACAGAAATATCCAGAAAAGCAAGGCTGGTGCAATTAGCAAGCTGAGGTGGGGCAATTCCCGTTAGCTTGTTCTTATACAGATCTAAAGTAACAAGGGAAGAACAAGACCCTAATTCTGGTGGTACAGAGCCAGAGAAACTATTATGGGACAAATTAAGAACCTTGAGATGGAGCAATTTACCAAAGTAAGGAGAAAGAGAGCCACTTAGCTGTTTGGAAGAAAGGTCAAGCTCTGTGACAACCCAAGAACCAGAAGAAGAAATCTGTTCACAAGAGACGCCATTCCAGGTGCAAAATGAAGTAGAAGAGTTCCAATTTTTCAAAAAACCCAGAGGATCTCCGGTGATGTCCTGCTTCAACAGTAAAAGAGCTGATGAATCCCCATTGTCGGAAGAGGAACAGAGTGTGAGGGAAAGAAGGAAGAGGAAAAAGAAGAGGGCCATGGCCGTGGCGAACGCCATGTTCCGAAGCCTGGCTGGCCAGAGTAGGGAACATCTGCACATTTAAAGGAGGCAGGGCATAATCAAGAGCCAGGTGGAAATGTTTGCTAGCCCGAAGACGCGGAAAAAAAGGATTCTGGGCTAGTATATGTTAATTTCTTCATTTCGTACGCCTATGGACCATAGAAATTCCACAAGTTAGTGTGGACTTGTCAACAATGGTAGCCTAGCATCCTGTTCATGTAGCAGCTTTTTGCTTTAGTCTTCTGCGCCTTAGTCTTTGCCACTATGCTTTCTTACATGGGATATGGGTTTTGGCTGGTAGCAAGTAGCTTACCCAAAAATCTCCCTCAATAGTCCGATACTTCGAGTTACCAACTGGAAATTTATACAGAAAAACACGGGAAAATCTACCCAAAAATCTCCTGCCACTAAGCAAAAAATCTTCTTGACCCGCCCAACACTCGTCTTGAGCAAGTCCTGAAAATAACATCTCCCATTTATTGATGGAAGCGATGGAGAAATTTAAACATCCACAAGATGTGTGATTTCATAATGTTAGAGGGAAGGACTTTTGACCCAATTACATTTGCTAATGTCATTCTCCCTCCCTCAACACAAACTTCCTCTCCACGCAAAGAATGACTAATCATATCATGCGATGTGTCCCGAAATGTCCTCCCCCCTAGCATTACGATTCGAAATGTTCCTGCACAAGCCATCATGCCTAGTTTGGACCTGGCTGGCTGGCCATATAGAT
Source organism: Isoetes taiwanensis (assembly GCA_021234155.1). NCBI lineage: Eukaryota > Viridiplantae > Streptophyta > Lycopodiopsida > Isoetales > Isoetaceae > Isoetes > Isoetes taiwanensis. Next base: position 3,943,801 of record JAJEKV010000016.1, on the reverse strand, counting down.
CTCTTGTCGCCCTATTCTATTACATACAAGAATGCACATCACAATATGCAGCCATGCAGAGAGAGCTCGAGTCCTCTTGTCAAGTCATTTCCACAATCATGGGAGTAAATCTTGGCCATATAAAATTCGAGTCTACCCTCGCAGCAAGAAAAAACAAGAAAATATTCTTGAAATATACTACATGTCATCGATATCCACATACGACATCCCAAATAATATATGAAGTGTCTAAGCATGTCTCTATAGTCATCACATCACCAAAGACAACAATAATAGTATATTAGAGTGCCAGTTAAAAAAAATCTGTTAATGCACCGTGGGTAGCCCTTAACAACTTGGCCCTCAAGTTTTAAGGCTGCCTTGCAAGAGTGTTACCCACTAGTAACACATTAAAAAGTGCATACACACCTAGTTTGTTATGCCAAATGGCTATAAACACCTAGTTTGTTATGAAAACCACCACAAAACCACTATAAAACTCTCGGGCCCAAAACACAGTCCTGCTCCTAATACTCCACACATTTCAAAAGTCAACGGAGCATCACCAAGTACATTGGACGGTCAGATTGCTCTCTAACGCACTCTCGACAATTGATGGCAAAGCAGTCTCTACCATCAAAAGGATATTCTATTATCCTTCCTCCAAGGGTTTGCCCTTCAGGCAACCCAAATTACAATTTGATTAACTATCAAAAATGACATGTAAACAAAGTGGTAAAAGAAAAAAAAAAAAGCTTAGAATTGAGAATCATCGTGTGTAAAGTAGTGGTAGAATAAGTGGCTCCTAGAGTTTATAGAATTGACTACTATGCACAAATTTCTGCAAATAAAAACAAATATGGCCTCCAATAATTTAGTGCAAAGTTGCTTCATTACTCCTTACAGCTAGAAGATTGACTATAAGTCGCCAATAGTTTGAGTCTCTTCTACGATTCTTCTTTCTCTTCATCTACCCTTTCTTATATTATTTGGGTAAAAGAAAAGATAGTGACATTAGAGAATTGGACGACCTAGATCAATTAGAGGGGGCTAACAAATGTTACTTCATTGTTCAAACCCAAACCAATCAATTTACAAGACTAATACCCACCAAGTGTAGTCTTTACAGAAATATAGATAAAAATTTATCAGAATTTTTTTGCCATGCAATAATTCAACTGGAGATATTCAAATCTAGAAATTTACACTTTTGAATTGGAAAAATCCTTCTATGCCACAGAGTTTTTCCAACACTCCTCTCATCATGTCCCTGAAGCTTCATCTCTCATTTATTGATGGAGAAGATGGATAATTTTATATCCACAAGCCGTGTGATTTCATATAGGCTTCTCATTGACCCTATTCTATTACATGCAATAATGCACACCACAATATCTAGCTATTCAGAGGGAGCTTGAGAGATACGCCCTTAGCGAGTTATTTCAAAATCATGGCGGTATTGTCCGTAAAAAAAAAAGTCTAAGTCCCCATAATGGCCACCTACTTAGCATTTAAGATTCTATACATGAAATCACTAGGCCCTTCCATGATCATGGTGTCTCACAAGGATGTTAAGCATAAATAAGAGAATATTCCTAAAATACATCCCAACATATACCAAAAATGTCATTACATCATCAATGATGTAAAAGCCACTTAGAGAAAATTCAAATGTGTGAGCCAATGGCACCATGCCACGTGGCTAAAATTTGCCATTGTTTTCACAGAGGATATATCGAGCAAAGAGACATTCCCTTAGACAAAATAGTCTACTAGAAATCCATGTGAATGGTAACAAGGTAATGGCTTTTAATTTCTAACCAAGCCAATAAAAAAATAATAAACAGGCGATGAAGCATTAGAGGGTTGCCCTCTTTGTGTTAAAGAAGCTTAAAGATAGTTGTAATGTTTCGATGAAGGCACTGCGAGTTTTCTTATATGTATCAGCCTCTAATGGAGTGGTTACAAATTATGACTTAGGAAAAAAAGAAGAAGAAAAAACTAGTCTGGTCTAGTTGTTTTGTTTTAGTTACCAAGTCTAAGGCAAAATCTAGAGCTCTAAAGGAGTTGATAGCAGAGAATTACAATAGCCACACTATCAAAAAAACTATCCTCTCAAAATACTCTATGTAATTGTGCCATTAGCTGTTAATTTATCATTGTTCCTCAATTTCTGCAACCCAAAGCTGCCAAATTGAACCAATCTTGAAGTTTGATCCATGTTTTTGTGTAAAGGGATTAGGTTAATGCAAATCTATTGATAGGTAATCATTTACAACGGTGGTACGGAATGAGCACCATTATTGTACATGTTAGACTGCCTGCATGTTTTTTTCATGCTTCAGAGTATTTCTGAAATTCTGAACAAAGAAGTGTCAAAGAATACTCTTAGGCTTTTAATTCTAGGTAGCTCCTTCCTATAAACCATGTTGCAACTCGCCCTTTCAAAGCTGAGAGGACAACATCCTGCTTCAGAACTTGAGGTGATATAATCAATGTGTTGATATGGACCTTTGCCAATCTTGGTTTTCGCCAATCCTATTGTGTCAAATCTTTTCCCCTTTTCGAAAATTTATGGGAAGGAAAAAGACAAGGGGGAAATAGCCTCATCGCATCTTACTGAACAATAGTGTACTTGGACCGGTACCTCTTCATATCTAACTAGAGCAAATCTTAGGTCATGAAACTTTCTTAGAACTTATGAGCCTAGCAATGTTCATATTGTCTGTGCATACTTGAAAACCTTGAGGCCTCAAAATAAGCTTATAGAGAATCACGCTATAAAGCTATCACAACACTAAGTGTAAGCTTGTTTTGAGACACGAGCGCTCAAAATAATTGAGGGCTACTTGAGCATGAGCTTGCTTGAACTTGAGATTTTTTCATATTCTAAACACCAGATCAACATTTACGATTTCAAAACAACCAGTCAAATAAAATTTAGCTCTTAATCTTGTACTTTTTAGGGATTGTTATACCTTTTAAAGATTATATATTCATTCCTTCATAGAATTTATAGAAAAAAGATAAAGGAATGGACAAGGTTCAAGAAACATGAGGGTTTCGTTTTAGATTACATGTATCAAATCTGCTAAGATTTTCAAGGTAAAATGAATTTCCAAAATGTGAGACTTCACAGCTTTTGTGGGAGTTAATCTTATAGTTTGTAACTTGCGGATCTTTTAGGTAGAAAATAATCTCTACCAGAAGCACATAAAACAAATCCATCTCTACCTTAGTAGCAACTCGTCTAATTTTTTCTTTTAAATCTCTCCACTTTGCTTCTGTGTTGAATTCGTCTTTGATGCAATTTCTAGAATAATTCTTAGCCAAGATAAATGTGTCATTTTTTGTCTTTTTGAGATCCCTGAAGTTTATCTCAAGCATGAGGCAACAGCTAGGCCAATATTTCATTTTTTAAATAAAGAAGTAGTGTTATGCCTAAATATTTTTACAGACCATTGTTTGAAATGTGGCATGCATGCTAATGTTTGGGGCATAATGAAATGTTCTATGGTAGTTGGGCCGTAGACGTGTTATGGTCGCATGTATTCTCTAGCCTAGGGTATGGTGCACCTAGTAGATCCTAGACTAGGGACGCAACTATTTATGGATGATAGATTAGTTGCGCGATTGCCCTAAGTACATTATGGGTATAATGTAAGGGAAGGGCAATGCTTGAATGGGTAGGCAACCCATGAAACAAAAGCTAAGGTGAAATACCTTTAATGGTTATAAACCATTGGATAGCAATATGTGACAATGGTTTAAGGCCCATTGTTTAAAAGGGTGTATTAATGGTGTTAAAAACCATTGGGCCTTTAAAGGTGAGCACCCCTTAAATCGGGGATGCCACCGCTGCCTTCCCTGGTAGCGGAATAGGTCGGGGGAGGTGACCCGGCCATTGTAATTACTTTTAAGGATCGACTGGCTGGTCAGATGTCACACGTGGCCCCGCCATGTGGGCGAGGGGCCTTCAACAAAAAAGTAAGGCGGTCCGTTATGTGAAAAGACAGAGGAGGAGAAGGCCGGATTGGGAGATAGAACCAAAGAATAAGCGGGAAGGGTCGGAGGCTAAGGAAAGCCGCAGAGAATCGGGTTGGAGAAGGAAGGAGTTAACTAATTCAAGAAAGCAAAGAGCAATCAGTAGAAGGAGGTATTGGTACCTGCGGGACTGTGGGTTGCTGCAGACAAGCTTATTCTCGTGAGTCTTGTGTCGGGTTAACTAAGCATGCCCTCTGGGCAATATCTACTGTAAAGAATATAGAGATAAAGACTACCGGAATTGTTATGCTTCATGGGAAGAGTGTAGGTTTGTGGATAAAACCGGAATCACTCTAAAACCAATACCCCCGAGTGGTTGACTCCCTCCTCTCGAAAAGCTCAGAGTGTAATGCCGAGATAAGCCGGGTGTCTTATCCAGTGTTTGGGACAGCAGGTTGCAGTAGCAACCAGAGGATGCTGCCCTTGGCCTCTTTATTTTAAGCTCTTCTCCTGTGTAATGAAACAAGTGTAGACTTGTTCTCTTAGATGCCTCGTGAGTGCTGGTGAGGTAGGCTTATGGTGTTGGTATGGGACAATATCATATGCCCGCCGGCGATCGAGTGAAAGCAGAGCGTCTATGGTGGAGCTATGCTCCACCGTTACAGTATCATTGTAATACCTAGCTCCGCAAGAGGAGTTGCGGAGAATGAAGAAGTGCGGAGGTACTTCTTCAAGGGAGTTTTATGTATTACATCTGCATGGATAAGCGTGGCTTATCCGGTAAAGAACTATAGGTGCTAGCGAGGTAAAAATCGTCACCGTAGGTATGGGGCCGGTCTTTGGAGTCCGACCAACATCCTAGTAACCTAGGTTCTTAAGATGTTTGATTTCTCCCTTACACCGATCCACCAGTAGCTGGGGTTCTAGACGCGTCTTCGCCTAGATATGGCGGGGTGTGTCTGCTTGGCAGATGCTATGGTGCGTGTGGTGGATTCCATATGTGTGTTCTTGCTGTCCGTCAGTCGTTGCTTCATGTTGACATACTGGATAACTCTTATGCATGTTACCGACACGTGGAAGCTTGTGCGTGCCGTTTGATAGTCGGGCGAGTACGCGCGGTGCATTTAGTTATCTTGTGTTGTCATCTTGTTATCCGTGATCGCGTGGCTTTCATGTATATAGCCTCGTGGAGGAAGATTTGTTCGCAGGTAATTCGATGGTTTGATGTGAATACAAATCGAAATTTTGGTACTAAAATTTTGGTTCATGAATGCTGGTATCGAGCCTGCTGCGGCTTGGACCTTGAGTAGCTAAGATGGAGCACGGCTTAAACTAGTGCAGCGCACATACCCGAAGCAGACAGCGACTCCTATGGAGGAGGAACCCGATGTAACGAGGGCTAGCTGCCGCATGTGAAACCTTAAGAACCGGAGACCATGCACGGGGGGTGAGGACTTCTTTGGGAGTGCAACAGAGCCTCAAGGCTGTATTGGATACTCAGACTGCTATGAGAACTGTATTGGAGACCCTTGCTGGCACGGATGGCCTAGGGAAGTCTGCGGAGAAGGGGAAGTCTCCGGCAGTTGTGGTAGTGGACCCGGATGTACCTGGAGCTAGTGCTGCTGTGGAGCAGACACTGAAGAGTTCCGGATTGAGCAAGGAGGACATCCGCAGTCTCGAGCGCACAAAGATCCCGGATTGGGATGGGAAAGGCACTGCTGAGGAGGCGATGGCTTGGATTGACAAGCTTGAGACCTTTTTTGAGGCTACCAATAAAGGGGATAAGGCGCGATTGTTTATTGCGCAGATGCGGCTGAAATCGGACGCCTATAGTTGGTGGAATGGTCCTACCATGAAAAAGGAGGTGAATACCTGGTCTGATTTCAGGAAATACTTTATTGGGGAGTATGCGCCTCAGCATGATGCTCGTGATGCGCTTGAGAAGTTGCGGTGATCAGAAACGCATGTGTTCTCTCAGTGCTTATATCAATAAGGTACGGGGTTATATCCACAGGGTTGGAGACTTGACCGAGGCTCGGCAGGTTGATTTCTTTCTAGGTGGTCTATCCAGTGTTGCTCTCAAGAAGCAGATAATCGGGTTGAAGCCCGAGGATTTTGAGAGGGCAGCAATGTTGGCTCGTCAGCTTGGGGAAGAGGATGAGTCTTTTAAGAAGACGTCCCGGAAGTTCTCAAGGAAGAAAAACAGGTTTTTCAAGAAGAAAAAGTCTGAAAGTCCGAAAGCAGCCTAAGTCTAAGTCCGCGGTGGAGAGTCTAAGAAGCGTAATATGACTCTAAGTCCGGTGGTTCCAGGAAGAGGATTTTTCGCTATAGGTGTGGGGAGCCGGGCACATTAGTCGGAATGCTCTCAGCCCACGTAACAAGAAAGCCGATAATAAGAAAGCAAACGCGGATCGAAAGGGGTCAAGACGCATTGGAATCTAAGACGGTTTCAGCCATTGCCATGGAAGAGTCATGCGGCTGGATAAGCCCGCAAGCAAAGACATCGCGGGACATGTTTGTCGGATGCGGTGATTAGATTCTTGGGCAGAATCTTGGGTCAAACGTTGTTGTGTTATTGGATTGTGGCTCTTCTGACATGTTTGTGTCTTCTAAGTTGGTGGAAGAACTGCACCTACCTTGTGTAAAGACTAATAAGTACAAGGTAGATGGGCCTTTTGTGAATGATTCTCAGGTGGAGGATCGGAAAGCTATTGGGGTGCCCTTGTGTATTCAAGGTTACCAGGAAAAGCTTGATTTTGACCTCTTGGATGTTGGCCGGTATGATGTGGTGCTGGGGATAACATGGTTGCAGCGGGTTAAGCCTACTGCAATAGATTGGAACACTCACCAGGTGACGCTGAAGCACGATGGACGTGAGATCTTTCTGCAGGGGAGTCCTTTAACGGGAGCTTCCAAGATCGTGTCGTCGCTTCAGGTCAAGAAACTGGTACGTAAATCTTCCAATCAATGTTTTCTTCTATTTATTGATGAATGTTATCCTGCTTTTGAGTGCTGTCATATGAGTGCTGATAGTGAGGTCATTGAGAATTCAAAAGGCCAGAGAGAGTTGCAGGATCTGTTGTATGAATTTCAGGATGTGTTCCCTGAGGAACTGCCTGAAGGCCTTCCACCTAGTAGAGCGATTGAACATGAGATTGATTTAGAGCCTGGATCCAAACCTGTATTTCGTAGCCCTTATAGATTGTCCATATTGGAACAAGAGGAGGTAAAAAAGCAGGTTCATGAGCTGTTAGCCAAAGGGTTTGTGAGACCTAGCAAATCCCCTTATGGTGCTCCTGTCATTCTAGTCAAGAAAAAGGACGGATCAATGCGGATGTGCATTGATTATCGTGCCTTGAATAAGATCACGATCAAGAATAGGTACCCCTTGCCTAGGATTGATGAGATCATGGATAGATTAACAGGAGCTAAGTATTTTTCTAAGTTGGATTTGCGCAGTGGTTATCACCAAATAAGGGTGAAGGAGTCGGATGTACATAAGACTGCCTTCAGGACCACCTTTGGTCATTTTGAATTTTTGGTGATGCCTTTTGGACTAACGAATGCTCCTGCTACTTTTTCCAGAATGATGAATGAGGTTTTTGCAGGATGTCTTGATACTTTTGTCGAAGTATTTCTAGATGATATCCTGGTTTATAGCAAAACCTTGGATGAGCATTTGAATCATTTGCGTTCTGTGCTAACTCTGCTCAGACAGCATAAGTTGTATGCAAAGATGTCAAAGTGTGAATTTTTGAAAGCACAGGTGGAATATTTGGGCCACATTGTATCTGCTGAAGGTGTAGCTGTGGATCCCAAGAAGACGGAGGCAATTCAGTCTTGGCCTGTGCCAAAGAATGTATCTGAGTTGCGTAGTTTCTTGGGATTGGCCAGTTATTATCGCAGATTTGTCTGGAAGTTTGCCAAGATTGCAGCTGCTTTGACTATGTTGTTGAAAACTAATGTCCAATGGCAATGGACGGAGAAGCAGCAGCAGGCAATGGATATGCTAAAGAGGTTGCTGACCTCGGCGCCTATTCTGTTGATTCCAGACATGAGTAAACCTTATGAGGTTTACACGGATGCATGTGGTTATGCCATTGGTGTTGTTCTCATGCAGGATGGTAGGGTGGTGGCGTATGAAAGTCGCCAACTCAATGCTGCTGAGAAGAATTATTCCACCTATGAGCAGGAGTTACTGGCAATGGTTCATGCGCTCAAAGTCTGGAAACATTATCTCCGCAATAAGTGTGAGTTTGTGGTCTATACCGATCACAAACCATTGAAATTCCTGCAAAGCCAGGCCGAGGTAAGTCCAAGGCAAGCAAGATGGTTGGACTTCCTTTCTCAATTTCATTTTCATGTTGAACATCTTCTCGGGAAAAAGAACCCTGTTGCTGATGCTCTTTCTAGGGTTCGAGAAGTAAATGTGATGGTTCAATGTGAAATTGCTTTGGTGTCACAGATTAAGCAAGCATATGACTTGGATGCCTATATCCTGAGTATGCAGCATCTATCCAAGTTACCTGATGCTTGGGATATCCAGAATGGCCTCTGGTATCATAAGGGACGTATTTATGTTCCTGCTGTTGACACTTTGAGAAAGCAATTGTTGAGCGAATTTCATGATGCACCCTATGCTGGGCATGGGGGTGAGTGGAAAACATATGAATCGCTCAAGAGAATGTTTTATTGGCCTAGCTTGAAAGAGGATGTGCAGGAATATGTAAAAGTCCGTGAGACTTGTCACAGTTAAAGCGAAGTCGAGGCAAGACGGGGAGCGGCAACCTCCGCCGGTGCCAGAGGAGAGGTGGAGTGAAATCTCTATGGATTTCATTGTGAAATTGCCTCGTACTGTGCATCACTATACCCAGATACTTGTCATTGTGGATAGGTTAACGAAGTATGCACGCTTTATACCTCTGACAAAGAATGCTGATGGCTTGGCGGTGGCCAAGGCTTATATGCAGCAGGTATTTCCTATTTTTGGATTACCCAGAGCTATTGTAAGCGATCGCGATGTGAAATTCACCGGGAATTTCGGGCCAATTGTTCTCTGCAGATTGAAATGCACTCTTCAGATTCTCTAGTGGAGATCATCAGGAAAACGGATGGGCGGTGAAAAGAGTGAATCAAATTCGGAGGATATGCCGAGATCTTATGTGGCCACTCAGCAATCCAGATGGGAGGACTATTTGCCAATTGTGGAGTTTGCTTACAATAATGGGTTCCAACAGAGCATCAAAACTAGCCCATTTGTGGCTACGTTTGGGAGAAATCCCAGAGGACCTGTATCGTTTGGTTTTGATGGGCTGAAAACTGATGCTGCTATAAGTATGCTTGAAGGCATGGATGTGACATTTGGATTGTGTCAATTGCATATGAGACAGGCCCAGGATCGGGCAAGGGCACGTGCCAATTTGTCAAGAGCCCCGATCGAGCTGCATGAAGGTCAGATGGTATACCTTCGTGTGGTCTTTCCTGCGAATCTGAAAAGAAATGCAATATTACCATTGCTTGCAGGAAAGAAACCAAAGCTCTCCCCAAGATACAGTGGTCCTTATAAGATTGTGAAGAAATATAGTGATGTTGCCTTCAAGTTGCAACTTCCACCGAATGTGGACATTCATCCAGTTTTCCATGTGAGCCAGTTGCGACCAGCTCTGAGAAAAGCTGCGAATGTGGTGCCTTCTCAGGAACACATGGTGGAGTTGGATAGAATCCCTACCCCTGAAAGAATATTGAATTCCCGGATAGTGCGGATCCGCCAAAGAGACCAGATGGAATTTCTGGTGAAGTGGAAACATAGACCTGTCTCAGAGGCGACGTGGGAGAGTCGTCGTTTCATGACTCAATATCCGGATGTTATGGCTCAATGGTCTGGAGCCGATTCTTGAGGACAAGAATCCCAGGGGAGGAGTAATGTTATGCCTAAATATTTTTACAGACCATTGTTTGAAATGTGGCATGCATGCTAATGTTTGGGGCATAATGAAATGTTCTATGGTAGTTGGGCCGTAGACGTGTTATGGTCGCATGTATTCTCTAGCCTAGGGTATGGTGCACCTAGTAGATCCTAGACTAGGGACGCAACTATTTATGGATGATAGATTAGTTGCGCGATTGCCCTAAGTACATTATGGGTATAATGTAAGGGAAGGGCAATGCTTGAATGGGTAGGCAACCCATGAAACAAAAGCTAAGGTGAAATACCTTTAATGGTTATAAACCACTGGATAGCAATATGTGACAATGGTTTAAGGCCCATTGTTTAAAAGGGTGTATTAATGGTGTTAAAAACCATTGGGCCTTTAAAGGTGAGCACCCCTTAAATCGGGGGGATGCCACCTGCGTCTTCCTGGTAGCGGAATAGGCTGGCCGGGAGGTGACCCGGGGCCATTGTAATTACTTTGGCAGGATCGATCTGCTGCTGTATGCCGCCACGTGGCCCTGCCATGTGGGCAGGGGCCTTCAACAAAAACAGTGGGCGGTCTGTTACAGGAAAAGACAGGAGGAGAAGGCCGGATTGGGAGATAGAACCCAGTAACAAGCCCGGAAGGCTGGAGGCTAAGGAAAGCCGCAGAGAATCGGGTTGGAGAAGGAAGGAGTTAACTAATTCAAGAAAGCAGTAGCAATCTGTAGAAGGAGGTATTGGTACCTGCGGGACTGTGGGTTGCTGCAGAGAAGCTTATTCTGGTGAGTCTTGTGCTGGGCTAACCGGCATGCCCTCTGGGCAATATCTACTGTAAAGAATATAGAGATAAAGACTACCGGAATTGTTATGCTTCATGGGAAGAGTGTAGGTTTGTGGATAAAACCGGAATCACTCTAAAACCAATACCCCCGAGTGGTTGACTCCCTCCTCTCTGAAAGCTCTGTAGTGTACGCTGAGATAAGCTGGGGTGTCTTATCCAGTGTTTGGGACAGCAGGTTGCAGTAGCAACCAGAGGATGCTGCCCTTGGCCTCTTTATTTTAAGCTCTTCTCCTGTGTAATGAAACAAGTGTAGACTTGTTCTCTTAGATGCCTCGTGAGTGCTGGTGAGGTAGGCTTATGGTGTTGGTATGGGACAATATCATATGCCTGCCGACAGTCCAGTGAAAGCAGAGCGTCTATGGTGGAGCTATGCTCCACCGTTACAGTATCATTGTAATACCTAGCTCCGCAAGAGGAGTTGCGGAGAATGAAGAAGTGCGGAGGTACTTCTTCAAGGGAGTTTTATGTATTACATCTGCATGGATAAGCGTGGCTTATCCGGTAAAGAACTATAGGTGCTAGCGAGGTAAAATCTGTCACCGGTATGGGACGGTGCTGGGTCTGACCAACAGTCTAGTAACCTAGGTTCTTAAGATGTTTGCAGTTTTTCCCTTACACTGGATCCACCAGCGCGGGGGTTCTAGACGACGTACTGTCTAGATATGGCAGGGTGTGTCTGCTTGGCAGATGCTATGGTGCGTGTGGTGGATTCCATATGTGTGTTCTTGCTGTCCGTCAGTCGTTGCTTCATGTTGACATACTGGATAACTCTTATGCATGTTACTGACACGTGGAAGCTTGTGCAGGCTGTTTGATAGCTGGCGGAGCATGCGTGTGCATTTAGTTATCTTGTGTTGTCATCTTGTTATCTGTATACGTGGCTTTCATGTATATAGCCTCGTGGGAGGCAGTACTTGTTCTGTGTACTCTGATGGTTTGATGTGAATACAAATCGAAATTTTTGGTACTAAAATTTTGGTTCGTAACAAGTAGTCTACTGAGTGGACCTCTTTGCTTGTTCCAATATACTAGATTCAACTTATTGCTTTGGTTTGTATTATAGCTAAATCTCTTCGCTTCATCCATGGATCAAAACACATTGTAGTAGATCATTTGGCATGTCTCCACTGTCCCTGTAACGGGCCCATGGTAGACCGCTCGAGTATTCGAACCTTGAATGTGCTTGTGGGGTGTTCCCGAGACATTGGCATAAATGGGTAGAAGAGACTACTCATAAACGTCTAGACGGTTTTGCCCAGTTAGTTAAGGGCATGTCGGGTAGGAACATTACAGTTGGCATCAGAGCAGGTCTCGAGTTCGAGTCTCCATGGGTGCCTATATGCATGGGTAATTTGCAAAGACTTGGTAATCATTGTGACACGGTATAGCTTTGGATGATTGAGGACATAGTTTCTCAACATGTCTCCAAAAATTTGTTGGTGCGCTCCATTTGCCCATTGACTGCGAATGAAAAGGAAAACTCATCCACAAGTTGGTGTAGATCGTGTTGAAGAAGTCTTGCTAAAAGCCGCTGAAGAACTTTGGATCTTTATTGGTGCTGATCACCCTGTACGTTCTATGCAGCCTAAAAAAAACTCTTATGTAGACAACACGGCTAGATCCAAAGTTATGCCTGTGGTGCGGCGTGGCAAGAATGTGCCCTTTTTGATAACTTATCTAGCACCACCATCGATGCGTCAAAGCTCCTTGTTGTCCTTGAAAAGCCCACTATGAAAACCATGCTGATGACTTCCCACTTGGCATCTGGTACCACCCAAGGTTCCAAAACTCCTAGAATTCGAAGTTGTTCTGCCTTTGTCTACTGACACAATTGACATTCTTGGATATACCTGACTGTATGCTTCTTCATGCCCAGCCAGAAGTAGCTACTTCTAATCTTGAAGTAAGCGTTTATAGATTCTGCATGGCCGAAAGTAGGGCTATTATGCGTGTCATAGAAGATTTTCCTTACTCCTGGTGCTTTAAGTAGGCATAGTTGTTCTTTGATATTAAAGATTGCCTTCCTTTTTAAAACATTTGAAGGTTTCTCTTTCTTAATCCATCCTTGAGCTCTTGCAAAGACTAGACCATATGTGCTTGAACTTTATGTTAGAGGAGATGGCTTCTTCTATCTTCTTGCCGAATCTGCCTGCCGAAGTGGAGATGGCATTGCAAAATGATGCTTCAAAAGCTTGCCAATAAGTGGCGACGTGGAGCATTCGATAGACTCAGGGTGTTACTGTGAACTCATAGTGCCCATACCATGTTCTGAAGGAGTCTTATAAATATCCTCCCCCTTCATCCTTATTTGATGATTGCTCGACCTTAAGTTGATTTTGTAGAAGAATCTTGCTCCTTGGGGCTGATCCATTATGTCATTTGGTTGTTGAGTTGCCAATGGTTGATATACATCTTTAGACTTCCATCCTGGCCGAAAGGATCCCCACGTCGATCAACTCCTACAACTGCTTCTTGAGCTGTGCTAGTCGGCTCTGCATCTGGTGCAAGAGTGATTTCAAACTCTATGCCTCTATAGGGCAAAAGCTCTCAATTTTCATCCAGAGGTATATCATGGGACTTCTTGATTATAGAAATTGGCCGAGGCAACTGTTACAAAGTACCATCTTCCTTCTTACTCTTGTGATCGGGTTCAACGACTTGTAGCTTAAGTATGTACGACCTCATTCCTCATGGTGCACTTAAGTAATTGTTCACTGACATGCGTTGCGCAATTGAAATTACTTCCTTAACTTTAATTATAAGGTACTTGCCTTTTGGTGCTGGGATAAACATCTCTTGCTTATGATAATCAATTATTGACTTAGTCGGCTTTAATATTACATGCCTATTATGAGCTCATACTTGCCAATGTACATAAGTTGGTGTCGATGCTCTACTTTGCTCTGCTTAGGGTTGATGTCGAACTTGACTCTTGTTCCTTTGGTGCTGCTAATTACTCGGCCTTGCCATAATTACTGGCCTAGATTTAAACTTAAGAGTCTTTCTCTTAAAGATATCCGCATCTGGGAGGTGCAAGGTTACAAGCTAAAGAATTACTTCCATAAATCTTATGGCCACAAGTTTAGTTAGCATGACCTTTCCTTTGGGCACACATAAAAACTATATAATTAAATAATTATTCTTGTTTTAGATCTAATCTATACTCTATAATCTCCCCTTTCTTAATTATTGCCCTCTTGAAATAGTCCCACCTTTGAGTTGATGCCATCTAAGACGTTGGCGGACTTATTAGATTGCTTCCCTTCATTTGGTCGGATTATACCTTATGTTGTGGAGGTACTCCTCGTATACATGGTCGATGGTTATCCTATTATTGAATCCTTCTTAGCGAGCTGATCAAGCTCACGAAGAGGTTCCAATATGTTGGATATCTGTCGGCAATGTATATGGTTTTAGTACTCCATACATGTTTTTTCCCAATCCTTGAAGCTTTGCTCAATTCTTGGGTCCATCCTTTCTAAAAGAAATGATAAAAATCTACTCGAAATTTCGTCCCAATCCCATCATAGATGTTATCACCCATAATTCTAAGAGATTCAACTATTTGATAGGTCCTCTAGCTTGCTTAAAGCTGGTGTAGTCAGTCGTTGGAGTAGCAAGGCGATGATCCATAATTTGTTGAAAAATATGGTCTCCTTGGTCGAACATATTTTGACTCTGCTCGTTCTTAATGCTGATGTTGACTACCTCCATTAAAGTTATCCATATTAGTGGATTTGATCATGTAGTGGGCGACATAAGACTCGATGTCACATCCCAAATGCTTGAAGGTAATGTTCACCACTATGTAGAATCTTTCATGTTGACTCATCTACCTTGGAGGTTACGAGATTTGTGGATGATTCTTCTAGCTCCTGAATTGATGTTGTTGTGTTGACCTTGTTGATTCGATTCTTCGTCTTGGCAGTCACATGCTGTTGTTATAAGGCTGATGACAATGTTGAGTGTTTAACCACTTCTAACTGTGCAATTTCTCTTCTTGAGAGAAGTTTATTTGCATCCATGTGCAGGGACTATAATCTTGACTGATCAATTAGTAATGCTGGTATTTGGTCCCCCATGGTGCCTCTTCTTGATGGCGTTCCAATCTCTAAGGTGGAAGATCGAAGATCATCATGATCTTGAGATAGTGCTGACGAGGTTGATGTAGCTGCTCTGAAGTATCGGGATTGATGAGGAAGAAGTTTGTTGCAGTCTCCCCATATTCCTATTCCTGAGCAGCCCACCCTTGCTAGCTTGTAATACCTCCGTAGCCAAAGCATCTTTGCTTGAAGTCTAAATCTGATATTACTATGGCCTGTATATCTGCGATAGTTGCCCTTCCTAGGAGGTATGTCCAGTCTCATCCCTTAGAATTCTTGATGTCATGAGTCGATGAAGTCGTCTACTTGTTGGTGGCGCAGCTCTGACATTAGTCATCAATGTCGGGCCTTTCCTCGAAACAATATGGCACTTGGAGAATATCCTTGACTAGGAGATGTTCCTTCCCTAATGTATCAATTTGTAAGTGCCATGAGGCCCATTGGCTATTGCATAGCCCTACAGCCCTCTTGGCAACCCTGTGTCTATTCTTGATGTCGCAATTGTCCGTCCTGTAGGCTCCCTTTTATTATTTGTGTTTGGGCTTCCCTGTACACCATCTTGGTCTTTGATTTGCTGAAGTTTCCTCCATAAGGTTGCCTTCTGGTTTCAACTTATTGATGTTGTCGAGTGGCTCTAGTGTCGAGGCCTCGAGGATCTGCAACGAAGGTTCTCTTGACCTATTTGACCACCCTAAAGTGCGTAAGACAAATAATACTACCACAACAACAATTATTTATGTCTACTTACTCTACAAACCCTATTTTTATACCTTTATCCACTCTACCTCAAATGACCCACTTGGCATTTGGCACTTTATTAGGCACTGAAAAAGGTACTTATTTGCTGTTATGGGGTGGTATAAGGAGCAGGGCTCGAAAATAGTATGATAGCTAACCAGCAAAAATACCTTACTTAATTTACATTTGACGGATTTTTTTCCATGTAACCGGACAATCCTTTTCCTCTAAAAATTTACCAGAATATTGCCTTCCAATACAAATTACAAAAGGCAAGAGTTATATTCCTCACTATATAGTAAATTTGTAGAACACAAGGTAATAGTTATTGTAAATATAAAGCAGATCTTTATATTATTGCCTCCAAACAAAAAACTTACAACTGTTCAAAACAAATCAGTATTTTCCTTCAAAAATATATGCAAAATAGCGTGGTAAGTTTGCTCTACAAGCCAGCATGTAACATGTAAAATATTAACATAGATCTATAAATTGGCATCATAAGTCTTGCTGTAAAAATCAGCATGCTAAATGTTGACTTGGATCGCCAAAGTAAATGTGTCGACCACGATTATCAGCTTTCTTCTTCCATACTTCAATGCTTTCCGTAAAATCAAACTCGCTTGCTTGAGCAGGACCATTTACAACAATAGAGAGGCATGCATTCAAGCTCTCTACATTCAACTTTGAACGCCATCTGCTTTTTATATTAGTTCTATGGCTAAACAAACTCTCGCAGATTGCATTGCTAGCGCACTGTACTAGAGCAATTTGTAACAATGTCATAATATTTTTGAAGCGTGCTTCAATTGCTGGACTTGAAGAGATCATCAAACAAACTTCTTCGATATTCTTTCGTGGCCAATTAGCTAAAGCATGCATCTTATAATCACTATACTCCCTTCTCAACACATTTGGATCAATTAATGGAGTGGCCTCTTGCTGCAATCCAGTTGCACTCTTTGTCATACCATAAAATCCAATAAGCTTCTCCAAGCTCTCCTCACCAAACTTTCGTGATTGTGTAGCTATCCTTGGCATGTTCAAAAGAGCAAAGATACTAAAATGCTTTAAAATACTTATGTCTTCAAATCTGATTTTTAAACAGTCACAAATAGACCTAGCATATGCTTTTTGTTGTTCTATAATAACTTCCAAATCCAATAAATCCTTGCTTCTTGATATGCTGAAATTTCTATATTCAGCTCCATGGATAGAAGAGCGTAAAGCTGCTAACCAGCCACCTGGAGGTCCATAATCTGGAATTATGGGAAAACCTTGTGCATCTTCTTGATATGCATTCAAATCTGTTTGAGGATCAGCAACATAATAAGCTTGAATAGCTTCTATTGAAGTCTTCACATGATCCTCAATAACTGTTATATCAATGTGATGAGCCTGGAATATCTTACTTAGAATGGTAAGGCCACCAAGTATATCAGCAAGAAAATGCAACAGGTATATAGTTTTAAAATCAGCCACCTTTCTAAAAATCTCACGAGATTCTAATTCTGTATACCTTAGAACAGCAGGCAAGTCTTCACATAATCTGCTAATTGCATTGTGCCTACTCAACCAACGTGTACTTTGAATGCCCTGTAATCTTAAAATAGAACATGCGTATTCCTCGAGCAAGTCTTGCAATTTTTCTAACCTTTTGCTACTGCGGGAAAAGTGGGCAGCAATAGTGTTGACAAGCGCTTCAATTTTTTCGAGCCATTCCATAGAAGGGTGCTTAGCTGCATCTTGCACGGCCAAGTTTTCTCGATGAGCAATACAATGAATAGATGTCATGTAGGGATGCAAATTCTTTAATCTTGCTGCAACACCTGTTTTATGGCCTGTCATGCTAGATGCCCCATCAGAGCCAAAACCCACTAACTTAGACATGTCAATTCCAGCCCCACGAAGATGGTCCAATAGGGCAGCACACAATGAACCTGCATCAGCTTTACTAACCCTTAATATGCTTAAAAAATTGTGCCTTGGCTCACTCCCATACTCCAAATAGCTAACACACACGACAAGATGTTGTTGTGTTGCTACATCAGTGGATTCATCTACTTGCACACCAAAAAGGGGGCTTGCTTTCACCTTTGCTATCAAGGATGCATGTAAACTATCAGCGATGCAACAAATGAACTCTTGGCACGCATGATCATCATGATAAAGTTGCCTAGTTATCGCTGAGCAACCAGTCAAACCAATCAAGTCTACCAAATATGCAAAGTCATTAAAAGACCAACTCCTTGCAGCCACAGTGTAAGCAGCCCTAAACAAATTTAGCACAGCACCGTCCCAGAAGAATGCATTTTCTGAACTGCAGCCACAATGGGTTTTTGTACCTTAGATGCATCTAACATTTTAGCATGCGCAGTAATATGTGTTCTTGTGGCAGCATGTTCATAGAAACTAGAGGTCTTAAAATTCCTACTTCCACCTTGTGCAAAGGGACTATTTCTTGTTGTATCAGAAATTAGCATTAATAATCATTTTCTGAAGCAAAAACAATCATTTGAGCATACCTGGAATGGAAAAACCTTCACAAGTAGTGCAAAAAATTGTGTCAGCTTCTTGATCATAGCGCATCCATAACCATATTTTTAGCCATTTGTATTTGAATATCAACTTGGGTTCTTTATTATCTTCGTCACAATCACTCTCACTTACATCATCATCATGCTCTTCATTACCTGTTGGGTTCATATCTTAATTTATTGCAGGAAATTGTGTTGAGCAGATAAAACTTCAGAGAACATACAACAATTTTATATAGACTGGGGAATACTTGAGAACACAGAGACAAGGCAATAAGTATCAGGGCAAACATATTATAGAGTATAAATCTACAGAACAGTGAAGAGGTGATAGACCAAATTCGTTTGGATAAGTATGATCCATGAAAGAAGCTTAAATAATGGCTTAGACCATTAGACTATTGAAGATGGAAAAATGAAAATATTGTTTGGATCTAGGACCATTGAATTAGTATGAGAATATTCGGCAGCATCGTCGAAATCCTTGGAGCCATTTCTGGTTCAAACTTGGTCGGTTCAATCTGGAGCAGGCATTGAACATCCGGGATAGGAATTGTTGCAAGCGGTCTGGCATAACCGCCGGACTGCTAAATAAAAGAAGTAGGAATGCAGATCGTAAAAACACTGGCAGGTTTTTGCACGCAAACAGGTTTACCTAATATGCTAGTGTTCGAGCATTAGAAGTGAGATTCGTTTGAAGAACCTTTGGAAATTAAGTTAAGGTATGAATACCATGTTAATGGTGAATTGAGATTTTGATATCTATATTATTACATTTGACATTACATTTGCTAATGACTAAAGATGTTTGGAGTTTGAATGTGAAAGGAAATTATTATGCTAAATTCTCTTGATGTGTGAGGAGATTATTCATTGTGATCTTACTGATCAGATTGAAGCATATTGGTCATCTCTTGTTGTTGAGATAAATATTCAGTGAATTACTTGCTTTGTTTTAAATACTTACATTGGTATCAGAGCAGGTTAAGACATAGATGGCAAGCAGATTTGGTGCAGGTTTGCTGAATGCAATTGATGTCTTCAAGGGAGATTCTGGCTTCCAAGTTTGGAAGGAGAAAATTAAGCATGTCTTACAAGTAGAGGGCTTGTGGGAAATTGTAGAACCAGGAGACAAAGGAGTAAGAGCAAGCAGGACTTCAAGAGTTGCTGCAGAAGGAAGTTCCAGCTCAGTAAATGGTGCTGATGCTAGTGAAGAAGCAGAAATAGTTTCTGCTAGACAAGATGGTACTGGAGAAATTGCCAAAGTAAGGGAAGCTCAAGGGATAATTATGAGCAAAGTAAGCTCAAGCATTGTTTTGAAGA
This sequence comes from Isoetes taiwanensis, assembly GCA_021234155.1. Lineage (NCBI taxonomy): Eukaryota > Viridiplantae > Streptophyta > Lycopodiopsida > Isoetales > Isoetaceae > Isoetes > Isoetes taiwanensis. The sequence goes on along the minus strand of JAJEKV010000016.1, from coordinate 3,924,382 downwards.
TAAGAGGCATGCAACCTAGTGAGATGTGGAGCTACATGCTCTTGAATTATGAGGAAAAGACATCCTCTCAAATAGATGTCTTGGAAAACGAGTTGAGGAAGTTAAAGTTCCATGACAAGGACAATATCAATGACTTCTTTCAGGTTTTTGACAACATCATTGCTGACTTAGAGGGAGCAGGAGTGATGTATACCCAACAGCAGCAAGTTTTAGCTATTTCTAGAGCAGTAAGCACTATTGGGAATATAGCCATTTTCATTAGAACACTAGCTAGAACTAGAATGGAGGCTGAAAGGATGTTAAAGACAGAAGTTGAGCAGAACAGAGTCATGGAGGATGAAGATGCCACTCAGGTTTTGTTTGCAAAAGGAAAGGGTAAGGAAGAAAGTAAGAGAAGGGGAAAAATTGGACCTTGTTATAACTGCAACCAATATGGACACTTAAAATATGATTGTCCCTCATTAACAAAGGAAATAAGTTGCTACAATTGTGGAGGGAGGGGACATTTTGCTTCAAATTGTTCTTCTCCAAAAACCTTTTCAAGAGGTAAAGATAAAGGGGGCAGAGGAAACACAGCAGCAAGAGGGAGAGGAAGGGGAAGATTCAGGAAGAATTTCAACTCAGAAGCCAATGTGGCAGAAGAAATAACTCTGGAAGAGGAGACTGAATGTGAAGATGATGAGGTAAGAGAACATAAAGCATTGATTGCTTCTTATAACAAAATTATTGACAAAGATTTTCTGATTTTAGATAGTGGAGCAGAAAGATCCATTGCATGCACCTCGAAAATCTTAAAAGAAAAAAGGGGAAGTCAAGGAGGACACATTCAAGTTGGAAATGGGGATCTACAAAGAGTTGAAGATGTTGGAATACTAGAACTTTTTGACTTGAATGGTAGAATAGTGAATTTACAAAATGTTTTGTGTGTTCCCAGCTTGGATAGGAATTTAATATCTATCTCTCAACTAGTTGACATGGGTTTGAAGGTTGTATTTGAGAGAACTCATTGTAAGATATTTGATGGAAATGAATTGAAATTTCTTGGAAGAAGAGTTGGCAACTTGTTTGGTATAAGTTCTCAGCCCATAGAAAGTACTAATTTGACCTTAACTCCAAGTATTGCTACATGGCATGAAAGGCTTGGGCACACCAATTTTAAAAACCTTGAATTCATGGTAAACAAGGTTTAATTGAGGCAGATGACAGAATTACAGAAAATCATTTGTGTAAAGGCTGCATGCTTGGAAAACACTCAAGGTTACCATTCTCAAAAGCCAAGGGCAGGGCAAAAGAAATTCTGGGTTTGATCCATACAGACCTTTGTGGTCCACTAAATATAAGAGGAATTACTGGAAAAAGGTACTTCATAAATTTTGTGGATGACTTTAGCAGAAAGACAAGAATATTTTGCTTAAGAACAAAAGACCAAGCATTTGATGCTTTCAAGGTTTTTGCTGCAGAAGTAGAGTGTGAAACAGGGAACAAAATCAAATGTGTTAGATCTGATCGAGGAGGGGAATACATGTCTGGCAAATTTGTGAGATATTGTGTTGACAAAGGCATAAAAAGACAGTATACATGCAGCCACACTCCCCAGCAGAATGGGGTAGCAGAAAGAAAGAACAAAACAATTTTGAATGCAACAAGGGCCATGTTGAAACATGCTGGGTTGCCCAATTTCCTTTGGGAAGAGGCTGTCAAGACTGCAGTACTCATACAAAATGTCTTGCCATCAAAGAGCCTAGAAGGAAAATCTCCAGAATTAGTATGGTCAGGAAAATCCCCAAGTTTTGAAAGGTTCAAGGTATATGGTTGTCTTGGATACACTCATATACCTCAGCAATTAAGGCAAAAACTTGATGATAGATCCACTATCACTTTTCTAGTTGGCTATGATGCACACTCGAAGGGATACAGAATGTATGACCCTTTAAAGAGAAGGGTGTTAGTGAGCAGGGATGTGATTTTTGAGGAAAAGATCTTGATAAGCCATCAATGAATGATGAGGAAAAATCTGCTTACATGGAAAAGTCTGCAAATGCAGCAAATGAAAATACAAGGAGAGAAGAAGATAAAAATCAAGAAGGACAAGAGGACACAGATTCAGAAATTGATAATGTTGACAATAATGAGAAGGAGAAAATTTTTGAACCAGAAGAAAGACATGAGGACGAGTTTGAAGAAAATACAAAACAAAATGAGAAAATTAGAGGAAGAAAAGGTGAAGGGGAAAGACTGCAGCAAGAGGTAAACTTTGACATTCAAAATTATGGTAGGAGAGAAAATGGAAGAAGTAACAGGTTACAAGGGCTGAATGAACTCGAAGAAGATAATAATGAAGTTTATATGGTGTTGGAATCAGGCATACCAGAAAGTTTTGAGAAGGCCATAAACTCATTGGAAGCTGAAAATTGGAAAAATGCAATGATAGAAGAATTGAAATCATTTGAGAGAACCTCCACATATGAACTTGTGGATTTGCCAAAGGGGAAAACTGCCATAGGCAACAAATGGGTGTTCAAACTAAAGGTAAATGCAGATGGGAGTCCAAAGTATAAAGCAAGGTTAGTAGCTCAAGGATATTCACAAAAGATAAGATAAGATAAGATAAGATAAGACATATTCACCTGTAGTTAAGCTAACCAGTATTAGGATGATCATTGCTATATCTAATGCTTTGAACCTTGAATTACATCATATGGATGTATGTACTGCCTTTCTTAATGCAGACTTGGAGGAAGAAGTATACATGCAGCAAGCCATAGGATTTGAAACTGGAAAAGAAAAGGTATGGAGACTCAAAAAGGCAGTCTATGGTTTGAAACAATCCCCTAGGCAATGGTATTTTTGCATTGATGGTTTCCTAAAGGAACAAAACTTCAAAAAGCTTGCAAATGATGGGAATGTCTATCTGCTAAGAAAGGAGAAATGTTTCTGCATACTTGCTATGTTGATGATTGCATTTTGGCAGCTAACAATCTGAGTTTTCTGAATGAATGCAAGGAAAAACTTAAGAGCAGGTACAAAATGACAGACTTGGGAGAATTATCTAAGTTCTTAGGGGTGGAAGTTAAGAGAGACAGAGCAAACATGAAGATCTCCTTGAATCAAAGTAAGTATATTGACTCCGTGTTAGAAAAATTCAATATGCAAAAATGCAATGCAGTTAAAACTATTATTGTGGCTGGTACAAAGCTGTCAAAGGATCTATGTCCTAAGAATGAAAAGGAAAGGGCTAAAATGAACAAAGTGCCATATAGGCAATTAGTGGGAAGCCTGCTGTTTATTGCCAATAACACAAGACCTGACATAGCATTTATAGTAAATGTTTTGAGTAGATACAACAATGATCCAGGATATGAGCACTGGCTAGCAGCTAAAAAGTGTAGGATATAAAGAGAAATTCTTCAATGGTCACAAGCAATTGTCTAGCAAGATTATTAAATTCACCTATGTACTTGAGTGCAACAAGTGATTTTAGTGGAAAGCCAAATTATGGTCACTTATTTCCACTTGATTTCTCCATATACACTTTGCAATCGTGCAACCACAAAATAACAAACAATGTCACTAGGACAATAATAATACAATGGTCAATAATCTATTTCAATAAGCTCCTTTAACCATTATATTACTGTAGCCTCGATCAATTCTTCTTCAATCTTTGTGTATGCTCGGGCTCATTCAAAATACAGTATAGTTAACTCCCGGATCATCTGCATACTACACTCCGCCTTGTTTCGGTTGGTTCTTCATACTTGTAGGACACAGTCCGCCGGTTAAGGCCTTTCCAATCTGGGTTTTTTGCTTCGTCAACAATATCCCACAGACGTTAATGTGGAAATACGTTGCCTTCGATAATATCCCACATACACACTTCAAATAATAAGCTCCCTGTACCATTGAACCTAATACTGACTTTTAAGTTAACTTCAAGAATTTCGTTAACCTTGAAACTAGGTTCATAACCGTGTTGACCATCAATTGATCATTCAGTAGTATCCTTAGCTTAGAACCTTAGCTTAGCTCATACATAGCACACTTAGGATTACCTCATAATAGATATATTGCCTTCAGCACCACATTTTAGGTTAGGGAACAATATCTGTGATTGGGCTATGATTATCCACTGCCACTGCTTCTTATGGACTATGATTTTGTTTGACCCTGTTGTGCCTACACCTTTGCCTCCCATAGACATTATCCACTGCCACTGCTTCTCATGGATATTTATGAGACTTATTAAGCTGAAAATTCATCACTCCTCCTTCAGCTTATAAGTCTGTCTAATACATTCAGTTCAGCTTTGAAGCAATCAAACTTATTTTCTGGTAAGGCTTTAGTAAAAATGTCTGCTACCTGTTTGTTGGTGTCAATATACTGCATGTGTATTAACCTTTTCTCAGCTAGGTCTCGTATGAAGTGCATACTCAATTCAATGTGTTTGGTCCTGTCATGATGTACAGGGTTCTTCACAATTGCTATGCAGCTTTGGCTGTCTGTCCAGATGTTTGTAGGATCCATTTGTTCACATTGCAATTCAGCTAGTAATCTCCTTAGCCACACTATCTCTTTGGCAACCAGTGCAGCAGCTGCATATTCAGCTTCTGCTGAACTCATGGCCACAGCTGATTGCTTTTTGCATCTCCAGGAAATAACTCCCCCTCCTAGGAATATTGCATATCCTGAAGTGGATCTCCTTGTATGCAGGTCTCCTCCCCAATCTGCATCACTATAACACCTCATGGTTAAATTTTCTGAATTAAAGCAAATACCATGCCCTTGAGTTCCTTTTAGGTATTTCAAAACTCGTTTGGCTGCCTCCCAATGTTCTCTTGTTGGATTGTGATTTCTTCTGCTGAGGATGTTGACTGCATAAGCAATATCAGGCCGTGTATTATTAGCCAAATAAAGCAAACACCCAATTAATGCCCTATAAGGAATATTTTCCATTTGAGCAATGTCTTCTTCAGTATATTCTTGCACATAAGTTAACCTATGTCCTGGAGTCATTGGAATTCTTGCTGGTTTTGCTTCAGCTAGATTGAACCTTTTCAGCATATTTTCCACATGCTTGTCTTGGTGTAACCTCAACCATTTTTGCTCTCTATTCCTGTCAACTTCTATACCTAGGAACCTTTTCAGTTCACCTAGGTCTGCCATTTGAAACCGTGATTTCAGGATGTCTTTGCATACATTTAGAATCTTCATAGAATTAGCCATCATGATACAATCATCCACATACAATGCAACTATGCAATAATCTTCACCTTGTTTGAATCTATACAAGTTGCCATCATTTTGCATCTTCTCAAACTTCTGTTCTTGTAAAAATTGGTTCATACATAGATACCATTCCCTTGGTGATTGTTTCAATCCATATACAGCCCTATTCAGTTTCCATATCATGTTTTCCCCTTTCTCATAGCCTGGTGCTTGCCTCATGAAAGCCTCCTCCTCAAGTTTTGCATTTAAAAATGCTGTTTTGACATCCATATGATGCAATTCTAAATTCAGAGCATTTGCCATAGCTAGTAAAATTCTGATGCTTGTAAGTTTTACTATAGATGAATAAGTCTCATCATAATCTCTGCCCTTTTTCTGAGTATATCCTTGAGCAACTAATCTTGCTTTAAATTTCTTGCTTCCATCTGGGTTAAGCTTGATTTTGTACAACCATTTACACCCTATGATATTCTGCTTGCCATCAGATTTTACTAGTTCATATGTGTTTGTATCTTCAAATGATTTAAGCTCATCATTCATGGCTGCCATCCATTCTTTTTTGTCTGGACTTTCTTGGACCTCTGCATAGTTCTGTGGTATAGCTTCATCTTCCAGAATGGTCATTATCAGCTCATGTTCTACTGCTCCAATACGTCTACTTCTACCCTGTTCAGTTCTGCCATAAAGTTTGTCTCCTAACTTTGCTTCTTCAAGTAATTTTTCAGCTTGAGTTTTCCTTTTCCCTTTTATTTTTACTGTATCATGTACTTCTTGCATTCCTTGTTGTAATTCTTGCTCCATCTCAGCAGCTTTATGTTCATCATGTACTTGAGTAACTTGATTCTCCTCTTCTTCTGCATTTCTCTGGATATTCTGCACCTCCTCCTCTCTTTGAACAGCCTGCTCAATCTCCTCTGTCTCATCTGCATCATTAGTATCAAATTCACCCATAGGTTCTATACCTTTAGATACTAATTTTACTCCCTTTTTGTATCTGTGTTTGTATAGGACATTCTCATTGAATAGAACATCTCGGCTGACCACAATGGTTTTTGTTTCAGGATTATATACTCTATATCCCTTAGCTTCATTGTCATAACAAACCAAAAAACCAATCTCAGCTCTATTGTCCAATTTTTTCCTTAGTTCTGAGGGGACATGTGTATATACCAAGCAACCATAAACCTTGTATTTCATATAGTCTATTTTCTCATTTGGATTCCATACAATGTTTGGTATATTCCCATGCAATGCAGATGATGGAAGAGCATTCTGAATTTCTGTGGCAGTTTGCAAGGCTTCTACCCAAAGATAATTTGGCAGACCACTTTCCTTTAGCATAGACCTGATAGCATCCATAATTGTCCTGTTTTTCCTTTCAGAGACCCCATTTTGTTGAGGAGTGTACCTGCATGTTAACTGTCTTTTGATGCCATGTGTGATACAGAATGTTTTAAACCTTGCAGATAGATATTCCCCTCCACGGTCTGACCTAATACATTTTAGCTTGTGGCCTGTTTCCCTTTCCATTTCTGCCACATATTGTTTGAATACATTTAGAGCTTGTGATTTCTTTTCCAAAGAATATGTTTTGCATTTTCTGCTATGATCATCAGTGAATGTTATGAAATATCTCTTGTTTCCTCTTCCTCTTACATTTAATGGACCACATAAGTCAGAGTGTACCAATTCTAGAGTTTGTTGAGTTTTAGTTTCTCTTTTAGCAAAAGGCAATCTATGCAACTTTCCAAGTGCACATCCCTCACAAATTTGATTGGTTTTGTTGTCTCCATAATCTATAAAGCCTTGTTTGTATAACATTTCCAATTTCTTGTAATATGTGTGAGCTAATCTGTTATGCCAGAGATCTATACCAACTTCTGATAGGGCATTCACACCACAATGTACAAGGTTGTTTAACTCAAACAAATTGCCAACTCTCTTGGCATAAAACTTCAATTCATCTTTGAGAAAAACATTACATTGCTCAGCTTCAAATGTTACTCTATATCCCAAATCACATAATTGACTGACTGAAATTAGATTTTTAATTATAGCTGGAACACACAACACATCCTCTATATTTATGATGTTTCCTCTCAAGTCTTCTAGCTGTAATAGCCCACTTCCTTTAATATCTTGCAAAGCACCATTGCCTACTTGAATCTTCCTTGATTTGGCAGTTGAAAATTGCTTCAACAAAACAGCATCCTTTACTACTGATCTTTCAGCTCCAGAATCAACTATTAAATGACCAGCTTTATTAGTACATACATTCTCATTGATAACTGCAAAACCACTTAATACCTCATCTTCATCTTGTGCTTCTGTTTTAGTTTTGTCTTCTTGTTCTTCTCGAGCAATGTATGCTCTCTCATAGCCTCGACCCCTATCTCTACCAGATCTTCCACTGCTGGATTCACCTCTTCCTCTAGAGGTTCTGCCATAATTTTTAGGTGTGGGACACTTGGATGCAGCATGGCCCCTCCCCCCACAGTTATAACAATTAAATTCCTTTTTGAGTTTAGGGCATTCATTTTTATAGTGCCCTGCTTCATGACAGTGATAGCAGATTATTTTTCCTCTCCTTTTCAGCATTAATATCTCAGGGGTTTCCTCATTTTGGCTTTGCCTTAATACCTTCTTTTGCTCCCATTCAGTTCTAAGCATCACCTCTGCCTCTTCTCTACTTTTACTTGTGTTTCTAATAAACAATGACAACAGTGATGATTTTAGTGGCGAATATTCGCCAAAAAACGAATTTTTAGGGATTTTTGAAAATTGCATACGAATGTTGGGTAGTGTACGTGGCCCCTTTTTTTGGCATATTCGCCCCGAGTTGATAGGAGGCCATCCCGCCAAGAACGTATTCGCCCTGTAATCTAATCTCAGATAGGAGTGGATTCGCCTCCATTCTACACCTTCTTGCCCCGGAGGTATAGTCATTGCAAAACTTTATGTTATATATTATCTATGTCCAAGATCTTTATTCTTTACTAATTAGTACTTAATATTGTTTTGTGGTTGAAAATTGAGTTTTAAACTGATATGAGTAGAAGCAAAACAGAAAACAAATAGATGATTTTTATTGTGTTTTACTGCCAGTATAAGAGTGGTATTTGCCTATAATTCTAGATTATAAAGCTTCATCAAGCCTATATTTCTAAACTTTAAAGCTTCAACAACAAACAAATTCGCCAAATAGTTATAAAAAAATATGGGTAGTTTAGCATATTCGCCACTAAAACTAATCTAATTCTCCTTAGATTCGCCAACCATTCTATATAATTTGCATTGGGAAAATAAATAAAAGCATCCCTGAATGACAAGGTCTCATTTTCTGCTATGGCCCTTGAAATTTGCAATACCTGACTCCTCTCAGAAATGGCAACCCCAGCACCCTCTAGGTCAGCAATCAAGTTATCAAACTTGTTAAAGAATTCAGATACATCTTCTTCCTCTCTAAGCTTTAGATTTCTTAGCTCATTTTCCAATAGATCTATTTGTGAAGATGTTTTTTCCTCATAATGCTTAAGAAGAAATTTCCACATCTCCCTAGGACTGAGGGATCTTAATTTTAAACGTATAGCAGGACTTACCTTACAAGTTATGATCCCTTGGGCTTCTTTAATTTTTGCTTGCAATGATTTTGCTCCTCCTGCACTGTTACCTCCTCCAGAACGTCCAGTGCTTGCTCCTGAGCCTGCTGCACCTGCTCCTGCAGTCTCTGCAGTCTGCTGCCCACCAGCAGTTCCAACTACTGACCCTGTAGAGGCAGTTCTGGTCAGTACCCCTGCAGACACTTGACTCCTTGGATCAACTACCTCCCAGAGGTCTTCTACATCCAGGACATGCATTATGGCATCCTTCCATATCTGAAATCCTGGTCCTCCTTTGTATACATCAATGGTGTTGAGCAGACTAGCTCCAAATCTGCTAGACATGGCTTGAGTTGGCTCTGATACCACTGTAGGATATAAAGAGAAATTCTTCAATGGTCACAAGCAATTGTCTAGCAAGATTATTAAATTCACCTATGTACTTGAGTGCAACAAGTGATTTTAGTGGAAAGCCAAATTATGGTCACTTATTTCCACTTGATTTCTCCATATACACTTTGCAATCGTGCAACCACAAAATAACAAACAATGTCACTAGGACAATAATAATACAATGGTCAATAATCTATTTCAATAAGCTCCTTTAACCATTATATTACTGTAGCCTCGATCAATTCTTCTTCAATCTTTGTGTATGCCGGCTCATTCAAAATACGGTATAGTTAACTCCCGGATCATCTGCATACTACACTCCGCCTTGTTTCGGTTGGTTCTTCATACTTGTAGGACACAGTCCGGCGGTTAAGGCCTTTCCAATCTGGGTTTTTTGCTTCGTCAACAATATCCCACAGACGTTAATGTGGAAATACGCTGCCTTCGATAATATCCCACATACACACTTCAAATAATAAGCTCCCTGTACCATTGAACCTAATACTGACTTTTAAGTTAACTTCAAGAATTTCGTTAACCTTGAAACTAGGTTCATAACCGTGTTGACCATCAATTGATCATTCAGTAGTATCCTTAGCTTAGAACCTTAGCTTAGCTCATACATAGCACACTTAGGATTACCTCATAATAGATATATTGCCTTCAGCACCACATTTTAGGTTAGGGAACAATATCTGTGATTGGGCTATGATTATCCACTGCCACTGCTTCTTATGGACTATGATTTTGTTTGACCCTGTTGTGCCTACACCTTTGCCTCCCATAGACATTATCCACTGCCACTGCTTCTCATGGATATTTATGAGACTTATTAAGCTAAAAATTCATCAAAAAGGTATTAAAATTCTTGAAGGGGACAAAAGATACAGGCATTGTTTACTGCTCAAATGATTTGAAACTAAGAGGTTATAGTGATGCAGACTGGTGTGGAGATCCAGATGAAAGAAAATCCACATCAGGATATATATTGATGGTGGGAGGAGCACCAGTGAGCTGGAGGAGCAAGAAGCAGTCTTCAATAGCTCTCTCCACATCAGAATCAGAATATGCATCAACTACACTAGCAGCCAAGGAAATAATATGGACCAGAAGATTTTTGGATGAATTGGAAATCAAGCAGGGAGAAAGTACAGAATTGTATTGTGACAATCAAAGTTGTATAGCTATGACAAAGAATCCGGTGTTGCATGAAAGAACAAAACATATTGAGATGGAGATGCATTTTATTAGAGATAATGGTAAACAAAGGTTTCATTCATTTGGAATACATTAAATCCGAGAATCAGCTTGCTGATATTATGACAAAAGCATTGAGCAGTAAAAGGTTTCAGAAGTTGTCAACAGATCTAAACTGCAAAGACACCAAGTTGTAATGCAGAGTTATGTTGGAAGTTCATTTAGTACACGTCTTGGTTCATAGCAGAAAGTTATGCTGAGATCTCAGATTATGATGCAAAGTTATGTTGGAGGTCATAAATTATGATATGAAAGGGGAATTTGTTGGGTTCATATCTTAATTTATTGCAGGAAATTGTGTTGAGCAGATAAAACTTCAGAGAACATACAACAATTTTATATAGACTGGGGAATACTTGAGAACACAGAGACAAGGCAATAAGTATCAGAGCAAACATATTATGGAGTATAAATCTACAGAACAGTGAAAAGGTGATAGACCAAATTCGTTTGGATAAGTATGATCCATGAAAGAAGCTTAAATAATGGCTTAGACCATTAGACTAAGATGGAAAAATGAAAATATTGTTTGGATCTAGGACCATTGAATTAATATGAGAATATTCGGCAGCATCGTCGAAATCCTTGGAGCCATTTCTGGTTCAAACTTGGTCGGTCCAATCTGGAGCAGGCATTGAACATCCGGGATAGGAATTGTTGCAAGCGGTCTGGCATAACCGCCGGACTGCTAAATAAAAGAAGTAGGAATGGCATAACCGTCGGACTGCTAAATAAAAGAAGTAGGAATGCAGATCGTAAAAACACTGGCAGGTTTTTGCACGCAAACAGGTTTACCTAATATGCTAGTGTTCGAGCATTAGAAGTGAGATTCGTTTGAAGAACCTTTGGAAATTAAGTTAAGGTACGAATACCATGTTAATGGTGAATTGAGATTTTGATATCTATATTATTACATTTGACATTACATTTGCTAATGACTAAAGATGTTTGGAGTTTGAATGTGAAAGGAAATTATTATGCTAAATTCTCTTGATGTGTGAGGAGATTATTCATTGTGATCTTACTGATCAGATTGAAGCATATTGGTCATCTCTTGTTGTTGAGATAAATATTCAGTGAATTACTTGCTTTGTTTTAAATACTTACATTAGCAAGCTTTCTTGCTGCTGCTTTCTTGAACATATCCATTACATTATTGCCAAGGATTCCCGTGGTATTCCTCTTCTTTGATCTTCTTACCATAATTGTTAAATCTGCACAAGTATGCACATTAATCAGAAAACCTTGCATAATTTGGCGATGTATATTTCAGAAAATCAGTAGTTTCAAGCTGGTATGATCTAATTTTTTGGCATACAACAGTAAATATCAGACATACAACAGTGGTCCTGGAATGCACCAATTTTTAAGCAAAACAAAAAGGACTAACTAAAACCTCGTACCTTAAATACCTTTGCTACTTCATGCATCCAAACTTTCTTGTGCTTGAGACCATCAGATTGTATTAAAATCGTAACGTAACTACACGGTGTTTTTTCTCTCTCGCTTGCTACACTTCTCCGGATAGAAACAATCAATTTCGTCGGCACGACCACTAATCGAACTCTAACTTAGATCCTCCGCTTTGAATTCTCTTTGAGAAAGATCTATGAGGATCAAAATGCTCCTCCTGTAATTACACTAGTTTCGATCCCCCCGCAACCAAGGTATGAAGAAGTGGCGGAAGTAAAACCATAGCCAACCGAAACATAAAGGTTAAGATCAAGCGACTATGTGCATCGATCTTCCGCCCGACTAGCTCCTCATTAGATCTTTATATTTTTCTCAATACCCACCAGCAATCCCTTATACTTAAGATTAGGGCAGTTAAGAACCTGGGATTGGAGCCACCAGAGTTTGAAGAAGAAGAAGAAGAAGAAGAAGAAGAAGAAGAAGAAGAAGAAGAAGAAGAAGAAGAAGAAGAAGAAGAAGAAGAAGAAGAAGAAGAAGAATATTCTCCTCGAATCTTCAAATCTTAAGATGATTTTATATAAATATTGCTACTAGGCATGATTGTTCATCCATGTGTTTAAAGAGATTGAGATGTCTTTAAATCCATAATTGGGAGTTATTTATAGATGCTTGGATATGGAATATGGTCCATAGGGTTTAAATATGGGCCATACGGTTTAATGATCTATAGTAAACCATATGCATTTAGAAAATCCATGCAAAAAAATTTTGTTGGCTTGCAAAAGTGGTTAAAGTGTGGTACTACACGAATGAGCCGTTGTCCAAAAAATAACTTGGGATATTTAAAATGTGGGATTCTAAACTTTGCATGCATGTTTGCCACGTGGTGCCTTTAGGGAAAATGTATTGCATGGATTGTTTATGAAATAATTGGTGCCATGCTTTCTTACGAACCATTTTATACTATGCTCTAATTACAAGACCACATTATGACTAGGCTACGGGCTTGGGGAGCCGATTACATCAAGGTGTGTTCAAGGTAACAAAAGTACTATGTTAAATTTATACGAACACTTATTTGCATGTAGTTCGATGCTGGGCAACCTTTTTGAAGAATGCTTTTCCCTTTCCCTTGAAGATAAATGGTAATATATTGGCGCCCAAAATAGTTTTTGCGCCAAAATGACTGCCGGAGTGATGCCTCTGCGCTCATCTAATCTTAGGCAAACACCAAATGGTTTTGTAGCATCTGAGAAATGCTGGGGAAATGCTATGCCATAGTGATCTATGCTAACAAGATGCATCGGCCATATGTATCAAGAGAAAAAAAAGTGGCGGAAGGTACAGCCTTTGTGTTTATGGAGATATAATCTGATAGGAGCGCAAACGAATGCCTTAAGTCTGTCTCATGATCAAGCAAAGGAAAAATGAGCTTCAATAATGTTGGTACTCAGACAATGAGGCATTAATCTTCCACATTGAAGTTCGAATCCAAATGAGGAAGTTCAAATACAAGAATGGTTCCTTTGAGCTGATTTAGATGTAACCCAGAGGTATGATCTATTTTTTAAATCGTATGATAGCAAATATTTTTGAACTACTAGGCTTTTTGCAATGTGGCCAATGCTAATACTCATGGGCATTAGCTATATCTTTGGATGCTACAACATATGTAAAATTGCTATAAAATGCCATGTCTGACCTTATCCCTAAACTTATAGCAGGGATTATGCAGCAATCGTTGTACACAGATATATGGAGACCTAGTACATAAGCTCTGATGAAAAGATAGTATATTTCAGATCGAATGATATACAAGGCTTCACATTTGCTGTATAAGGATATAGCCACAGTAAGATTCTAGTTTCATTTTCACTTAAGACTTGGTTTGCTTGATGGATATATGGCTCGTTTCTTTCATGGCCTTGCCGTGTAACTATGGTGGCATCTTTTCTGTAATACATAACAGGCTTTTTATGAAAATGGCAGTCCTCTGATCCAGGCAAGCTAATTTGATGCGAAAAGAAGTTTGATGGTGAAATAATTTGAAGGAAAAAATCATGATGGAAGCATGGAGCACAGAATTAATGGGCTCTTCTAATCAGGTTTGATTAGATAATGATGTGATATAAATTTCTTGGTCCACTTTCAAAGTTACAGGCTAATTATACATCTATGACCAGGATCTTATAGTATAGAGAAGGCATTAAAAGAACATAAAGAAATGGTCTGGAAATAACATCTTCAGAATTATGATTGCCATTCTGACTTAAATATGCATGAGAAAAATGTGCTAAAATAGGGATTTGATGCTTAAGGTTTGATCTATATGAATAGATTCGATCTTGATGAGTGAAAATTTATCTGGGGAATTATTTTTCTAAGATAGATTGAATATAAAATTCTAAAGCGTATGTTAAAAGCTGAGATTGAATTGAGAAAGTTAAGAATGATAAAAATATTATACTATGCTATGAAATTGACAATGATTATCAAGGTTGCCAGCTAGATTTGGGACTAAGAAATTAGTTCTCGTCTAATGGTAGTGCTTGAGATCAAAATTGACAGTTTATGATGATGATCATTCCAGTTCTCTTGT